>CM057082.1:13197886-13797886 GCA_029379335.1 Thymus mandschuricus | reverse complement strand
CAGAGAAAACAAGTGAAGATAAAGGGCAGCGGTAGAGGTGATAATAATTCCGGCTGAAATCCATCGGAGCAAATTGATTTTCCGATCGTGGCCAGATTCATGAGATCGAGCGACGGCGAAGAATTGACGGAGAACAATGGAGAAACGCTTAATCGGCGAAGAGGAGCGTCGGAGAGCTGACCAACCAGACATAACTAAATCCAAATTGTCGAGCTTGACGAGCTCTTGCAGGCTAAAAGCCTCTCGATCACAGAACTCCATCTCTTGCAGGCTAAAAGCCTCTCGACAGCGCATCTCTCCAGCGCGCCTCCCCTCAGTACGCGGCGGAACTCCGAGAGAATCTCCCTCAGTTTGTGCGGAACGACGTCGTCGTGCAGCGTCGAGCCGCATTGCCTGCAGAAGCTCACGGCGGGGCAGGAGAGAGAGAGAGAAAGAGGGAGAGAGAGAGTCAAAGAGAGAACCCCAAATTGACGAGCTTGACGAGCTCAAAGATGAAAGATGAACAGGTGCTGTAAAAATAATTGGGGAAGAAGGGTATTTATGGAAAGGGAGAATACAATCTATAGTACTGTTCCTAACAGATAAATAATCCGAGGGGTTAGTGCCAGATAAATAATCTGGACAGAACAGTTATTTAATATCGGGCTTGGGGTTTAATCTAGGGGCCCTAAGATTAATCATCTAGGATACCAAACAACATACAAGCCTAGATAACTAATCCTATCCTGCATAATCTCCCCTATCAAACAGCCCCTAAAGGCATAATGAATATCAAAAGGATTCTGTGGTACCTCAGCTTTATGCACCATGTTAATGTCCCCTCCAGTAGTAATTCCTTGCCCTTTCTGCATCAACTACCCCATGTATTTTGCTATCGTTGTCTGTATTACCTTCCCTATATTTGTGATTCCATCATTCTGTGTAATCCTTCCACTATCAGACCTGGACCTTGTGTCATCATCCTCCTCTACATAGTTGATCCTTGCATTCTTATTCTCTTTCAACTTCTTATACCAGTCTGTGAGATCTCGTTGACCCGTGTAGAACATAAATCTAAAAGATGTTATGGATAACGTTACAGATAATGTACTACTTTGACGCTGCGGAAGCGTGCACAACAAAATAGCCATGAAAGTAATAAATCAACACCAACCAATGATAACCCAGTTCGGTTAAACCAACTTACATCTGGGGGGGACACGCCCAAGAGCCAATTCACTATCAAGAGCTTTAGAGATACAAGTATTCGAATACTAACTGCGACTACGTATTCACTCCTCACCCGTCTACACTCTTCTCAAGTAAACTTGAAGTTAAACCCTCAGCCTAACCAAGACTAATCTAGACTACTCTTGAGAGATCTACCCACAATATATATGAGAAAAACGAAATAAACAAGGAAAAACATAATCTGGGACAAACTGTATTATATGTATCACATGATGTCCCAGAAGATGTTACAGAGACACAAAATGCACAAAATGACTCTCGGCACTACATTGTGCGAGGATAACAATATTAGCTCTTGTCTCTCTTCCTTATGAACGTGTATGAGCCTCCTTATATAGCTTCCAAGTCGTAGGTCTTCTCTTGTAGCCCAAGTAACACGTTTCCTTATAGATAAGGATCCATGTATATCTTCTTTCCTTGTAGATATCATTTCCTTGTAGAAGAAGAATCCTTATGCAAATATATAATTAAGGGAAAATAAATCCCTTAATAAAATCAAATCTTTAATCATAAGGAAATAAATAATATATCTCAATGCATATATAATTGCCAAAATCATATGCAACCACACGTTGCAGTAACAGTCTGGATAACCATGCAGTTTAAAACACTCTCCAACTTCATGTCCATTAGCCTGGCAGTGAGAGCATTTCAATTTTGCCCTATCCTCTCTAATGATGTAATCATTTTCAGCATCACACACACAAGTTATAGGAGATAGTAATAGATCTAGTTCATTCCATAAATTTGTGAGGTTACTGTAATAGGTAAACACACTTTGATTCCCTTGCTTAAACTGCATGATTTCCCTCTGCAATTTATATGTCTTAGGTCCATTACTTCTACCAAATTTGTGCATCAAAGCACTCCATAAATTTTCACTAGTTTCATAGTGAGAAAAGGCATTAAAAACTTCCTTCGACATAGAATTAATTATCCACTGAGCTACCATGTAATCAGTTTTAACCCAGTCATTGTAAAATTCCTTATCCTCATCTGAGTCTGGAAACGTACCATCTATGAATGCTAGCTTGCTACGAGCTCCAAGTCCTCGTCGGATTGATCGCGACCATTGTAGGAAGTTAGTTCCAGTTAAAGGAGCTGCAACAAGTTGCATTCCCGGATGATCCGAGGGTTGTAGCTTCAGGATCTCCTCCATTTTCTTCTGTGTTAGCTCCGGTGGTACCGGAACTGCATTATCCCCTTCCGCCGTGATTGGATCCTTGCCATTCCTTCGTCCTGCACTTTGCTGTGCTGTAGAACTCGAAGCTTCCTCACTAATAACCTGCGAGTAGCTTTTCCTTCGTCCTCGAGCCATTAGATCGTAACCTGAGCTCTAGATACCATGTAAAAATGGCTATGAAAGTGTATAATTCAATGTACGAAAGTCGAATTCAGAGTAATGAAGATAGTATATTCATTCACCTCAAAAATATTGTTACATCCATTTCTTTATATATATAGCTAGCTAAAGAAGAAGAGTGATTGGTGTTTAGTTGTTAGGTTTTTCGTTGTGTTTTTGTGTTCGTTTTTGTTGTGTTTTTGTGTCTTTTCGTGTGTCTTTGACTATGAATTGGTTGTTTGGAGTTTTTGGTACTTGTAGGATGAAAAGGGCGGAAACGAGAAGAAAACGAGAAGAATGGTTCTTGAGCAATCATTGACCTCGAGTTCTAACCTCTCATGATTTTATTGAAGATTCATTTTGGATATAATGAAAGCATTATATCGAAGAGGGGTTCGATAGGAGCACATAGGCGAAAAGGGAGGTCAATTTGGAGTTCGGATGAGGAAGATACGGCCGAAACAAGAGAGTCGCGCGCAATCGTCCAGTGCTTGATTTGGCCGATCGGCCAAGTCCTTCACAAATCTGGCCGATCGGCCAGATGTCCACGTCCAGCTGTTGTTTCCTTATTTAATTAGGTTTTTCTTCCTAATATATATACTAGTACCTTGGGACGAATTTGTATCATCTTTTATCATCTTTTAGCTTAGTTTTTCAGCACTCAAATACTCTAGTTTAGTTTTCCTTTGTTCGGATCCGAATTCTTCGTTTTTGCAATTTAATTCAAGACGCTTTATTTAATTCAAGTTCTTCGTTCTTCGTCTTAATTCTCGTAAGTTCTTTATTGCTTTCGTTTACTTGCTTTAATTACTTGCTTTCGTTTTAGATTCGTTTTCTTAATTGCTTCGTATAATTTCTTTAGTTTAATTTCGTTCGTTCAATTTTCAAGTTCTAGATTAGATTCGTTTTTCTCAAAGTTTCAATTCTCTCGTTTTTTAAAGCTTTCAAAGTTAGATTTATTTTCCTTTAAATTTCCAGATTGTATTCATCATGTCTAAGGTTTATGCTTTCTTCGTTGCTTCTTTTATTGCTTTCTTTTCGATTCTTGCCTAGGTAGATTTATCGTTTTACTTTAGTTTAATACTTAGATTTATTTCTTGAGTTCTAGATTAGTTATTTACTTGCTTTCTTAGTTTTAGGCTAAATTAGGTTTTTACTACATAATTAATTGCCCTGTTAAGTTTTCCTTCGAGATTCAACATTGGGTTTTACTTGCTAGTGCTACGATGGGATTTCGTTCTATTGCGAACACTTTTTGGTGAAACAAATTTTGGCGCCGTTGCCGGGGAAAACTTTAGGCGATTTATTGTGTAGTATTTTTATTTGTTTTATTTTTCTCTTTTTATTTGTGTTATTTCGATTTCTTATTTCTCCCACTCGGTGCGTTTAACCCTTTTGTTGAGTGTTGTTTATGCATGGTCGCCGAAGTCTTCAAAGGCATTTAGCGCCCTACTTCGACAACATCCATCAAAGGAAAGCGATTTTAGCTGCGAAGGAGAAGGAAGAGATTGATTCCCAAGACTTCTCTTTGGTCTTGTTATTTGCAGAGCCCGAAGCCATGGCAGCTAGAGTCATGGGCGATTTTGCTCGCCCCACATTCACGGCCACCACTTCGGCGATTGTCCTGACGGAAGCGGTCAGGAATCATGAGCTTAAACCTCACCACATGGCGTTGCTTCCATCCTACCATGGGCTACCCAACGAAGATGCTTTGACGTTCATCCGAGAGTTTTGCACGGTGGTGCAAACTTTTCCACTCTCGGGACTCACGGAGGACAACTTGAAGATGAAGTGCTTCCCGTACACCCTCAAGGATCGAGCAAAGTCGTGGTATTTGGCGCTCCCGGCCAACTCTCTCGCCACATGGAATGCGGTGTGTGAGAAATTCATGCTCAAGTACTACCCGAACCGCAAGACTCAAGAGGTGCGATCAAAGATCATGAACTTTTCCCAAGACAACGATGAGCCGTTTCACGAAGCATGAGAGAGGTTCCAAGAGTTACTTCAACAGTGCCCTCATCATCAAATGGCACCGGAGTTGCTTTGGCAGTATTTCTACTACGCCCTCAATCAGACTTGTCAGTTCATGGTGGACAGTTCGGCCGGAGGCAACATAGCGGTCAAGACAGCTGACGAGTTGAAGGATATTTTCGAGACGCTCGCTGCGAGTTCTCAACAAAAATCAGCTAGACCGAGGAAAGTGGAGGCGAGTGCAGTTTCGATGAGCCCCGATTTGAAGAAGCAAATGGCCGACATGTTAAGGGATCTCGAAAACTTGAAGATGAAGCAAAGTGCACCGGCCCCGAAGGAGGAAGAAAGGAAGCCGGACCGATGTGAGATTTGTGGAGAGCTTGGACACATCAAGGAGGTGTGCCACAACATGGGGGAGTTTCCATACGAAGGAGGAGCCGAGGTGTACGCCGCTCAAGGATACCCACCTCAAGTGCCTCCACCTCAAGGATATCAAGGGGAATACAATGGACGTTTCCAAAATTCGAGGCCGACACAAGGGCAAGGTAATCCTCCTACCTATCCTAATAGGCACCCTCCACCATATAATAGCCCTTATCCTCCACCAAATCCCTACTACTCTCAGCCTCCATCATATTATCCTCCCAATCCACAATACCCTCCAAATCCATATTATCCACCACCTCCATACTACCCACCTCAACCTACTCATACACCACCACCACACCCTACTTCTCGTCCCCAAGGACCGCCTCAAAAGCCTCCCATCAATGAGAGCCTCTCTACATTCCTACATGAGGCTAAATTGGCTCGAGAGGCTCAAGATGCTAACATAAAGAGGCTTGAGTTGGCCATTGGCCAAATTTCTAGTTCCATGCACCTGATGCAACAACCGGGGCGAATTCCGAGCCAAGGGATTCAACCACAACAAGCCAACGAGGTGCAAGCCCCATATCCTCCATATGTTCCTCCCGTTCCTCCTCACCAAGCTCATGCAATCACGATGTTACAACGCGATGGAGTTCCGATGCCTCCTCAAGGGCCCATGGGAGATAGACGGGGCCCAAGCCCTCGATGGAACGGCCCGGGAACCCCGGCAACACCCTTCGGCCAAGCTCGTCCAGGAGGTGATCTGGCCGGTCGGCCAGAATCTGGCCGCTCGGCCAAAACCTTCAACGCACGCATCATCTCAGTACCAAGTCTGGACGATCGGCCAAGTCACTTCGACTCTGGCCGATCGGCCAAATTCGGCGAGAAGCACACGGAGTCCGAGGTGTCCGAGAAGGTAGCAGCCCAACCTCTTCACAAAACGCGCAACCCTTATATTCCGCCTATTCGGAGTATTGTGAGGAAGGAGACAAAGGACCCCAAGTCTATCAACTCATTTCCTAAATGAGGGGATCTGGGAGGTTTCGACTTGAGTATTATTTTGGATAGCGGAGAGACCGTCTCGGGATTGATGGATTTAGGAGTTGCGGTGAACTTAATGTCGTATTCTATTTTCGAGAAGATGAACTCAAGAGTCCTTCAAGCTACCGACATGCGCATTGAGCTAGCAGACGGCACCGTGAGTAGTCCATTGGGAGTTGTGGAAGATGTCCCTGTCCTCGTTGGTGGAATTCGAGTCGTTACCGACTTCGTCGTGCTTCATGAAGGCAAGGGAGCAAAGAGCGCAACCGGACATCTACTCTTGTTGGGACAACCGTTTATGGCCACTACTCGAGCCCGGATTGATGTAGGTACCGGCACATTGAGCATGGCTGGTGAAGGAGGATCGGTAACCTTTTCGGTTTTCGGAAATTCACCTTCTATTCCAACTTCTTCTCTTCATTCATGCTCTTTTGTTAAGCTTGCTAACCCTCTTGTCGAGGTAAATGTTTGTGAGGTTTCTGATAGGTTAGCAGCTCTTGAAGAACTCATTGACGAAGAAGAGTCCATTGAAGATGACGAATTCTTTAGTTGTGTGGATGAAGAAGAGAACATTATCGAGGAATTTCTAAAGAATTTGGAGGAGGTTGATGAGGTGAGAGAGGAAAGATCGACACTTGCACCGAATGAAGAAGAGGACATAATCGAAGAATTTCTACGGAATTTGGAGGAGGTTGATGAAGTGGAAGAGGAAAGCTCGACACATGCATTGAATGAGGAAGTGATCATTAACTCTTTTCTTTCTAACCTCACCATTTGTGAAACATCTTTCCTTGCAGAGTTTAACTCAAAGATGTTGGAAAAGGAGTTTGAACCAAGTGTGGGGGAGTCGAGAGTTGATGATGACCACGTTCTGGATCTTCGAGATTGTTCGAGAAAGGAGTGTGAGTGTGTCGCAAGGAGCATCAAAATGTCGCTTGGTGCTACAGGCTTGGGTTGATCGTATCCTTCGTCAAGCTAATGACGTTAAACAAGCGCTTGGTGGGAGGCAACCCACGTAAAAAAAAATTAAAAAAAAAATTAGATTTTTATTTTTCGTAGTATTTCTTGTTAATATTTGATTTTTCGTGTTAGTTAGTGTGTTTTTGCAGGAATAGGCGTCGGACATCCAGTCTCTGATCTGGCCGATCGGCCAGATTCCCTTAGGGAATCTGGAAGATCGGCCAAGGCTGTTAAACGAATTTTGGCCAGGAGGTATTCTGGCCGATCGGCCAAACTTATGGGAGCCCTCTTCAATTCTAGTCAAACTCGCTTTTGGCCCTTGTGATCCTCGTTGGGATGATCCCCGGTTCCGAAGCCCTTTCAATTGATCATAGCCTTGATTTGTGTCTTTTTCGTTTTGTTTTGAGTCTTTTATTTTGATTTCTTTATTTTGTTCGGTTTTACGCTTTTGTGTTTTGTGTTGTGTTTGTTTTGTAGGTGCTACTTGGAGTCTCTCGGGATCACAAGTGTTATGGTTGGCTTCGTGCGATAAGTTTCTCTTATCTCTTCTCTATTTTATTTTCTTGCAATGAGGGCATTGCTAGATTTTAAGTGTGGGGGGGAGGCTTGAAACTTTTGGCATGAAGTGTTTGTGTTTGTGTCTTGATCGAGTCTTGTTTGGTTTGATTGAGTCTAGTTGATCGAGTCTTCATGTTCCCTCACTTAGGAATTTGTTTGATTTTGAGCTTATAAGCATGTGATTTAGGATCGATGTGAATGATTCAATGATGGAATACTTAGTTGTTGGAATTGATTTGAGCATAAATTAGGTTGGTTTAATCTTGAGTTGTGTTTGATTATGATTCGGTGAATTGTGGGGCATGAATTGATTTGAGTTTGAGGAAAATGATTTATGATTTTTGGATTATGAGTGATAAGTCTAGATTGTTGCGACTTGGATTGCTAGTTTACTTTCCCCTTAGAAAAGAAAAAAAAAAGAAAAAAGGTTGTGTTTATGTGAATAAAAGAGTTGATAGGATTCTGCTCCTCTTACTTGTAACATATGAAAATACTAGTGTAATGAGCATGGGAAACCACATGAAAAGGCTTCGAGAGACCCTCGAATGATCACATTTCATGAACTTTGTCCTAGATGATACTCGTGTGTATTTGAATAAAAGTGTTCGTAGGCATTCTACCCCTCTTGACAATGGGTACGGGAAACCGCACTAGGAGGCTCGATGTGACCCATCGATGATTAAACCTAGTGAATTTTGTGTCATAAACGTTCACATGTTTAAAAAAAAAAAAAAAAAACTTACTTGGATTGATTTATAAGCCGCATAGTTTGTTGATGATGATTGTTCGTAACATGGGATTAAAGTGACCTTGTTTGAGTTTGTCGATTCCGGTGATTAAATGTTCTATGATTTGGATTGTTTGGATTGAATCTAAGTTGTGTGTTTATATTGCTTGAGGACAAGCAAAGGTCTAAGTGTGGGGGATTTTGATTGGTGTTTAGTTGTTAGGTTTTTCGTTGTGTTTTCGTGTTCGTTTTCATTGTGCTTTTGTGTCTTTTCGTGTGTCTTTGGCTATGAATTGGTTGTTTGGAGTTTTTGGTACTTGAAGGATGAAAAGGGCGGAAACGAGAAGAAAACGAGAAGAATGGTTGTTGAGCAATCATTGACCTCGAGTTCTAACCTCTCATGATTTTATTGAAGATTCATTTTGGATATAATGAAAGCATTATATCGAAGAGGGGTTCGATAGGAGCACATAGGCGAAAAGGGAGGTCAATTTGGAGTTCGGATGAGGAAGATACGGCCGAAACAAGAGAGTCGCGCGCAATCGTCCAGTGCTTGATTTGGCCGATCGGCCAAGTCCTTCACAAATCTGGCCGATCGGCCAGATGTCCGCGTCCAGCTGTTGTTTCCTTATTTAATTAGGTTTTTCTTCCTAATATATATACTAGTACCTTGGGACGAATTTGTAT
The DNA here is from genome assembly GCA_029379335.1 of Thymus mandschuricus. NCBI lineage: Eukaryota > Viridiplantae > Streptophyta > Magnoliopsida > Lamiales > Lamiaceae > Thymus > Thymus mandschuricus. Next base: position 13,789,001 of record CM057082.1, on the reverse strand, counting down.
CATCTTTTATCATCTTTTAGCTTAGTTTTTCAGCACTCAAATACTCTAGTTTAGTTTTGCTTTGTTCGGATCCGAATTCTTCGTTTTTGCAATTTAATTCAAGACGCTTTATTTAATTCAAGTTCTTCGTTCTTCATCTTAATTCTCGTAAGTTCTTTATTGCTTTCGTTTACTTGCTTTAATTACTTGCTTTCGTTTTAGATTCGTTTTCTTAATTGCTTCGTTTAATTTCTTTAGTTTAATTTCGTTCGTTCAATTTTCAAGTTCTAGTTTAGATTCGTTTTTCTCAAAGTTTCAATTCTCTCGTTTTTTAAAGCTTTCAAAGTTAGATTTATTTTCCTTTAAATTTCCAGATTTTATTCATCATGTCTAAGGTAGTTTATGCTTTCTTCGTTGCTTCTTTTATTGCTTTCTTTTCGATTCTTGCCTAGGTAGATTTATCGTTTTACTTTAGTTTAATACTTAGATTTATTTCTTGAGTTCTAGATTAGTTATTTACTTGCTTTCTTAGTTTTAGGCTAAATTAGGTTTTTACTACATAATTAATTGCCCTGTTAAGTTTTCCTTCGAGATTCGACATTGGGTTTTACTTGCTAGTGCTACGATAGAATTTCGTTCTATTGCGAACACTTTTTGGTGAAACAAAGAGACTTGAAAAGAAAGTAACACTAGACTCAATCTACATCGTACACGTCATCCAAATCTAACGGATACAATATAACTAGCTAACTAATAAACGAACGAGACAACGAAGCGCAGCTCAATTGGTAAGACGCTTCGCCTCCAACTGATAGGTCGGGGGTTCGACTCATAATAAGGGGGGAAATGGGGAACCATTATTGATCCTCTTAAAAAAAAAAAAAAAAAAAAAACGAACGAATAACTAAACTCCACGTAGGCAGTACAACCACGTCAACCAAAATGTGATCCTGGGTTCAACACCCAGACTCAACAAACCTAAGATTAAACCTTCCTTTCTGCATGAACACTACCTTCATCACCACGATTGAGCGTTGGACTACCACCATTATCCAACTGCAATCCACAATTCTTACACACACCTCCTCCGGCGATAATCCCAATCGTCGAGGCCACACTGAGGGACACCCATCATCATTCCTGCTTTCCCACAGACGGCGCCACTTGTTAGGATTCGTAACAAGAAAAACAACCATGAACAACAAATCACAGAAGCAGATAAATGATCCTGAACTTCAAAAGTAGAAACAAGATCACGTTCAAGAACACAGAAACGTAAACATGCACAGTTCGGATCTGAAATCCTACATCCATGGGAGGGTCAATCCGAGATTGCATTTCACTATGAGAAACGTGAGAAGATTACAGTTTACAACGAGAATGAATCACCCTACCTAAGTTATACCCAAGCAAAGAATAGAAAACGCTAGAAACTTCTCTCACCCGTAAACCAAATCTCCTTCTCTCTCTCACATGTATCACTCAACACTCTCACATCCCACGACAGAACCCCTATTGCTGCTATAACTATCTCTCGTCTTTTCTCTCTTCCCCTTATGTTTCAATTGCTGCATGTATGTAGTGTATATATACTGCTCTCCAAGCTCTAATCTTTGAAGGAAAATAACTCTTCATGCTTATCTCCAAACCCATTGAGTTTTCAAGTTATACACCCCAACTAGATTTGATTATTTGCAGTCATACCCCATGCAATCAACAAATACGTATAGTACGTAGTATTTGTTATTGGATATATATTCTTATTAATAAATCCAAAGGTAAGAAAAATACTTTATTCTTCAATTTAACTAGAATATTAGCCCGCACGATGTGCGGCAAAATAATTTACGTAGTAATAAAGAATTTTATGCAAATAATTAATCTGAACACGTTGATAATTAAAAATATTATGCAAATACATTACACCTTATATATACAACTCTACCAATAATTAAATCATACCATCTCAAAGTTCATGTAATTCTGTAAAGTAATATCGATGCTAAATTTTCATATATATGCATCGATATCATCATTTTTTTCATTAGAGAAAACGAACTTATATCAATGAAATTGAGAATCATATACATATATTGCTAAATATATTTCATTTCTTGTCTGGTGATATACAAATCTTATATAGGACATAACCCGGCCACGCAATAAATTATCACAACATTTATGTGTTATGTGGGATGAAGTAATTATTTAAACTTTATTTTAAAATGAAATTGCTACAGTAGCTTCTCTTGTATAATCAATAACTCAAAAACTATTTTTTTATCAACAAATCATTAGTGTAAACAATTGATAGGTTTAAATAATTACGATGATGTCCTCTATATACTTATATTAGTAGAACAATTCTGAAGTTAACTTAGTGTGCTGCAATTTTATTTTATTTTTTGTTTTTGGATAGTTATGTTATGTCTTTTTTATCTTTATTTCGACATGCAAATCTTTGTTTTCATCATGCATAAACATTACTCTATGCCTCCAATTGTTTTTCACTACATAATTATATATACAAAATGTTTCATGCATAAATCACAATTTCCTCAGGAAAAAAAAGGTGGTTAAACATGTTTAAATTAATCGGCATACAACCTACATGGGTAAAATTCTAAGTCCCCATTTTTTTTTTTACCAATTGTATACCAATTCATGATTTCAATTATGTTTTCGACAAAAATAAAAATAGAAATATTATAACAAAAATAAAATAAATTTTTATGACAAAAATTAGAAATTAAAAAGTTATACCCTAATTACAATTTATCAACCCTATTTTATCGAATAAAATTGAAATTAAATGCTAAAAAGATAATATAAATCCTAAAATGGATTGGTGAACCTTAAAAATAATTGTAAAATTAATACAAATCATAATACGTTGAAATGATTAAAATAAAATGCATAAAATTAATAGAAAAATCGACATTTGATACACGAAAATGGGGTAGAGGATCTATCCTAAACCTAACACAATTAATGTTACCACCTTAAAAATTCATAAAAGAGTAAGTTTTAAGAATTATTGAAGGGCAGACATCAAATACAAAAAAATTAAAAGAAATGACCAATAACTTAATTTTATTTACGCATTTATCTGAATATTCTGTCAGTACAACTAATAAAATTAATATGCATGTATTCCCTTTTTTTTTAATTTTATTTTAAATTTCCCAGTATCATGATGCGATTATTGTGCATTCAGCATTTTCGTTGCAAAAGGAAATAAAATAGAGAGATAAGTCATTGTAAGGAGGAAAAATAATAATATAACTAATCTAGATTAATACTGGAAGAATCTTTTCGTGAAAGGGTGTGTCCGCTCATAAATTTTAAAATTAATTGAAATAATTATAGCATTATTGTATTCAAATTTTATAATATAAACTTTAAAATGATAACATATAGTACTATTTTATTCCTTTTTTTTTTTTTTTAATATTTTGTGAAAAGTAAATGCAACCTTTTGCATATTCACAATCACAGATACATACTATCGATCCGGATGAGATCCTCTGTCCCAAACTCTGTATCCAAATACTAATTTCTATTACTTAAATATTATATTTTTAAAAAAAATAAAAATTGCATTATGTAACAAATTGTAATAGACATTTATGGGGGAAAATTAGATTTTTTAAATGTAATATGCCCTAGTTTTGAATTTTTCAATCATTATATAACCAATAAAAGTGAAATTAAATGTTAAAAAATAATTATATACCCTAATTTGGATTAGTGAACCCTAGAATCATAAAATTAAAATAAATCATTATAAATTAAAAATTTTGAAAAAAAAAAGTACAAAACTAATAAAAATTGAGATTTGGGACACAATTGGGTCACGAAGTTTGGGACAGAGGATCCCATCCGCTTTTGGAAGACAAGCCATCAATGATCTCATAATATATGTAACGGGGGATTTGGCCAATCATCATCAGCCTTTAAAGTAAACGCTAATAAAATGTTCAAGGAATGTTGTGAATTAAAAGGTTGGCATAATTATTGTATAAGATACTTAATTATATTCTAGGTCAATTGTATAACTGTCAACAATAGGATTGTTATTTTAGAAATAAAACTATATTAAATTGTCAAACTTCGATATATATTCTAGGAGAAATGCTCCCCTATCAATCGTGGACATGCTTAACGTGTTTCTCGTTGATGTGACAGTTAGCTAGGGTTTCTTTTTTTTAAAAGTGGTTAAGATATTATCTTAATCGTGTTATTCATAATTGGAATATCATCATTCTAGTTCATCTATCCAATGATGATTTATTAGTTAAACATGATTAATGATTGAATATATATATAACTAGGCATGCTTTTTTTAATTAATTTTAATTTATGAATTCTAATTTTTATCATCAGAGATGCCATGAATCTTCAATAAGCAAGAAGAAATATATCATACTGATGGAACATATGATATGATAAGAGTTAGTTGAAATACAATGAATTAGCATATCGAGACTGTGTTAATCTTCGGAATTGGAATTGGTTTAGTGAAATAGACTTGCCATCGAGGGTCTACCGCAATCGCTTTTAAGGCAGCGGAAATCGTGACGCAGTTGTTAACTTCATTTCTGGTTCGTGTGTAGGTTTGTCCTTGTTCGTTCCAAGAGCGATCCTCAACATTCATGATGCAAGGTGCGATTCTCGCCTATGCCATTTTGAAAGACACGGTCCTCTACGCCAGGGGTCAGAAACGAGACATCGAAGCGTTGGAGGAAAGAATGAGCAAACTCATAAACCATCTCATCTCAATACGTTCAGAGAGAGAGAGAACGGATCGATTGTTGAGACACTCACCCTCCATGGAACAAAGCCAAGCATACACCGTGATGAAATCGGAACTCGCGGTCATCGACCAGAAGTGCCTCAAGTTCATCGGGAAGTATAAGAATATGTCCGAAAACAAACTCAGCCCGGCAGCGGAGCTGGATGCTGCGGCCGCGACCGTCATGATCGACGAGCTCGGCAGTCTCAAAACAAAGATAGTCACGCTAAACTCCTATCACCTTGCGAAGCTGAGCAGAGACATTGAGAAGCTGAGTAAGCGGGCCTCGGAGGCAGTCGATAAGTTCGTACCCGAGAAGATGATATTGAAGAAGTCGGAACCAGATCGGGAGAAGCTGGATGATGGCCATCACGTACTCCCCGTGTTCGATAAGTACGTGGATGAGGTCTTGAGTTACTTGTTCGAGGACGAGGAAGAGGGGCGAAAAATCGGGATCTTAGGGTGCCAAGGAGCTGGAAAGACGACTGTTTTGAGAAAACTGCACGACAAAGTGCTCGAACAAGAATTGACAGACAACATTATCCATGTCGAGTTTCCTCCCGAAACGGAGACGACGGACATCGATAGGATCGTCGAGAGGCTGCAGCAGCAGATCATGACAGAGTTAAGCATCGATCACGAGGCTGCCTCGGATGCGGCCAAGAACGCGAAAACGATCTCGGCCTTTCTCCGCGGCAAGAAGTACATGCTGCTCATGGATCACGCCTCCGCCATCATTGATCTGGAGAGACTCGGGCTGAGGGAAAGCCACCGGCACGGGAAAGTGGTGATCTGTTCCAGGGAGAAGACGGTGCTCCGTCGGATGACGGAGCACGAGGTTGTGATAGAGCGGCTGGACAAGGGCGAGGCGCTGACGCTCTTCCAGAGTTTCTGTGGCGAATTCTCCGACGACCGGAAGAAGGGAATCGCAGAGAGGATAATCGAGTGCTCGGCGGGGATACCGTGGATCATTCGAGGCGTCGCCGTTTACTTAAAGGACAAGGAAGACGAGGGAACATGGAATTACGTGAAGACGATCCTTCAATCGAAGCCCAGGTCTCTTCGATTGCTCGACCTTGGCGGTTTCGACAAGGTTTACGAGATGAGGTACGAAAAATTAGAAACAGATGCTAAGAAATGCGTGCTCTACGGCGCATTGTTTCCACATCAGCACAAAATTTACACAGATTATTTAGTGGAGTGCTGGATTGCTGAGGGCTTCATTGTTGAAGAAGCTCATAACCAGAAAATTAGGATCAGCAGAGAACGAGGACAGGTAATTCTTAACAAGCTCACCGATGACGACCTCTTGCAGTGGTACTCTGGTAAAAAGTGGATCATGATGTCAACGAATTTCAGAAGAGTTGCCTTCGAGCTGGAATATCCCGATGAGGAAAGGTGTGCGGTTTGGTTTCCGTGCAAGGATCGAAGGCCTAACGACTCGACTTGGACAACTTTTAAAAGAATGTCGCTCATCGGTTGTGAAGTTGAGTTGCCACAATGTCCACAGCCTTGCAACCTCTACACCTTGCTTCTCGAGTCGTTGAAGCAGGACTAGAGGCGGATTCCGGATTCGTTCTTCAGACACATGGCGAGCCTTCAAGTTCTGGTTCTGAATTTGACAGAGATTGAAGCATTACCAGGATCAATCGAGGTGTTGGAGAATCTAAAGAGCTTGTACCTAAATGGCTGCCTCCATCTCAGTGCTCTGCCCTCTGAAGCTGCTAACCTCGTGAAGCTTGAGTTCCTCGACATTTCTGGAACATCGATTTCTACACTGCCGCTGGAGATCCAGTGGATGATCAACATGAGATGCTTGCGAGCGTCCTTATCATCGCAAGACGAGGAAGGAATTATTCCGCCAGGTATCATTAGCAGCCTGAGAAATCTGGAAGAGCTGAGCCTCGACTCAGCCTTCGCTTTCGGAGTTGTTGTGGCTGACAGACTGGCAAAGGAGCTGGCTAGCTTGGAGCATTTGAATACTCTGTGCCTCTGCTTTCCGAATGTCGACAGCCTCAACACATTCGTCACTCACAGCAAGGCTCTGAAGAACAAAGAAACAGGCTGGGGTACTCATACATTCAAATCCTTTAGGATTTCCATCGGTTTTCATGAAACACAGCACCCTTATGAATCAGATATAGAAAGCAGCCATGAAAGGTGGTTTAGATTCTCCACTAGTGAAGAATTCTCTGCATCTTGCCAGGAGCTACTGGATCAGACCAGCGCTTTCGAAGTAATAGGCCACAATGGCCTGAAGAGCTTCACCTCCTGCAAGTTCGACTTGCATCCGGTGAAAGTTTTCGTTGTCAAGAGCTGCAAAGATTTGAAGAACATCATGGACGGATACATAACCAGTGAGGAGCAAGATTTTTTCAATGTGAGCTTGCTTCACAATATGGAGAAGCTTCACTTGTACGACCTCGAATCTCTGCAGTGCATCTGGTACGGACCTGTTCCCCCAACAACTCTGGCTAACTTGACCTCCATCACGATCAACGGCTGCAACAAGTTAACATGGATTCTTGATCCTGCATTAGCCCTCTCTCTCCAAAGCCTGGAGTATCTCAAGGTAGAGAACTGCAGTCAGATTTCAATGATTGTACAGGAGAGTGGCGAAACCTCTGAGATTGTTGAAGAGTCGAGGAGCAACTCAGACCTCCTAAGAAGCTTGAAGAAGATGGAACTCTCGAACTTGACCGAGCTGGAAAGCATATTTGGTGAGAGTAGTTCTATAAGCTGGAACTCGCTGAAATCCATCACTGTCATCGAGTGCAGCAAGCTACGAGATCTGAGCTTGAGTCTCACAAATGCCAGGAAGCTGGCATCGATTCAGTGTGAAAAGAGTTGGTGGGATACGAACCCGTTAACGGAGGAAGTGAGGCAGCGATTACTTCCGATTTGTTGTTTCAAGGAAGCTAGAGACGGAGATGCTGTCCGGATCATCGACAACGGTCATGATCGGATCGAGGTTGGTCAGCAGCTTGCTCCGGCAGGGTAAAGACAAGCGAGATCTCTACAGCTTCAATGAAGGTCAGTGGAATAACTTCGATCGATCGCCATTAAATGAAGTAGGGATTAACATTGCAAATAACTTCTTGTTTTCCCCTCGTGTAGGGTGTCTTAATTTCTAGCTTTTGTTGTCCGAAGCTGCTGCTGCTGCTGCTGCTGCTGCTTCAATGTGAATAATCGACGAGTTTTGTGAATTATCATGTTTGTTTTGCAATTTGATTATATTCTCAGAAATGAAGAGCTCCTCTTTAATCTATCTATACCTATACTAAAAAGAGCCTTATGTTACAAAATAGTAGATTACCTATTTTACCCTTTCCGTATATTATTCTTAGGTAATATTTTTATTGATTAATTATTTGCTTTTCCTAATACACATATTTTGTATATGGTATATATGTGTGTATATATATATATTTGATATTATAATAATTTACTACCTTATATGTGAATTTAGTTTTATTATATGTATGTTTTTATTTTATAATATATAGACTGTGTAAAATACCTTCGTAATGTTTTAAAATTGAAGACAATTCTATAATATGATATTATATTATAAAATTATAATAATTTACTACTTTATATATAAATTATTATAATATCAGATAATTTTACGATTATTTTCTAGGATTCATTTATCGACGGGTTTATAATTACTTTTAGCATCTAATTTCTATTTTAACGAATAAAATTGAGAAAATTTTTGACATAAACTTTAAACGTTTGGTAAAAGGAAATTGCGAGAACGTAAATATATATAATGTATTTTAGTTTTAGTTGAATCGAGATCGGAGAATATTGAGCATTGATACCCAAAATAAATTACAAAGATTGAATTAATGATAATAGCATACGACGGACGACAATGCTGATAATTTTTTAACGGGTCATTTTGAAATAATAAAAGCACTCTCTATCCACCGTTCACACTTTTAATGTGTCAATTACCGATGTGGCAATGATAAGATTTACTTTTTTTAGATAGGTTATGGTATATATTAAAATCTTTTATTCATTAATAGTATTTTACAGCATCCATAGGCATAATAAGAATGTCAACGATCTAGAGTATGGTATTGATATAATAATCATTAAAGATAAAATATATAGGGAAATATGCAACATAAATTTATTAGATTCATAAGAACCCAATGATTATTGATTCTATATGAAATATCATCATGAGAGATTTAATTTGATATGAAACCATAAGAATCAGAGAACAAACTGAACAAGTTATGATGATTCAAAATCTTGTGATCTAAATTGTACCGAAATATGTCTAGAGGTGTGGATAGATGAGTAACTTAATCAGATATTAAGTTAGTTATTTATTCAGCCTAATTGAACATATTTATTTTCATATTGGAATTTTACAAATGATGAATGTGACATCCTAATATAGATTTTAACTGATTGTAAATAGAAACATAAGGAGTATAATGTAGTTTACTAACTAAGATGTCCACAAAAATAAATTATGAATATGGTAAAAGGGGACATGTTCTACCAATCTAGAAGATTCAATATATTTTTGTAAGATATGATTTTGCATTCATATATAATTCAGATATTACTTTGAATGAATTCTTTTATGTCTAAAATTGACTACAGTCTATGATACCTTGTGTAATACTCCCTCCATTTCGTTCAGTTTGACGTGTTTTACTGCTTTATACCTCATTATACATTCAAGTAATGCGTCAAACTGGATGCACCATAGGGAGTAGTATTTACTTATTCTTCTTCTTTAAATGTTTTTCGTTATATGTTCTTATCGATATTAACAAAAGTATTCATGTTTTATGAGCATTAATCTTCAATCTTATTAGCCTCTCTTTGAAATATTTTGCTCTGCATGCAATGCGATTTTCATGGAGATATAAAACGTATTTTCACGTTGAAAGCTTTTTGATATGGATAGTTAGTAATAAGACCTTAACGAGAGCTTTGAAAGAGTTGTTTATGTTGTTCATCTAACATCTATTGTTAATTAGTTTAATGCATTAAGCTTTATTAATTTCTATAATTTTCATTTACTATATTTTGTGTTATGGTTGGACTAGAAGATTGTTTCATTAGTTTCATCACCAAATTAAATTATGATACCCACGATATTCGATATATCTTTTGAATTGTAATTTTATAGTATAATTTTATCTTAGTCTTTGGTTTTGTCAAGATTCTTTAGATATGATTCCAGTACTTGATTTGATGTCTTCAAAGGAAATGTACACGATTAGTCTAATGTATATGGTCTCAAGGTGCATCAGTGGACAATTTTTCTTTAAAGAGATTATATTTTTAGAAGACCCTATATAGTTACGTTAGTATGAGTCTTTGTAACTATACAATCTAATGTGATTGCCCTAACTTGATATGCAAGTTTTATAATAACACATGATAACATTAAATTCAACAATTAATAGTATTATAATTTCAAACATTTTTTTATTAAATGTGAAGTTATACGTGCAACGCACGTTTTCTTTGCTAGTTTCTTCATGTTTGTGTACGTACATTCAAGGCACTAATAAATCTTTTGTGCAACCCACTTCTTTTTTGCCTCTATGGGCAACAACCGGTTATACATTTACTCCCTGCATCTCATTCAAGACAAAACATATTTCCTTTTGAGCCGTCTTGTTCAAAATTACACGTTTTTATCTATTGAAAGAATTAAGCGTAATTGGAACGAATTCAAACACTTAATTTTTTACATTTTTTTTTATCAATTTTAATTCAAAATTTATTCCCAATTTTAGTAATTTTTTGGGAATTCACGTGAATTCGGGCATTCCACATGGACATTTTGTTGCTGAAAAAAATGCGTTAAAGGATATATTTGATGACAAACAATAGTTCTAAATTTAATTGAATATTTTCAATAATTTGGAGTACTTTTACATTAAAAAATAAAAGGGAAAAGGGTCAAATACACCCCTAATGTTTCCTCCAAGGTCAACTATGCCCCTAAAGTTTTTAGAGGTACAAGTAAGCCCTTAAAGTTTCAAATTCTTAACATACATGCCCATTCTTATAATTTTTACTTAAATAATGTCAAAATGAAGTTCTTTTTATTTTATTTAACCTTATGTTTTCTTCAATTTCAAGCTATGGAGTTTTATAGATATAATTTTGATCAATTATTACTACTATTGAACATTCAATAGTAATTTTACTGAATCCGATTATTTCATACCATATCTATATAATATACTAAAATAAAATACTTAAGCTAATTTTTTTCCCGCCCAAATTTTTTAGCCCCTTCGATTTCCTAAATTGTGTTATTAATTGTTCTCTCTATATGAATATTTGTGAGTAAAATAATTAATTGTTTTCGTTATCTGTAAATTTTGAATTTTCTAAATATAATTGCTTGGAATGTGTCGCCCAGTACACGGTTCATGAATCAAATTTTAGTATTTTGCCCATTAAAATTTTAGCTCTTCGTAGTCGTATACCACCAATTTCCAATAATTAATTAAACATGCATTTTCAATATGTGCCTCTTTATTTTATTTTATTTTTACCTTTAAATATATAATAGGACTATCAAACTACTATTCATGCATCTTTAATTATTACTATATTTATTAATTAATTACTAAAATTCATATTAAGCTATTCAATTTCATTTGAACATTCCTCTGTTGTGAAATACTGCGGTGAGATTGACTCAAATACCAATATCATGGTAATTTGAAATATTAACAAAATTTTTGAAGAGATACTTATATTCAAACTTTTGAAGAGCATTTGCTGCCAGCTATGTACAAAAAAAATGCAGAATTTGAAATTCGTCATTATTTGTAATTGATTCACTCTATAAATATAAACAGAAAAAAGAATGTATAATAAACACTTCTTTGTTGCATTTTGCAATTTTTAGTTGTGCATTGATCTCTTTACAAACGGTAATTATTGCTCAAGTTTTTTTTTTTTTTTAATCTTTTATAGGTATATATTTTAGGATGTATAATTTCTTTTGAAGCTTGATAGACACATACATCAAATCCACAAGTTATCAATGGGATCCAAATTAATCCATAAGAGTCCTATCTTTCATTAAAAGGTTGCATAAATTCGATTCAAAAAAACAAATCCATATAAATATTTAATCATATAAGGATTAGGTTATAGGATTTGCTATAAATATAGTGAGAAAATAATGTATTTGATGTATATTTTTTCCTATGTTTTTCACAATGTGTATTTTTTTCCCCTTCTTAATGTTGTAATTGTTGCTTATTGCTTTCTTCAATCGAAACTAACCTTTATTTTTATTTTATTTTTACTTTAAATAATTAATTGTTGCTCATTGATTTATTTAATGGGAATTGATCTTGATTAGGTTTCATTATTTTTTTCGACAATTCTCATAATTATGTTTTAACATACAAAATATTTGTGTGTGAAAGTTCAATTGTTGTTCATTAAATTTTTTATATTATTTTCATTGTAATTTACACATTTATTTTATTGGGACCGAATTAAAAATAAATACTATGAACATATACATTGCTTTGTGAACCGTGTAGGTACAAATGAGGAGTTATAATTTGTTGCTTTATAAATTGATAGTTCTCACTAATTAAACTCTCAAGTGATTGTAAAAAGAGCTTTAGAGAGCCTAATTTTTTTGAAATTTCATGGAAATTTAACCATTTTAAAGAATCCATAACATCTCTTAGTATATTATTTGGACTAAATTTATCTTAGTATGAAATAATTATAGTTATACCAAAAAATTAAAAATTACATTCATATCCGGTGCAACGCACGGGTGCAATACTAGTTGTATTAAAAGATGAGAAAATATACCACCTTGTCTAACTAGCTTAAGAGAAAATAATAGTTGTTCAAAACTTAAAAAAATACAAAATCTATCTAAGTTTCAAGTGAGTGGACAAAAATACCCCTAACAACTATTTCACTTTTTGACATTTGAAAACACTTGTTCCACTTTTCTTTCTTCCCTCTTCTTTCACCAAAACAGCAGCAATCGGACCTTTCCTTCTTCTCCACTTCTCGTCGGCCGGCGCACGGCGACGTCTTCCTCACTTGCTGTCAACGTCGAACTTTTTCCGGCTACCCTGTTTTCCGGCAGGTGTTGTCAACGCCAACTCTTTGTTAACGTCTTCCTCACTTGTTGTCAACGCCTACTCACTTGCTGTCAACGTCTTCCTCACTCTTTGTTTTTCCGGTAATGCACGGAGAAGTTCTTCGTCATAGACGCAGACAACGACGTAAGGCTCAGTTTTCCGACGACTTCAGGGTTTTGCTCGAGCTTCTTTATTCAGCCGACAACGACGTAAGGGAGTTGTATGGGTTTATATGTGGCAGAGATCTTATCTTTTTTTTTTTTTTTTTCCAGTCGTAGCCATCTTTTTCCGGCGAGTTCATGTTGCAGTTCATCTTTCCGAACGGCTGCTTGTAGTCTGCAACTTTTTCAGTTTCTGTCGAGTTTTTATGATTTAGATTTTATGTTTTACAGTTTGTAAATTTCTTGTTCTTCTGCAACTTTTCCTTTAGTTATGTGAGAACGATGAATGGGGGCTGTTCTCCCCTGCAATTTTTTTTTTTTTTTTTTTTTGTTTTCTTGAGCAGTCTGATTTGTTTGTTGTTTTTTTTGTTGTGTCGTAGGAATCTAACTGTACGGACCAGAATAATAATTCCATAACATTTAATGTGTAATAAATTTATAAAGTCGTACTGTATGTAAATTCTCTTCATGTCCCTTACATCTCCATCGGATTTTAGAATACGAATTAGATTCTAACCAGTTCAGTAAGTTTATATTATCCCTAACTTTTATAGTGTACATCAAAATCTGAAAAAACTCTATATAGCATTCGGTGGACAGTTAGAATTCATATATTTATTACTAATTTTCTCAAATTAGGTAGAACGGTTATTACATTGTACATTCACTTGGTTAGAAATGTATGTATTCAGTATGTACTATCTGTCCCTTTTTTTTAGTTATAGTTAGAATTCATCATTTTCTTATTTAATTACCATATCTTGCAGCTGATATTTTAAAACATATCTAATATTTAATCGGTGGATAGTTAGAATTCATATATTTTTTACTAATTATCTCAAATTATGTAGGACGGTTATTACATTGCACATTCAATTGGTTAGAAATGTATGTATTCAGTATGTACTATCCATTCCTTTTTGTAGTGACAGTTAGAATTCAGTAGTTTCTTACTTAATTACATACCTTTCAGCTGTTCAGTAGTTTCTTACTCTAATATTTGTTCACTATCTTATCATTTTATGCAGCAAAATGATCACTCCTTTAATCATTGTTCATGGCGGTGTGTGGTGTAATGGTATATATACTGGGGGAACAAAAGATTATATACCAATTCCTACTGCTGGATTTAGTTACGAAGATTTAGTAGAGAAGCTTGGAGATCGTTTGGATAAGGACACTAGTAGATTCTCTTTTCGAATCTTAGGTTTAGTTGAAGTAGATGAAGGTGAGACCATCAAGATGAAAGTTACCAACAACTTTGAATGGGCTACATTTATGGACATGACAAAATATCCCACTCTCTATGTTAATGCTGTTCCCTTACCTTGCACAAGAGAAATTGTTGTTGTGCAACAGACCTCCTTGCCTAATTGCAATATCCCACTCTCTATTACGGGGACCAACAACAGATTGGATCATATATTTAATGCAGCTCAACATTGTTTGAAAGAGCTCGACGAATCTCCTATTTGTGCAGAACCCATTACGACAGGTCAAATTGAATTTGGATCCATCTGCATGAATAAAGATTCGATGATATGTGATGTGCATGCTTACCATTTGAAAAACTTTGCCGAGTTTCGTACTGTTGTATCAAATAAAGATAGATTCCATATACAATGCAAGTTTGAATTAACTTGTGTGTTCTGCCTTAAGAGCAAAGCAGTTGGTTCATCTTGGAGAATTTACAATCTCGTAGAGCATTCATGCGTGTCAGATTTGAGAGTGGCTTCGGAGCCGACTGCTTCGTCAAGAGCGGTTGCTGAGTATGTTCTCCCTGCCATGGGCGAGGATGGATTTGTTGTTAGGCCACGCGACATACAGGGTCAGTTTTTAAGAGAATTTGGCGTAAGATTGAAATATCCAACTGCCTTAGCAGGAAGGAATCGAGCTCTGAAAGCTATGTATGGAGATCATCACAAGTCATTCCAGGTTAGAATTATGTACAAAGCCTCATTTTTTAATAGGTAAGTTAGAATTACAAAGATTCTTACCGTAGTTATCATTAGTAAAGTTAGATTACAATGTATTACCACTATGCATATGCAATATAACTTGTTAATTCTCACTATACGATCAGAATATATTAAATTCTCACTATACATGTCCTGATTGCCTAGATTTTTTTAATTTTTTTTTTCTTCAGATGGTTGCTAATTATTTGCACATGCTCCAAGAAACAAATCGTGGTTCTGTTGTCGACTTACAGACGGATGAGGAAAATACTTTTCAGTACTGTTTTTTTGCATTAGATGCAGCTATAAGAGGATTTCGGTATTGTCGCCCGGTGCTAGTAATTGACGCAACTCATTTGAAGGGAACGTACAGGGGTGTTATGTTTTGTGCTTCTACTAAGGATGGTAATAATCAAATTGTTCCTTTGGCATTTGGCATAGGCGACAAAGAGAATGACATGTCATAGACTTGGTTCTTGACTCATGTACGGGATAGTTTCGGAATTCTAGATAATCTTTTGATTGTATTAGACCAGCATATCAGCATCCGTAATGCTGTCAATTTTGTATTCCCAGGTATGTATCTATAGCATTTTATTAGAAATTACACAATTCTTACGTTCCAGTATATAATATACAAGTCAATTCTAACAACAGAATGTTATCCATATGTAGGCACTGCTCACGGTTTGTGTACATACCACATCCAGGGAAACCTCCGAAACTTTGGGGATAGTATTATCGAGATCTTTCAACTTGCTGCGAATGCATACAAGGAAGCTGATTTCAATGAGCACATGAAAAACCTAGAAATATCAGCACCCGGTGCTTACTCAAAGCTGATGGCAATTGACCCGAAGAAATGGGCCAGGTGCAAATGTCATGTTAGACGTTATCCGGAAGGCACGTCGAATGCTGTTGAGTCATTAAACTCGAGGTTGAGATGGGGGAGGAAATTGCCAATAACGTCCTTACTGGAGTATGCACGAAATCTGATGCAATCATGGTTTTATCTGCGTCAGACCAAATCCGATAATTGCGATAAAGAGTTTGCAAAATATGCCAAAGCAAGAATATCAAATGTTATTGCCAAAGCAAACTCATTGAAGGTGCAGCCCATATCTAATGTCCTATTCAACATTACACATGGTACGACAAATAATATTGTTGATTTAAGTAAGAGGGAATGTACTTGTAAAGTATTTCAAATGGATCTTTTCCCATGTTCACATGCAGCAGCAGCAATCAGGTATGTCTTCTAACTTGTGAAGGTTAGAATCTAAAACATTTCTTACCTTCGTATATACATTTATAGGTAATAAATTCAGTTTTCTTCGTAGGTTTCGTAATGAAAACCCCTTGTCATATGTACATTCACATTATTCTACTCAAACATGGAGATCTACTTATTCGTCCTTGATCATGCCTGTGTCTGCCCTCTGTGATTGGCATACTCCTGATGACACTGCGAATCGGATGGTCGAGACTCCAACAAATCCTAAGCAAGCTGGAAGGCCAAAGACAATCCGTATACCATCTGGAGCCCCTCCAAGTCAAAAAACCAGTAAGTCATGTACTAGATGCAAACAGGTGGGACATTATGCCAATGTGTGCAATGTACGTATAGACGTCCCTGCTGTAGATGTTGAGGGTTGCACCAATCAAATCAAGAAACGACGTCGGCAACCTAAGAAATGCGGAATTTGCGGTGTTCAAGGACATACACGACAATCATGTAAAGACCCGCGTAGGTTTGACTGACTTCAAAGGATGCTTTTCTTTTCCTATTTTTTTGTTTTGTTAAAAAAACATATCAGTATGCTTTCACTTTTTTTGTTGGTACGATTTCTTAGTACCATTTGGTTCCCCTCTGACATTTCGTGTATTTCGAACTAGTGATATGCATTTTAACTTGTCAATTTTTCTTGGTTAGAATATTATATTTTTTGCGATATGTATTCAATTTGAATGTTAGAATTTAATATCAATGGTTAGAGTTTGTTATATTCTAACTGTTATCGTGGCATTCCCATCAGGTTCAGTCTACCTGTTAGAAATATAAACATTCTGACGTTACAATCGCATATCCAAAAGTTAGAATTTAGTATATTTTAACTTGTGTCGTGGTATTCCCAACAGGTTCATTCCACCAGTTAGAAATACAATTTCCAACGTTACAATCGCATATATAAAGTTAGAATTTAGTATATTCTAACCTCTGTCTTGGGATTCCAACAGGTTAAGTCCACCCGTTAGAAATACCATCTTTACTACGTTATAATCTCATATACAAGGTTAGAATTTCGTATATTCTAACCTGTTTCGTGGCATTCCCAACAGGTTTAGTCCACCCGTTAGAAATACCATATTTTCTACGTTATAATCTCATATAGAAGGTTAGAATTTCGTATATTCTAACCTATTCTGTGGCATTCCCAACAGATTTAGTCCACCCGTTAGAAATACCAATTTTCCAACGTTACAATCGCATATTAAAGGTTAGAATGTCGAATATTCTAACCTTTAACGTGGGATTCCAACAGGTTAAGTCCACCTGTTAGAAATACCATCTTTACTACGTTATAATCTCATATCAAAGGTTAGAATTTTGTATATTCTAACCTATTTCGTGGCATTCCCAACAGGTTCAGTCCACCTGTTAGAAATACCAATTTTCCAACGTTATAATATTAAATCCAAGGTTAGAATTTTGGATATTCTAACCTTTGTCGTTGCATTCCCAACAGGTTCATACCACCTGTTAGAAATACCAATTTTCTAGCGTTACAATCGCATAACAAAGGTTAGAATGTCGAATATTCTAACCTATTTTGTGGGATTCCAACAGGTTAAGTCCACCTGTTAGACATACCATCTTTACTACGTTATAATCTCATATCAAAGGTGTAACGACCCAGCTTCCGGACTGACGGCTGACCCCACAGACCTACAGAATCTTTTTCAGTGTGCTTTGTCCTCACTCGCACACTCCCTGAGAAACTTCCCAGGGGGTCACCCATCCCACAATTGCCCCAAGTTAAGCACGCTTAACATTGGAGTTCTTATAAGCAGGTTTCCGAAAAAGAAGATCTGAAAAAGATTCTGTAGGTCTGTGGGGTCAGCCGTCAGTCCGGAAGCCGGGTCGTTACAAAAGGTTAGAATTTTTTATATTCTAACCTATTTCGTGGCATTCCCAACAGGTTCAGTCCACCTGTTAGAAATACCAATTTTCCAACGTTATAATATTAAATCCAAGGTTAGAATTTCGGATATTCTAACCTTTGTCGTTGCATTCCCAACAGGTTCATTCCACCTGTTAGAAATACTAATTTTCTAACGTTACAATCGCATAACAAAGGTTAGAATGTTTTATATTCTAACCTATTTCATGGCATTCCCAACAGGTTCAGTCCACCCGTTAGAAATACCAATTTTCCAACGTTACAATAGCATATCAAAGGTTAGAATTTATGATATTCTAACCTTTGTCGTGGGATTCCAACAGGTTAAGTCCACCCGTTAGAAATACCATCTTTACTACGTTATGATCTCATATACAAGGTAAGAATTTCGTATATTCTAACCTGTTTCGTGGCATTCCCAACAGGTTTAGTCCACCCGTTAGAAATGCCAATTTTCCAACGTTACAATCGCATATTAAAGGTTAGAATGTCGTATATTCTAACCTCTTACGTGGGATTCCAACAGGTTATGTCCACCTGTTAGAAATACCATCTTTACTACGTTATAATCTCATATCAAAGGTTAGAATTTTGTATATTCTAACCTATTTCGTGGCATTCCCAACAGGTTCAGTCCACCTGTTATAAATACCACTTTTCCAACGTTATAATTGTAGAGGTAGGATCTACAATTACGGTTGGCCGGACCGATTCGGTCGATCCGGTCGAATAGGGCACTAGCAACCTGTAACCAACACAACGGACACGTTAGAGCCCTACGAAGAACACCGGAGGGGGTGTCGGTCGTAGGACCTCCGACGCTCAAGTTAGTACGGTATTTAAATAAGAGAATGTAAACGTAAACAATAACGAAAGTAAATAACAAAGCAATTGTGGTGGTCGCGGACGACTATGAGCGATCGGTCGGTTAAGGAGGTGACAGGAAGTAACGTGTGAGGGGGGATTGACGGCAGAGGAAGCTTGTTCAGCTTACTCCGACGGCAGCGACTGTCGTGATTGTGCTGAGTGTGTAAGAGCAGTTGAGAGAGTAGTGGAGAGTGTGAGCGTGGAATAGATCGTGACTGACTCGACCTAGTCAGTTAGTATATATACGACGGCCTCCCCCTTAGGGTTTCGCTCATGGGCCTTATCAGTTCGTGTCCATCTCCCTCGATCCGTTCCGACTTCCGCGACCGAGTTAACGTAATTTGACTCGGTCTTTGATTTAAATGATAAGTCACGATTGACTGTGCTGACCGTTGTGGCTGACGTAACCGGATAGGCTCTAGGGCTAATAATTGAATTGGGCCTGAATGCCTTTTCTATTGGGCCGTTTCGACCGTCCAGCCTGGTCCGTTAAGACCGTTGGGCCATTTAATTTGGGCTTACGAATTTTGCCCACTACAGTTTGCCCCCCATTCTCTAGTCAAAATAATTTTAACTAGAGAATTAATAAAATAATATCGATGCGTTTTTCGCACGAGGTACGGAATGGCCATAAGATTTAACTAAAAAAATGGGCCTTTTGATCCGAAATCGAACACTTTTTGAGCTCGACGTGCGCTTTAAGCAATTTTGAATTAAAAATAAAAATTTTAGCCTATCAAGAGGCCGATTGGGGCATGGCCCATATATTGAAAAAGAAGATCAAGATTAGGCCGCATGGTACCTTTAATTTTAAGGAATTTGATATATCCCATATATTAAATTAATTTGAAGCTTGAATTTGCTGAGTCAGCAAGTTCACAAATTAATAAAAATTGCAGAGGGGAAAAATAGAAGCAGAACGCTCATGACAGCTTTTCGCCTCTTCCCTCTTTTCTTTTCTTTTCTTTTTTTTTTTTTTTTTTGCACGCAGTGCAATTCGAAATTCCAACAGATAGAATAGGTCAATTCCATGGAGTCTGTTGCTGGCTTGAGCAGTCGGGAACGTCGATTCTGTCTGTATTTTCAAAATGGAAGTGACAAATTCGAAATTGGGTGTAAGAGAGTTCAAGAGATAAATCAACACGGCCATCTGGCTGAACAGTCGGGATAGTCGAGTCGGTCAAGTAAATGGGAGAAGTCGGGTTTCAGAAGATGAAGGCAGAAAAGGAAGTTGGGTCAGGCGTCTTTCACCTCTCGACCTGTTTCTTTTCCTTGTTTTTCCTTGCACACAGTGCAATTCAAATATCTTTCGGTCAAAGCTGTTGGGTTAGAGCTAGCTTGCTGCGCCCTTTGAGCAGTTGACACTGCCAATTCAGTTTGCTTTTCGAAGAGAAAAACATCAGATTGGAATTTTTTCTCAGCTTCTTCTTTCAAGGTTTTTCCACCTGTCGAGGCTGTCGACTTTCGGAGAGGAATTAGAAGAATGAATTCTATGGTGTAGCTCGAACTGTTTTATTTCGAGAGCGGCGTCTACTCAGTCCGGTACATTGAGAGAGAGGAGGGGTTTCTCCTCATTTTTTGAGTCGGCGCTTATGTTAGATTTTGTTCGGAATGAGCAGCCTAGTTAGTCTCTTATTGCTCGTTTATTGCCGAAAGTGAGAGGAATCTCGGTCGACTAAGTCAAGCGGGTTTTTCGCTTCAATAGGTAATGATGGCGACGAGAGGTAAGCTACCCTTGTCTCTGTGATCTTACACCTTGAAATAGGAACATAGTTTTAGAATCTCACTTGTTTTTCATCGAACAGCTTATGTGCGTCAGTTTGGGGCAAGGATTGAGATGCAAGCAGCTGAGAATTTGTTTGAGAAGTAGGTGTCGTAGCGTGTAAAGCTTGTTTGACAACTGAAGGAATTGGTAGGGAGGTTTGTCAGCCCTGACGGTCTCCTTCGGCGAGTTAACGGGAAGGGTATCTTGTTTGTTAACTCGAAAATTCAAGGGGAGAGTTGCTGTAAATTTCGATTATCAGTTTTCTCCACTTCTCTTAGAGGGCGTCAACAGCGGTGAAGGATCGAAAAGTATTCTCACGATGTTTACTAGAGAGCGAGTCATCTAACGTGTGTAGAGCGCTCGGTAGTTAAGTCAGTCAAGTTTGAATTGGCCAAAGCTGAAGTGTAAGTCACCGAGCAGTCGGAGCAGCTGAGAGTGAGGGAGCTTAATGCTGATCGCTTACGGTCTACCCAGTCAGAGGTCGAGGCTCTTCGTGCTGAGTGGTTTGTTGTGTGTTAACAGAGTAGGGTTGCCTTCTTTCCTTTTGAAGGAACCTATTGCATGTTTGTTTGGGTGGCCAAGTCCGCGTAGTGTGTTATCTTTTTCATAACTAGTAAAGTAGCGCGATGACTTATCTTCAAATTATTTTAGCTCTTGAAAATATATGGGCATGTCGAATTTCAAGTGAGAACAATCCAAACAGTCGAATTTTTCATTGAGTCGAGTCGTCATAACAGTCACAATTAGAGTGAACTCAGTCAAAGAAAAATGAATTTTGAACTTTGACTTGTAATGAACAATCTATATTGTTATAGCAGCTACAGTAGTCGATATCTGAGATGAAAAGAATATAATATACAATCAAGTGACTCTATCGAGTCGGTTGACCCACGTTTTGCTTTCGTGAGCTGTCGACTTCGGTAAAGAGTTACTTCTCAAGTTCTGCATGTTAGAGCTTGCGCACAGCCTTGATCAGTCATGTTCGACTTCGGTGGCCGAGCCAGTTGACTCGAATGATGAGAAATTGTATCATTTCCCATCAAGTTGTCTAGATTTGGGGTATACTCGGTATAGAGGAGCAAATTGTTCTTTTTCCCTTGACTCGGTTTGATCAGGAAAGATGGTTGCGACTGGAATGATTGGGCTGCACTCTGTAGAGCTGCCTACATACCCGTTGTGGATCAAGCCCTAATGTAGTTCTGACAAGGTCCTGCATGGAATTGTCAGAATTGTTGTGGAAGTAAACACGGGTATGTGTAGAGATAAAAATAATGAAAGCAACCACGTTACTGTTTGTGTCGACTTTGAGAAAGTCGCGTCGGTCTCCCTCTTCTGAGGGCAGTAGGAAATAGCGTTTGAACTCCGGAGAGTTCATTTTTCCTTCATGTTGATAAGTTGGACCTTTCGGTCAAGCGTCGTGCTCCGGGGAGACAGTCTGGCCTGTTTCATAAATAGTCTGATACGACGGGTAAGACAGAAGATATTGGTTGGGCTCCGTGGAGCTGCCTACATACCCGTAGTAGGGATCAAGCCAAGATGTTGTTCTTGAAATATACTTCGTGCTATTGTCAATATCGTTATAACAAAATTTAAAGACATAAGAAAGTTATAATGGAAAGTTGAGTTTAGAAATGATACTGCCTAAGGTGGATGGCGTTCCAACTGTTGGAGATGTCGCGTCCATCCTTCGCTTGGAGTTTATAAGCTCCATGCCCGACAACCTTGGTAATCAAGTACGGCCCTTCCCATGTCGGGGCGAGTTTGCCGGCTCCGCTTTCTTTTGTGTTCTGAAAGACTCGTCGGAGTACCCAGTTGCCCACTTTGAAACTCCGTGTTCGTATGTGTTTGTTGTAGTGTCTGGCTACACCTTGTTGGTAAGACGCAAGTCTTATCTTGGCTTTATCCCTCTTTTCGTCAAGTGTGTCGAGTTCATGGGCCATTGCTTCCCCATTTTGGTCGTCTGTTGTCAGTTCGAATCTGGCCGTAGGTACTTC
Organism: Thymus mandschuricus; assembly: GCA_029379335.1. Taxonomy (NCBI): domain Eukaryota; kingdom Viridiplantae; phylum Streptophyta; class Magnoliopsida; order Lamiales; family Lamiaceae; genus Thymus; species Thymus mandschuricus. The sequence continues at coordinate 13,766,177 of CM057082.1, read as the reverse complement.
ACTTTCGACCGGAATAACAGCTTCCATTCCATAGGCAAGGGAGAATGGAGTTTCTCCTGTCGAAGTTCGGGCGGTCGTCCGATAAGACCATAAGACTCCAGGAAGCTCGTCCGCCCATCTCCCTTTTGCCTTCTCCAACCTTTTCTTCAAGGTGTTCATGATCGTTTTGTTTACGACTCCGCTTGTCCGTTCGCTTGTGGGTACCTTGGGGTGGAGAAGCTTAGCTTGATATTCCAAAACTGACAGAAGTCTTGGAAGTCGGCGCTTATGAATTGCGATCCATTATCTGTCACAATCTCCTTTGGTATCCCGAAGTGGCAAATGGCGTTCTTCCATATGAATCCTTTCACCTCCTTATCTCGAACCTGGTGGAACGCCTCCGCTTCGATCCATTTGCTGAAGTAGTCGGTTACGGCCAACATGTATACTCTCTGGCCAGGTGCTGTTGGGAGCTTTCCTACTATGTCCATCCCCCACTTCATGAACGGCCATGGTGAACTGATCGATGTGAGAGGTTCCGGTGGCAGGTGGGATACTTGGGCGTATCGTTGGCACTTGTCGCATCTTTTGACGTATTCAGCCGAGTCTGACTTCATAGTGGGCCAGTAGTAACCGCTTGTTAGGGCTCTGTGAGCTAGACTTCTCCCACCGGAGTGGTTCCCGCACTCGCCTTCATGTAATTCGGCCAGAACGTACTTTGCTTCTGCAGGATTAAGACATCGTAAGTATGGGCCAGAGACTGAACGTTTATAAAGGTTACCTCGAATAATGGTGAAACGGGCGGCTTGAGCCTTGATACGCCGAGCTTCACTTTTGTCGTCAGGGACGACACTTTGTCTAGGTACTTAAAGATGGGCGTCATCCACGACTGGTCGGTCGATATGTCGCACACTTCCATTTCATTTTTCCAAATCGTTGGCCACTGCAAGTAGACGATAGGTATGGCTTTGGGTACTGTCGTCTGAACTGACGACCCCAGATTAGCGAGTGCGTCGGCATGGTCATTATCTCCTCTGGGAATTTGGGTGATGGAAAATTCTTCAAAGCTGGCCTGCAATTCATTCGTTTTGTTGAGATAGGCGGTCATCTTGTTGTCTCGGGCTTGGTAGTGGCCTTGCATCTGGTTGACTACGAGTTGAGAGTCGCTGAAGACGTTGACCTTCTTGACTCCCAGTTCCTTAGCTAATCCCAGCCCTGCTATCAAGGCTTCATACTCCGCCTCATTGTTGGTGGCTTTGAATCCGCATCTGACCGCTTGTTCGATTGTATCCCCCGTTGGTGACGTTAAGACTAATCCGAGCCCACTTCCCTTGCTATTTGAGGAACCGTCAACATTGAGCTTCCAGATTCCGGCCGACTGGTCTTCGGTTAGGCAACATAGCTCTTTCTCAGCCTGCATTTGCAAGTTAGGAGTAAAATCAACAATAAAATCAGCCAATACCTGTGACTTCAAAGAAGTCCTTGGCATGTAAGTGATGTCGTATTCGCTAAGCTCCACTGCCCATTTTGTTAGTCTGCCGGAGAGCTCCGGTTTGTGTAGTATCGCCTTTAGCGGAAAGGTAGTGAGGACTACAATCGGATGACACTGGAAATAGGGACGTAGTTTCCGGGCTGCGTGAACAAGCGCCAATGCCAACTTTTCTAATTGAGTGTATCGAGTTTCCGCATCCAACAAGGACTTGCTCACATAATAGATGGGTGATTGTTTTCCTTCTTCCTCACGTACAAGGACCGCATTGACCGCTGTGTCGGATACAGCCAAATAGATAAACAAAGTCTCTTTGTCCTTAGGTTTTGACAATAAGGGCGGGCTGGTCAGATATTGCTTGAGTTGCTTCAAAGCATCTTCGCACTCCGCGGTCCATTTGAATGTTTTTGACTTCCGCAACGTATTGAAGAAGGGGTGACATCGTTCTGACGACTTGGATATGAATCGACTGAGGGCGGCCACTCTTCCCGTAAGCTTTTGCACATCTTTCACACAGGTCGGGGAAGCTATCCTCTGAATTGAGTCGATTTGGGCCGGGTTGGCTTCTATTCCTCTCTGTGTAACAAGGTAACCAAGAAACTTTCCTGCAGTAACACCAAATGAACATTTAGTAGGGTCAAGTTTCATATTATACTCCCTGAGGATGTCGAATGACTGTCGGAGGTGATCGATATGGTTTGCTGCTTGGAGAGACTTGACGAGCATATTGTCGATGTAGACTTCCATCGTTCGACCGATCAAGTTGTTGAACATTCTGTTTACTAGTCGTTGATAGGTTGCCCCTGCATTCTTCAACCCGAACGGCATGGCTTTGTAGCAAAAAATCCCAAGGTTGGTCATGAAAGCTGTCTTTTCTTGGTCGTTCGGGTGCATCAAGATCTGATTGTATCCCGAGTAGGCGTCCATGAAGCTCAGCAACTCGTGTCCGGCCATCGCGTCAATGAGCATGTCTATGTGGGGCAGTGGGAAGGAGTCCTCTGGGCACGCCTTGTTTAGGTAGGTGAAGTCTATGCACACTCGCCATTTGCCATTCTTCTTCTTTACGACCACCACGTTGGCTAACCAATCCGGGTAGTGGACCTCCCTCACTAGCCCATTGTCGAGCAGCTTCTGGACCTCTTCGTTGATGACTTTATTCCTTTCGGGGGCGAACTTTCTCCTCTTTTGTTTTTTAGGAGGGTAGTCTGGATCAACCTGCAACCTGTGAACAATGTTGTTAGGGTCGATGCCTGTCATGTCCGCATGGGACCAAGCGAAATAATCGTAATGATCAGATAGAAATTTGATAAGCTCTTCTCTGATAGTTGGAGTCAGTTGAGCTCCAATGCGGACAGTGTTGTCTGGGAAATCCGGATGGATCGGGACTTCGTCCAACTCGACTGTATCTGGTTTGTCCGGATGAATCGGCTGCTGCGGCTTCGGGTCGGACGGTCCCTGCTGTAATTGCTATAAGGTAGCTTGTTTCGCCTTCATCGTAGTCTGGTAGCATGCGCGTGAATCCTTTTGATCTCCCCTTATCTCTTTTATCCCCCATTTGGTTGGGAACTTCAGCACTTGATGGAAAGTTGACGGTACAGCTCCCATCTCGTGGATCCAGGGACGGCCTAAGATGACATTGTAAGCGGAGGGAGAATCCACCACTAAGAAGCGAGTGCAGAGGTTGACTCCTTCTGCATAGACTGGGAGTTCAATCTCTCCCAACGTGTTCTTTTGCTCTCCGCTAAAGCCGACGAGGCATGTGGTTTTCTTGACTAACTTGGCCTCATCAATTGCCATTTCCCTGAGAGTGGAAAGAAACAGGACATTGGCGGAGCTGCCGTTGTCGATTAGAACACGTTTGGTGAGACAATTAGCAATATAAAGAGAAATAACTAAAGCATCATGATGAGGGTTGAGAAGCTTAGTGGATTCCGAAGTGGTAAAGCAGATCGATTGGGCGGAGTGCTCGGTCACGTCCTTCTCCGTTGGGCTGGACTCTACTCTGAATCGGCCTGCTTCTCTTGCATGCCTCTTGGCTGCCGAATGGGTTACTCCGCTGACTTCGGAACCGCCTGTTATGACGTTTATTGTTCGCTCATGCACCGGAGGTCGTGGGGGGGTAACATCTCTGCGGCCGTCGCGTCTGTCTCTTGCTTCTTGGAGGGTTTGTTTCCCCTTGTCAGTCAGGAGCTCGGTCAGGTGGCCTTGTTTCAGCAACTGGGCCACCTCCAATTTCAAGGCGATGCAGTCGTCCATTCGGTGACCGTGATCAGCATGGAATACGCACCATTTCAACCGGTCCCTCTGTTCTGGCGGTGCTCTCATCTTTTCCGGCCACTTGACCCTGTTGCCCAATTGCTTGAGTGCCATTACTGCTTCAACAGGCGAGATCGATAAGTTATATTCTGGCACTTTTGCTCTCTCCCTCGGCCGTGTTTCAGATGTTTGGCTGTAATCCCTTCTCCTGCTATCGAATCTTGGAGGAGGCGGGTACGGTTCGGAACGCCTGTCACTTCACCTTCTGTCGGCTGTGGTATCTCTCCTCGGATTTCTGTGAGGGAGAGTCCTCTGATTGTTGTATTGGTCTTCCTCCCACATGATTTGCGCCCATGCCTTCGCCAGAACATCTTCCATCGTCTTGCATGGGTACTTGGTGAGCTCCTTGTAGAGATCGGAGTCGTGAAGAAGGCCTTTGCGGAAGGCAGTGATGGCAGTTTGCTGGTTGTAGTTGGTTATCGACACCTTTTCTTTGTTGAAACGTCCAACGTAGTCGCGGAGGGGTTCTCCTACGCGTTGGACTATCACGTACAAATCTTCCGAAATTTTCTCCAACTTCCTGCTACTGGCGTATTGCTGCACAAACATATCAGTTAGTTGAGCAAAAGAAGAGATAGAGTTATTTGGAAGATTGGTATACCACTGGAGGGCCGGTCCTATCAGACTAGAACCGAACCCCTTACACTTGCAGGCTTCCCTCGACTGGCGAGGGATAACCACTGTAAACATCCTCTGTCGGTACTGAGCGATGTGGTCGTCTGGATCGGTAGTTCCATCAAATGGCTTCATGTTGGGGAAGCTGAATTTAGGAGGCATCTCCACCAACGCGATGTCATCCACGAACGGTGAGTCGGCATAACAACTTGCGGCGCTCTTCTTGATGGGTGCCGGCACTCCGGGGATACGTTGAATCATTGCCTCCATCTCGGCTAACTTGTAGGCCAGATCTGCATCAAAGTTCATGGAGGACCCGATTGCGGCCGTCCGGACTGGTTCGGCGGTGATGAATTGGTTCTGATGGGGGAAGCCAATGTTTTGTTCGGGTTGCATGGTTCCAGCTGTTGGGACCGCAGTAACACGGTTGTACCCTGAATTGGTTGTTGAACGCCCGCATGTGCCGTCAGACCCGTGCCTCCAGTGACCGCATGGCTTAAACTCACTCCGGGTGTCGTGCGAACCGGTTCGGGTGTCACATGCTGAAGACCGATGGCTGGATGGATTGATTCGGTCGCACCGGCTGCTGGGACGGTCGAGCCAGTTCCAGCAGATCGTATTGGCCGTGTCACGGTTCGTTGAGGTTCGATATCAAGAGATACTGGGTTGCCTGTAAGGAAAGACACACGAGTACGATCAGGATTAAACTGATAAAAACCTTGATTATTACCGGACCGTACGACTCTCCGGGGTTGACATTGTCGGCATCGTCGTCATCAGTGAAGTGGTCTTCATATTTCAGGGATTGCATCGGGTCGACCGGAGTCTTCAACCGAGAAGTCGGAGTCTTTTGGGTTTGATTCGCGGCCGCTTCGAGACGCTTGAGTAAATCGACATTCTCCTTTTCAAGCCTCTCCCTAGCCTCCCGCTCTCGGTTCATCTGTTCGGTCAGGGCCGCAAGTTGAGCGGCGAAATCGGTCCCCACAGGCGCATCGGACATGTTGTGTTCATCACCCATGGTCGGAAATTAGAAAGCTTTCGGATCGTGCTGATTCGCTTGATTGCTAGGGCCCCACGGTGGGCGCCAAATTGTAGAGGTAGGATCTACAATTACGGTTGGCCGGACCGATTCGGTCAATCCGGTCGAATAGGGCACTAGAAACCTGTAACCAACACAACGGACACGTTAGAGCCCTACGAAGAACACCGGAGGGGGTGTCGGTCGTAGGACCTCTGACGCTCAAGTTAGTACGGTATTTAAATAAGAGAATGTAAACGTAAACAATAACGAAAGTAAATAACAAAGCAATTGTGGTGGTCGCGGACGACTATGAGCGATCGGTCGGTTAAGGAGGTGACAGGAATGTGAGGGGGGATTGACGGCAGAGGAAGCTTGTTCAGCTTACTCCGACGGCAGCGACTGTCGTGATTGTGCTGAGTGTGTGAGAGCAGTTGAGAGAGTAGTGGAGAGTGTGAGCGTGGAATAGATCGTGACTGACTCGACCTAGTCAGTTAGTATATATACGACGGCCTCCCCCTTAGGGTTTCGCTCATGGGCCTTATCAGTTCGTGTCCATCTCCCTCGATCCGTTCCGACTTCCGCGGCCGAGTTAACGTAATTTGACTCGGTCTTTGATTTAAATGATAAGTCACGATTGACTGTGCTGACCGTTGTGGCTGACGTAACCGGATAGGCTCTAGGGCTAATAATTGAATTGGGCCTGAATGCCTTTTCTATTGGGCCGTTTCGACCGTCCAGCCTGGTCCGTTAAGACCGTTGGGCCATTTAATTTGGGCTTACGAATTTTGCCCACTACAATAATATTAAATCTAAGGTTAGAATTTCAGATATTCTAACCTTTGTCGTTGCATTCCCAACAGGTTCATTCCACCTGTTAGAAATACCAACCTGTTAGAAATACCAATTTTCTAACGTTACAATCGCATAACAAAGGTTAGAATGTTTTATATTCTAACCATTTCGTGGCATTCCCAACAGGTTCAGTCCACCCGTTAGAAATACCATTTTTACTATGTTATAATCTCAAATTATAGGTTAGGAATTAGTATATTCTAACTTATTTCGTGGCATTGCTAACAGGTACATTCCACCTGTTAGAAATACCAATTTTTCTACGTTACAATAGCATACCAAGGTCAGAAATTCGTATATTCTAACCTTTGACGTGGCATTCCAACAGGTTAAGTCCACACGTTAGAAACACCATCTTTACTACGTTAGAATAGCATCTCCAAGGTTAGAATTTTGTATATTCTAACCTTCTTCGTGACATTCCAACAGGTTGAGTCCACCGGTTAGAAATACCAACTTCCGTAAGTTATAATCTCATAACCAAGGTTAGAATTTTGTATATTCTAACTGTTGTCACTATACACAACAAATCGCATATCCAAAAGTTAGAATTTAGAATATTATAACCTTTGGCACTATACACAACAGGTTCATTCTTACCAGTTAGAAATTGCAACATTCTGGCGTTATAATCACATATTGCAAATGTAGAATGTCTAATATTTTAACCTATGTCGTTGCATTGCGTCGAAATTCAGTCCACTACGTGAATTCTGTCAGGTTAATTCAAAATCAATCACTTCAGAATGACTATGATTTGTTTAGAATAAATTAAATTCTAACCAGTACATGCATTAATATAGAAAGAAATAATTCTAATGAGTAATGACTTTAAATCAACAATGTGCATCATAACTGATTTATGCATGTACTAAATTACATGGTTATCATTATTTTACAAAAGCTTTACAAAATACAAAAAATCATTGATGCACATACATTTTACATACATTACCACATTTACAAAAAATGGACATGCGTTCACTGGATTGTTTACAGAGACGCGTCAATGTTTGTTATCCCCAAAATTTTTTTTTTTAATTTACCAACACATGGTACTAAAACAGCCTCGTTGCATCACGACACATTCCTTCCACCAGCTGCTGCAAAGGCACTGGGTCGGTGCTGTTGTAGAAGATTGCTCGTGCAATATGGTTTCTGTATGCCTTCAATTCATCATTGTTCCTGAGCGTGTGTGGTGACTCTGGCCCTCTTGCTAACATTTTTTCCACGTACCTTAGGCAGTATAGGGCAGAATCTGCTTTGTTCTTCTTTGCACGCCATGTATCACTTTCTGGGGCTGTGTACATCCAAAGGTATAAGAATAGTGTAATATATTGAAACAATGTATGTGTTCTGAATGACTATTAGATTAGTTAGAATTTAATACATTCTAACTATACTACTTTAATTCTCTCATATTAATTAAACTTGTTAGAAACATTCAAAAATATACTACACAAAGTCATAAGCATTACTTTATGAATGACTACCCCATGCTTTGTGCCTAACATGTTTTCCTAAAAGTTTCAATTGAAAGGTTATAAATTAATAAGATTAGTGAGAATTTATTATATTCTAACTATGTCTACGTTATTAATATATGATTGGTGAGAATATAAAATATTCTAACTACACATAATTAAATTATTACCCGTCGGAGGAGCTAATATAATTTCCCACTGGCTGTATTGCGGGATTCTTATATTACTCTTCTGAAAACCTCCGATCTCCTTCATCATTTGTGGCACGACGCGTGCCATCAGTAAGAAATGGTTTAGCCTCTTCTTAACGTCCTTATCCTCGAATTCTGAAGACCGAGGATCGTGGATCACCAACTGTTGATTGCTGAAGTTTATTTCAACAGTGGCCCATTCCTCGTCAAAGTAGCACACAGCTATTACCCATTTTTGGATAACATACTAAGTATTTAGTTTCCTCTCAAATTAATGAACACTGTATAGTAAAAAATGATTAGATTCTCACTAACTCACCTTCTCAAAATCAGTCCAATCTCTTACGTGATCCCCCCATGGTGGGTATGTTCCGTCTGCAAAAGCAACTAGGTTTTCCATTTCTTCGGCAGGTATAACCTCTTCCACGCTGGGGTCAAAAGAATCATAATCAAACCCCCCCTTTGCCAGTTTCTCACCTTTGTGCAGTTCCTCAAATATCCGTTCCACCTCACACTAAAACAATCAAAATAGGAAACAACAATTAGAATGTGAGTCAAGCCCAAAAAATTAAAGTAAGGTTGTTAGAATTTAAATTATTTAATGACTTACCATGAAAAGCAACAAGTAATCCCCACGTTGCGGTCGAGATGTGTGAATCCAGCTAGATCCGGATTTGAAACTAGCACTCCCAGGTAAGAATTTACATGGTCTTCCATTAGGTTATTCTTCTCTTGTTTAATGGCCCGGAAGAATTCCTTGCCCACGTCAAGTGGCAATCCTACGTTGCGTCTGTTACACCCAATTTGAAAGTAATTAAATCCCGTTTGTGAAATGTTTACATGATAAATGATTCTAATTTAAAAATTCCCCATACTTACGTTGCTTTCCCTCTTTTCATAAACGCCTTGAAGTCATCCGGCTTTGGCCGTTTGTCTTCCCTCAAGAACGGGCTGCGGACAGCTCTTGATGGAAAGATTAACCTCATCGGTCGTACCGAATCGTGTGCCCTCTGGACATCATCCAAAGGTCCAATTCTAGTCAGGATTGGTAGGGTATCAAAGACCCGGTTGATCTGAGTGTCCGAGAAGCCGTCATCAAATTCGTCCAAGCCCTTTTTTCGGAGTATTAAAATGTTATTTAGTCATTTATGTCACATGTAAGAATTTTATAAATTATGAAGTATTTGGTAAGATTTATGGAATTTTCTAACACATTCGGTAAGATTTAAGGAATTTCCTACGTATTCTGTAAGATTTAAGTAGATTCTAACACATTAAGTAAGATGTAAGGTATATTCTAACAAATTAAAAAAAATAAAAAATAAATAACTATCATACTTATATGACTATAAAATTTTAAGATTTCCATAAGATTGTCCTCTAGGATTTTCATTTTTTTTGGGAATTTTAAAGCTCTAAATGGAGAATAGAGCCTTTATGCAATGTTTGTGTTGCCCATCACCGGTGCGAACGGTTAGAAGTAAGACTTCGCACCATCGCACCATTGGCGCACCATAACCGAAAAGATGGGATTTAAAGGTAATACTTTTTTACATTACGATTGTAAAAAAGCATTACCCTTTTAATGACAAGGTACGAAGTACTATCGTTCTAATCGTCGATCATCGAAATTTTAAACAAGCAACAGAAACATTACAATATTGTCCATTCGAAAACATTACAATGCAAGGAAATATGAAAATACTTAGTCCAAATTCAGACAAGCAATAAAACAAATTCGAAAATTGGAAATTGTTTCAACCGATGCAATGAAAATCATTTTTTTTTTATACCTGCCCTCCATCTCCCGGGTTTGCTGTTGGGGTTGATGTTTGTGCTTCCGCTGGTGCTGCCGTGGTTCCACCTATTGCTGTTGGTGGCGTTGCTGTTGGTGCTGTTGTTGTTGCTGCCTGTGCTATCTCTGCTGCTGATGCTGCTGGTATCTCAGTTGATGCTGCTGCTGTAGATGTTTCTGCGGCTGCTGTTGCTGCTTGAACCGTGGATTTCCCACTCACCGGCACCAACTCCTCCACTTGCGATGCATTGAAATTCACACCCAAGGAGAACAGGGAATTGCCGGGGGATTCCAATGCGCCCGTTGGAATTGTTGTGCTTTCCTCAACGGCAACAACTTTCGTTGTTGCTGGAGTACTAATCACAGCTTTATCAGACACTTGAGATTTCTCAAGGGGCGTAGAGGGCACTGTATTTTGAGTGTCCGCCATTGGATCCAAAGTTCCAAGCGTGTCACGGACGTCGCTACCACAGTTGTAAGCGTTGTCCGTTGCGGTTCTCTCCAGCAATAGATTCGTTACTTTATCAGCCACATCCTCCAGCAGATTCTTATGGTACTCAGCCAACATTGCTTTGAGTGTATTCTGGTGGTAATCTTCCAACATGGCCTTCATGGCGGCCTGGTTTTTGGTGACAACAGCTTCAGCAGCGGCATCGATAAGGACGCTTGAGCTTGTGGCTATTTGTGGTCCAGATGCTTCTACCACTGCAATATTGTCTTCATCATCTTCCTCTTCTGCCTTCCCCTTTCTTTTCATGCTATCAGTTGGTTGTACTGGAAAGCGAATGGATGCGGGGTTGGATCCAACTCCAGTGACTTCCAGAAGGTGGAAACCTTCTCGTCACTACGCGGCTTCAGCATCCGCAACACCCTCTGTGACAAGTTAGAAACAATGTTGAACATGTAAGAATTCCAAAGTTTCTAACCACATAATGTAAGAATTCTAAAGTTTCTTATAAGACAAATTATCAACAAGTTCGAAATAGCACACATAGAATTGAGATCATTTGTAGACAAATAATCCAGTAAGTACTTTATTATAGTAGCAAATAATATCTATTTAAGCATACATTTTTTTTCTAAGGCTGTACGTAAGAGAATATTAAATTCTAACTTGTCATCTATCATTTATAACTAAAACAACAATTGCATAACGAGTTTCAAATGGTAACTGAGTAATTATTGCACTAAAACAATAGTGCAATAATTAGAATTGATTACAATTCTAACGAGGTCAGAAAGACAACATATATTTTTCCTAACAGGTGTTGTAAGAAAACAATAAATTCTAACCTTCTTGATCTGCTTGTCAGTTGGCCATACCCTTGAAGTTGTATAAGAATACTCCATGAACCTCGGGATTTGGTGTTCATCCTTTTTCAAACCAATGGCCTCCCCGAAAGCGGGTATGGCCTCGAATATCCAAGCCTACGTACATCATACCAAATAATCTTTACTTACAAATATATGGCAAAATATATATTGAAAACAAAATGCAAAGAAGAGTGTTTACTTACAGAGAAAGCAACAGTGTTCCCCTTGAAGTTGATGTTTAGCGTTCCTTCTTGCTTTGTTTTGGTTGTGATCCCCTTGATTGTATCCAACAAAATTTGGAATGAAATGCTTCCCCACGGGAAGTTTTCCCACTCTTCTTCGTTCTCCAGTAGCACCCACATCCATGTTGGTATTTTTTTCTTGCACCCATCGACTCCGAAAACGAACCCTAAGCACAACAACAGCTTACAAATCTTTACCCAGTCATCAGGCGTTGCCTTCACCGACTTCCCATCAACCTTAAACTTCTTGGTATTGGCCGCTGTTTGGAGTTTTGACAACGTCGTGTCTGGATTCTCACCGAACAATCTTGAGAATGTTGAATTGGGGGGAATGTCGTGTACCGTGTAAGGGTTGAAGTTTGCCGGGCCAAACTTCAACCCACTCACTAGGGCATATTCTTCTCTTGAGAACCTCACAACCCGCCGGCCAATTTTGAAGTAAAGGGCTGTTTCGTCAATGACGGGGTCTGGTATGCCCTGATGGCAGAGCACATAGTGTAGCATGTTACCATTTCTTGTAGCGTTGTTGTCCAGCCTTGTAAACTCTCCCATTGCAGAGTATCTGACTTTGTCGGCTTCTGGGTGTTTGAGGCCTTTAAGAAGTTCATTTACTTCACCACATAGTCCTTCATACCCGCCCGGTATGATTTTCTTTTTGGCTTGCTTGAGCTGTCCCAGCCTCACAAATTTCCATTCAACTTGCAAGTAAAGTGTTTATAAATTATAACACACAATGTTAGCAATTAACAAATTCTCACTCAACTTTAACAAATTATAACCTAAACTATAACAAATTCTCACTCAACTATTATAAATTCTAATGCATGCTCACTAAAAATAATCAGTTCTTACTTCACAGTCCAAATTATCACTTACAATTTATCATTTCTCATCAAAGACCAGCTGATATTTAACTTTTCTCACCAATTAAAAGATCACTTTTTTAACTTATTGGTTAGAAATTAACAATATTTCACAAAAAAACAACCCAACATAACTGACAAGTAAGAATACAAACAGTTCTTACTGAATAATCAAACAATTTATGAATTCTAACCAATAAGTATTGTTAACCAAATGATGTATTTATTATACACATATTTCACCTTTGCTTTATAAAATAAAAACATGAATAATGGATTCTAACTAACAAATGCCAACGAAAAAAGAATTTATTCATCCCAAAAAACCCAGATCTGTAACTAATGTAGATCTGGTTTCTCACTCAAAAAAACTCATCCTATGGTTTTTCACTTAAAACAACCCAGATCTGTAACTAATGTAGATCTGGTTTATCACTTAAAACAACCCAGATCTGCAACAATTCTAACTACCTCAATTTAAACACAAACAAGAAATTAACAAAACATTTATAACCCACAATTTATCACCAAAACTATAACAAATTCTCGCTCAACTATTAAAAATTGTAATGAATTCTCACTAAAACTAATAAGTTCTTACTTCAAAGTCCAATTATCACCCACAATTTATCATTTCTCATCAATTCCCAGTTGATATTTAACTTTTCTCACCAATTAAAATATCACTTTTTTAAAATATTGGTTAGAAATTAACATTTCACAAAAAAACAACCCAACACAACTGACAAGCAAGAATAAAAACAGTTCTTAATGAAAAATCAAACAACTAATGAATTCTAACCAATAAGATAATTTTCTAACTAAATGATGTATTTATTCAACCCATATTTCACCTTTGATTTCTAAAATAACAACATGAATAATGGATTCTAACTAACAAATGCCAACGAAAAAGGGATTGATTCATCCAAACTTAAACTACATATCAAGTTTCATAGAAAATGCAATCCAAAAACCCAGATAGTGACAATATCTCACCATTTTTACGAGTTAGAATGTAGTCTGGTTTCTCACTCAAAAAAACCCACCCTCTGCTTTATCAATTCAAAAAACCCAGATATGTAACTAATGTAGATCTGGTTTTTGCAACAATTCTAACTACCACAATTTAAACCCAAACAAGAAATTAACAAAACATTTGTAACTTAATCCCAAACTCAGATCTGTGTTTTACACTTTTATCTTAAAAGTGTTCAATGATGAACTGTTTGATTTCGTTGAAAATTATATATTAACAATAAAAATACAGGAAAAACCCTATTTTACCTCTTCTGTGGTGAATGGATAACTGGAGGGCCTATCCTCTTTCTATTTTTCGGCATCACTTTTGCTGTCGGACTCTTCTCCGGCTTCCGGAGGAATTTCCTGTACTTCGTCGTCCTCCTCTCGAGTTTTCTGCTTCGTTGGCTTCTTCTTCTTTCCCCTCTTCGTCGGGCTCGTTGGGTTTGACGGGCTTTCCTCGATTTCAGATGCTTCAGCCTCGGGCTTCCGCTTCCGTTTGGAGCTACGCGTTCCAGTCGCCATTGTTGGTTTTCTCCGGCGGAAGTTACACAGAGAGAGAGTTTTGGGAGAGGAAGGGTTTTGGGAGAGGAAGGGTTGGGAAACTGGTTTCGGGACAGGAGATTGAGTGTGAGAGGGAAAGTGAATAGTGGTGGCCGAATTAGAAGCGGGAGTGAGAGGGAGGGGAATTGAATGCAGGTAGGTTGACTTTATGACCAAGGGTATTTTTGTCCACTCACATAAAAATTGGATATATTTTGTGTTTTGTTAAGTTTGAACAAATATTTGTTTCTCTAAAGCTACTTAGATAGGATAATTTTTGCCTCTTAAAAGATTTTGACTTAATCAATCATTTAACTTATCCATTGGTTTACATGACATTAAAAGAAAATAACAATTTATTAGTTTAGTTATTTTCTTAATATTTGTAGCATTAAAAATAGCTAATAAATTATATTGTACAATTATTTAAAGCTCGGTTTTGTATTATAATAATAATTTTAATTTTTTTGTTGTGGACAAGCCAAAACTCGGATCATATGATTGAGTAAATTAATTTATGTTTTGGTTACTATAATTATTGGGAATCATAATATGAGCCAATAGATTCCCACCATCTCTACAACTTCGAGTTTTTAGATGAGACGGAATTCTATCATGGTATCAGAGCCATCGGCAAACGCCAAGGTCCTATGTTCGAATCCCGCTGAAAGCAACTCCACCCATATTAAAAAATGTGCACTTGTTGGGCCTCCTACCCAGAGGGTAAAAGATGTGCACTTGTTGGGCCTCCTACCCAGAGGGTAGAGTTGAAAATCGAGCCCACAAGTGAGGGAGAGTATTGGGAATCATAATATGAGCCAATAGATTCTCACTCTCTCTACAAATTCGAGCTTTTAGATGAGACGAAATTTTATCAATAATATTTCTTAAACATTCAATTACATAGTATTAGTAGTAATTGATCTAAATAATTGCTATAAAATCACATGGTTATAAATTAGAAAAAAAAATAAGAATAAATAAAATAAAAGAACTTTTTTGAAGCATAAACTTAAATTATGTGAATAGAAATAATAGAAATGGGCCTAAATGTTAAAAATTATAAACATTAACGGTTTATTTGTACCTCTAAAAACTTATCGAGTCCACAAGTGAGGGGGAGTATTGGGAATCATAATATGAGCCAATAGATTCTCACTCTCTCTTCAAGTTCGAGCTTTTAGATGAGACGGAATTCTATCAATAATATTTCTTAAACATTCAATTACATAGTATTAGTAGTAATTGATCTAAATAATTACTATAAAATCACATGGTTATAAATTACAAAAAAATAATAATAGTAATAATAAATAAAATAAAAGAACTTTTTTGAAGCATAAACTTAAATTATGTGAATAGAAATAATAGAAATGGGCCTAAATGTTAAAAATTATAAACATTAAGGGTTTATTTGTACCTCTAAAAACTTTAAGGGCTTAGTTGACCTTTGGAGGAAACATTAGGGGTGTATTTGACCCTTTTCCCAAAATAATAATTTCATATTTTATTATACACATGAAAATTCACTCTCTGTAACATACTACTCACTACGTTCTAGTTTATTAGTCATGTATGAGTATAAATAATTAATTAAAAAAAAAATAGGACTAGAGAAGTGGAATAGACGAGTATACAGAATTAATTACACTAAAATAAAAGGATTTAATTCGGCATAAACCTTCTATCTAATTTTTTTTTTTATGAATATGGATGTTTAATTTAGAGCTATTTGTTTAATTGTACTAGTTAAATTAAAGAGATAATATATGTTTTTACCCATTTTCACTTTGTCAAAACAATATTAGGTATGGAATATAGTTTACAATAAAAACACCCAATTTTTGGTTTGGTGGACAAAAATAACCCTATCTTTTATTTTTATTGCGGTTCTTCTCTTCTCTCCTTCCCTTTCTCTCATAAACTGTCTTCCTCTCTCTCACCGTTGACACTCTCTTCCTCTCTCTCTCTCACCGGCGACGGCGGCCAATCTTACCATCAAAACCACGGATTCGTAACCCTCTCATCAAGGCGCACACGTTGGTGGTGGTTGTGAAGCCATCCGCCGGTGGACCCAAATTAGGGTTTCGGCGCCGCTCTGCAATTTCCGGCGAATCCGGCCAGTCGATTGCAACCAAACTTCACAGGGGACCTCACCTTGAATCTGGGAAGGTTCGCTGAAAGTTTCAGCCAAATCCAACCGGTGGATCGACGGCGACGCTGTTTTTCCTTTCCGGTGACAGATTTTCTGATTTGGAATTAAGAGGCGAATTCTGGCCGTGCGTTTTGGCTCAATTTTTTTTCTGGAGTTCCTCCATACGTATACGAAGCTATACACAAAGTTTCAATCGATTTCGTCGGCCCGTTTGTCTGCTCTGATTTTTACAAATTAACGAGCGAGCTACGAAGGCCTTCCGGTTGATTTCAGATCCGTAAGTTTTACTCAGGATTGCTGGTAAGATTTCTGACATTTTCATTGATAATTTTTGTGTATGAATGTGTTTTCCTCCATCAATTTTGTTCTTCCTTTTTCGTTTTTCATTTCTGAGGTTGATTGGTTGATTTGAATGCCAGGAGTAATCTAGCTACCCTACTTTTGGTTGCAGCAGGAGTAACATTTCTGGGCTGAATTCGGAGATGGCGTTGTCGATTCCTGGAAGAGTATTGCGTGCCCTAGGTTCCGGTGATGTTGCTTCGCTGCCATTTTCTATGTATATAGTGCAGAATTTCAAAACATCTACATTGGGCATCTATTCCCATCATGGTAACTCTCTTACCCAAATCGATTTACTAATTCATCTATGTTGTATTTACTCCCGAGGAACAATGGAAATTACTTATTTCTGATTATGAATTGATGCTTTTATTGCGCAATTCAACTTCTTTCGTTAGGTTTCCTTCGAGTAATTAGAGTTAGAGGAAGCTTGCATTTGTATTTTCACCTCCTCGTTGAATAATGAGTAATGCCGGGAGATATAGCGTACTAATTAGAGTTAGAGGAAGCCTGTATCTGTATTACTTGTAAGTTGTCAACAAATAAAATTACATTCCAGTTTGCTGTGCACATTCTCAACACTTTGGTATTGTTGGTGTTGGTCCCGGAAAAGAGTAATTGGTGTATGGGGGGGGGGGGGGGGGGAATACACCAATGCCAACCGTTTTTGACATTTTTAGAAAATCAGGTCGATTGTCAAGGTCGATCCTATCAGAGGCAGATTGATCTATCAAGCTCGTTTGATAACAAGCTTGATCTATCAAACTGTTAATGCGGAAGTTGGTGGAGGTTGATTACTCTTTGAAAAATCTATTAAGCCAATGCAGGTTGTTTCATGAAATATGCAGGTTGATGCTCGTCAGATAGATAAGATATTGAAAGTGCGAGAGAGAGAGAGAGAGAGAGAGAGAGAGAGAGAGAGAGACCGCAATTTAGCGTGGTTCGGAGAAACCCTCCTACGTCCACGTCAGGTCGACTCGACCTGAGAATCCCTTTACCTTTGGATCCAACTTCTCTCTTATTTATACTGACTGAGTATCAGTTCTAAATACACTCTAACACGAATATATTTAGACACGAGTTTTGGGTCGTGACCCTTACAACCTTTCGTACAGAAAATGTACAAACAACCTTTCACGAAATTACAGAGCTTGACTAACTCTATAATGGCGAAGAACACAAAACAGACTTTCTAACTTCGAACAAGTTGGAGAAGAAGTTGTTTAAATCAACGACAAGCAGCAGTGAACGCTTCGTCGTTGTGGCTTTTATCGGAGTAGAAAATCTCTCTTCGTCAAGTGTTTGGGAAACTAATGGGATTTCGAACACTTGAATGGATATGAACTTGAGAGAGATTTTGGCAGAGTTTGGCGTTGATAGCTTGAGTTTCCCGTACTTGAATCCGATAATGGCTTGAAGTATATATAGGCAGTTTGAAAAACTAGCCGTTGGAGTCAGGATGACGTGGCACTAGCCGTTGGATGGTGACTCACTTCTAGCCGTTGGGAAGATTCGTCCTTGCTGGCACACCACGTGGCAAGGATCAGGTCGTGAAGCTCCATGAAGGCGGAGCATCGACCTTGATATGATAATCCAGCTTTTGAAATCTTCTAAGTCAAAGCAGGCTGGAAGCTTGATAAGGAAGGTCGATAGACAGGCAGATATGCCAGCTCGATCCGAATGAGACAGGTCGATAAACGACCTTTCTCTTACAGAGTGGATCAACCTTGCATTTAAACTATAGAGAGCATCGACCTGCACTAACAGGTAGCAGGTCGATCTATCGGCCTTGACCCTAAACAAGTAAAATATGCCTAAGTGTGGTTTCGATAAACATCATCAAAATCAAACTGCAAGGGGTTCCCAACAGTTGGAGTTTGCGTAGAACTAAGATTAGTTACTCCCTTGCTACTCTTATGCTTGCATCCAGGGTGGTATACTGGAAAACGATTCGATTCTGTTCGGGTTTGCTTTTGTAGAAGAAAATTCTAAGATATACAATGAGTGGAGTTCTCGAAGGCCATGGAAAGAGCGAAAGAGAATAGCTAAAGCTTCTAAAACGCTTTCACAAATTCAAGAACAAGGCCTCATATATTATGGACGAAATTCTGGGGTGGTTGGAATGAGCAAATAAGATGTGCACAGAGAATTAGAGGGCACTGAAGTTTTGCAATTTGGCTATGACAAGGTTGATGTAATATTTGTCTGTCCTCTCATATTTTTGTTCCTTTTACGGTTTTTTCCTTGCAAAGTAAACATTTTGCATCATCATTCTTCGTTTACCACTTATTGGTAAACAATACTAAAACAACATGAACGTACTTCGTAATATAGGTACAATTTGATATTATTCGTTTTACTACTTCCAGTAAACAGTACTATAAGAAGTATTATTTGGTTTACCACGTACCGGTACACAGTACTAAAAAAATATAATGTACTATGTACTTGTACTTATTGAAAAATTTTATAAAAAAATGGAAAAAGTGAAATTTAAAAAAAAAAATTGATTTATTTTGGAAAAAAAACGAAAAAAAAATTAAAAAATATAATAAATAAATAATTTAATAAATAATTAATAAATAAATAAATAGATAAATCAGAAAAAGGAAAAAAAAAAAAAAAAAAAAAAAAGGGAATGAGGGAAACACGTGTAGGGAGAAGAAATAAAGAGGAGGAGGGAGTGACTATGTGCTAAAAGTAAGGGTATTATTGTCCATCATACCAAAATATGAGTATTTTTATTGTAAACTATATTTCATACCTAAAATTGTTTTTACAAAGTCAAAATGGGTATTTTCTTTTGAGGGGAAAAATAAAATACCCAATATGGTATAAGAAAATCAAATTAAGGACACACATTTAAAAAACACAAAAAATACCCATTTTTGATGCGAAATGACACGCATACCCTTACTAATAGAGTTTGACTTACTAGTCAACACCACTCTTCTCTACTCCCCATCCTTCTCCCTTTTCCATGTGTCCTCTTCACTCTTCATTATTTTTCCTTTTTTTTTTTAATTTTTATTTTATTTTCGAATTTCAGTTTTTTTTTTTTTTTCTTTTTCTTTTCTGACTACTGTAGCTGTGATATTCGTATAACTTTAAGGAGGTACGAAATATAAAGAATTTGTACCGGTTATATATAAGAATTACGAAATACATATTTGAGTATGCAATTATGCAGTTATTGGTACGAATACATTCTTTTCGTACTAAAGCAACTATGTATTGGTGCGAATAAGATTCACTTCATACTAAATCAACTATGTATTGGTACGAAATAGATTCACTTCGTTATAAAGTCTACTGAGGAATTAAACCCTGAAACTAAAAATTAAACCTTAAAAAACATTTTAATATTAACAAAATCTGTGCAATACATAACCAATACTCCCTTCATTCCGCTCCATTTGGCATATAGAATGAATAGATGTGAGGTATAAAATAATAGAGCAGGCCAAATAGAGTGGAACGGAAGGAGTATAAACAAACTTCATTGTTTATAATAAAAATCACATCACATGCAGTACGAATTAGATCATTTCGAACCAGCAAATCTTAAAAAACACTTTAATACTAACAAAATCTATGCAGTACATAACCAATATGAACAAATTTCATAGTTTATAACAAAAAACACAACATATGCAGTACGAATTAGATCATTTCGAACCAGCAAATCTTAAAAAAACGCTTTAATACTAACAAAATCTGTGCAATACATAACCAATATGAACAAACTTCATAGTTTATAACAAAAAAAACAACATATGCAGTACGAATTAGATCATTTCGAACCAGCAAGTCTTAAAAAACACTTTAATACTAACAAAATCTGTTCAAAACATAACCAATATGAACAAACTTCACAAATTTTAACCAAAACACAACACGTGCAGTACAAATTAGATCATTTCGAACCCAAAAATCTGAAAAAACAGTACAGTATTAACAAAATCTGTGCAAAACAGAACCAATATCAACATATTTCACAAATTTTAACCAAAACACAGCATATTCAGTATATAGAGATCATTTCGAACAATAAAATCTGAAAAAACACTCAACATTAACAAAATCAGTTCAAAACAGAACCAATACCAACATATTTCACAAATTTTAACCGAAATCAGTGCAACACATAGTAAAATCAGTGCGAAAAACAAATTAATGTTAAATCGGTACGAAATATGGTTATTCGTAACATAATCCTTCCTCCAAGATCTCTCACCACCATTTTCCAACATCGACCAAATCACAAATTTCATCTTCTTCACCTCTACAAAAACACAAGCAGTTTAATTTGTGATAACCAGCAGTCCCTCTACTAGAGGCGTGAGCAATTCCAATGTCACTATAAAATGGTGTGGACAAGAAACGGAGAATCAAACATTCATTACTCGTGTTTCTGTAGTGATGAAGACTGGTACAGATTGCTAAACTTACAAGATGTAAAGATTATGAAGTTATTGTATCTATTCGAGTTTGTGAAAGATGGCACAATTAATTGCAAGCACATTCGTACCTTTTTCCTCCTCGACTCCAAAACTTCTTCTAATGGTGGACGACCTGTAGGACATCAGATAATTTTGTACACAGTCAATATATTTGAAGACGGGGACATGGAAAACAATAAATTGATTGTTAGGTTACCCAATCCCAAAGAAACAATTGCACAGGAGGGGGAAAGCTGCTAAAGCACTCCGTTTCGAGATCAAAGCAAGCAAGCAGTTGGTTGTGCTCCGGTTCCGGATCCGTCCAATAGAGACTGCCATTAACAAATGCAGCAGAGCCAAAATAAAATTCATCAATCGAGGCAAGAGCTTCGACCTTTCTCCAAGATTCTGTTCCGAGAGTGTAGACAAGGCACTCCGATTGGCTATCAACGACGATCACCTTATATTGGACACTAATTTTGCTCACTCCGAATCTATAATAAGTCTCGATTTGTTTCTCGGAAGGGCAAATCTGAAGAAAGGGAAAATCGAGAAATTAAGTTATCAACTACCCCTATAAAAACTGAAGAAAAGGAAAATCGAGAAATTCAAAGAGAAATCGCAGATGTAGAATGAATTCATCATCTCAAAGTCGTATCCTACCAGATTCTGAACTATCGACAGATAATTGGGGGGGAAATAATCGATTTACTCACGAAATTTAGGATTTGAAACGTCGATCGAGAAATCAAGAGAAGAAGAAGAAGAAACGAAGAAGAAGAAGAACTAACGTCGAAGAGAGCGGCCAGGAAATCGGCGCGACCGCGCAGATTCGCCGGCGGCGCCGCGGAGTCGCCGGAACCCTTGGTCCTCTTCTGAACCAACATAATGCCAACGCGGAGGACGACGTCGTCGTAGTGGCTGCCTCCGCCGCCGTTCGCTTCCTCCTCCACCTCGAACAAATCCACCACCGCGTTTGCTTCCTTCTCCTCCGCCGTCGCCATCCGCTTCCTCTCCCGCTACCGCCGTCCGCTTCCTCTTCTGCTGCCATCGTCGTTGCATTAATGAGGGATAGGGTAGAGAGAGAAAGTAAAGAGAGAGGGAGAAGCGCCTACTGGAAGAGAAATAGGGAGAGCGCCAAAAAGAGGGAGGGAAAAATAGGTTTTAGAGTAACAACGAGGGTAATTGTGTAATTGCGCGTCCAAAATGGGTATTTTTGTGTTTTTTAAATGTATGTCCTTAATTTGATTTCCTTATACCATATTGGGTATATTATATATACCATATTGGGTATATTATATATATATCTCTTTTCTTTTTTACCTCTAAATTAAACTTTAATATATAAACAAATTAGATTTTTCGTTGAGAAGATACAAATTAAGGTTGATAATTAAAAATAAGTCTCAAAATTGAGTCGATTTCGTGCTCTTTGCTCCTCTCATAGTCTCATGTTTTGTCGTTATTGACCCGTTGACATTCCGTTAAATACTGTATCCATTTTGGGGGCGTCGATACGGGGCTACTCCCCGCAGTTTCGTTTCCACTTCGCCTCCGTCGCCGCTTCTCCGTTTTCTCGCTGTCACCTTCAAAGCAGCTCCGCCGATACCGGCTTTCTCTTCGACAATCGAAATCGGAAAGCGAAAACAGCAGTTTCAGTCGCTAGAGCTATGGGGCTTCAATTCGAATTTACGCGCAATCGGCTAATCGTCTGCAGACAAAAGCAGGTAACCCTTACTCTGATCTGCGATTTGCCTTTATTCTGAGATCTGCGCCAATCGTTGATGATTCGAGACTTGCTTGAAACTTTTGATTATTTATTTTTTGTTTGGTTTTATGTTTTATGATCGCTTTTCGATTCATTATTCAGCGGTCTTTCGAATTGGAGGTACCTTTATTGATTAGAATCGTTATAGATTTCAGAGAATTCTAAAATTTTAATTTTTGTGGTAAGTTAATTTTAAGCATGGATTTTGTGCGGCTAAAACCCCCGCTTCTATGGTTATTTAACTTATTTTGCAGTTTGCTATGTGTTGAATGGTAATCTTAGGTAAATTGCATGAATGTAGTTCATCCCCTTAGTTTTATCCCAATAATCTCTTGAAATTGATTGATCGGATATCTAACGAGGACCATTTTGTGTTCTACGGATGTCAGTCTATGCATGATTAAGGATATCTAACCAGGTGACTTAGCGCACCTGGCCACCGGGCTCCTCCCTTGAAGGAGTGACCCGGGTTCGATCCCTAATGGGAGCGAATTGTGGGAGATATAAGGGGACTTGGAGATTTTCTAGGAGTTATTGGAGACTTGGCGTACTAACATCTAATCTAACAACTAACATTGCCCGATCAAAAAAAAAAAAAAAAAAAAAAAAAAAAAAAAAAAAAAAAAAAAAAAAAAAAAAAAAGGATATCTAACGAGGACCATTTTGGATTTATTTTTTTATATCAAGGAACATATTACATACAATACAAGGATATGTCTGCATATTATTTGAATAAACAAAGTAATTTTATTCCCATAATCAATCTGTTCATACATAAGTTGCATGTTCTTTGTGTCTATACTCTACAAACAAGCTTAAAGGAAAACTTGTATATAAATACAATCATACACACAACAACGACGACACAGTTTGGTTTTTGAGGTATCACAAATGGATATGCACGACACATGCAGATACTGGCAGCCTTATTTCTTTCTTTGGTTGATCAATTCCATCTTTAATGCATAAAGCACATAAACTGGCTTTCAAATATGAAATTCAAACCATCATGCGCTGCTACCTTCTGTCCAAAACAAGTGGGAAATTCTACTTTAGATGTTCTGCCAGCTGAGATGCTGCAGGAATATGAAATGAATAAGTAACCCTGTTCATTTTTGTAAAACTAAAAAAGAACTTATTTATACTTGGATTACTAAACGTTGTGCATCCATAATGTCCAAAATGAGATATCTTTTTTTGCTTGAATTTTAAAAGTTTACAGTATATCATCAATTTCAGTAATTAGAAACTTACATGTAGTCTGGCAGTCTTGAGTAATTCTTCAGAATTCATGTCTGGGCAGGTGTTACCCATTAATATATGGTAGACGCAGCAATTTCTTCCACTCAATCCTGTTGGGGCTTGGACCGAGGACCAATTTGGGACAAAATTGCTTACTGATAATCTCTTCTGGAGGAAACAGACCTCTTCCAAGAACAACCAATTGAGGTAAGTGGCGCAGTACTAATTCTTTCAGTCGAGGAAGCAAGAGGGTGTCGTACTTCTCAATGTCATTTTCCTTAACTATTGATTTAAGAGATTCACAGTCTTCAACAATGAAAGTCTCTAAGGTATAGAGACATTGAAGTACAGCATGAGAGGCAATGAACTCTAGCTTACCACAGGTACTGACCATCAGATATTTAAGGGACTGATAGCTTCCTGTTGGCAAGGGATCCTCCCAGATTTGCTCCAGCTGCCAAAGATAATGCAATCCCAAATATTCTAGGTTAGGGAAGTAACTTTCGGTTCTTTTCTCTCTTTTAATCATGACATGAATTTTGGGGCACTCTCTCAGGACACAGAATTTGAGTTCCTTGAAAATAGAGATGTCAAAGTCCGACAAACTCTCGATCTCTAAATGATGGTCCAAGTAAAATGCTGTGACACGCTCAAGTATACATATCATCATTTCAGGTGCTTCACTACTATTCATGAACCTCAGGCACCTATCATACTGTTCGTACTTCGATTCAACTTCATCTGGCACGCGAGATATGATTCGTTTGATGTTGTGGCCAACAAGGAACTTAAAGCTCCTCAATTTATGCTCCCTCCATGATAGGTTTACTTCACTGAAAGATTTGAGAGCTTCTACAGTTGGGAAGAAAAACTGAAGACACCTCAACATCTTCAACTCGCCAACTTTCTTGATTATGTCTTCAACAATACTTATCCAATGCTGATCATCTGGGTGCACAGCTATGCTTAGTTCTTGCAAAGCCTGCAACTTAAGTATAGCACCTGACAACTGCGTCATGGATTGAGAATCAGGTTGGTGAAATGATAGCTGCAAGTGCCTCAGTTTTGTTAAATCGCCTATCTCTTTTGGAATCTTAGCAAGTTCTGTTCCCAAAAGATCAAGTACTTCCAAACTTTTGAGATTTTTAATCTCAGGAGGAAGGCTATTAAGACAAACACAACCTCGGAGCAAAAGCACTTGAAGGTTTATGAGATGAAAAATTGAACTAGGCAAGACCTTGATTCTTGTATCTGATAAGTCAAGAAATCGAAGAGCATGCATTTGTTTGAAAAATGAGGAGCAAATGTCAGTCAAGCGACTGTTTCTTTGGAGTAACAAAATCACAAGGTTAGGGCAGTGTGGTTCCACATTTAGCACGCGCACCTTTTTCTCGATCAAATTCAGAACTCCTGCTCGATTCCATTCTTCATCATTAAGCATCTCTTGCGATCTGGGGCCACTTTTATCCACAACTAGATCTCCAGGCAGTAAAGAGGCGCCATTAGCCATGAGAGTTATCTGGTTATCAGGCTTCTTCATGGCAAAGAACAAATGACTATCCACCTTCCCATGCAGACCAAAGTCATTGTTCAGATCAAATTTCGCTTGCGTAGGTGACCTGCTTAAGATCTGAACTCCGAGGTCCATGTACTTGGACATCTCACCATTTAGTAAAATCTGAATCACATGGTGGTTGCTCTCTTGTGGATTCTTCTCAACCTTTAATTTGGGCTGAAATCCAATATCGGTAGAGTTTATCAAGACATCATTTAAATCAGTCTCACCAATTGACATCTTCTCATGTTTTATCAGTTTTATGTCTTTTAAGACAGCTAGCTTGGCGTCACTCCTTATTGGCATGCCTTTTGGGGCGTAACATTCTTTTATAACCGCTCCATCTTGGATTTTTGAAGTATATTGAAAACCCGAGTCCTTAGGTGACGTTTCCGGGATGAGAGAAACATGCACTCGAGAAGATTCGCCACCCATCTCCTCTCTTAATATTCGGGGGCGGCCATAATAAGATTCTAGAAACGAAGTGATCCCGCCTTGACTTCTTGGTGTGATTGCAAGCTTACCCTTTTCGTCTGAAGAAGCCGCTTCCTTCTCCACATCATGGACTTGTACACCATCTTCACCAGATAACGCGAAGGAAGTTCCATCTTCTGCTTCATGCAATCGAGCTATGTACGCCATAGGTTTATCATTCACATCCTCTATCGGGCAGTCCTTCATGTACTCAGATATTTTGGCGCACATCTCTTTCAACTCGGTAGAAGGATCCTTGCTGTTTTGCTGCTTTTTAAGGGCCTCACTCACTTGACCTTTCAAATCCGTAGCCATCTTCAACCATTGGTTTAGCTTCCTTGGTATGATCCCTTCTTTGATATATGCCATCTTTAGGTCTTCAACAATGGCAATTTGCTTTGAGAAATGACGCAAATGTTCTTCAGTAGACTCCCTGATGTACTTAGATCCCATGGTATACGTGTCCCTATGGTCCCTCCGGAATCCATTGAAAAGTGCCTCCAGGTAATCCTCAATAACTGTAAAATCTAAATTTTACAAGATTCAGGGCTTGTTTGGCGAAGTTTATTTTGAAGTGCTTATAAGAGCATCTCAAACACTGCACTAAAATAGTGCTGCAGAATTTTGCTCCAACAGTCCACACTAAAATAGAGTAATTATAGTGCAATAACAGTGTTCCCTCAAATATAGGGGAACACTATTCATTGCACTATAATTTTGTGTTCATCATTTTGTGCTCTTTTTTATTGTGATTTTTATTTTATTTTTTTATTTAATATTTCAATTTAGTTTGTTTTGTTGTACGAGTAATAATTTTATTTTTTCTTTTTTTTTTTCAAAATTTAATTTAATATATGCTTATTCGTTTTGTGTGTATTAAATTTTTTTTATTCATTTTTTTCGTTCTTTTCACAATTTATTATGTTAATTGTAATTTAACTATTTTTTCCTTTATTTTAAAACTCTATGTATAATTTACATGTGATACAAATATATATACAAAATGATTGTGTAAATTAATGAAATAAATATAAAAATATAAATACATTGATAAAAAAAACGTAAAATTACATTAATAATTATTTACAATATTTACTTATTTTATCTTAGTTAAATTTTTTATCATTGCTATAAATATTTATTTTAATTATTATTTGTACATTTTATTAAAAAAATAAACGAAAAAGAATATTTTGGAATATTTCTTTTCTGCTGTATTTTAGTGTGAACTGTTGGAGATGGGTTACTGTTTATGCACTATTTTAGTGTTAGTGCTGCTGGAAAATAGGGGAAACAACATCTCCAACAATGCACTAAAATAATGCTGAGCACTATTTTAGTGCAGAGTTTTGCTCCAAC
Source organism: Thymus mandschuricus (assembly GCA_029379335.1). NCBI lineage: Eukaryota > Viridiplantae > Streptophyta > Magnoliopsida > Lamiales > Lamiaceae > Thymus > Thymus mandschuricus. The sequence goes on along the minus strand of CM057082.1, from coordinate 13,739,119 downwards.
AGTCCACACTAAAATAGAGTAATTATAGTGCAATGAACAATGTTCCCTCAAATATAGGGGAACACTATTCATTGCACTATAATTTTGTGTTCATCATTTTGTGCTCTTTTTTATTGTGATTTTTATTTTTTGATTTAATATTTCAATTTAGTTTGTTTTGTTGTACGAGTAATAATTTTATTTTTTCTTTTTCTTTTTCAAAATTTAATTTAATATATGCTTACTCGTTTTGTGCGTATTAAGTTTTTTTATTCATTTTTTTCGTTCTTTTCACAATTTATTATGTTAATTGTAATTTAACTATTTTTTCCTTTATTTTAAAACTTTATGTATAATTTACATGTGATACAAATATATATACAAAATGATTGTGTAAATTAATGAAATAAAATATAAAATAAAAATACATTGATAAAAAAAAACGTAAAATTACATTAATAATTATTTACAATATTTACTTATTTTATCTTAGTTAAATTTTTTATCGTTGCTATAAATATTTTTTTAATTATTATTTGTACATTTTATTAAAAAAATAAATGAAAAATAATATTTTGGAATATTTCTTTTTTGTTGTATTTTAGTGTGAACTGTTGGAGATGAGTTGCTGTTTCTGCACTATTTTAGTGTTAGTGTTGATGGAAAATAGGGGAAACTGTTAAGAGGCATCTCCAACAATGCTAAAATAGTGTTGAGCACTATTTTAGTGCAGAGTTTTGCTCAAATAGTCTGCACCAAAATATAGTAATTATAGTGCAATGAACAGTGTTCCCTCAAATATAGAGTAACACTATTCATTGCACTATAATTTTGTGTTCATCATTTTGTGCTCTTTTTTGTTTGCGATATTTATTTTGTGACGTAGTATTTCAATTTAGTTTGTTTTGTTGTATGAGTAATAATTCTATTTTTTCTTTTCACAATTTAATTTGTTATATGCTTATTTGTTTTGTGTGTATTAAATATTTTATTATTATTTTTTTTGTTCTTTTCACAACTTATTACTCGTACGTTACTTGTAATTTAACTAAAATTTCTTTTCTTTTAAAAACTCTATGTATAATTTACGTGTGATACAAATATATATACAAAATGATTATGTAAAATTTTTATCATTGCCATAACTTTTTTTTAAATCATGTTTAATTTTATTTTAAAAATAAATGAAAAGGGATATTTTGGAATATTCATTTTCTGTTGTATTTTAGTGTGAACTGTTGGAGATGAGTTACTGTTTATGCACTATTTTAGTGTTAGTGCTGCTGGAAAATAGGGGAAACTGTTGGAGATGCTCTAACAGCTTATTTTCTCAGCTTATAAAATGTAAAAGAACTTATTTTGCCATAGTGTTGCTTATAAGTTTAGCCAAACACCCTCTCAATAAATTCATCTCAGGCCTAACTATTGATTTTTTTTTTAATATATTTTTTTTAAGCTTTAACAACATAAATTATAAAGGTTTGCGCTACGGAGGACTCGACCATTGATCTTTGACTTCGAAATTTAACTCCATACCGCTAGGTCAACATGGGAAATTTTATCCCTTGGCCTCCTACATTTATCATATGGATTACCCAAGGGTACTTTCAAGTGATGTACAAATTAAGAAAGTGAAATATTACCTGTGATGATTTTTGATAATTATCAGAGGTTGCAATAACTAGTACTCCCATGTAAAGAATATTAGTTAAAATGATATCCTAGTTCATTAAATGTAAGGATGCATCTAACAATCCAACCTAAATGTGCTTGAACAACAAAAATTGCCTCCGAATAATAGCTAATCTAACAATCAAACCTAAATGTGCTTGAATATCAGAAATTACCTCTAAGATTTATTTTCACACGAATATACATATAAGTTAAGAGACAAAATTAAGCTTAAGAATTTTGTTTGTTTGTTTAATTTGAGAAATGTAACATTTGAAATAAGACAGTCCAAAAAATCATTTAAATCAAAGGTAATCATCTGATGATGTTTATGCATAATATGATGTTGCCCAATATTAAAAGGTAAAAGGGTAAAAATAAAATGTTGATCAATTGAGCATCGGTTATATATTTATGAAAACTATGCAACAATATATGATATAAATAACTAGCTTCCATCATTTTGCCTATCGAAAAACATCTAGTTAACCATTATCTTCATATGCACGTACGTCTTCTTATACGCTACTATAAGTTTTAAGTTAGTTTCTCCAGCCAACATCTCCCAATAACAACATCGATATCGGGATATAGATTTACACTCTCGAGAACATACGATATTTTGGACGTAAGTAGAGATATAAAGTAGAGATTTACACTCTCGAGAACATACGAGAGAAGCGGTAATGTCGAATGGACAAAAGTAGAGATATAAATATGAAGATGGGAACTCACCGGCGAAGCTCTGCATCTTAATTCTTCCGCTAGCTGCAACAATGAATTCAGAATGAGCAAAATTAGGAATGGTGCAAAATGGGCCCCACAGATGAGCTTATAAAAAAAATTGGACGACTTAAACACAGAAAATAATAATGGTAGTAACAATCACAATCATAATAGTAAATAGTACTAATAGAATAAGATAGTGTAATATAATAATCTTCCAAATTCGTGGAGATCATATTTTTTTTCGAATAAATAACATTAAGGCAAGCATTGGCACGTTTGCGTGTTGACGATGCGAGAGGAGATGAGTTCTCATAGATTGTAATTTTTTACTCTTTACTCGTACTGACGGGAACCGGCAATAAAGATAGTCATTTTGAGATATTAAAGATAAATTTAAAGGAAAAAAAAAATTACTTGCTCTTATCAAAAAGTCCTGCCCTTTTTGAATTCAAGAATTCGATTAGGTCGTGGATTGCTCTTAAAATATATACTCTTCGTGTCTCACCCTAAGCGACTCACTGTTTATTTATATGTAAGGTATATAATAATAAAATGAGTCACTTAAAAAGAGATAAAGTGGGTAGACAATTTGTGAATACACGGACGTTAATCGTGTATTCACTCACATTAAATGTTTTAAATCGTGAATTGATCGAGTTTGTGAACTAGTGATGAAAAATACGCAAATTTTACGAAAAAAATCGTGTATTCAGTGAATTTCGTGAATTGATGAAACTCCAATTCGAATATTAAGAACAAACGAAATTCACCCTTTAAATTTTCTTTATTTCCCATATTTCCTCATATTTGCTCTTTTTTCCCATCATTTGCATTACAATGGAGAGAAAATATTATCACCAATATGGTGTTGTGTATATTTTCTTCAATTTAAGGTGTAAAATTCTTCCTCATTGATAAAATGTGAGAAAATGTGACGAAAAATATGAGATTTATAGGGTGATTCTCTTTTTTCTCTCCTTTTCTTTCGTATCAAATTTAAGAGAACACACCCTAAAAAGTGCTGTCCGCCAGAGGGAGAGAAATAGAGGTGTGTGTGTGTGTGTGTGTTTTTTTTTTTTTTTTGGAGGGGGGGATTTATTTTTGTTTAATTTCTTTAACTTAAATTCACTAAGGGTTATAATGAATTTCTGCATAAAAAGTTGTTAGCATTTATTTTTCTCCAAGTATCTACATTTTTATTTTAGTAAATGAAAATGAAGGGTAGTAATGAATTACTTCGTTTTTATTGTTTCCAAGTGTCGGCCATTTGTTTTTTGGCAAAGTAATTAAGGAGAAGATATAAAATGTTAAAAGCTGGCAAATAATTAGTCAATTTACAAAATTTAAAACGATAAACATGAATGAAACCAAAAAAAAAAAAAAAAAGAAAAAAAAAAAGAAAAAAAAAAAGGGAAAAGGGCAACGCTTTACATAATAGGATGTGGGTATTATAAATTATCGTCAATTGGAATTAGAACATTCATTTGGGAAATTTCTTATTGTTTGGCTTGGAAAATTTAATAACTCCGTCTCATTGTTTCCATATCATGAGAAATGTGTTTTACAATTGCAACAAAGCTAGATGAAATAATGACTTGATTTAGCTAGGTAATCTAGATGTATTCAAAGTGACATACTTCAGACTCAGTTTGTGCTACGCATAGTGGAAGTTGGAACGGAAGATATATACGGTATACCAAAATATGATCAAAAAATTTTAAAAAAATTATTTGACTGATCATAAAGGTTGCATATAGTTTGAAATTAATACTTCTTCCGTCTCTCAATAAATTTCTCCACCGTAAAGAGAAAAAAAAAAAAAAAAAAAAAAAAAAAAAAAAAAAAAAAAGAAAAGAAAAGACATTTATTTAGGAATGAAGGGAGCCTTTATCATTAGCTGTCAACTATTATTGGGGAAAAAAAATTTATTTTGAGTAATTTTTTTTTTTATAATTCCCACTTGCCCTAACACATTGACAAAGACAAACATAACATTGGCTAGATCTCGAGTTAATTACGTTATAGACAAACCTAATAGTAATAATATTAGAAATATATTAAGAGAATAATTATAATTTTCAAAAAAAAAAATGTCTATTTAAAATTTAATCTTTAATTATTTTATTGATAGTATGTAAGGCAAGGAAGCCCCCCTTGATTGATGAGATAGTTTCCACTCCAACCAATTAAAACCAGTTAATATAATCCAATATTCCAATGTGAGTAAAATATTGGTTATTTGTTGTACTATTTTAAAAAATAATAATAATAACAATAATAATAATAATAATAATAATAATAATAATAATAATAATAATAATAATAATAATAATAATAATAATAATAATAATAATAATAATAATAATAATAATAATAATAATAATAATAATGTCACCCAAATATTTTTAAATAAAATAATAACGCGTTGTATTAATTATATATTTAGCTAACATGTTGCTGTCACGACTTTGCATATTCTTCGAAATTAACCATTGACCTACTTGAACTACTACTCTATTTCAATAAGATTTAAAATAGTTGTGTAGACATTTTCATACCTCTGGATCTACTAATTCCTAACAACAATATATGTTTATTTAAAAAACATAACAAAATATAATAATAATAAGAAGAAAAATATCAAAAATCAAGCAGTCGGACTTGGTCCAAGGAAGAAACAGAGAGTGACTCATTTTATTATGAGTGAAAAATGAATCGCTTAGAGTGAGACATAGGTATAAAATATGAGCCATGCATCAGTGTTTGTTCAAGTCCAAAACCAAGTGAAAATTCGGAGTACTTGTGAAATATGAAATGTTGACTTGATCATTAATACATTCGTCACTTGAATGTGGCCAAGTCGGCCGGGACAGAGGAAGTAGAACATTTGTCTTGATATTAAAGAAGAAAACTCATCGATCCCTAGCTAGCTTCATCTCATCTTTGGACATCCAGTGACGAACAAGAACTCAAGTCCATGCAACTCATCAATTTTCTCATGTGAAATACTAAATCTGGGGCAGTTTCGAACAACCAGCTTGCGCAGGCTCGAAAGGGAGGCGCCGTGTCCGAGGGCAGTACGTCCTCGACCATCAACTCCGTCAGGGTAAAATCATCCTCGGTGATTATGTCGAAAGATAAAATACAGTAAGAAAAAAATAAACGGTGGACCCCTAAGGAAAGTCAACGGTTGACCTGCGTTTACAACTCAGGATGCTGAAATAACGGCGTTTTTAGGGAGGAGATAGAGATACTTTTCACACAACACACGATTTTATGTTCTCCGTTTTAGCAAGTCTGCTGTCTTGTCTTATGTCTTAGAGGCCGATGTTTTACTCGTTTTATTCATTTAGAAATAATTTTTTCCCGATACAATAATTAAGAGCAAAATGATAATAGTGATTAAAGTAGTGTAAATAAATTTTGGTGTGTTAAAATTTTACTCCGTATACTATCGGCTCTTTATACATTTGCTGTGCATTTTTTTTATATGGAACAAATTACTTCCTTCGTCTTATTTCACTTGGATTTTTTTTCTAATCGGGGCGTCTCATTTCAATTGGCTTGTTTCTTAAGATGAAAAAAAATTAATCCTTACTTTTCAACGTGTACCCCTTACCTTTCTTTTTTAACATTACACTTAAAATTTCATGTCAAAATGAAACAAGTTAATTTATGTGGAACTGAGGGAATAACATTTAATTCAATTTTCATAATGAGTGTTTAACACATCTAATTTAATATTTCGTGCACCTACGTTTGTGGTTGCATATAAATAAAAAGAAAGTCAAAACTAGTCACCAACAATTACCTCAAACATGTTCTTTTTAAAAAAACATATTTGTGTTGACATCGATTCATATAAATTGGGTTATGCAGGTTAGACTTAAGACAGGGACAATGTTGGACTTTAATTTTATTAATCGAGTGAATTAATAAGTAATCTTATTAGGAATCTTTTGCCTTCAAGAGCATAATTAATTATCTCCGTCGTTTTGAAGTTGTTACATTTTATTTCAACATTTATAGTAAGCATTTTCGAAGTTCCTGATAATGAGTCTTTAAACAACTTTTTAATGAATTTTTTCTTTTACGAAAGACGTTTTTAATGAGTTTTAAAACAACTTTTTAGTGGACTATTTGTCTAGGTGAGGAACCGAACATGACTATTTTGGATGAAAGTATGCAACATATATTTCATTGTTTGTGATTTACAGTAATCATTATCAAAAAAAAAAATTAAAAAAAATGAAAACCAAAGGCTATTAATCTATATAATATTACTAAAACAAAATACAATGCCAAGTTTTTTTTCCCTCCTAAAATATTGATGTTTGAGCTCATTAATTAATAAATGAGTAGAGAAAAAAATGTAAGTAAAATCTCATTTCCAAAGAAATTTTGTGCATACACCTTTTTCTTTAAATGCAAATTTCATTTTCAAAAACAGTCAATGCATTTTCCACTAGAGTGTAACAATTAAGTTTGCATTTCCAATAGTAAAGGTGCGGTTCACTCTCAAAAAACAAGTTTGCATTTTCAAACCATCATTAAAATCAACACCTTGTCATTATTACTACTATTCTTATTTCTTTTGTGTTGCTTTAGATTTTCAATATAACAAATATATTTTCAATCATGATTTTTATTTACTTTTATTTTTCAGAAGTGTCTACTGAGTTCACTTTTCATTTATTAATTTATTATATATATAAAAACAGAACCACATTGCTAATTCTATTTCCCGCCCAAACTTATCTCGATTTTCTAATTGTTAAAAATATTCCATTGATGAGGATTGAGCCTTTTTGTTTTTCTATGGACTTAGCACCTCCAAACTACCCAAATAAACTCTTTTCTTTTTTCTTCTTTTATTGTTATTTACTATCCTTTTCCCAATGAGAAATTGGAACGGCAATTCTCACTCCATCACATTATAAATTCAAATTCAATTCTCCAAAGTTTTTGAGATTGTTCAGTTTCTTACTTTTTAATATTTTTTTCCTCTACTCTCATTTTACAGTAAAAAAAGTAGTTGTTCCTTCAATGATGATCTATGGACGCATTAAGATGAAGAAGTCAATATGTTGGTGAATATTTCTGTCTTCGCAGGGGATAGGGATACTCTTTCCCAAATATTCTCCTTCAAGAAATTTCCTTTTACTATTGACAGAAAATGGAAGACCGATTTTTATTTTATTTTTTTCATCTTTTCATTTCCAGTTTTTAGTATTCAGAATCTTATCTTTGTTGGACATTGTTTGTGATTTATGATATCTTACAAGAGTTCATATTTTCATATGTCGTTGGCCCATTATTATTTCAAATTATCTACATAATAGTTTACTTGAATTTAAAACTATTATATTCCTCATAATCATATTATTATCTTTTTGCTAAGTCTAGCTACTCTATTCCTTGTGATCATATTAGTTGTGATGAAGCATATTTATCACCAAAAGACTATTAATATACAAGAAAGTTTGGCAATGAATTTGAAGATGAAGTGATTGAAGATGTCTGAAGTTCATATATATTGTTATTAAAGAATGTGATGTAATTGTTGTGTTACATTTTCTTTAAATGAATCTCTGATATTCAAAAAGTGTTTCTCCTTTTGTCAAAAATAAAACTCACTTAACCCAAACTAGAGATGATTATTGAGCTACTTTAAGTTCTTGGAAATTTAAAAATATATAGTGATATTTTATTATATTGTAGTAGTAATTTTGCCTTGATAATATATATTGATGAATGAACTTGATGTAGATGTTCTTAAGTTCACATAAATTGTGTGCGTATAAATAGGGGTTAAGTTTTGAGGTCAAATGTCTTTAACCTGATTCATCCGTGTCACTACTTTTAAATTTTTGTAATTGAAGCTTAAAGAAAATTCACATAAATAATTGTGAAATTTAACTCTTAATTTATTTAGTATAAACACTAATTAATTCGTAAATTAAAATTTCCATACTCCATATTTTATGTATTCAAAATAAGAAAGAAGAAAATTTTCCCGTGCAACGGCACGGGCGACATACTAGTATTTTATAAAATAACATAATCTTGTCAATATCAGGTATAAGTAGGGGTGAAAACGGATCGGATACGGACGGATAGTGCTCATACCATATCCTATACCATATTTTTTTCTCGAATTCGGAACCGGATACGGAAAAGTCGGATTCGGATACGAATTCGGAATATTCGGTATACGAATACGGAGCGAATACGGGACGAATTCGGGCCGGATTCGAATAAATATAATCGGATAGTATATTTCACGAGAAAATTATCAAGATGTGATTCAAACACATAAAATAAAATAAAATAAAATAAAATAAAATAAAATAAAATAAAAATAAAAACCTAACTACTCAATATTTCATAAATTCATTTATCAAATACTTCGTATTTATCAAATATGGCTTATTATTTTCCCTTTTAAGTTACAAATATACAAATAGTACTAAAAAACAATTGCATTTAAGAACAAGAAGAAAACAATTGGATAACTTTTTATTTTTTGGTTAATAGTAGTATTAACGTTTTTTAGTTAGAAATTGATAATATTATAATCTTTGAAATTTTATTTTAAAATTTCTCATCGTCTATCTCTCTCATCTGCCCAAATTCTCTATCTCCTCCGTCACCTGCCGCCATCACCGTCATTGTTGACTTCGCCGCCGACAGCGTCGCAGAAGAGGACCGAAAACTTGAGAGAAAAAGGGAGAAGGAGACACAGATAGGGGTTTAAGGTTTTGAATTAGGGATTTTGAGAGAGATTGGGATGGAGGTGGCGCCGACAACAAAGGGAGAGGAGGAACCGGTGGGGAGATGGAGCTAGGTTGTCGATGGCGCCGACAGCAACGGCGGATTTGGTAAAGAAATGAAGGGAGCAACCGGCAGGGGAGAGAGCTAGGGTGGAGGGCTTTGACGGTGACGGGCCCACGGCGGCGAGGGAGGGGTAGATACGAACTGATGGCGGCGGCCAAGAGGGAGAGGGGCAGAGTTGGAGAGACGGCGGCAGAGAGGGAGAGACGTAGAGGCAGAAAACCGGCGGCGGTTTCTCATGGCGGCGGGAGAGAAGCGCAGAGGTGGAGACGGCGGCAGGGGGTGGGAAGATGAAGAAGGAATTAATTAAAGATTAACTTAATTAAAATAAGGGTCCAATTTCATTTTAAATGATGGAGACTGGAAGTGGGTAGGGAGTATTTAAAATAAAAAATAAAAAAATAAAATATATTAAAATATATTAAAAAATCCGGATATCCGGATTTGTTATCCGGATAATATCCGACAAAATACGGTAAAGTTCGGATACGGTCGGATATTATATAATCCGTATCCGATCCGGTATCCGAATATAACTATCCGTATCCGAATTCGTATCCGACCGGATACTAATTTTTCCTACCGAATTCATATCCGACCGGATACGGTTCCGGATCGGTCGGGAAATATCCGATCCGTTTTCACCCCTAGGTATAAGGATAAAAAATCAAAAAAATTTAGTGAGGCCCATTTTCCTTTTGGATGCTTACATGGCCCATTCAGGGACAGAACCTGAAATCTTAGTGCAAGTAAAGCTTCAACCATTTCTCTCACTAGAAATGGCCCATTTCTTCTCTTTGCTCAGTTCAACTCAACTTCGTCGGCATGCTTCAAATTTAACTAGCAATTTGATAGAGGATGGGGCGATTTCCTCTATCAAGAAACGAACGAAAGGAGGTAAACGATACAAAGGTAGACGCGGGAGCACTGCCCGACGTTCACACCGGCAAAGAAAAGGAAAAATACGCAACAAAAGAATAGAATATTAGGTTTATTGATTGATTGAATGAATCTACACGGCAATACACCCCATACCTTATATAGACCTAAACCCTAGGGTTGGTTCGACTTACGGGCCGGGAAAGAACCAACAAGAAAACCCGGAACGGACTCGATAAAATAAAAACACGGGCCAAGCCCAACAAATAATTAATTCTAAGTAATTAACGTATCAACTCCCCCACCCTTGAGAATCACCTTGTCCTCAAGGTGGAGATTCAATATATCCCTGTATACTTCCTCAAGCGCGTAGATACCGAAAATTACCAAGCCTCGTGAAACTTCAAGAATTTCCTCTTCCTCGTCAGTTAGCTTTGACGCGTGGCGACCTCTCTCTCCCCCGTTCTTCTGCGAGGCAGACTGACTGCCCTTTGCGAAGTGAGCAAATGATTCTGTTAGGTGCAATAGGTAGTTTATAAGGCGCCACTTTCCTTTCTTGTCCATATCACCATCACTTGCAGCATTCGGTGCATCAAATATCTCTTGTATCTTGTGATTCTTAAACCTTTGCATTTCATTGCTCCTCCTCGCATCAATATACTCCATCTGAATTTCCTTGAGGAAGGGCGTGATTTTGGTTTCACAGCCTTGCTGCTCGCCCCTAACAACATCCCAAATAACAATGGAGGAGCCATCGACCTGGAATTTATTGTACAGCTCATCGTCGTTATTGACGACGGCGGAGCTTTCAACGGCGTTGTTGGGGTCGCCCTCACCAATGACGGAACCATGCGTCGCTTTGACGGGATTAGGTTTTTGGGTCCCGGCGGAGTCGAGCACTTTGGAGTCCCCCGTCTCTTCTACCAATTTTGAACCAATGGAGAATGACATTCGCCCTCTCTCTTTCTCCTCTATCTCCGGGTTTGCTGGGCGCGGCACCAATTCGGGGCGTGACGGCGGTGGATCGGAAACACACGGCTGAGGCACCGGCACGTAGAAGCCGTCCCGTGAAGGAGGCGGCGGCGGCGCACAAGGTGCGGGCAGGGGCTGAAGCTGGTGTTGCACTAGCGGCAGCGAGGGCGCCAAGATAGGGGCAGCCGGTGTTGTGGCCGGGTGGCTGCCGAGATCCCACATCGGAAGGCGCCATTCGGGCAAACTGAACGACGGCTTTGGCTGAGGAGCCAACACATAGTTGCCTTCCCGCGGAGGAGGAGGTGGCGGCACATACGGGTTAGGCTCGTTTACATAACGACCACCCGCGTATCCTCCTCCGATCCATAGTTCGAATATGGCGCGTAGCTTCCACCTCCGTGGTTTCCGCTCGCTCCGTACTCGTACTGTGATGATCCTCCGCCTCCATAGCTTTCAAAAAGAGGACTTGGAAGATTCCACGAAGTGAGTGGTCGGCGAAATGGCGAATCGTAAGCATACGGATCCGAATAGTCCCAATCTGAAGGGTTGCTGCAACTTTCCGGAGCAATACGAGGCCTTGGGAGATCCCACGAAGTGCGTGGCCTGCCCAATATCGGATCGAATTCATACGGCGATGAAGCCGACGACGGCGGCGAAAGCGGCACCGAAGAGGTAACCTACGTCGAGGTTCCGCGTGGAGCCGTTGGTTCCCAATATGAACACGGGACATGGAATTCTCCAACTCTCGTGGTTGGGTGATCCCACGACGTCGGAGTGGGTCCCTCATACGGCTGAAAACCCGTACACCCCTGCTGCTGGAACGGAAGATCCCATGAAGTGGAAGGATGAACGTCCACCGGCTGCGAAACAAAGCCGGGGTGCTGCGTGGCAGAACCGCGGCTAAGAGAATCCGGATGCGGCCACCCAAAACTAGGGTTTCCGCCTCTCTCACAATTTGAATAATTCATACCACAACCCAAATCCCAGCGGCGGACAGAATCACTTCACCCACCAAAAGCACTTGTAGCCAATTGATCCAATTGACTTGCGAAGGTGATCGAAATTGACACCTTTGATTCAATAATCAATACCTCGCCCCCTCAAAGAGACTCCACTTCGGAAGCTCTCAATGAAAACACCAATTGATAGAGGATGGGGCGATTTCCTCTATCAAGAAACGAACGAAAGGAGGTAAACGATACAAAGGTAGACGCGGGAGCACTGCCCGACGTTCACACCGGCAAAGAAAAGGAAAAATACGCAACAAAAGAATAGAATATTAGGTTTATTGATTGATTGAATGAATCTACACGGCAATACACCCCATACCTTATATAGACCTAAACCCTAGGGTTGGTTCGACTTACGGGCCGGGAAAGAACCAACAAGAAAACCCGGAACGGACTCGATAAAATAAAAACACGGGCCAAGCCCAACAAATAATTAATTCTAAGTAATTAACGTATCACAATTGCCTTGCGCCTCCTTTCGAAAATGGCTCGTTCGAATCACTCGTGGAGATAAAAGGAACACGATTAAGTTCCACCGGCACCAGAGCCCCCTTCCGCTGCCTTTTTCTCCCTTTGCTTCTCTCTTTTCTTCTTGTTTTTCAGCGCATTTTTGCTTAGTTCTCTGAAGTTGAGACACAGAGGAAGGTCAGAACAAAATTTCAAGAATGCTTCAACTTACAGAAACGACGCTTACCCAGTAGGGCTTTCTCCGAATAGCTGCATAGGCGAATAATCAGAGATTAGTATATGTGTATCAAATGGAGGGCGAAGAAATAAACTAAAAGAGAAAAGATTATGAATGTTGCACAGATGTTCTAATTTATGCTTTAGGGTTTACGGTCACAACTGGGGCCATGGGTGGACGTCGGCATCCAGTTGTTGGGTAAAGTAAACCTATTATAAGGCTATAACTCTTTCTCAAGCAATCAGAAATGGTGCTTACTATTCCAAAAATCTGCTATAGTTGAACCGATAGATCCAATCATCCAACTCAAATCATATAGTGATAAATATATACTCAAATAAAGGTTTGTTGATATCATTTTCCTTCTGCGGTATTGGAACAGCTAAGTTCATCTGACTTGGAACTTGGGATCTTATTGAGCATCGTAAATTCAAAAACATGATTCATAAGCTCTAATGCCATATCTAGTGAACTGCATATACATATCCTACATCAAAAGTCAAACCATGTATCCGTTATAGGCTTCTAGTATATTTAACTTAGATCCGTAAAGTTCTCCAGGTATATTTCATCAAACACTTTGAGTGACAATTCACATGATACAGATTACTAAGTGCAGAATTTTCTGAAAGCCCGGAGCGCCAAGTTCAGCCTTTAGAATTAATCTAATAAACGTTAAATAAGTTTTGGCTTATTTTAAAGATACCTCTGCCTGAACTGCAGCTGCTGCTTTAGCACTAGGTGGGCGATATGCAGCAGGTTTTTGTGCAACAGTGTTGGAAGCAACAGGTTTTGGGTTGGCTTTCGACCCTTGTCCTGAAATATTAGTTTCTTTTTAGTATCTCCCATGTTAACAGATCTATATCAAATAGAGCTTAGAGAGAGTGAAACAAGAAAAGATAGACCTTTCTTTGTTGTATCTTCCAATTTCAACGAATCAACAGACTTCAAAACTTCTTCAGTGTCACCAAAGTTTTCAGGTGACTCTGGTTTCCAGTCTACCTATATGTTCAATGATGAAATTCCAGCTAAGAAAATGAAATCAATTCCGAGGAAATTCAGAAAATTAAACCAGAGGTATTCACCTGAAACAGTTTGTCATACATCCTCTTGAAAAACAATGAACCATTGTGGTGGAATATTTTGATCCTTCATATAGAGATGAGTAGAAAAATAGAAAAAAATTAAAAAAATAACCATCAAATCACTTCACAAACTAGGGCACCAAGTGCCATTAAATATTGATGCCGAGGTACAAGAAATAAAGAAACATGACTTGCAAAAACAACCTTTAACTTCCAGATACGAAAGTATCAGGTAAAAAATAACAGATGTCCATATTTCACTTGTTAGGGGATAGTGCCAAATATAAGTCAAGCACTTGGCCAATAGGTCGGCCAACACTAGGCTTTTAAGCATGTGTTAAGGTAATCTAAAGTAGATAAACAAACTTTCACAATGTAATATACTGTGAGAAATTACAACAAAAGCTATCGCGTCTTTTAAAATACTACTATTCTGAGAAAGAATGTAAATCCTTTCTTTTCTTATTAGTCATTTCTAGCGCCAAGTCTAACCAACCAACTCAGAATCTAATGTAATTTGACCAGTGTCGAGATTTTGGCATACCATGCTGAATTGACAGCTGTCAATTTTTAATTTTCTTTAACTATGTTCTAAGATCAACATATGATAAGCACATCCTTTGATAAAAAAACTCAGTATGAGAATTTGTGCCGCTATATAAACTGCCCTTCCTAGTGAAGCAGATACGATTAAGAGTTTTCCACCGGCACCAGAGCCCCCTTCTGCAGCCTTTTTCTCCCTTTGTTTCTCTCTTTTCTTCTTGTTTTTCAGCGCATTTTTGCTTAGTTCTCTGAAGTTGAGACAGGGAGAAATTCAGAAACAAAATCGAAGAAGGCTTCAACTTAAAGAAACGACAAGACACTTACCCAGAAGGGCTTTCTCCAAACAACTGCATAGGAGAATAATCGAATTAGTATAGGTATATCTAACAGAGGGTGAACAAATAAACTAGAATTTTAATAATTAGATGATTATCCTTCATTTCCATGGGCAACGAGAATGAAAGTGGATATAGGTGCAGCTAAAGCCCTAGCCTTCTTGCATGGATTGGAACAAACCTCTCGTACTAGGATTTCATGGTTTTGCCACCGCTGACATTCTTCTGGATTGTGTGAGTCCATTACGTTAATGCTCAACTTATATGTATGTATTGTAGTTATCGTCTCTCGAATTCAAGTCATACGTAAAGGTTAAAGTCATTTAATCCGTTGATTACTGATAGGATACGGCCCAACTACTAGGCCCAATAACAAAGCTCGGCCCACGTAGTTCGGCCCACGAGAAGCGACTCATTCAAACGTAGAAGACTCGGATGTTTTTCAAGAATAGGCCCAACTCCTAAGCCCAAACCATGAGGACCCCAAGCCCAAGAAGAGACCCACTAAGAAGAACATGGGATCATGGAGCCGCCACTAACATCCCCACTTCACAAGCATTTATGGAGAGAGGGAAAAATAGTTATAAATAGAAGATAGATTCTTTGTAAAGGATAGATAGGCTCTCTGTAATCTCTCTCGAGAAAGCTAATAAAATATCGCCGCTCCTTTCTCTCCGTGGACGTAGATCGAAAGATCGAACCACGTAAATCCCTCTTGTCGTTCTTCTTTCGTTTCGATTATTGCCCTACGAAAATATGATTCATCACTGGCGCCGTCTGTGGGAACGAGAAATTTTGTGTTTGAATCAATATTTTCCGAGGCAGTTAATCGGCGAAGAACACACGAAGTCAGGCCAAAATCCCAAAATCTCATTCTTTAGTTAACGATTAATCCAACTTATGGATAAATCAAACCGCCAACATTGACGTCAAGCAATGGCGATGATAAGGAGGAAAAATTCATGTGAATTGCATGCCATGGGATTAAATGCACAAGAACCAGACCCCTCATTCATTAGCCGCCGCTTTTGACGAAGGCCATTGATGTTGAAGCAATTCTCCAATCCCAGTTTGACGCCACAGAGATCCCGACCATACACACACTAGAGGGATTCAGATCTGTCTTCAAGAAGGAGCAGTCCCAGCCGCGGCCAGAAAAGAAAAATTCGCCTCCACTGATCTGCCACCCGACGACACAGCCTCGCTCACAGCGCCGACGCCGAGGACCACCTCGTCAACCTCCTAGAGAGAGGAACTCCACCTCGGCCCTTGCTCGCAGCGTCGCCGAGCTCCGGCTCCCTTCGCTGTCGAGCTCCGCACTTTGGCTCCCTCCGCCGTCCATCAAATGAAGATTAGAGAGGAGTGGCCCCACTGAAAACAGTAAAGGAATTCTAGAGAGAGGACCACCTCGGCAACTCTTCCGCCGTCGCCGAGCTCCTCTCCTCCGCCGCGCCGAGCCCGAGCTCCTAGCTCCGCCATCGCCGATCTCCACCGCGGCAACCTCCTACTCTTAGAGGAGCTCCATGCACCCCAGCCACTCCTCCGCCACCGAGCTCAAGCCCCACTCGAACTCCACTCCGCCGCCGAGCTCCATTCGAGCCCGCAGCGCGGCCGAGTTCCGCTCCGGCCCACACCCGTAGCGTGGCCGAGCTCCAACTCAGTTCACTCCGAACTCCAACCCAGCTTCCTCGAAGAGCTGGGTCAACTGCATGCTCTCAATAGTGTACGGCAAAGCTTCGGTTCCGGCAGCGGAGGAGCTTCCTCACCGGCATCATTCACCTCGGCGTTGTCATGAAGAAATACGGAGAGCCCACTGTTTCACTAAAAAGTATTCGCAATAGAACAAATCTATCCTAGCACTTAGTAAGTAAAAACCCAATGTCAAATCTCAAGGAAAACTTTGCAGGGCAAATAATCGTGTAGCAAAACAACCTAATCTAGCCTAAATCTAAGAAAGCAAGTAAAAAGAATTGTTGGATTTTTGGTTTTTAAATCCTAGGCAAGAAAATAAATCAAAGCAATAAATAAAAGCAAGTAAATAACTAATCTAGAAAGTAAATAAATAAATCGAACTAATTAATCTAAAGAATTAAACTAGAAGAAAGCGATTAAACTACCTAGGCATGGAATTGAAAAAAAAAAACAATAACGAAAGCAACGAAGAAAACGAATCTAGACATAATAATTAAATCTAAAAATTAAGCGAATAAATCTAACTACGAAAACTTGAAATCGAAGGAATTGAAAACTAAGAAAAACGAATCTAATCTAAGAACTTGAAAACGAACGAACGATATTAAACTAAGCAATTAAGAACTAAATCTAAGGAACTAGGGAGCAATTAAATCAAATAAAAGAAAGCAATAAAGAACTTACGAGATTAAACGAAGAACGAAGAACTAAGTAAAAACTTGAATTAATTGAAGAACGAAGTAGCGATCCGGATCGAACAAAGAAAAACTAAACTAGAATGTAATGTGCTGAAAACTAGAGCTAAAACTAATGTAAAAGGTTGTAGAATTCGTGTACAAGGGGTAGTATTTATAATAGGTATGAAAACCTAGTTATAGAAGGAAAGGAAAGCTAGCCGGAACGTTGGACGCTCGTCCAACGTAGCACTCGCATTGGTGTTGCGCGCCTTTCTTGTTTCGATCGTATCTTCCTCGTCCGAACTCCAAATTGACCTCCGTTTTCGCCTACATGCTCCTATCGAACCCCTCTTCGATATAAGGCTTCTTTCTTCTCATTTTCTTCTCATTTCCGCCCTTTTTATCCTACAATACCAATGACTCCAAAGCAACCAAATCATAGCCATAAACAACAAAAACACAGAAAAACTAAGGGAAAACGGACACGAAAAGACAACGAAAAACCTAACATCTAGACACCAATCAAAATCCCCCACACTTTGAACTTTGCTTGTCCTCAAGCAATATAAACATACAACTTAGACTCAATCCAAACAATTCAAATCATAGAACATTTAATCACCGGAATCGACAAACTCAAACGAGGTCACTTTAATCCCAAGTTACGATCAATCATCATCAACGAGCTATGTGGCTTATAAATCAACCCAAGCAAGAGGAAAAGCAATGATACGCACATCTCACAAATATCTAGATCACCACAACTTTAGACGTCTAGCCTACTTCCCCTTTTTATTCAATACATAAACAACTCTCTTTTTTTTTATTTTTCTTTTTTTTACACAAGTGAACGTTTTTGGCACATAATTCACTAGGTTTAATCATCGATGGGTCACATCGAGCCTCCTAGTGCGGTTTCCCGTACCCATTGTCAAGAGGGGTAGAATGCCTACGAACACATTATTCTAATATACACGAGTATCATCTAGGACAAAGTTCATGAAATGTGATCATTCGAGGGTCTCTCGAAGCCTTTTCATGTGGTTTCCCATGCTCATTACTCTAGTATTTTCATACGTTACAAGTAAGAGGAGCAGAATCCTATCAACTCTTTTATTCAAATAAAACACAACTCTTTTTTTTTTTTTTTTTTTTTTTTTTTTTTTTTTTTTTTTTAAACATAAGGGGAAAGTAATCTAGCAATCCAAGTCGTATCAATCTAGATTTATCACTCAACCAAAAATCATAAATCATTTTCCTCAATACTCATATCAATTCGTGCCCCACAATTCATCGAATCATAATATATCACAACTCAAGATTAAACCAACCTAATTTATGCTCAAATCAATTCCAACAACTAAAGATTCCATCGTTGAATCATTCACATTGATCCTAAGTTACATGCTTATAGGGCTCAAAATCAAACAAATTCCTGAGTGAGGGAACATGAAGACTCGATCACAAACTAGACTCAATCAACAAGACATAAAAACAAAACAAAAACTACATGCCAAAAGTTCAAAGACCCTCCCCCACACTTAAAATCAAGCAATGTTCCCATTGCATGAAAATAAAAAGGAGAAGGAAAGAAGGAACTTATCGCAAGATGACGACCAATAACTCAAAATCTCGAAAGACTCCAAGTAGTACCTACAAAACAAACACCAAAACAAACTACCAAAGCGTAAAAGTGCACGAAATAAAGAAATAAAAGACTCAAAACAAAAATAGAAAGACACAAACAAAGCTATGGGTTGAATGGACCTCGGAACCGTGGATCTTGCCAACGGGGATCGTTTGGGGGCCCAAAAACGGGAATCGTTCGGGTCCGGCTCGCTCTCTCTCTTCATCATACCCTCCTTGTAAACTATTCCCTGCACGAAATTCAAAAGAAAACGAACGAAAAATAGCAAAAATAAAAAGAAAATAAATCCTACTCTACAAAAATAAAATAGAGAAAGTGGGTTGCCTCCCACCAAGCGCTTGTTTATCGTCATTAGCTTGACGTACCAAATATTCTCATCCAAAATCTGTTGCAATGAGCAACGTCTTTAACCATCCATAGGAGACTCTCGGTGCAAAGGTGGACTCTTCTTTCTCTTCGGCTTGAAACTCGAAAAGAGGGTTATCTTGGACACTCATCTCCCCCACACATGTGTGAAAATCCATGTAAGAAATATCACGATCTTCAAAACTTGATGATGGATCATCCACAAAAAATGCTTCCTCGTCGAGATTGGCAAGAAAGTTGTCCATGATTTCTTCCTCTTGTTGTGAGCTCAAAATCGACTCCTCCATAATGCAATTGTGATCCTCCATGTCTTCCACATTGCTCAAAAACTCCTCCACGATCTCTTCCTCATCCAATTTGCTCAAGAACTCATCAATAATGGCTTCTTCCTCATCCACACAACTAAAGAATTCGTCATCTTCAATGGACTCTTCATCTTCAATGAATTCTTCAAGAGTTGCTACCTTGTTAAAAATCTCACAAACATTTTCCTCAACACAAGGATTAGCAAGCTTAACATAAGAGCATAAATGAAAAGAAGAAGTAGGAATAGGAGGTGAATTTCCAAATACCGAAAATGTTACCGAACCTCCTTCACCGGCCATGCTCAATGTGCCGGTACCTACATCAATCCGAGCTCGAGTAGTGGCCATAAATGGTCGCCCTAACAAGAGAAGATGACCTCTCTCACTCCTAGCTCCTCGCCCCACGTCAAGCACAACAAAATCGGCAAGAACTTGAATACCCCTCACAAGTAAAGCAACGTCTTCCACAATCCCCAAGGGACGACTCAAAGAACCGTCGGCTAGCTCGATGCAAAATTTGGTGGGCTTAAGATCCCTCGAACCCATTCTCTCGAAAATCGAGTATGGCATCAAGTTCACCGCTGCTCCTAAGTCCATCAATCCGGAAACGGTCTCTCCGCTATCCAAAATGATGCTCAAATCGAAACCTCCCGGATCACCTTGTTTCGGTAGAGATGAGAGATGACCAGCTGGGGTAGGTGAGGCGTGAAGACGTTGTTGGCTCGCTTTGATGGCAGCCACGGTGCGACTTCTCCATTTATTTTGTGCCATTGCTTCGAGCTCTCGTCTTCTTCTTCCTTCTTCGCGGTTAAGAGCGCCTTCTTCCTATTGATGTCGTTGATGTGAGGTGTCAACTTCCTTTAGAGACTTCGACGACCTAACATACACAACACTCAACAAACGGATTAAACGCACCGAGTGGAAGGGAAAAGAAATCGAACAAAAATAAAAATAATAAAAAGAATAAAAAGAAAATACTACACAATTAAATAGCCTAAAGTTTTCCCCGGCAACGGCGCCAAAATTTGTTTCACTAAAAAGTGTTCGCAATAGAACGAAATCTATCCTAGCACTTAGTAAGTAAAAACCCAATGTCAAATCTCAAGGAAAACTTTGCAGGGCAAATAATCGTGTAGCAAAACAACCTAATCTAGCCTAAATCTAAGAAAGCAAGTAAAAAGAATTGTTGGGTTTTTGGTTTTTAAATCCTAGGCAAGAAAATAAATCAAAGCAATAAATAAAAGCAAGTAAATAACTAATCTAGAAAGCAAATAAATAAATCGAACTAATTAATCTAAAGAATTAAACTAGAAGAAAGCGATTAAACTACCTAGGCATGGAATTGAAAAAAAAACAATAACGAAAGCAACGAAGAAAACAAATCTAGACATAATAATTAAATCTAAAAATTAAGCGAATAAATCTAACTACGAAAACTTGAAATCGAAGGAATTGAAAACTAAGAAAAACGAATCTAATCTAAGAACTTGAAAACGAACGAACGATATTAAACTAAGCAATTAAGAACTAAATCTAAGGAACTAGGGAGCAATTAAATCAAATAAAAGAAAGCAATAAAGAACATACGAGATTAAACGAAGAACGAAGAACTAAGTAAAAACTTGAATTAATTGAAGAACGAAGTAGCGATCCGGATCGAACAAAGAAAAACTAAACTAGAATGTAATGTGCTGAAAACTAGAGCTAAAACTAATGTAAAAGGTTGTAGAATTCGTGTACAAGGGGTAGTATTTATAATAGGTATGAAAACCTAGTTATAGAAGGAAAGGAAAGCTGGCCGGAACGTTGGACGGTCGTCCAACGTACGTTGGACGCTCGTCCAACGTAGCACTCGCATTGGTGTTGCGCGCCTTTCTTGTTTCGATCGTATCTTCCTCGTCCGAACTCCAAATTGATCTCCGTTTTCGCCTACATGCTCCTATCGAACCCCTCTTCGATATAAGGCTTCTTTCTTCTCATTTTCTTCTCATTTCCGCGCTTTTTATCCTACAATACCAATGACTCCAAAGCAACCAAATCATAGCCATAAACAACAAAAACACAGAAAAACTAAGGGAAAACGGACACGAAAAGACAACGAAAAACCTAAAATCTAGACACCAATCACCCACCTCGGCTCAACTTTCTCCTCGGAAGATCTAATCCAACACATGCAATATCCACACTGCCATCTTCTTCGACTTCGTCACCCACCTCGGCGGGGAAGCTCCACGGCAACCTCCTCTCCATATCGGCAACCTCCTCTCCATCTCGGCAGCCTCGGAGAGAGACTCCAGCTCTCCTCACAACCGAGCTCCGCTCCAGCTCTCACCGTGAACGAGCTCCTTGCCACCCCCAACTCAGCCGGTCGATGCCGAGCTCCTCTCCGCGGTCTCTCCATTCCACCCGCCACATGCACGGCGCCGCTGAGCTTTCTGCCGCGCCGTCGAGCTCACTCCACCTCCGAGCTCCAAAGTCGGCTGAGCTCCACCTCGGCACCACGGATAAGTAAGAGCGAGTCCCAACTCTCTCTCCGCCGAGCTCTCCTCGGACCTCGCCTCCCCCGCGGCAGGAATCAACCAACGATGGCCGCCGCTGATCTCCAACTCCGGCCGAGCTCCGAGCTCCAACTCCGGCCGAGCTCCGCCTTCGAGCTCCAACTCCGAGCTCACTCCGAGCTCCACCTCCGAGGCCTCCTTTGCCTACAAACCCATTTCCAACAAGGTACTCATCAAGAACTGCAGCACTTTCAAATCACAGTAATATGATGTACCAACTCGACGCCACCAACAACGACATGACGAAGCTGCTCGTCGACTTCACACGGCAGACCATTTTCAAGTCCCTACGCGGTGGGGACTTCACCTACGGCATCTACTACTAGGATGGCGTTCGACGTTGCTGACGGATTCGCCGCCGCGGAGTGTCGAACCGGCTACATCGATTACGTTGAAATATTCCGATGGACTCACGCGTGTGCCACCTCGTCGTCGCCAACTCATTAAGAAAGCAATAATGATGTGTTATGCACCTCCGCTGTCCGCCGCTATTTCGGCCCAGCTCACTGCACTATCGGCCCCCTCCGCTGCCTACCTCCAACTCAGCCGGTCAATGCCGAGCTCCTCTCCGCACTCTCTACCATTCCACTTGCCACCCACCCCCCTCCTCTTTCATCTTCATGATGTACATCAAACTTCTTGAGAGAGAGAAAGAGGACCTGCAAGTCGGCAACATGGTGGAGGTGAAGCTTACAGCTAGAAACCTCAATAGGAAGAGGAGTCTCGGGCACGATTACATCATCACAGCGATTTCGGTGCACTCCACCGTCGAGCTTCGCTCCGGCCGGCTCCGCCGCCGAGCTCTACTCCAGCTCCCTCCAGCGCAAAGAAGACGACTTCACCTCTTCCACTTTGGAGGAGCTATATTCGGATGCCCTCAAGGTGTTCGACAAAATGTCAGTTCCAAAGAAATAAAAGACACAGGTGGATACTGGACTCAAGGTGTTCGACAAAATGTTAGTTCCAAGGGAAAAACTACCAAGCTGCACCGCCCTCTGCCAACAACACCACCGATGTCTCAACACAATCGTGGAATCTCTCCACTCTCTAAAGCTGCCAAGCTCAGCTAGCTCGAAGCCACGTGGCGCTCAACACATTGATCACCTCGAGAGGTACTATGCATAGGAGTAGAGAGTTCATGTTTTGAGTCACTCTTTAAAGTCTTTGTCCTTTGAGTCAAGTCTTTGTCGAGTCAGTCCGGTCACGCATATTCTACTACCTATGCATATCACCCCTCATCTATTCTCCACACTATCCTGACGAGGAAAGTGTGTTATCCTTGAGACACGTATCTCGGATATGAAATAAGATATAAGACCGATACATCTCGGCACACCTAAGACCGATACATCTCGGCAAAGTACCAGGGGACCACCCCTACCGGCCTCGCCGGCAAACCAGGAACCCGATGATAGACCCAAGTGTCAACTCGGCCACAATGATAGGCTATTATGCCATCTCAAGGCCGGGGATGAACCCAAGTGTCAAGTCGGACCCCCGGCCACTTCGGAAGACCTGATGATCGGCCCAAGAGCCACGTCGGAAGCTGATGATAGGCCCTAGTGCCACTTCGGAAAAAACCCGATGATCAACCCAAGCGTCACCTCGGCCGCCAACGATAGGCTATTAGCCATCTCGAGCCCGATAATTGACCCAA
The DNA here is from genome assembly GCA_029379335.1 of Thymus mandschuricus. NCBI lineage: Eukaryota > Viridiplantae > Streptophyta > Magnoliopsida > Lamiales > Lamiaceae > Thymus > Thymus mandschuricus. The sequence continues at coordinate 13,715,494 of CM057082.1, read as the reverse complement.
GTGTCACTTCGGAAGCCGAAGTCGGACCTCCGGGCCACTTTGGAAGACCCGGTGATCGGCCCAAGTGCCACATCAGAAGCCGATGATAGGCCCTAGTGCCACTTCGGAAAAAACCCGATGATCAACCCAAGCGTCACCTTGGCCGCCAACGATAGGCTATTAGCCATCTCGAGCCCGAGAATTGACCCAAGTGTCACTTCAGAAGCCGAAGTCGGACCTCCGGGCCACTTCGGAAGACCCGGTGATCGGCCCAAGTGCCACATCGGAAGCCGATGATAGGCCTTAGTGCCACTTCGGAAAACCCGATGATCGGCTCAAAAGCCACTTCGGCAACACCAACCTAGGTGAGATAGACAGCTTGACTTAGTCAAAAATCCACCTCGGTTGGACTGACCTTCACCTCGTCAAAACCCACCTAGGTAAGATAAAACAGATTGACTTCGTCACCTCGTGAGTTCGGCACCTCGTGAGTTCGTCACCTCGTCAACACCCACCTAGGTGAGACAGCTTGACTTAGTCAAAAATCCACCTCGGTTGGATTGACTTTGTCACTTCGTCATCGGCATCAGAAATATTACGGGGAACTACGATTCGACTTTGTCAGAATCTATTACTTTGGCGGGCTAATCGACTTCGACTCAACTATATCATCATCACCATCACATCCTCGCTTCCACGTCTTTTTGGGAGGGGATGTGATAGGATACGGCCCAACTACTAGGCCCAATAACAAAGCTCGGCCCACGTAGTCGGCTCACCAGAAGCGACTCATTCAAACGTAGAAGACTCGGATGCTTTTCAAGAATTGGCCCAACTCCTAAGCCCAAACCATGAGGACCCCAAGCCCAAGAAGAGACCCACTAAGAAGAACATGGGATCATGGAGCCGCCACTAACATCCCCACTTCACAAGCATTTATGGAGAGAGGGAAAAATAGTTATAAATAGAAGATAGATTCTTTGTAAAGGATAGATAGGCTCTCTGTAATCTCTCTCGAGAAAGCTAATAAAATATCGCCGCTCCTTTCTCTCCGTGGACGTAGATCGAAAGATCGAACCACGTAAATCCCTCTTGTCATTCTTCTTTCGTTTTGATTATTGCCCTACGAAAATATGATTCATCAATTACATTCCGAGGATTGCAGGACTACAACGCTAAGTTTTCGGACATCGGTCGAGCAAGTAGAAAACTAGCATATGATAATGTTGATGATGATCAAATTAATTTACATAGATACTGGAACAGGTGCGTATTATTAGAGTATATTAGAGTTATATATATATATTTATATTATGTATATGGGCCCTGTACGTCTCTTATTAGAATAGGCTTTACTTTGCATTACTTAGTCTAGGTTTTGCTGTGTATATATACTGCATCATTTTATTCAATAATCAAGATTAGTATTATCTTCACTTTCACATCTTATATGGTATCACGAGACTTTTAAGTTTAAAACCCTAATCGATCCTCCGCCGCTCCTATCAGCTGTCATCATGACTTCTGATTCCAGCCACAACCCCACGCCCGTAGCTCTCAACTCCGCCGTTCAAGCTCCTCTAAAACTCACCGGTAGCAACTACACTTCTAGGAAATTTCAATTCCGAACCCTTCTCACAGGCTATGATCTCATCGGCTATGTCGATGGCTTGAAGCCATGTCCGTCCGCCACCATCGCTGCTGCTACGGCCACCACTGCTGAGGGTTCTGTTACAGCTGCCACCTCGTCTACGAATCCAGCCTTCGCCTTTTGGTTCGTCAAGACCAGCTAATCCTTGGTGCAATCATCGCTACGATCTCTCCGTCACTCATACCGTTCATCGCTTCGGCGAAGACATCTCATGAGGCATGGCTCATTCTTTCCACTACCTATGGAAAAGCATCTCGAGGTCATATACTAGCTCTCAAAAATTGCCTACACAATCCCATCAAATGATCCAGTCGATTACCGAATTCTTGCAAGAAATCAGTGTTGTTGATGAACTCGCGCTCATCGGCGTTGCTACTGATGGTGAGGATGGTGAGGATCTCGTTCTCAAGATCCTCAATGGTCTCGATGACTCCTACCGCGAAATATCTGGTGCCATCCAAGCTTGGGAGCATCCCATAGGTTTTGACGAGCTTCATGAGAAGCTCCTCAGTACTAAGCGCAGTTGGAATCTCGCATCTCGCATTCGACGCCATCTCCAGCGACTGCATTCTATTCTGCTGCTCCTTCTCAGTCGCACACTGCTGCTGCCTCCAAACAGAAGCAAGTCAACGCCTCTCGTCCTCCGAACAACGCTAATCAGCCTCGTGGCTCCAATTCGTCTCCGCGCCCTTTTCTAGGAAAATGTCAGCTTTGCGGAGAGGTGGGACATTCTGCTCGTCGCTGTCCTACTTTCACACACACAGCTACTCGCTCGGAGCCCAACCGAGCAGCGTATTCCTCTCCCTCTGCTCATGCGGCGACTGCATCTCCGGCATCATCTGAGTGGCTCCTTGATTTCGGTGCTTCTCACCATATTACCACCGACCTTGCGAATCTCTCCCTTCATCAACCATACACGGGACCTGATTCGGTGCTAATTGGTAATGGTAAAAATCTGTCCATTGCACACACCGGTGTGCTATCGCTTCCGCAATCTGGATCTCTCATATTCTCGAACTCTCTGCATGTTCCGAATATGTCTCGCAATCTGATTTCTGTATCATGCTTATGTGCTGAAAATGATGTTGATATTGTTTTCTCATCGTCTGGCTTTCAGGTGAAGGATCGGCAGACGGGGGACGTTCGTCTTCGGGGTCAGCGCGTTAATGGGCTTTACCATTGGCCCTCATCATCAACCAACATTCCAGTTGCACTTACGTCCCCTAAGAAGTCATTCTCCACTTGGCACGCTCGTCTTGGTCATCCCTCTTCTAGGATTTTAGAACATGTTATTTCAGTGCATAGCTTAGGCACCTTGAAACCTTCCCATTTTTCTTGTAATTCTTGCAAATGTGTTCAAAGCCACAAACTGCCATTTTATGAGTCATCAATAAAATCAACTTCTCCTTTAGAGGTTGTGTTCTCTGATATTTGGAGCTCTCCTGTGTTGTCACATGATGGTTACAAATATTATGTCTTATTTGTTGATCACTACTCTCGTTACGTTTGGCTTTATCTGCTACGACGTAAATCTGATGTGTTGTCTACTTTTATTGCGTTTCAAGCCTTAGTTGAAAACTATCTAAAACGCAAAATCATAACCCTATACACAGACAATGGTGGTGAGTATGTCGCTCTTCGCTCTCACCTCACTAAACATGGCATTACACATCTCACAACTCCCCCACATACTCCTGAACACAATGGATTCTCTGAACGTCGTCATTGTCACGTTGTTGACACTGCACTAGCTCTGCTTCATCTCGCAAATATGCTCCTTACCTACTGGCCCTTTGCCACAACCACAACCACTTATCTCGTCAATCGTCTACCAAAGGCCAATCTTTATATGCGGTCGGCCTTTGAAACCATCTTTTCTCGGCCGCCCAATATCATGAAGCTTCGTGTATTTGGTTGTCAATGTTATCCTTGGCTCCGACCCTACTCCACACATAAACTCTCCGACCGCTCTCGTCCTTGTGTCTTTGTGGGATATTCTTTAACACAAAGTGCATATCTCTGTCTTGATCTCTCCATCAACAAACTGTACACATCTCGTCATGTTACGTTTGTTGAAGATGTCTTTCCCTTTCGTGTCTCGTCCACGTCTACTATTCACGTTGAGTAGTCCTCCCCTGCTCACTCTGAAATTCCGTCCCCTACGCCTGAGCTTCAGCCTATGCCTGAGCCTCGTTCGTTCCCTGCATGTCAACCTTCACCAGCGTCTGCTTCGTCCCATCCTATGCGTACTAGAGCTCGCAACAATATACGCAAACCTAATCCGAGGTATGGTTTGTTAACTACTGTTGCATCTGATGTTGAGCCTACCACTGTGTCACAAGCTTTTTCAGATTCTAGATGGCGCGAGGCTATGTCTGCTGAGTTTTCTGCTCTCCTTAACAATGGCACTTGGGATCTTGTGTCTCCTGATGTATCATCTAATGTCATTGGTTGCAAGTGGGTATTCCGCATTAAGCGTAAGCCGGATGGTTCTGTTGACAAGTTCAAAGCGCGTCTTGTTGCAAAAGGGTTTCATCAACGCCCGGGCATTGACTACACCGCAACATACAGCCCTGTTGTTAAGCACGCTATTGTTCGCGTTTTGATTTGCTTGGTTGTAGCTCACGATTGGCCTCTTCGTCAATTTGATGTAAACAATGCAATCTTGCATGGCACTCTCACGGATGATGTTTATATGGCTCAGCCTCCGGGTTTCTCTGACAAGAACTTTCCGTCATATAATTGCAAGCTTCGCAAATCTATCTATGGCTTGAAGCAGGCGCCTAGGACGTGGTACATGGCGCTACATGCTTCTCTATGAGATATGGGGTTTCGTTCCACACACTCAGATGCTTCTCTCTTTGTTTATAGTAGTGATGGAATTTTAACATACTTTTTGGTGTATGTTGATGACCTTATTCTAATTGGAAACAATTCTGAGTTTCTTGAACAGGTTGCAGTTAATCTTGCGTTGAGCTTCTCGCTCAAAGATCTTGGCCCTCTCTCGTATTTTCTTGGCGTAGAGGTAATTCGTTCGGCGTCGACCTGCATCCTCTCCCAACGTAAATATGTCACTGATGTGCTTGCCAAGTTCAACATGCTCGACTGCAAGCCGGTTCAAACTCCCTTATCCACATCTGTTTCTCTCTGTGTTAATGATGGTTCACCTCCTACAGATTCTTTTGTCTATCGCACTGCTATGGGAAGCCTCCAATATCTCCTCTTTACACGTCCAGACATTGCTTATGCTGTCATTAAATTATCGCAGTTTATGCATGCACCGTCCGAAACCCATTGGGGTGGTGTCAAGCGTTTGCTACGTTATCTGAATGGCACTCGACATCTTGGGATCAACTTTCGTTGTTCGTCTCAGATGCTGACTGGGGTGGTAATGTAGATGATGGTACGTCAACCGGGGCCTACATCACGTTTCTAGGCTCTAATCCTATTTCTTGGTGCTCTCGTAAGCAACGTTCAGTTGCTCGCTCTTCCACCGAAGCCGAGTATCGTGCTATTGCTACTGCTGCTTCAGAAGTTCGTTGGCTTCGCTCGCTACTGTCTGAGCTGCAATTTCCGACGTCTGGACCGTCGGTCATTTACTCAGATAACATTGGTGCTACTTATCTTTGTGCCAATCCGGTTTTTCATTCTAGAATGAAGCACATTGCAATTGACTACCACTTTGTTCGGGAGTTAATTCAATCTGCTCACATTAGAGTTGCGCATGTTACCTCGGCCGATCAACTAGCTGGCGCACTCACTAAGGCTCTGCCTCGTCCTCGTCTTCACTTGCTCATGTCCAAGATTGGCGTTACTTGAGAAACGTCATCTTGAGGGGGCGTATTAGAGTATATTAGAGTTATATATATATATTTATATTATGTATATGGGCCCTATACGTCTCTTATTAGAATAGGCTTTACTTTGCATTACTTAGTCTAGGTTTTGCTGTGTATATATACTGCATCATTTTATTCAATAATCAAGATTAGTTTTATCTTCACTTTCACATCTTATACGTATTGTTCTCCAGAGTATGCTCTAACAGGTTTGTAATTGCACTACTTTATGATCAAATTAGATTTGCTTCAATCATTTCTTCAGATCTCTAGACCTAGTTTTCGGTCTTGTCTTCGTTTCTTTAAAAAAGCGGTCGACATTGCTTTAATTTTAATGAGCAGGTAAACCTACCACGATGTCCAATGTGTACAGCTTCGGGGTGGTTTTGCTAGAGTTGATGTCGGGGCTTCGAGTTATCGACAAAAATCGGCCTCGGCAGGAGATAGGTCTGAGGGATTGGGCAGCACCTTATCTAAGAAACAAAAGGAGAGTCCCACTAATTATGGATAGAAGATTAGGAAATGAATATCCTCACGAAGAAGCACGTAATTTTACTGTAATAACCCGTATTTTTAAATACTAGAAAATAGAAAAATAAATAGTTTCCTTTAATAAAATAAGCCTCTCGTAATTATATAGTCATAAAGGATAAAAGAATTTTAACTTGAAAGCCTTAATGTTATTAGTTATATAAATTTCTTAATAAAAGAATTTTAGAATATTTTATTTAAATTAAAACTAGTTAACTAAAATATTATATTTAACTTAATATAATTTCCAAAAATGTAATGTTAATACCTTTAACCTAGTTTTGACATTAAAAGAATTATGAAAGGAGTTAGGTATTTTTCGGATAAACGGTTAAGAAAACCCGAGTCGCCGTTTGTCTATTTTCGATCTTTTTGTTTCTTTAAAAATCTTCGAGCTATCAAATTCCTTTCGAAAATTCTTTAACCTATATCGTTGTGTTCGATATTTTTTGTGGATTCCGTAAACCCTTTGAAATTCTAAATCGGAATTCGTTGCCGGAAAAATATCTTTTCGTCGGGAAACGAGACGTTCGATCGGAGACGGGATGACCCCTATAAATAGAGGCCATCACCGCCTCATTCTTGATCATATCCCTTATCCATTCTTCAATTGGAAGAAACCCACCAACTCTCTTCATCTCTCTCTCCCGAACACCACCTCCGCCTCTCCCCTTCGCCGGCAGCCCTCCATCGCCGATCACCACCTCCTCCGCCATCCTCCATCGCCGGCTGCCTCTCCACCACCACCACCGATCATAATCTCCATCAAACAGCCCCTTCCCATCTCCACCTATCATCCACCAGCCACCACCACCTTCGTCTTCCTCTCCAAGAAACCGAAGGAGCAGCCTGCATCTCTCCATCTCCGACGCCGCCGCCGCCGATCATCTCTCCGATCAAGCAGCAGCTGCTGCCACCGTCTTCATCATCTTCTTCAGCTTCATCATCCGTCACCATCTCCCTTCTTCAATCCGAAGGAAGCCAAGAACAGCCCGATCGTCACCGATCATCCTTTCGTGCATATCTTTCTCTCCGATCATCGAAAAGGTATGTCGTTCGTTTCTATGAACTCGTAGGAAGATTTCGATCCTAGGGATATTGGTTGATCGTCGCTACGAACTCCCGAAGTGAGACATGCATCGACATCTTCATTTGCATCTTCTCTTCTTCTCCGCTGCCGTGCAATCGCCCTTTCTTTGGTGGTTGCCGGTATTCCTTTTTGCATCCATATAACCGAATTAAAGTTGTTCGTAACCTAATAATTAACATCTTGATCGGAATGAATCTTGTGAAAATGAATTGTTGTTGGTATACCTTTCTTGTTCATGGATAATGTTTCCCTGCATGTCGAGACTCTGTCCAAATGTTTTGAAAATATTAATATGGCTTCGAAATGAAATTATCTAGCATCCTATGAAATTTGGTAACGATCGGAATCACCGTTAATTTTCTAAAAATGAAATTGTGTTCATTTTGATTCGAAGGACCCCTAACCCTTTTGAATGTCTAATGTTTTTGCACCAAAATATTCCTAATAATTAATTGAACAACTTTTGTGTTGAAGTCTAAGCCATGCAAACAACGAAAACATAAGAAAATAATATTTTAGGTTAATAAGTTATTTATATAATTTTTGGAAGATATTAATATGTTAAAAAGAAAGTTTATGTTAGAAAAGTTCTAAAACGAAACTACGAACGTAACTTAACATCAGGAAATATTTGTAGGAAGAATCTCCGAAGAAGCTGACTTTAGATTCGAACCAAAGAATCGAGTAACTGGTAAAGGTGGGGATCTATTTATTCGAACTTGTTAAAATCCTTGGGGATTCTTATTTCTTAATAACTCTTGAGCTAGTAAGCTCTATATTCTTCAAGTGCAGGCTTTGTTTCAGGATTAAATTGTGAATCACAGGTTTCCCAGGTTTAATGCTCTAATCTTTTACGATATCGGGTTGACATCGTTAGGTCTAACACACCAACGAGCAACTGGTGTACACCGGGATCGGGAGTGGGGTTTACCACGGAAATCTCGATCCCTAGCCGATAGACCTGCATATACTCTATTTATGCCGTCTAGCATAGCTGATGGGTTTATATACACTTTATGTATGTCACCCTGCAAATGTTCTTATAATCCGTCGGGTGGTTTAACCGGGATTCGATTACTAGTAACCTCGGGAATACCTACATGGGTACCTAAATTGTTTGGTCGTATGGGATCAAACTCTATTCTTTCTCTTCTCCCTTTTTAAATCCTGAAAGTCCTGCTTTTGTTTTCCTTTGTGGCAATGATCACACTGAGTGCTAGTTGTACTCAGCCCTGTAGAACTTTCTTTGTTTTGCAGATTGGGAGCCGGAGGCATAGTGACGGAGCGAAGAGGGAGAGAAGAGGAAGGAGGAATAATCAAGAGACGAGGAAAATAAAACTTAAACCGTTAGACTTTCTCGTTTCTTAAAACTTGATTTCGGTTATGAACAATTTACTTATGTTTTGTTCTTAAGACATAATTTCCCTTTCTTTACTTGGATTATCGAATTATTATCACTTTAAATAAACGAAAGGAAAGCTATAGTTTTAATTAACTTAGAAAGTTTAAAGTTTGTTGAAGTTTATTCGTTATTCTTTCGTTAGTTTTAAAATTTAAACTTTAGAATTTAGTTATAAAAACTCACGTCTTGAAAGTATGAATTCATATAACGAAAACCTAAACGAATTTATAAAAACTATAACGGTTGATAAATAAATGTTTATTTATTTCGCTTCCGCTATTTAAACGCAACTTTGATGTAACTATATATTCTGGACCCAACTGTAGTGCGGTCCGGTCCGCCACGGTTGTTATGCTTTCGATATGTATTTTGGATCCTACTGTAGAGCGGTCTGGTCCGCCTCGGTAGTTATTTTTATTAAATATCTTGGATCCGATGATGGCGCGGTCTGGTCCGACCTCATCGTTATGGTTTATGTACTTGGTTAGCTGATGTATAGTCTTTGGTATTTACTATGACTTGATCCTGGTTTAAGGGGAGATGTTGCCCAAATCTTCGGGCTAAACTAAATGAATTTTAATTAAAATTAATTAAAATCAAATGAATTATGATTTTCTCCCTTTTTATTTTACCCTTCGTTGCATCCCGATTTAATTGGATATAATTAAAATTGATTATTTTTAGAGTTAGGAAAATCGGGGTGTGACAGGATGGTATCAGAGTGTAGTCGTTCTGAATACCAAAGACTATTCATAAACTTAAATTTAAAATTTTGAGAAAAGTTTATCCTAGGCATGGACTATGCATTAATCTAAGGAATTTAAGATGAAATAATTTCACGTTCGACCTATGCATTCTCTCTCTCTCGATCACTATCGCTCCGAGCTCATCGTCGAGGTACATTCCTAACTCATATGATTATATTGATTGAAACTAACGATTGAAAGTTTGATTACGTGAAAGGTTGTGAGAAATATTTATCGAAACATATGTGAGATGAGAACGTGACTTATATGTTGTAGTGATTTATGTGATTCTTCATATAAGTATGGAATCATGCTTTTACATATATTGTGTACTTGAAATTTACTATAACAAGTTGAACAAATAATCATGTATACGTGTTACTTGCAAAATACTCTATGATAAGTTATTATTTATATGATTTGAGCTCTTGTGATATGCTAAATAGTGACTATATGAGTAGGGGTTATTATGATATGGTGATATGATGTGCTTAATTATGTGAAGAACATGAAAGACCATTAGTTGTAAGATAAACTATAAAACATGATATTGCATGACTAAGTTTGATATGTTAACTTAAGATAGCATGGACTAGTTATATGAATATGCAATGATTGTAATTTATAAAGATGCTACATTATTTATGGGATATATGAAAATGAAATATGTTACATTCAATTGAAACCTTATGATCTTATGATGATAGCTTTCTAAAATATGTTATGCATGATTAAGTAAATAAAATGAAAGACTATTATCTATGACACTTTAAAAGCATGATTTGGTGAAAACACAAATTTATGATTTTTCCAAAATAACATTAGGATAGGGTTATACGATAATATGATTAAGGGGAGTTATATTATCTCTGTGATATATGAAGACGAAACCATGACATGATGTTTTGTGAAATTGAAACTTTATGGTAATATATAATGCATAATAATCTTGCTATATTAATTACTTCTTAAATAAGATATCATATGAAAATTAAGCTTAGGATATCTTCAGAAGAACAATATGATCATGCTATTATATAATTAAGGAGATGAGTTGTTGTGTATTATATAAAAACGACATATATTGTGGGAATGAAACCTTATGAGATAATGTGATAGTATTGCGATGAAAACTTCTCAGTAATATATATGATAACATGACGATGTGAATTATAAGATAATAATACTATGAGATTATTAAAAATCATATATGATATCACATATGGATATGTGAAATTTAATAAAGATACTAATGACAATGCTAAGCATGCTTGATTATAACTTATTTGTATGTATGTATTAAATGTGGAACATGCACTATGTCATCCAAATCGAAATTCTTATGTTGTGACTTTGATATAATGGTTTGATGATATTACAAGTCCAAGATTGAGTATTTTATGATGAACATGAAGTATGTGAAAGATGGTATGTCTAAGTAATATTATTGTCTTTGATATCGACATGAAATGATTTCACGATATGAATATATGCACTTGTATGATATGACAAGCATGATATGGTACTTTGGAAGATATGAAATGTTTGAATATGTGATATAAATATGCAAAACAATGGAATAATATGAAAAATTGAAACGTGAAGTAATTGTTTGATTTGAATGTGAAGAATGTTGACATGATTAATGTGAAAATTTCTAAACTTGAGATATGTTCATGTTATGATATTGTGATCCGGGTAGGGAGTCACCATCTCAACGAAAGGGTCGGGAAATTAATATTTTGACGGTTGTGTGCCGAGGATAATTGAAAATATTTATGTTATGAAATTATAATACGGGCAGGTACTTGAGATTCGTTTCAAACGAATCGACTTTTGATGATATATATGGTTATGATTATGACTATGATTATACTATTATATGACTCGATGATTTTATGGTTATCTGCAAAGGTTGCATGATTGATTGCAAAATGTGAACTATATGAAAAACGAAACGTGAGAAATGACTAAACGTGAAAGTTTGCAATATTTGTTGCAAAATGTGAAATTTTATGTTGAGAAGTGTAACTTGTTATAATCCGGGCAGGGATTTATTTTTGAAACGTGACTTGTGACAGGTTTAGTATCGGGTTTCGATACAATTGAATTATTATCATCTGGGGAGGGATTGATATTTGAAATTGAATTATTATCATCCGGGGAGGGATTGATATTGGAAATTGAATTATTATCATCCGGGGAGGGATTGATATTTGAAATTGAATTATTATCATCCGGGGAGGGATTGATATTTGAAACTGAATTATTATCATCCGGGGAGGGATTGATATTGGAAATTTGACAATGATATGGTTGTGAAATTTTGTGATTATATCGGGTTACGATATATATGTGACTTATGTGATTATATCGGGCTTACGATATATGTGTGAATTATGTGGATATGTTTTTTTACTTGAAAGAATGAGTATATTTTTGAAATATTGAATCCCCTTAATCAAAATGCTATTTATGGATATAGCATAAAGAATTTTTCTTTTAACAAAACTTATGCTATTATGGATATGGCATAAACTCTTGATAAAGATTACTAACGTTCTTTTTGACAACTATATCAATTCAGCTTCTCAAAAGAGAACAGCGTCAATCAAAACTTAACAAACAAAATGGTACGTGGAAGGACCAATAATGTAGATGAGCCCCTAGAGCGAGTTCAGGTGCCTAGGAATGATGAGAGTTTCCGTAGGCAGAATCCTCCAACTTTTAATGGGGTAGGTGAACCAGCCGATGCCGAGAAATGGGTTAGAGCTATGGACAAGATCTTCAACTATCTCAAATGTACCGAGGCCGACAAGCTTGCTTATGGTCTTCATCAACTGGTCGATGAAGCTGATTTCTGGTGGGAGTCAGTCAAAAGGACTCTCACAGCTGCTCAATGGGAACGATACACATGGGAAGACTTCAAGGACGAGCTCCTTGAGAAGTATATTCCGGGTTGTTACCGCCAGCGTCGCCAGAATGAGTTCTGGAACTTGCAACAAGGGAAAAGGACGGTCGCTGAATATGATCGTTTGTTCAACCAACTCTCTCATTATGCTCCGCAACTGGTGGAGACGGATCTTGCTCGTGCCGACAAATTCAGACGCGGTCTTCGACATGAGATTGGCATATCCCTTGCCAGTCACGGTCCTCTCCCTTATGCCCAGACACTGAGCCGAGCCATGGATATTGAGTCCATGCTACCAAAGGAAAGAGACAGAAGCAACGAGCAGAGCGTTGGGTTCAATCCAGCTTTTGGGAAGAGAAAGTTTGAAGGAGGAAGCTCTAGCAACAAAATGAGGCCCCAAGGATGGAGAGGCAATCCTCAACCGCCTCAACAATTCCGAGCTGCACCACGGCCCCAACCACCACGGCCAAGTGCACCAAACCGGAACCTCCCTTTTTGCCATCATTTCCGCCATGAAAACCGTTTCAATGCTACGCAAAGGCAATAGCCAATGCTTTTGGGTAACGCTTGAAGGTCCACCAAAAACAGGAAGATCAATACAAGTAGTGCCAGTCGTTCGGGAATTCGAAGATGTGTTCCCAGAAGTGTTGCCAGGTTTACCACCAGACAGGCAGATTGAATTTCCTATCAATCTAGAGCCAGGAGCCGCCCAAATGTCCAAAGCACCTTACAGAATGGCGCCAAAGGAACTACAAGAGCTTAAAGTTCAGTTGCAAGAATTACTCGACCTAGGTTTCATCCAACCTAGAGTGTCGCCAAGGGGAGCCCCAGTGTTGTTCGTGAAAAAGAAAGATGGAAACATGAGGATGTGTATTGATTACCGAGAGCTCAACAAACTCACAATCAAGAACAGGTACCCGTTGCCAAGGATTGACGACCTCTTCGATCAACTCAAAGGAGCGTGTGTGTTCTCCAAGATCGATCTCAGATCAGGATATCATCAGCTGAAAGTTAGAAAGGAAGACGTGCCAAAGACAGCTTTCAGGACCCGTTACGGCCATTACGAGTTCACGGTGATGCCATTCGGACTGACCATTCTTTGCCCGCCAGCAACAACAAATGGATGCATTGCTACAATTGTTGCAAAGCCGGACCTTCGAGAACGAATTATTTCCGGCCAGCAAACCGATGCACGCATGGAAAAGCTACGATCACAGGTTGGCTCAGAGGGATGCAACGACTTCGTGAAGGATTGAAAAATCAGCATCGACGGCGCGCTACTCTATGGAAACAGGTTATGTGTGCCAGACGACAAAACATTGAAGGAAGAAATTATGTATGAGGCTCACAATACACCATACATAGCTCATTCCGGTAGCACCAAAATGTATCGGGACCTACGCCAGAAATTTTGGTGGGAATCCATGAAGAAAGACGTCGCTTCGTTTGTAGAACAATGCTTGGCCTGCCAACAAGTGAAGGCTGTACATCAGAGACCATACGGAACGTTGCAGCCGTTGCCCATCCCGGAGTGGAAATGGGACCACATCAACATGGATTTTGTGGTGAGTTTTCCAAAGTCATCCAAAGGAAACACCGCAATTTGGGTTATCATCGATCGACTTACAAAGTTAGCTCACTTCTTGCCGATTAAGATGACATTTGGATTAGAAAGGTTGGCCAAACTCTATGTCAAGGAGATAGTAAGACTTCATGGGATTCCGATCTCTATCACTTCAGATCGCGATTCTCGTTTTACGTCAAAGTTCTGGACGAGTTTACAAGAAGCCATGGGTACTCAGTTAAAGTTCAGCTCTGCTTTTCACCCTCAGACCGATGGCCAGTCAGAACGTATGATCCAAATCTTAGAAGACATGCTGAGAGCAGTTGTTGCCGACCGAGGAGATAATTGGGAAGAAATTTTGCCATTGGTGGAATTTGCCTACAACAACAGTGTTCAGTCTACTATCGGAATGGCGCCATACGAAGCTTTGTATGGAAGGAAGTGTCGTTCACCTCTCTATTGGGATGAAGTCGGAGAACGAAAGCTTTTGGGACCAGACGTAGTTCAAGAGATGGTAACTATTGTCGACACAATTCGGCAACGAATCAAAGAAGCTCAAGATCGACAGAAATCTTATGCCGACAAGAGAAGGACCGACTTGGAGTTTGAAGTTGGAGATAAAGTGTTCTTAAAGATCAGTCCAACCCGAGGAGTCATTAGATTCGGAAAACGAGGAAAGTTGAGGCCGAGATACGTTGGACCGTTCGAAATCCTAGAGAAGATCAAGAGTGTAGCATACCGCCTAGCACTACCTCCCAGCCTAGCAAATGTTCACGATGTCTTCCACGTATCCATGCTTAGGAAGTACGTGTTTGACCCCAAACACGTGATTAGGTATGAAGAGGTAGAACTTAACCCTGACTTACATTATATAGAAAAACCTGTTAGGATTCTGGATCGAAAGATCAAAGTCCTTAGGAGCAAGGAGATTGCCACAGTTAAGGTGTTGTGGAACCACCACGACTTGGAAGAGGCTACGTGGGAACCGGAGGAAAAGATAAGAGCCCAATACCCCGACTTAGTATATGAAGGTACTTAAATTTCGGGACGAAATTTCTTTTAAGGGGGTGGTAGTGTAATAACCCGTATTTTTAAATACTAGAAAATAGAAAAATAAATAGTTTCCTTTAATAAAATAAGCCTCTCGTAATTATATAGTCATAAAGGATAAAAGAATTTTAACTTGAAAGCCTTAATGTTATTAGTTATATAAATTTCTTAATAAAAGAATTTTAGAATATTTTATTTAAATTAAAACTAGTTAACTAAAATATTATATTTAACTTAATATAATTTCCAAAAATGTAATGTTAATACCTTTAACCTAGTTTTGACATTAAAAGAATTATGAAAGGAGTTAGGTATTTTTCGGATAAACGGTTAAGAAAACCCGAGTCGCCGTTTGTCTATTTTCGATCTTTTCGTTTCTTTAAAAATCTTCGAGCTATCAAATTCCTTCCGAAAATTCTTTAACCTATATCGTTGTGTTCGATATTTTTTGTGGATTCCGTAAACCCTTTGAAATTCTAAATCGGAATTCGTTGCCGGAAAAATATCTTTTCGTCGGGAAACGAGACGTTCGATCGGAGACGGGATGACCCCTATAAATAGAGGCCATCACCGCCTCATTCTTGATCATATCCCTTATCCATTCTTCAATTGGAAGAAACCCACCAACTCTCTTCATCTCTCTCTCCCGAACACCACCTCCGCCTCTCCCCTTCGCCGGCAGCCCTCCATCGCCGATCACCACCTCCTCCGCCATCCTCCATCGCCGGCTGCCTCTCCACCACCACCACCGATCATCATCTCCATCAAACAGCCCCTTCCCATCTCCACCTATCATCCACCAGCCACCACCACCTTCGTCTTCCTCTCCAAGAAACCGAAGGAGAGCAGCCTGCATCTCTCCATCTCCGACGCCGCCGCCGCCGATCATCTCTCCGATCAAGCAGCAGCTGCTGCCACCGTCTTCATCATCTTCTTCAGCTTCATCATCCGTCACCATCTCCCTTCTTCAATCCGAAGGAAGCCAAGAACAGCCCGATCGTCACCGATCATCCTTTCGTGCATATCTTTCTCTCCGATCATCGAAAAGGTATGCCGTTCGTTTCTATGAACTCGTAGGAAGATTTCGATCCTAGGGATATTGGTTGATCGTCGCTACGAACTCCCGAAGTGAGACATGCATCGACATCTTCATTTGCATCTTCTCTTCTTCTCCGTTGCCGTGCAATCGCCCTTTCTTTGGTGGTTGCCGGTATTCCTTTTTGCATCCATATAACCGAATTAAAGTTGTTCGTAACCTAATAATTAACATCTTGATCGGAATGAATCTTGTGAAAATGAATTGTTGTTGGTATACCTTTCTTGTTCATGGATAATGTTTCCCTGCATGTTGAGACTCTGTCCAAATGTTTTGAAAATATTAATATGGCTTCGAAATGAAATTATCTAGCATCCTATGAAATTTGGTAACGATCGGAATCACCGTTAATTTTCTAAAAATGAAACTGTGTTCATTTTGATTCGAAGGACCCCTAACCCTTTTGCATGTCTAATGTTTTTGCACCAAAATATTCCTAATAATTAGTTGAACAACTTTTGTGTTGAAGTCTAAGCCATGCAAACAACGAAAACATAAGAAAATAATTATTTTAGGTTAATAAGTTATTTATATAATTTTTGGAAGATATTAATATGTTAAAAAGAAAGTTTATGTTAGAAAAGTTCTAAAACGAAACTACGAACGTAACTTAACATCAGGAAATATTTGTAGGAAGAATCTCCGAAGAAGCTGACTTTAGATTCGAACCAAAGAATCGAGTAACTGGTAAAGGTGGGGATCTATTTATTCGAACTTGTTAAAATCCTTGGGGATTCTTATTTCTTAATAACTCTTGAGCTAGTAAGCTCTATATTCTTCAAGTGCAGGCTTTGTTTCAGGATTAAATTGTGAATCACAGGTTTCCCAGGTTTAATGCTCTTATCTTTTACGATATCGGGTTTGACATCGTTAGGTCTAACACACCAACGAGCAACTGGTGTACACCGGGATCGGGAGTGGGGTTTACCACGGAAATCTCGATCCCTAGCCGATAGACCTGCATATACTCTATTTATGCTGTCTAGCATAGCTGATGGGTTTATATACACTTTATGTATGTCACCCTGCAAATGTTCTTATAATCCGTCGGGTGGTTTAACCGGGATTCGATTACGAGTAACCTCGGGAATACCTACATGGGTACCTAAATTGTTTGGTCGTATGGGATCAAACTCTATTCTTTCTCTTCTCCCTTTTTAAATCCTGAAAGTCCTGCTTTTGTTTTCCTTTGTGGCAATGATCACACTGAGTGCTAGTTGTACTCAGCCCTGTAGAACTTTCTTTGTTTTGCAGATTGGGAGCCGGAGGCATAGTGACGGAGCGAAGAGAGAGAGAAGAGGAAGGAGGAATAATCAAGAGACGTGGAAAATAAAACTTAAACCGTTAGACTTTCTCGTTTCTTAAAACTTGATTTCGGTTATGAACAATTTACTTATGTTTGGTTCTTAAGACATAATTTCCCTTTCTTTACTTGGATTATCGAATTATTATCACTTTAAATAAACGAAAGGAAAGCTATAGTTTTAATTAACTTAGAAAGTTTAAAGTTCGTTGAAGTTTATTCGTTATTCTTTCGTTAGTTTTAAAATTTAAACTTTAGAATTTAGTTATAAAAACTCACGTCTTGAAAGTATGAATTCATATAACGAAAACTTAAACGAATTTATAAAAACTATAACGGTTGATAAATAAATGTTTATTTATTTCGCTTCCGCTATTTAAACGCAACTTTGATGTAACTATATATTCTGGACCCAACTGTAGTGCGGTCCGGTCCGCCACGGTTGTTATGCTTTCGATATGTATTTTGGATCCTACTGTAGAGCGGTCTGGTCCGCCTCGGTAGTTATTTTTATTAAATATCTTGGATCCGATGATGGCGCGGTCTGGTCCGACCTCATCGTTATGGTTTATGTACTTGGTTAGCTGATGTATAGTCTTTGGTATTTACTACGACTTGATCCTGGTTTAAGGGGAGATGTTGCCCAAATCTTCGGGCTAAACTAAATGAATTTTAATTAAAATTAATTAAAATCAAATGAATTATGATTTTCTCCCTTTTTATTTTACCCTTCGTTGCATCCCGATTTAATTGGATATAATTAAAATTGATTATTTTTAGAGTTAGGAAAATCGGGGTGTGACATTTACAATGTATGAGTTTGGATCCAAAATTAAGACCGGGTATGTCTGATGTTGTAGCTTTACTCGAGAATATTATGCAAGGAAATGTATCATATGAAACTTAAGCGTTGATCTGATCTGATCTATTGATTTTGTAAATTTAACGGTTACAACATTCTTATAGAAAATGATTCTTTTAATATTTGTTCAATTTTTTAAATATTTTCGTGAATTATATATGGATAAATTTGTCCGCCCTTTTACGTTTTGCAACCTCTCTTCCGTGACACCTAGAAACGTGTTCTACTCTTCAAGACGTTTCTAACAGTATGTTACCCATCTAAATTTGATCGCCGACGAAGCTGGAATCACATCTGGAAGTTTACGATGCCGCAGAAGTTGCGATTTCGCTACAGTTCCAATTTATTCGGCGAATTCGTTTCTCCACCAAAACGAGTGATACACCCATGAATCTCTTCGACTCTGAGTAGAATAAACTCAGTGATTCTCGTTAGGATCTAGCCAAAAATCGCATTAATACAAGAGTATATTTCAGTTTTGGAAAATCTCTATTTTAATGGTATGTCTAAGTAGTGGATATATATATTTAGGTTTTCCATTTGACACTTATGCGATGGACAATTTTTGACTATTTATTTCAGATTTTTAATTCCTTTCAATTTAATGTCAACTATTGATTTACACAATGTTAAGGACATCTATTAGTTTCTAGATATTACTCAAATGTCAGTTTTTACCATAGTGTATCCTTATTATGATATTATGCAACATCATGATACCCTAAATATTAAAAGTACGTACTCCTCCTTCGGATAATATACCTCTCTCTCTCTCTTTTTTTTTTTTTTTTTAAGTGTCCCCCCGTCAACTAATTATGAATGTATAGTAGACATTCGTGGCAAGTAGGGGTGGTTCGGTACGGCATACCGTAAAAATTTTTTCATACCGTTGTTGTACCGTACCTTTCGGCATACCAATGTTCGGTATACCAAAAATTCGGTATGGAAAAAATCCATACCGTTATCATACCGTCGTTTCGGTATACCGTACCATACTTCGGTACAGTACGGTATACCGTATACCAAAAACATACAATTATGTAGTTAATTAAAAAGACATACATACATACTTTATAAATCAACATTTATACATTTCACTAATATTTTTCGATATATTTACTTTAAAAACTAAAAGATTCAGAAACTACGCTAGTATCTTTAAATCTAAATCAAACTAATATTGAATGAAGACTATTTGTAGTATTTTACTTAGATAATATAACTTATATAACATAAGTTATTTACATTTAATTTTTATTTTTAGCTATTATGTCTTAACTTAATTAAACTAGTAACATATGTTAGGGCATGTTCAATGTTAGAACTCCAAATGGGGTTCTTAAAGGTGCCACATAGACAAGATCTCATTCATATTAAAAATCACAATGGTAAAGTTGTTAATAAAGGTTCTTATCATAATTAAAGGGTCCCACTAATTTAATTATTTGAGAAAATAAGAGAGAGAGGAAAAAAATAAAAAGGAATGTGGGCCCCACTTTTTCTTAAGAACCAGTATCTTATATAAGAACCCGGATTCTTATTTAGGGGATCTCCAATGGGGGTGATAATTAAGGTGTGGGTTCTTGTTTTTGCCACATAGACAATAATCACTCCATTGTACATGCTCTTAGGAGTATGCTTTATCTTTTGGAAAAAATGAATTTAAAATCGTGAATTTTACCTGACAAACCGTTTTAAGCTTTAACTTTCAATATTTTCTATAAAATCACAAAATTTTTAATTTGTCCAATTTTCCCTTAATTTGTAATTTTCCCCAAATCAAAGCTGACGTGGCGTTGGTGTCAAGATGTGTCAGTTTGGAAATTGACATGTCATCCACATAGCTTCCACGTATATTTTATAAGACACACATACATCCACATAATTATTTTTATTTAAATAATAGTATATGCAATTAATAGATCTTTAGGGGAAAAAATTAAAAATTGAAAATTGGACAAATTAAAAAGTTTGTGACTTTAGGGGAAAAATTGAAAGTTAACGGTTAAAACGGTATGTCAGATAAAGTTCACGATTTTAAATGCATTTTTTCCTTATCTTTTATATTGTAAACTTGTAGTAGTAATACGTTAAACTATACGCATATAAATTAATCGTATAATTTAATGATTTTGTAGGTACTAAAATATAAATAATATAGTTACTCCCTCCGTCCTCTATTTAGTGACATTGTTTTTTGGGCACGGGTTTTTTTACATTTTGATGGTATAATAATAAATTAATGTGTTAAAGTGTTAAAGTGGAATAATTATGGGTCCATTTGAATTGTTTAATAGTATTAAAATGTTAAAATAATATAAAATAGATGTATAAAGTTTTAAAGTGTTAAAGTGATTGTGGGGTCCTAAAACGGAATATGTCAATAAATGGAGGACGTCCCAATATACTTCCTCCGACCCACGATTAATGAGCCCTTTCTTTTCGGCACGGTTTTTATGGCGAGAGTGATTAGTGTTTTAAGTGTGTTGTTTAGTTGTGTAATTTTGTTTATGTATTTTGTATTAAGTATTTATGTAAATTAAAATAAATAAAATAAATAATAATATAATTTTTTTTTTTACATTGTGATTAATTTTCTGTGGTAAATTAATTATTTATTATTGTTAAAATAAAATAAAAATTTATCAATAATAAAAATATCATCATAAATAAAAAATAAAATAAAATAAAATAAAAATTTAACAATAATAAATAAAAAATAAAATAAAAATTTAACAATAATAAATATAAAATAAAATAAAATTTTAACAATAATAAAAATATCATCATAAATAAAAAAATAAAATAAAATAAAATTTTAACAATAATGGTAAATAAAAAATAAAATAAAAAATAAAATAAAATAAAATTTTAACAATAATAAATATATCATCATAAATAAAAAAATAAAATAAAAATTTAACAATAATAAATAATAAATAAAAATAAAAAATAAAATAAAAAATAAAATAAAATAAAATAAAAAATTTTCGGTATATATATATTGATTTTTATTGTTATTTTATATATATATACCAACAATTTTTATTATTGAAAATTTTTTATTTATTTTTTATTTTATTTTTTATTTATTATTGTTAAATTTTTATTTTTTTTATATTATTTTTTTTATTTATGATGATATTTTTATTATTGTTAAATTTTTATTATTGTTAAATTTTTATTTTATTTTATTTTATTTTTTTATTTATTATTGTTAAATTTTTATTTTATTTTATTTTTTTATGTATGATGATATTTTTATTATTGTTAAATTTTTATTTATTATTTATTATTGTTAAAATTTTATTTTATTTTATTTTATTTTATTTTATTTTATTTTATTTTATTTTATTTTATTTTATTTTATTAATAAGGATGTTAATTGTAATTAGGGTCACTAATGGTGTAGTTAGAAAGTTAATTATTTCCCAAAATGGAAAGGGCTCAAGAATCGTGGGACGGCCCGTTTAGGAAAGAGGCTCAACAATCGTGGGTCGGAGGAAGTAGTAATAATGTCACTAAATGGAGGAATGAGGGAGTATATAAAACTCTTTAATTGTATGATAAATTTCAGTATATATTCGGCAACTACGGTATATACCGTACATACCGCTTATTCGGTATATACCGCAGTACGGTATTTTTCGGTATACCGCGATATTGTAATTTTAGATACCGTTGCCGTACCGAACCTTATCGGTACGGTATGATACCGTACCGAAAAATCGGTATACCGTCTCTTTCGGTATTTTCGGTATTTTTTCGACACGGTATGATCGGTATTTCGGCATAACGGTATCCCAACCCACCCCTAGTGGCAAGGGCAAAATAAGAAGACCGATAGTTGTTTTACCATCAAATTTTGAAATGGAAAACTCAAAACAATTAATAATAATAGTAAATAGGACATATAGAAAAAAGGAGAGGGTATATATATAAATGGTAGTCAATTTTACATGCTATGATATTTTCCCTGAGCTTGATTAATTCGGTTGTTATACGTCATTGTATTGACAAATTGTTATAATTTTTCTAAAGTTAGGAAATTTTCAATAATCGGTCCCAAAAAATGGACGATTAATTAGAATGAAACGTTTTTCCTTAATTGTGTTTATGAATTTTGAAAATAAATAAATTATGGCTATCGTAGGAAAGAAGTTGGTTGCAGACTTGCAGTCAACATGCTTTCAAGGAAATACTCCATAAATGTTAATCATCAAATAATTTTATTTTTTGCCGTTTAATTATTAAAATAGGTGGCAATCAATCGATCGTGCTGTATGCTTATTCCCACCAATAATAATAATAATAATAATAATAATAATAATAATAATAATAATAATAATAATAATAATAATAATAATAATAATGGTAATTCTAAACATAACCCCCAAATTACTCTTCATAGCCCCCTAATTAAAATTAATGATATTAAAAATAGTAAATTTACAAATATAACCCCACAGCCCCAATTGAAGTGTCTGCCCTTTTTTTCCCTCTCACTCGTCGTCTTCTTCTTCACCATTCTTTCCCAGCCAATTATTCTTTCCTACTTCATCCCTATTCTCTACAAATTATAATTGGGACTGAAAAATTTTATTTTTGTTTTTCTAAACCCAACTTGTATGATGGATTGATGGGTTCTTTAACAGTGAAACGGTCCATAAATAATTTTCACTTGTATTGTCATTAACAGCTATCACTCTCTTATGATTTATTGTGAGTTCAATATTAAACTTCATGTGTTCATTTTTCTTTGAAATTTGAATATTGCTTTTATATCTATAATTATTCTATCTTTGAGATTACGGTAATGAAGATTTTGAAAGTTTGTTTGTTTAATTTAGGTTGCTTTGATTTAAATTTTTTGGATTTGGATTCTCTTATCTGTGTTGTCATTACGTATTTTCAGAATCTTTGGTACAATGTTGGGGGCTATGAGGGCATGTAAGCGAACTCAAAAAAAAAATTAAAATTAACAGGCTATGATTAGAAAATAATCCTCAACTTGCAGAGAATATGGAGGAAGTAGGGAAGAACACAGAGAGAGAGAGAGGCAATACAAAATGAGTATAATTTGCTGGGAAAGATTTGTGAAGAAGAAGACGAGTTGAGAGGGGGAAAAAGATTACACTTCAATTGGGGGCTATAGGGTTATATTTGTAAAATCACTATTTTTTTATATTATTAATTTTAATTAGGGGGCTATGAAGAGTAATTTGGGGGTTATATTTAGAATTACCCTAATAATAATAATAATAATAATAATAATAATAATAATAATAATAATAATAATAATAATAATAATTCAAGAGAACATGTTCATTTGAATAAACCATCTTTAAAACTATTGTAATTTGAAAAATTAATTAAGTGGCCCAAATAAATAATCACCATATCTTTGAAATATATTAGTGATCAAACACCCAAAAATTGTCCATGCACGTACTAATTTAGCAATTGGTCCACCATTTCAAAAATAACCAAACCAAAATAATAATATGTTGATAACCTTATCGTCATCGCCAACTTTATCTGATGTCAAAAAAAAAAAAAAAAAAAACATGTTTAACTAATAATTGGCTACAATTAACTCTTTCTTTCTCTCTCTCATTAAAATTGATTATAACCAGATATTCCCATCATATTCTTGGTTCCTATACACGAAACAAATGAGACTAAGGGACAACGAGAGTATGATTTATGTTTTCTCATAATTTCTTGAAGCAATAAACTCTATTAGAACTCGATCATGCGACATCCGTCCTATACATGGAGTTCAATACCTCTCCCAAATCGATATGAATAAATGGGTTGGCTTCAATACGCCCCCGCACGAATAGGCCAGAAAGATATCGACTTTACCGTGAGTAAACAAATCATCATCGATTTTTAACCGACTTCGATACCATAATAATTGGATCATTTTACCTCTTTGAAAGCCCTTATAAAAGGAGAGGATCATCCAACATATATATAGAATCTGACGACACCTTTCCCAAGCCTATCTAGAACAAATGGTTGGCTTCAAGAACGTCACAAGAAAAAACAGTACGTATTATAGTTAGTAGCGACTTCAAAGACTAACACTCAAAGATAGGGCTGCAAACGAGCCGAACCTGATCGAGTATTGGTCTGCTCGGGTTCGGCTCGTTTAGTATTTTACATGTTTGGGCTCGGGTTCGAGTTCGATTCGAGCTTAAAATTTGGGCTCGAGCTCGGCTCGAGCTAAAATTTTTAAGTTCGAATTCGGCTCATGTTTGGTTCGAATTTGAGCACGAATTTCGCTCGTGAAAAGCTCGGGTTCGAACTCGTTTAAAAGATACTATGATTTAAGCATGTTTTTTTTTTTTTTAACATTCCATTTTTTTAACCAATAATTTTTTATACATAAATGCTAAAGCTCGTTTACAGGCTCGATTAGAGATTCGATTAAGAGTTCGTGAAACAGGCTCGCGAACATGCCTGATTAATATACGAGCCGAACATGTTCGTGAGCAAAACGAGTCGAATACCTTACTGCTCGAGTTCGGCTCGTTAAGTTAACCGAGCTTAAATTCGGCCTCGAGTTCGGCTCGTTTGTTAACGAATTCGAGCTCGAACGAGCTTTTACCGAATTGAACACCGAGTAAGTCCCGAGTAGCTCGGCTCGTTTTCAGCCCTACTCAAAGATATAAAAGAGAAAATCCCACTCAAAGATATAAAAGAAAAAACAGTATTATATAACCTGTGGAAATTTTAATCTTGTGTTCTGTGTTCTATTATAGTTAGCATTTTATTTTAAAACAATAATATTGTTGTATTGAATTTAATTTAATTAAGGTGGTATTTCAAATACACTTTCAACCGACGCGGAAAGTATCCAAGAAAAGGCCATAGAAGAAATGGTCTTCATAACTTGCCACCCCAATAAACCTTCCAATTTAGGTAAATTAGTTTTGGAAAGAGAAAAGAGAAACGTTTTCTTGAATTCATCACATTCTACATATAGCCGTGGATTTGATATTGGGAGTAACATTGCTCTCTCTCTCTCTCTCTCTCTCTCTCTCTAGGTGTTGATAAACAAATGGGTCAAGCAGGATCGAGCAGCAGGAATATTCAGCACTATCAGCCTTTGAACGATAGAGGTACATACATACTAACCCTTCAATTTATATTAACCCTAAGAATTAATTTCAAAATAAATCCTTAATTAGAATTCAATCACAATTTCTCATATCTTTCTTGTGAATTTCAGATGTTTCTAGTACTGAAGTGAAGGCCATAGCTTATAAGGAAATCATAAAAGCTACCAACAAATTTCACCCAAACTCTTTGCTGGGAGAAACCAGCTGCAGATACCCTCTGGTTTATAAGGGATGGATCGACGACCGGAATTTCACAGCCACGAAGCCTGGATCTGGGATTGCTGTTGCTGTGAAGAAGATGGAATTCGATGATAAGGCTCAACAACATGAGGAGTGGGTGGTGAGTATTTAATTGAGTTCTTACCTAAAGTAGTACTTTAATTAATTAGTGCTACGAGTCGTTTTCATTACTTCACCTCTCGTATTCAACATGCACCTCATCAACTATTTTGCAGGAACAACTAAGCTATTTTCGTCAGCTCCATCACCCGAACTTGGTGAAGCTCATCGGGTATAGCTTCGACGAAAACGGCAAGAGGGTGTTGGTGCATGAGTTCATGGAGAAGGGAAGCTTGGACCAGCACTTATTCAAAGGTGCATCATGTTACTTATATGTTACTTCCTTATATTCCAAATTAGTAACAATTATCTATTAATTCAATTAATTAGATGATTATCCTTCACTTCCATGGGCGACGAGAATGAAAGTGGCTCTAGGTGCAGCTAGAGCCCTAGCTTTCTTGCATGGATTGGAGAAACCTCTCATACTTGGATTTTGTGGTCTTGGCTCCGCTGACATTCTTCTGGATTGTGTAAGTCCATTATGTTAATCGTCTCTCAAATTCAAGTCATTCCGTCATTCGTCACGATTTAAGTCATTTTTAATCTGTATGTTGGTTTCGTTCCGAGGATCTCAGGACTACAACGCTAAGTTCTCGGACCTCGGCCGTGCAAGTCGAAAACTAGCATATCATGATGTACGCCGTGCACGATCAGTTACAATTGATAATGTAACAACTGCGTATGCTGCTCCAGAGCATCTTCTAACAGGTTTGTAATTGCATTATTAAATAACTAGAGCATTTTGTTATCATCAAATTCATTAAATTAGCTAATTCAATAGCTTATTTAGATCTCTAGACCTAGTTTTCGGTCTTTTCGTCACTTTAAAAGCCGTCGGCATTGCTTTAATTTTAATGAGCAGGTCATGTTACCCCGAAGTCCGATGTGTACAGCTTCGGGTTGGTTTTGCTAGAGTTGATGTCGGGGCATCGAGTTATCGACTACAATCAGCCTCGGCAGAAGAAGTATCTGAAGGATTGGACAGCACCTTACCTAGGAAACAAAGGGAAAGTTTCAGAAATTATGGATAGCAAATTAGGAGGTGAATATCCTCACAAAGAAGCACGTAAGGTTGGCATAGTAATTTTACAATGTATGAGTTCAAATCCAAAATTAAGACCAAGTATGTCTGATGTTGTAGTTGTACTCGAGTGTATTATGAAGATACCCTAAATATTAAGAGTACTCTTCCTTATGATGATATATATAAGCGGGCATGAGATTCTCTATCTTCATTTTATGTACCAACCATGTATCCAATGTCGATTTTTATTCATTTTCCGCATTTTCTTTCAGTAATTTCGACGTATTGTGATTTGGGATAATTCTACAATTATTTTCTAGGGTTCGCTCATCCATTTTAGGATTTTAGGATTTATAATTATTTTTTAACATTTAATATCAATTGTATTATGTAAAATATGGTTGATAAATCGAAACGTAAGGTAAGATGTATTATTTTTCATCATAAATTTCTTTCTTATTTTGTTATAACATTTCAAATTTTATTTTTACTAACTAAATTATTATAAAATAAAAATAATTATTATTTCATACATAAATGCACAATTTTAGGAGTACTGAAAACAAATTATTTCCAAACACTTCTTTTTTCCCAGAGTTTCTCCATGCATGCACGTACGTACTAATTTAGCAAATTGGTCCATCATTTCGACAAAATAACCCGACCAAAAATATGTTGATCTTATCGTCAACGTTAACACTATTAATATATTCGGACAAGAATCTTTAACAACCACCTACCATGCTACAGTTATGGCATCACCATAGTCCATATAAAATAATTTGATAGTATGAGACGAAATTTCGTCTCATTTAAAAGCTTGAGCTTGCAGAGAGAGGTGAAATTAATTGATTTATATTATTATTCCCAATAGTATGAAATTGTGCTTTTACATCTAAAACAACAGTCGAAGCTTTTTCATTGACATAAAGGAATTAACGTAAGATTTTATCCTTACTTTCTAATATCCATAGTTCTTTCAATCCAATAGAGGAGGTCTATTGAACGACCCTCTTTGTTACGACTGGTCTCGATATTGCTGATCGGATTATCGGGCCGAAGGAAGTCCAACAAGAAATAGTAGCAACTAGCCCAATCCAAGAGATTACACAGAGCCATATATATATATAGCAGATCTTTTTGGCTTTTCATGTTTAGGGAATGAACCTTTGATGTTATCTTATGGAGTCCGAGCAACTCGAAGAGATACTGCACTAATTAAGATCATACACTCTTTCATTCAGAGTATGCATAAGAGATTACACAGAAGTTAATTAGCACTTATATATAACTCAAGAGTTTTAATTAACACCCGAAAAGAAACTTGGTAACTTGCTCTGTTACCCGAAAAGATTACTGATACGAGTCCCGTCCACAACGATTACGAGGATGGGGTGGCCTCCGATGTGAGCGAGGAGGAGCACGTGTCGAGCGAGGGGTTTGATGGGCTCGGGGATGTTGAGGACGAGCAAGTTACGGAGGGAAGGCCCAAACGGGCGACTAAAGAGCCTTCGAAGTTTCGGGATTTTATTAGATAATCGGGCTTAGCCCAATTATCGTTATCGAGTCTATTTTTATTTTTGTAAATCTTTTCGGGTTTTCTTATTGGTTCTTTCCCGAATCGTATGAGTTGAACCAATCAGGGTCCTAGATTATAAATAGAGGAATTAGGGTTTCATTATTATTATGAATGAGAAAGAACCCTATTTTCTTGCCGTATTTTCTATCTTTTCTTCCGTTCGCTTCGTATATTTCAGACGTGATCGACGGGGAGAGCCCGCGACTGTCGTGTTGAATCTTGTTCGGGTGTTCGTAATCAAGATAAGAGAAGCTTGCTCTTATCAAGTGGCGCTTTCATTGAACTTCTTCCTCCCATATCTCAATGCATAACCCTAGACGACCCCCTGCAAACCCTAATTTCAGTGCGGCAGCGTCGCTGCCGGTGTCGTCGCCGGGAGTTCATCCACCACAGTCGGCGAGTGCGACCGCAACAATTCCGGTGGATCTATTCATCAGCATGATGCAACGTCTTGAGGCGAAATTGGATGCCTCTGTGCAGCAGCGTCCGGCTTTGCAGCCGCCGTCGCATCACACTCCCTTTCGTTCGGCGCCGGAGCCTTCCTACGGGCAACAAGGGGAGTGGAAGACGCCACCGTGGGCGTCTGAAAGTCTCGTCACGGCTTCGACGGCGGTGTCGCTACCGCCATGGCAGCCTCCGTCAACGGCGGCGTATTTTTCACCGGAGGACTCGCACGTCCCCTATCAGCCGCCCCTTTCCAGTTTTGCTTCGAGGCCGCCGGACGTTCAGGTTTCCAATCAGACGGCATGGGACCGCCCGGCTCCACCGCAAACTTCCGGCGCCTTGGCTTGGTCGGCGTGGGATCGACCACGGCAGCGGGGTGGTGAAACCCACGTCCCTAACTTCACGTGGGATCCGACAGGCTCTTGGGGGGGCTCTCACTCTACTCCGCCAGACCCGACACGCCTCATTCGAATGGACCACCCATGTTTGATGGGTCCGACGCACAGAGTTGGGTAACACGCATACAATACTATTTCGATTATATCTCATTACCTCCTGATCAACGCTTACACTTCGTTGTTTTATTGTTTGCTCCACCGGCGTCGGAATGGGTTTTTGCATACCGGGCGAACAACCCTCATGCGACGTGGCCGAGGTTCTTGGACGACGTGCGTCGCCGATTCGATCCCCATTATTTCGTGGATTACATGGAGCTGCTGTCCAAACTCACACAGTCGGGGCCTCTTTCTGAATACAATGCGGAGTTTGAGAGATTGATGAATCGGATTCAAGGGCTCACGGAACCGATGCTGATTCCGATATATATTGGGGGCTTACGACAACCGGTTCGCAACCAAGTCCGCTTGCAGCACCCTCAGTCCGTGGCGGCGGCCATGGCATTGGCCTTGGAGTTCGAAAGTGTGAGTGATCGGAGCAATCAGGTGCCGCGTCGACAGTGGCCTCCTCGGGACGGCCGTCCTTCACCGTCGCCGACTACTTCCGAGCCACCCAAATCGACCCCCACTCCTCCGACGGGAAATCGGACTCATGAGTGGTCCAAATTGCCGATAGTGCGTCTATCTTCGGCGGAACGGTCTGAGCGTAGCCGTCAGGGTTTGTGTTGGTACTGCCCTGAGAAGTGGAGTGTGGGACACGCGTGTAAGAAGCCGGTGTTAGCTTTCATGGGCACTGATGAGGACCTCGAGGCGCTAGATAAGGCCGAAGATGAGTCGTCAGAGGCGGAGATCATCACAACGGATCTCTCTCACATGCTTAGCCTTGATGGGAAACCTAGGGCGTCGTCCATCGAGCTTCAGGGTATATTGGGTGTGGCTACGGTGTTCATCTTAGTAGATACCGGGAGTACTCACAATTTCGTCCACCCCAAGATTGCCGAGAGATGCCGGTTGTCCTTGACTAAAATCACACCTTTTCGGGTGTACATGGGAAGTGGCCATTCGTTGTTGTGTTCGTACAAGAGTTTGGACGTGGAGTTAGGCATTCAGGGGCACTCTTTTCGTGTTGATCTATTCGTCTTGCCTCTTCACGGCTTGGATATGGTTTTGGGCATGGATTGGTTGCAAGGGCTCCGTCAGGTGACAAGTGATTACGAGAAGGGAACATTGGAATTCAGTTGTGAGGGTCGACAAATTTGCTTGCAAATCACTCCACGTTTGCCTCGTCGGGTGTCAGCTAGGGTTTTCACT
This sequence comes from Thymus mandschuricus, assembly GCA_029379335.1. Lineage (NCBI taxonomy): Eukaryota > Viridiplantae > Streptophyta > Magnoliopsida > Lamiales > Lamiaceae > Thymus > Thymus mandschuricus. The sequence goes on along the minus strand of CM057082.1, from coordinate 13,685,245 downwards.
TCTATCATGGGCGGCCATCGTGACATGGGAACCCTATTTGAATTAGTAGCCTTTGACGACCCGTCTTCGTCGGCGGTGGCCGAGAGCTCCGAGCCGGAGGTAACCTTCCCGGCTGATCTTCCCGAGGCCGTGCGTGGGGTTCTTCACACCTACTCGGCTGTCTTTGCTCTCCCCTCTAGCTTGCCGCCTGTTCGTCGGTTTGATCACCGGATTCACCTATTGCCGAACACCAAACCGGTGAACGTTCGCCCCTATCGATACCCGTACTTCCAAAAGAATGAAATCGAGAGGCAGGTTCGGGAGATGTTGGAGACGGGTATAATTCGTCGCAGCAGCAGTGCGTTTTCTTCCCCGGTCTTGTTGATTCGGAAGAAAGACGGTTCCTTTCGCTTTTGCATAGATTACAGGGCTCTCAATGGCGTGACGGTTCCGGATCATTTTCCCATCCCTACGACGGACGAGTTATTTGACAAGTTGGGGGCGGCTCGGGTATTCACTAAGTTCGATTTGCGTTCTGGCTATCATCAGATTCGTATGCACGACGAGGATATTTTTAAGACGGCATTTCGGACTCACGACGGGCACTTTGAATTCTTAGTTATGCCTTTCGGCCTAACTAATGCCCCGTCCACTTTTCAGGCGGCCATGAATGATATTTTTCGGCCCTTATTACGGAAATTTGTGATCGTTTTCTTTGACGACATATTAGTTTACAGTCCATCGATGGAAACACACGTGGAGCATCTCGCGGAAGTGTTGGCGGTTTTGCAGGCTCATCAGTTCTTTATCAAGTTATCTAAGTGCTCGTTCTGTGGCACGTCTGTTGATTATCTCGGCCATATTATCTCGGAGGGACACTTAAAGGCGGACCCGACGAAATTGGAGGCAATGGTTGCATGGCCCAGGCCGAAATCAGTGAAGCAGCTACGGGGTTTTTTGGGCCTCACGGGGTACTACCGACGCTTCATTTCAAATTATGCTATGATCGCGTCTCCGTTAACGGATTTGTTGAAGAAGGATTCGTTTGTGTGGAATTTTGAGGCATCCGAGAGTTTTGCTGCGTTGAAAGATGCTATGACGTCGGCCCCGGTCCTTCGTCTGCCGGATTTCTCGAAGACTTTTGTAGTAGAAACCAACGCTTCGGGATTGGGCATTGGAGCGGTCTTAATGCAAGATAACCATCCGTTGGCATTTTTTAGCAAGAAGTTGGGTCCGAGGCGTAGAGTGACGTCCACTTACCATAAGGAGCTATACGCTATTGTTGAGGCTGTGCAAAAGTGGCGCCAGTATCTCTTGGGACGGGAATTTGTGATTCGAACGGATCAAAAGAGCTTGAAGGAGTTGTTGCAGCAAGTCATACAGACGCCGGATCAGCAGTTGTATGCTCGGAAGCTTATGGGCTTCAAATTCAGGATTGAATATAAACCGGGAGCAGCTAATAAGGTCGCCGATGCCTTATCCCGTTGCGATGAGGACTCCCGCGAAGAGGAAGATTCGGCCACCCCCATGGCCGAGGTGGAATTATTTATGGCGGTGTCGCAGCCTACGCCGGATATTCTAGAGTTGCTTCGGGTTGATGTTCGTCAAATTCCAGAGTTATCGGAGCTTGCAGCGGCTGTGGAAGCAGGGACGGCGCCGCGAGGGTTTCATCTTTCCGATGGCCTTCTTTTCCGTGATCATAGGATCGTTGTGGCTACCTCGTCCGAAGCAAAGACGGCCATCCTTTACGAGCATCATTCGACTCCTTCGGCGGGCCATCCGGGAGTCGAACGAACATTCCGTCGTCTAGCCACATCTTTTATTGGCCGAGCATGCGAAAGGACGTGAAATCATTTGTTGCTGCATGTTTTGAGTGCCAAACTACCAAGTACTCGACACAAAAGCCGGGAGGCCTTCTCCAACCCTTACCGATTCCCTATCAAGTGTGGGCGGAAGTTTCGATGGACTTCGTGACAGGCCTTCCGCAATCTCAAGGCTTCACGGCAATCATGGTTGTCGTCGATCGTCTCTCGAAGTATGCCCATTTTGCGCCTCTCCCTACACGTTTTGATGCATGGCGAGTGGCGAATCTCTTCGTGGAGATGGTGGTAAAGCATCACGGGTTCCCGGAGAAGCTTGTTTCGGACCGGGATTCGATTTTCCTTAGCGAGGTATGGGAACATATGCTCAAGTTGAGTGGTACGAAGTTGCATTTCACTACGGCCTATCACCCTGAATCCGATGGCCAAACCGAAGTGCGTAATCGAGGTCTTGAGCAGTACTTACGAGCATTTGTTTCCGAGCAGCCGGCGAAATGGGCCAATTTTCTTCCATGGGCAGAATTGGCGTTGAATTGCTTTCACCATGAAGGCTTGGGGACTTCGCCATTTCAAGCTCTGTACGGCCGAGAGCCTCCGCCTTTGATTGCGGCTCGGCCGTCTCCGACGTGTTCCCCAGCGGTCGCGGACGTGATTAGGAGCCGTGGGGAGATGTTGGTTTGGCTCCGGAAGAACCTCGAGCGAGCACAGCAGCGTATGAAGGACTCGGCGAACAAACATCGTCGTGATGTTCAGTTTCATGTGGGAGATAAGGTGTTGTTGAAGCTTCAACTGTATTGACAACACTCCGTGGCCAAGCCGCTGTCGGTGAAGTTGTCTCGCCCTTTTTATGGGCCATTCGAGGTGATTGAACGGATTGGTGAGGTGGCGTATCGGCTACAACTGCCGGAGGACAGCCGTATACACGACGTGTTCCACGTCAGTTTGCTCCGGCCCTTTGTGGATGGCGGTGGGACAAATCCGGCCGAGTTTCCTACCTTTTTCGCTCGGGGGAAGGCTGTAGCGCGTCCCGTGCGGGTGGTGGAGCGCCGCAGCGTTCAGCGGGAAGGTTCGGTGGTTGATGAGGCGTTGTTGGAATGGGATGATGATGGTGGTCGTGAGCCTACATGGGAGCCGTTGGAAGTTGTGCAGCGTTGTTTCCCTTCGTTGCTCCTTGAGGACAAGGAGGTTGTTAAGGGCGGGGGAGTTGATACGAGTCCCGTCCACAACGACTACGAGGATGGGGTGGCCTCCGATGTGAGCGAGGAGGAGCACGTGTCGAGCGAGGGGTTTGATGGGCTCGGGGATGTTGAGGACGAGCAAGTTACGGAGGGAAGGCCCAAACGGGCGACTAAAGAGCCTTCGAAGTTTCGGGATTTTATTAGATAATCGGGCTTAGCCCAATTATTGTTATCGAGTCTATTTTTATTTTTGTAAATCTTTTCGAGTTTTCTTATTGGTTCTTTCCCGAATCGTATGAGTCGAACCAATCAGGGTCCTAGATTATAAATAGAGGAATTAGGGTTTCATTATTATTATGAATGAGAAAGAACCCTAATTTCTTGCCGTATTTTCTATCTTTTCTTCCGTTCGCTTCGTATATTTCAGACGTGATCGACGGGGAGAGCCCGCGACTGTCGTGTTGAATCTTGTTCGGGTGTTCGTAATCAAGATAAGAGAAGCTCGCTCTTATCAATTACTCTCTGTCCCACTTCACTAGTCCCGCTAAAATGTTATATACCTCACGTATGAATATCCAATAGGACTAGTGAAGTGAGACGGAGGGAATAATAAATAATGAACGAGGTATGGAAATATCAAAATTATTAATGCAAAAGAATGTTTGAACGATGATATTGCAACGAAATTGAGAAACGATTTAATTAATAGTTTAATAGAGTATATAAAGAAGAACAAGAAGAGAAATAGTCAAGGTTTGGAGTCGCGTTTTAAGCATAATCTGAGGCTGAGATAACTATCCAGAACACGTTAACCAGCAGCATATTAAATTCCTACAGATCGGAATAACAAATAAACTAGATATTCCAATAGACTAGGCAATTGTTTATTGGGTCGACGGCAAATGATTCCTGATTCACGGCGCGCGGGTCCCTTTAACGGACGTTAATTTGAGTTGCTTTCACGACTCAACAATTGTTTGTGGACAATATATAAAACCTGATTAATTAAATTACTAATTAATTCCACTTGCATTAATAAATTTAATAAATTTATTTCATATATATATATATATATATATATATATATATCATGAACATAATCAAATTCGGACCTTGGAAGTGGATTCGATCATTCTACTCTTCAAGTATGGGGTACCGTGTGAGTGTGACAGATGTCTCTTCATGATTGATGCTCGAATTCGATTTGTATGATTTGTCTTCTTTGAAATGAAAAGAATTGTCTTTTTTATTCTTCTGTATTACTTTTGTAAGGGATTCGAATATCCGTTGTACTCATATTAATAGTAATTTACTGATTTGAAAAATTAAAAACAAAAATAAAACTGGTGAGGTGGTTGGTGCTAGGTCATTTTTAATTGAGAGTTTTTGGAGGTTATTTTAAATATCTGCAACCACGAATTAATATATAGGTACACGAAATAGTAAAATATTGGAGGCGTAGGTTGGATTCTAACAAGTGGCCTTTCTTTCCATCACGAAATTAAATTAGAATACGTTTCCTGTACGATGCATGTTTGTTTGTTTTGAAATGCATATTAAAAACTCTATCGTGTAGCGTTTACATGCATGCACAAACCCTCATAGAAAAAACACTCCCTCTTTTGAAAAACAAGCACAAACACACACATAGATTGTCTAAAACTTGCATTAATAAACTCTTGATCAATAAGATACGATAGAAATTCGTCTCATCTAAAGCGTTGGCCAAATGTTTTGATACCATGATGGAAATTCATCTCATCTAAAAGCCTGAACCTGTAAAAAGGGTGGAATCTATTAAAGATGCCCATGTATTTTCTATATATAACAAACACAAAACATGTTGTGTTAACTTTCATGCCCAGTTTCATTTTTTTTTTAAGGTTGCGTTCTCTTTGATGCGAAAGAAAATGAGAGAAAAGAGAAAACTACTCCATAAATTCCACCCCTTTTCTCACCTTTTATAAATGAGGGGGAGATTTTACTCCTTAAATTGGAGATAATATTTTCAACACCAAATTGGAGAGATAATATTTTCTCTCTATTGTAGTGCAAATGAAGGGGAAAAAATAGAAATTGTGAGAAAAGGTGAGAAAAGGGGTGGGATTTATATAGTGAATTTCTCTTTTCTCTCCTTTTTTTTCGCATCAAAGAGAACGCAACCTAAGTGTTTTGTGATTCAACATATTTTAATGTATTTTCATATAATTCATAATAATATTTATCAGGTAAATATTGAGACGCAGAAAATTATACAAACTCTTAAAAAATAGGATCTAGCTCATTCATTGGCATACGGTATATTGTAATTGGTTGATGTTAAAGAAAATATAAAAAAATATAAAATACTACTACCATATAGTGTGTGTCTATATATACTAAAAAGTGTCTTGTTTATAAAATTTGATTTGTCTATTTTGCCCTAAGCATTATAATAAACCCTTAGAATATTTATATTATCATTAGAATATTAATTTCAAAATTATATTTTCAATTTATATTCAATAAAAATATATCATGCACATATCTTTAGAATAATCATTAACATATTAATATTATCATTAATATATTTATTTACATTAATATATATTAATATTTATAATAAACTAATTACATTAAAAATAAAATATTATATGTGCAACGAAATTATACATGCACCGCAACGTAATCTCCGCTAGTACGTAGAAAAATGTTTTTGATGGAGAATACTTATCACTTAGTTTTAAGTTGTACATCTAACATATAGAAATGAAAATTAAAGAAAACCTAAAAATACTCAAACGAGTATTGAAATTTTCAACATGATTTGCATCGATCCGGCATTTCTTTCAATTACCATTACCACAAACAAACATTTCCCAGAAATTCCATTTACCATTGAATTTGTTTACTTTTATCATATCAGTTAGTTTTCCGAAATTCTCATGGCTTCCTTAACCACCACCGACGCTCTGCTACGAGACTTGCTTTCATATCTGAAATCGCCTAAAAATTCAACTCAATATTTGCATTCAAAGCTGCTGGAAAGAGCCCATTCCGAACAAATCCCCGAAGATAAAAACAACGACGAGAAGGCGCTCCGCGGCATCGTCGTCGGCCTCCCTCAGATATGCGCAACCGATTCCGACGTCGACGTGTCGGAGCAACCAGCCGCCGTCGTGGAAGCGAATCCCGACTTCTCGCTGGATTCCCACGTCGTCGGCGAGCTCCTCCCCCTGGCGAAGGAGGGAAGCTTCTTCGGCCGCGAGGAAGAGAAGGAGCTGCTCATGTCCCGGCTGCTCTCCTCCGATCACCGGCGGCCGCAGCTGTCGGTGATTCCCATCGTGGGGATGGCCGGGATGGGGAAGACGACCCTGGCACGGCAGATATACGACGATCCGACGGTGCAGGACCACTTCGAGCTCAAGGCGTGGGTGAAGATCGACGGCCAGCGGCGGAGCCACCACCAGCTGTTCGACATCGCGAGGAAGCTGCTCAAGTCCGCCGTGGGGATGCTGTGCTCCTTCAACAGCCTCGTCGAGATGCACGAGATGGTGGTCGACACCCTCCTCTCCCACAGATCGCTGATCGTGCTCGATGACTTCGATCTCATGGAGCCGGAGCAGTGGGCCAACATGAAACTCACCTGGTTCCGCTTCGTCGGTGTGGGGTCCAAGATCGTCGTCACGGCTCGGAACTACGGCGGTGCTAAAGAAACCCTAGGCGGCGGCGGCGTGCCGGCGCCGTTCAATGTCGGGAAACTGTCGGAACACGATTCTTGGTCTCTCTACAGCTCTCTGGCCCTTTCTTCTCTCTCTAAATCTAAAGGGAGAGAAGAAGATGCCAGCTGTCAACGGCTGGCTGAGCGATGCCAAGGGGTCCCACTGTCACTGAAGCTTCTGGGAAGCTTGATGCGATTCGAACGAAGATGTTCTTCAGAATTAATGGAAAGAATCATAGCTACTTCTCCACCTGAGGATGTAGATTCCTTTGTTCTTTTAATTACTATTCTATCCCTTCCCAATCACTTATTCAACTGCTTCGCCTTCTGCGGCATCTTCCCCTACGGTTACCTGCCGGAGAAGGAGAAGCTGATCAAGATGTGGATCGCAAACGACGTTGTAATCGGGCCATCCAGTACCGGAATGAGCGCTGAGGAAATCGGGGAAGCTTACTTCCACCAACTGCTATGCAGGTCGCTCTTCACCGACGTAAGCTGCAACGAGTACGGAGAGATCGTCGAGGCACAGATGGCTAAGGTCGTTCATGACCACGCTCGGAACGTTGCACGAGTCGTTTACAGCGATAAGGCAGCTTATGCTTTGGGTGTGGATGCAAATTCTTCAGTGCTTTCCATGGCTGTGCCATTTCATGAACCTGATTTCAGCCCTAGACAGTTACAAACACTGTTCTCATTTTCTCCCAGAAGTACCCCTCCTCTTCTCCCCATCCATATTACTCAACCGTTCATCGAGTTGAAGCGTTTGCGATCGCTCGACCTTAGTAAAACCGGAATCCGAGACTTGTCGAAACAAGTGTGTATGTTGCAAAAGCTTAGGTATCTCAACCTCTCTCATACCCCTCTCATCAAACTGCCCAAATCATTTACTACTTTAACACGCTTGGAAACCCTAGATCTATCGAAATGCTACTACCTTAAAACCTTACCTAAGAAAACTCCCAATCTGTTGAAACTCCGGCACCTAGACCTATCCCATTGCAATTCCTTGACACGCACGCCATCCGGAATCGGCCGTCTCCACTCCCTCATCACCATGCCTCTTTATGTAGTGGGCGAGAGAGACTCGAAATGCGCCTCCCTCAAAGAGCTTAGAAAGCTTAAGAACCTGAGAGGCGTGCTCCGCATCACGCATCTCGAGAACGTGAAGGAGATCAGCCAAGCCCAAGCCGCGGACCTCAAGCAAAAGAAGCTTCACCATTTAGGACTTTGTTGGAGCCACGGGTTGCACGAGTGCGGTAAGGTGTTGGAGTTCCTCGAGCCGAATCCGGAGGTTCGGGTTCTGGAGTTGGGAGGATATGAAGGCTCTAGGTTCCCATCATGGATGCCGAACCTAGGCTGCCTTGTTAAGCTATTGATAAATGATTGCAAGTTCTCCACGTTAACGAAACTCGGAGAGTTAAAACTCCTCAAGGATCTTGAGCTAAGAGAGCTGGCCAATATCAAATCATTAGGTCAAGAATTCTACGGCAGTGGTTATGGTGCATTTTTTCCATCCCTAGAAAAGCTCAAGATCCACGACATGCCTAACTTAAAGGACTGGTCCGAGGCGGCGCGAGGCACCGGTCACTCATCGGCTTCAAACGTATTCCCGAAGCTAAAGAACCTGTCGATCCAGGGATGCCCTCACCTCCAGAATCTCCCCTCACAGCCGCCCTCGGTTACCGAGCTGGTCGTGTGGGGAAGCCACGGCGAGATCCTGCCATGGGTGACGAGAACCGGTTCCCTTTCGTCCATTGTCGTGAACGACATGGACGTCAAAGAGTCACTAAGACGCTCGAGCGCCGCGAACTCGGTGAAGAAGCTGATCATGGTGCGCATCGCTGATCTAGATGTCTTGGAATCATTCCACTTAAAAAAGTTCGCGTCACTCGAGCATCTTCGCATCCTCCACTGCCTCCACCTCCGACACGTGAACTTGTCCCGCCTCGGATCGCTTGAGAAGCTAGACGTGGTGGATTGCCAGAATCTGGAACAGATTGATATAACCACAGAGGACTTCACCCTCACGGAGATTATGATCGAGGACTGCCCTCGGATCACGACGGTTAACATCACCGCCTACTCCGGCACCACTTCTAGCCTCCGGAAGCTGGTGGTTAGAAACTGCCCGGAGTTTAATATCTATCGTGAGAAAATCGATGAGCTAAAAGGACTTGAGTTCTTGTACAAGGATATGTTCATCACTGGATTTCCAGAAAGGGCCGAGGGAAATTCTAAGTGTACCGAAATTAATTAATTAATTAATTAATTACACCGTATTAGAATTGTAAAGATGCTTCGATTTATTGTAATTAAAGATCAACCTATATAGAAGTGTTCGATGTTCGAAACTGTTCCAAATCAAAGATACTCTGTAGAAAGTGTTCGGTTACTGTTCAGCTAAATGTTCCTCATCCTTATTTAATTCTTTCATTTATCACGAATTTTTCCGTAAGATATTTGGTTGTAACTTGTAACTATCAATCTAGACTGCAAGTTGTTGTGAGATTACGACTTTGTAATTTAAAACAGGGCTCGTGGGGCAAGATTGAGACATTCAAATCTCTCATTCGTCGGGAGGCATTGGGATTTATTCTGACAGTTGGCGGGAAGTCACACCTAATTAATTAATTTCAAATTTAATGGTTTTCCCTCCGTTCCGTTACAAGACGCGGTTAGTAGCATTCAACTGGCTCTTGCATATGATAATGGACTTGTAATTTTCTTGGACTAAGTCCGAATGTTAATTTTATACGTAATAGATTGTATAAGATATAATTAAGAATATGAATGAATGCTAAATAACAACTGACCGCAGAATTACGGAGATGTCAACATTGTTTTGTGTAATTAAATCCATCGACTAATAAACTAACGTAAGTAGTTCAACAAGGTCGATGATTTCAAAAAACACGCGCTGTCGTGACAGCTCCCCGTAACGTCCGTTACAACCGTTAACGGGGATTAGGAATCTGTCGCTGTCATAATAATAATAATAATAATAATAATAATAATAATAATAATAATAATAATAATAATAATAATAATAATAATAATAATAATAATAATAATAATAATTCATTGCAGCAATCATGGAGCAAGATCTGCATTAAAAAAAGAAGACAGCAGAATACACGACAAGTATAGAGGTCTTCGACAACAGTCGACTTTATTTTTATGTGTAAATAATGAATTATACTAGCTACGTGCATTATTTGGTGGCCTTAATCTGGGCAAGATTAAACATTGAGTACCAATTACTTTAAGCATTATTAATTCACTTTGGATCTATAGGGCTCATTTAAAGTCTTGTTACAATAGTTAGGGGGAATTTACCATTGAGACTCAGCGGCATGTTAATTTTATTAAAAGTTGAAATGGCTATCTTATCGATTCACCGTGGATACATTTAATATGTCCGTCGGTAAGTTTTAGTTTTTTTAATTAATAGAGTTTATTTATATGAAATATGTTTATAATAATATTTTAAGGTTACATTCTCTTTGATGCGAAAGAAAAAAAGAGAAAAGAGAAAATTACACTATAAACTCCACCCTTTTTCTCAGCTTTTCTCACATTTTCTATTTTTTCCCCTTCATTTGCACTACAATGGAGAGAAAATATTATCTCTCAAATTTGGTGTTGTAAATATTTTCTCCAATTTAAGGAGTAAAATCCTCCTTCATTGATAAAAGGTGAGAAAATGGGAGAAAATTGGTGAAATTTATAGTGTAATTTTCTCTTTTCTCTCATTTTCTTTCGCACCAAAGAAAAAACAACCTAAAAATATAATATTGTCACGTCATTTGTGGGCATATAAGTTATCCATATGGGGTCAGAGATCATGTCTCATATCAAAAGTACTTGTATTAAGATAGTTAAGCCTATCCTAGTTTCTTTAATAATTAAGGTGTGTTCTATTTGATAGGGAAATAATCATGAAAAATAAGAGGAAAAAAAAAACAATCACCCTATATATATTTTCTCTTATTTCTCACATTTTGTCTATTGTGAGTTTTTACTCCTTAATTAAATTGAAGGAAAATATATTCACTCTATATTGATGGGATACTCCATTGAAGTGGAAATGAACGAGGAAAGAGAGTAAAATTTAAGGGTGATTGTCTTAATTTTGTTGTTTTAACCATATCTCGTATATTTAATTTCATTTAGTTTTATTGTTTTATAAATATAAAAACTAGTACAATACAATAAGTCATAACAGACATTTATTTAATTTCAAATTATTAATGACCGTAAACCCTAGTTTTCAATTGATCATTCCTAACTAGTTTTGAATTCATCATTTCTAATATAACTAATAAAAGTGAAATTAAATGTTAAAAAGTATTAGTAAACTCTAGGTTCTCTAGTTGAGCGAGTGAAACCTGGGACAATATAATTATAAAAGAAAACAAAATCATTAATTAAATATTAAAATTGTTGAACAAAAAATGCACATGAAATTCAAGGACACGCACATAGGATTCCAAGTGAGAAAATACATAGATTCCCTCAAGTCACTTGTTGGTTTCGTCGCAACATCCACAAACCTTTAGTTTCCAACCAAAATGAAACTACCTTGAAGAATCCGGTACCTGATCACATTAGTAGTCAAAGGAGACTATAACCGCTACTTATAGTATATATTTCCGATATCTGTCTTGTTTCTTGGGTTAGTTACTACTACTATATATATAACTAGTATTCCTATATATTAGCAGTAGCATTTGAGGTGTTTGATTACTCCTAAACTTTGAATTCATCGGTATAGCTACGGCACCTACCTCGTATATATATTTGGCAATGTGGAAGCCGGAAAGGATGCAGAAATCTGGAGGTAATTTTTTTTTTCTTTTTTTTTTTTTTCCGGTAGCGTGCTTGGTTCCATTTCTCATTCTGTTAAGTAGTCTTTCTATCTATCTGTGAATTCGACATATTCATAGGCGCATGTGTTGTTAATTACTCCCTCATTTCCATTTCATTAGTTATGTTTGCTATTTTGTGTCATTTCACTGGTCATGTTTTCTTATTAATCATTACTTTTCAATGTAAACCCATATTTTTCACTTTTAACAATTGCACATAAAATCTCAAATTGAAAAGAAATAGGACTAATGAAATGGGACAATGAAATGGGACGAGGGATTATTACCCGACTGTTGATTATGGAACTTGACAACTCAGGAACCTAAGAGGAATTTAGATAATTAATTTAACAGAGGAAGATGACTAGTGATATTATGGCTACTTAGACAATACATGATATAACTAAATGTAGAAGTTAACCCGCTCGGTTTGAGACCAGACTTATCGGATATCGAGCTATTCGTTTATTCGAGCTTCATTAATTTCTTCCCTAACTTCCAGAAGGGGAACCGGCCGGCAACTAGGTTTACTTCCATATACTCCCTCCAATTCTTTTTGTAAGTCTTTTTAGATTTTTCACACATATTAAGAAATTTTATTTTTGACAAATTTAACCTTATTTAATGCTAATTTATCACTAATAAAAATTTCATCTTTGGATGAATGAAAAAAACTATTAATAAAAGAAACACATTAATAAGGGCAATTGTGGCAAAAAATTCTAAAAAGACTTACATTTTGAAAATCTTGAAAAGTTCAAAAAGACTTACAAAAAGAATTGGAGGGAGTATAAAACATATGTTAGAATGTTGTTGCATAAAGAAATATATATATATATATATATATATATATATATATATATATATATATATATATATCATTGTTGCCGATCGATTTACTAATCGATCAGCCCCGACTGAAAGCTCGATGCCGTAATTGAGCTCTCACGCTTGGACGTGGGAGCTCAGCTCGGCACCCGTGGAAATGGAATACACAATTTTGGCCTCTCACAGTTTTTGGGTTGTGTATTCTACGTATGTTAAGACCGACGCAGCAAGCCATCGGTTGTAGGGAGAAATTCATAACAGTGACAAAATTTACCCATTTTGATGACTAAAATTTACCTTATATTACACTCTCCGCCCACGATAAGGCATGTCGCATTCCATCCAACACAAGAATTAAGAAAAAACTATTAAGTTCATACGACACACGGAAACTAAACTAAAGGTATTTTAGTAAAGTGGTGTGAAAAAAGACTTTACATTTTAGGCGTAGTATTAAAAGTGAAAAGTAAGAGATCCACTTTGTAAAAGTTATGGTTAATTTTTGTCATTTTAACAAACATGACAATTATATAAGACGACTCGATTAGGAAAGAAAAACAATTGAGATGGAACGAAGGAAGTTGTGGAATGATGCCAAAAAAAATAATTTTTATTATCTTTTTTATAAAAATATAAATATAAATATTATAACAAACTAAAATAAAATTTTATGACAACAAATTAGTATTTAAAAATAATAATAAACCCTAACTTTCAATTTATCAACCAAATTTTACCAATTAAAATTGAAGTTAAACGATAAAAAATAAGTATAAACCCCGAGATGGATGGGTGAACCATAGAAAATAATTGTAAATTATCGTAAATCATAATACGTTCAAATTGTTGGAAAAAAAAAATACATAAAATCAATAAAAATTAACATTTGATATATAATTGGTATAAGAAAATGAGGATATAGAATCTCATGCCGAATTATAATGGCTATTTTATTAATAGTTTCGGCACAAAAAAGTAATTCATACTCGATTTAGAGAGTATTTTGATGAAACATTAGTTATTACTCCACAAAATGTAATAGCTATTCTATTAGCTACTCCATTTGTTTCATCTTATTAGTCCAATTTGAAATGGAAACAAGAACCAAAAAAGGAAGAGATACGTTACTATAATTAACTCTAATGAGATAGAGTTAATTGTAGCCAAGTCTTCTTTATCATTTTAGGAAATGAAACTGATAAGTGGACATATAAAAATAAAAAATGAGACTAATGAAATAGAACATGTATAGCATATTCAAAAAACACATTAACTAGAGTGAGACAGATGGAGTAGTTATCATGTAGATTAATTGATGATATATGGAATGGCAGCAATTACTTTCCCTATCTATAGGGGTTAAGTTTCGAGGCCAAAAGTCTCAAGTTCGAGTCCTCCATAGTACAGTCTTTAAATTTTCTGTTAATTTCAAAATAAAAATAAAAAAGTTCTCTTTGAATAAAAAAAAATATATATTCTCCAACTCCCTTTTCTCTCTCCCTCGTCTGCCACCATAGTAAAGAATAGTGCACTCGTCTGCCACCATAGGAAAGAATAGTGCAGCCTCTTCCTCTACCTCTATCTCTATTAGCTGCTAATTATAATAGCAGGCTATTAGCTGCTCTTCTCTTGTATGTGGATCCTAAGACGGTTTTATCTCATTAAATTTTAGATATCTCTCTCTTTGAGGCTTATGAGACATTATGGAAAAGCATGTTGAGGAACCTAAGAATAAGCCCGGCCACCATTTTTCAACCCAAGAATGAGAAGGACTCGAAGGATATGATGGCATCTGCTAACAAGCATCTATTTCATTTCTCGATGTACTACAACGAGGTTGAAGAGACGAAGATGGCACACCTGAAAGAAGGACTCGTACCAAGGAAATTAAACCAGTGGTTGAAGAAGGCTGCCCATTTGAATTGTCAACTGAGTGATGCCTTACAAAAGCAGCGAAACAGCACGGATCCTTCTCTTATATACCACTTCACTCGTGAATTGGAAGAGATGTGCCATATAATCTACCGTCACATGTTGGACTGCCCGATAAAGAGTGTCAATGACAAAGCAATTGCTTTCGTAGCTCAGTTGCATGAATCAGAAGACGGAAACTTGTCCAATCCCGAATTATTACCAGGTGAAGATGGCCTACCGGACCAAGATGTGGAGACGAAGGAAGTGGTTTCTACCGATAAGGAGAGTAAAAATCCTGTAACGACTACGAGTCAGAGTAGGGTTGTCCTTTCATTTCCAGAAGCTTCTTATGCTGAGCCAATAATACCAAGCAAGCTCCCTTCAGACAATATGTTGGGTGGTGAAACGTTTGAAGCCGAATCTTCTCATGTACATGATGCTGTGACTCCGAAAATCTCACCTGAGGACTTGTCGAATATTACAGAAGGTGATAGATCACTGACAAGGCTTGGCAAGATGCATGTTGGTGTGACTAATTCAAATTATGCAATAATATTCCCTGGAAGCGAGAATCAACCACCCCAACTACGAATAGAGCCGAGCAGTTCATCCTCTCAAGAGAGTAAACTACACCATACTGAATTCGAAGTAAGCATGATGGTTCAGATTTCAATACTTGGTGAACTGTCCAAATATATGGACCTAAGACTGCAGATCTTGTGTATGTCGCCTACACTATTGACATTTGATCTCAACGACGACTTTGGTCTGCATCCGAAGATGGATAACTATCTGTTCTCTGCTTTGAAGAAGCCTAATAGCCAGAGAACCCTCATGTCTAGTGCCACCATCTCACTGCCTAAAAATATGATTATCAAGAGAAGCGGGTCAAAAGAGATGCTAACAGATCAGGAATGGCACCTAGCTGGTGTTGTGAATTTGATCGAGAAAAAATTGTGTGCGCTAAATGGGGAACCACGTTGCCCTAACCTTGTGATCTTGTTCCTCCAGAGGAACAGTCGCTTAACAGATATCTGTTCCTCATTTTTCAACAAAATGCCAGCTCTCCGTTTTCTTGACTTGTCTGATACAAGAATCAGAGCCTTGCCTAGTTCACTCTTTGAGCTCACAAACCTTCAAGTGCTGTTGCTCAGAAACTGCGTTTGTCTTGATAGCATCCCTCCAGAGATAAAAAATCTCATAAATATGGAAGCACTTGATCTTTTGGGGACGGAACTTCCTGACCTTCCGAATGAGATCGGTGAATTAACAAAACTAAGGCACTTGCAGCTATCATTTTACCAATCCAACTTTCAGTCTTTGTCACTAGGTGCTATATGTAAGCTGCAGGATTTGCAAGGACTGAGCATAGTCGTACAACCAAAGGATCAACAATGGATAGAAATAGTTGGAGAGGTAATCAAGCAAGTAGGTAAGTTGAAGATGTTGAGGTATCTCCAGTTCCACTTCCCAAGTAGACATGCTCTCAAAACTTTCATTGAAGAGAACCTTTCATGGAGAGAGGAAAGATTGAGCAGCTTTAATTTCCTTGTCGGTCACAACATCAAACGAATCATATCTCGTGTGCCAGATGAAGTTGAATCAAAGTATGAGCAGTATGATCGGTGCTTGAGATTCGTGAATGGAAATGAAGTACCTGACATTATGAAAAGTGTTCTTGAGCGTGCTACAGCATTTTACTTGGACCATCACTTAGAGATAGAGAGTTTGTCAGAGTTTGACACCTCTATTTTCAAGGAACTCAAACTCTGTGTCGTGAGAGAGTGTCCCAACATTCGCGTAATGATTAAAAGAGAGGAAAGAACTCAAAGTGCTTTCCTGAACCTCGAGTATTTGGGATTGCATTATCTATGGCAACTGGAGAAAATCTGGGAGGATCCTTTACCAAAAGGAAGCTATCAAGCCCTTAAGTATCTGATGGTCAGTACCTGTGGTAAGCTAGAGTTCATTGCCTCTCATGATGTGTTTCAATGTCTCTCTAACTTAGAGACATTGATTATTGAAGACTGTGAGTCTCTTGAATCAATAGTTAAAGAAACTGAGATGGTGAAGTATGATGCCCCCTTGCTTCCTCGATTGAAACAACTAGTACTTCGTCACTTACCAAAGTTGGTTGCCCTTGGAAGAGGCTTGTTTCCTTCAAAGGAGATAATCAGCATTCACTTCTGTCCTGAATTGGTCCTTCCAGGCTCCAACAGGCGTGAGTGGAAGACATTTCTGCGCTTATCATCAACATGATCAGATCGCAAGTAAGTTTCTACTTTACTGAAACTGATTCAACTGTTTGAAATTTAATATTCATGCAGCATCACAAAAAATTTCACACTTCATTAAGATATATGCACATGGTGTGACCTCTCTTGTGTAAAGAAAGAGGACTTGGGTTCTGAAGGCCATTTAATAAAAAAATTGATCAGTCGAACAGGATCTTGCATTCTGGACTTGATGAATGCAAAAATATTGGTAATCCAAGAAGCAAGATTTTCTTTTTAGAAATTAAAAGTGTTTCTTATTACTTCTTCAACAGGCAAAGCATCTGAAGTTGAATTCACAGCATGTTCTCGATGAACAGAAAAGGGCTGCCAAGAGCTGAATCCTATTGTCTAATATGATACCTCGGAAACAACTTTTTCGGTGTGCATGGTTCATTTTTTATACTTTGGAAAGGCAATCATAGATTTTCCCTAACTTTGTTGCAGAGCCACAAACGAAATGCACCTTATGAAAAGATTTTAGTGGAACAAGCGAAAGGGAATATACAAATCTCAAGTAACCTATGGGTTTTTTGCATCTTTATTAGCATACGAACTCCATTTTTACAATCTAGCACTTAAAAGAATATCATTCAACCAAAGACGTCACATAGGTTAAACAGTAACTACAGAAAGCTTGCTGAAGCAGTTTAGCTGCAAAAAATCCATGCTTATAACATTAATTTCACAAAATAATACTAGCTGTGGCCTGTGGCCATTGATGCAGCAACGGTTCCCAAAACGAATGCGTCTGAGTTTCCACCAAAAGTTAAGAATTTCGAAAGTAAAAATAAATTATCGTCAAGAACCAAATCATACGATCCTCAGGAATAAATCGAAAAGCCAACAAGTCATAATCATGTAACAAAAACTCAAATTATCACGAATGTAGAGAAACAAACAGAGTACCTGCTGTTGCCTCGGGGAAATTAACTAATTTTAGAACCGGGCAGCTTTTGGTTAGA
Organism: Thymus mandschuricus; assembly: GCA_029379335.1. Taxonomy (NCBI): domain Eukaryota; kingdom Viridiplantae; phylum Streptophyta; class Magnoliopsida; order Lamiales; family Lamiaceae; genus Thymus; species Thymus mandschuricus. The sequence continues at coordinate 13,667,720 of CM057082.1, read as the reverse complement.
TTCGCGAATCGGCAGCGAGCAAACGGAGAAGCGCGGCGGAGGAGCGAGAAACTGCAGGAAGAAGTCCCCGACGAAGAAGACAAGGGAATGTCGTCGGGTGGGGTGGGAAGGAAAATCAAGGAGAGAGTGTTTCGAAATTTAAGTACTCCCTTTGTCCTCCATTTAGTGACATTGTTTTCTGGGCACGGGTTTTTTTGTATTTTTATGGTATAATAATAAATTAATGTGTTAAAGTGGAATAATTGTGGGTCCATTTGAATTTTTTAATAGTATTAAAATGTTAAAATAATAAAAAGTAGATGTATAAAGTGTTAAAGTGATTGTGGGGTCTACGTCCTAAAACGGAATATGTCAGTAAATGGAGGACGTCCCAATATAATAATAATGTCACTAAATGGAGGACAGAGGGAGTATGTAAACTATCTCGTCTAATCTATGTTAATCATGTTGATGTTTGATTTTTGATAATGAGAAACGAGTGTATCCACTGCAACGTACTTTTGTGTGGCAAGGGTAGAATTTACTTTTTTAGATGAGTTAGGGCTCGTTTGGTAGGGTTGATGAGATAAGGTATGATAAGATAAAAATTATCTTAAGTGATAAGATTAGGTAAGATTAGAATTTTGTATGTTTTATGTTTGGTTGTTTGGTAGCCAAGTTTGAGATAAGATTAAAATAGTAAATGACAAAAATAACCTTATAATATAAATAAATTTATATCCTTTGGATTTAGTTCTTAATAAGTGTAGTTTTCTTTGAACATATTTTTAAAATTATAAATTCAAAGTTTGGAAATGGAATTAATTTTAATTTTGATAGTCCAATTACTATTTTTTAAATCTTGCATTTTAAAGTTAAACAATAAGTTGAAAATATTAAAATACCGAAAAAAATTTGTCACATTTTGGCCTCCATTATATTTTCCCTAAAATAGAATGAATGTATGATCAACAAAGGTAAATTTTTTTCTCGTAATTTAATTTTATTTTGATTTCTAACCTTAATTTTCCAATTTTTTTTTTTATAAGAATGCATTGCCAGCAATTATAGAGAGCATATTTCATCTAAGGGCATTTAGGTATTTTTCCTTGTATAACATTACTATTCATCCATGATAACACTATCATGGGCAAATACCCAAGATACACTAACTAAAAGGTTACAGTGTTTTAGTGGCGGGCCGAGTTTTTATACCGGGCCCCCGTTAATTTTATCTTAGCTACCAAACGGATGGATAAGGTAAGATAAAAATCCTTATCATGTCTTATCTCACCTTATCATACCTACCAAACACACCCTTAGAATATATGTTTAGATTTTCTTTTTATCATGAATAGCACGTCACATTTTCCATCTCTGGGCACATTCAAATAATAGAACGTATTTAGACCTTTGAATTTACTAGTGGACAACACGTGCGATGCACGTGGTCACTCGGCCTTTTACTTATTTCCATAAAGAATTTAGTTTATATTATTATGTTTATAATATAAACTAATAACGATTCATTAAATCTTAAAAATAAAGCGTTAAAATTAAAAAGATGAATAATTAGTAAACGATAAAAATAAAATAATTAAACTAAAAAAAAAAAGTTAAGAATCGCTAAAAAAGAAGTAATTAATGTATACTATAATGTTTAGAAATAAAAATTCATATGACGGTCAATCCTTCTCCTTTACTTTAACGCGCGTCGAAATTCTCTTCCTTTTGCTTTTGAAGATAAAATTTTCCAAGATATCACCATCGTCGCCAGGAAATGTCGACGCAATCCTCAAACTTCTTTCGAAATATTTTTCTTTTCCCCTTCTCCTTATGTTCACGAAGTTCCAACTGCACACTTGATTTTTTCTTAGAGGTTTTCCTCGGCTTCATGTTTTTGCTTGGACTTTTCTTGACCTCTTCTTCACTTGTGGCTTCTATCTTTTGGATTGCATCGGCTATAAGGCTTAAGTTCCCTCTATTGTCTATCTTCACCGAATTGGTCGTTGTAACAAAGCGTACTTCCCTTGAATTTTGTAAGCCGAGTCCTCTGTAGTACAATGATTGATTTTCTACCTAAAAATAAAAGTTGATGTATTGAGATTTGATGTTTAAATTCTTAAGTATTAATTAAGATTGGATTTTATTTCGTCTTGTATTTCTCTACAGTTTTCAATGTTCACACTACGAAGATTTATAGGAATACTTGGAAGATCATAAGCTCGTTTATCTCTCCCCATGCTTTCTAAGTAAGTGCTCAAACTTTTCAAAGTCTTGGAAACTTGTAGATTGAGTGAAGTATTTACTTCCTTCCTGAAATCTTCCGACAATGCATCATAGTACGTATCCCATAGAATTCTAGCATCTGATGGTGCACAATGTACTAATATTATTGCGAACAATCTTCGTAATTCTTTTGGCATTTGAAACGTTATTACTTCATTTAGGCATTCAATGATATTTTGATCTGCTTCTAACAATCCTCTTTTTGTGCTGCTTCTTTGAAACTCAAATATTCTGTACCATTGACTGTTTTCAAGTATCTGAAAGACGTTGGTCATCTGATATGATTCAAGAGTAATCTTTCATAATATATTTCTCCTTCAATTGGATTTGCCGAAATAATACGTCCAATAACATTGCCCTTTTACCTTTCTGTCCAACATTTGCCCCTTTTGTCCTAAACATAGTACTCAGGAAATTCTTTGTAAATGTACTTTCTTGCTTTTTCACTTGTAGCACGGGTAGAAAAAAAACTCAGTCAACATTATTGTTGGAAATTGTTAAGGACAACATGTTAAGGGGGAACCTATAAGGGACACTTTGAAAATAATATATATATGTTTTGATTTGATCCCAAAACCCCTAAGTGTCCTATTCCCAAGCGACCTAGTTTGATGTAGAAAATAGGTTAGAAATTTTTCTAAGCCTATACTGTTAGGATGGCTTTGTTTTTGCTTTAGTCACTTAGGCTTTTAGACTGCAGAAAATTCAAGTGAAGGCCACTCGCTTGAGTGTGTTTCCCAATCGAAGCGAGTCTACCCAGCCGAAGTGAAGCGTGCCGAAGAAAAGCGTAGCGAAGCGAACGCAACAGGAGATTCAAAGCGAGTCTGCCAAGGCGAAGCGAAGCGAGCGCTACAGTAACAGGCCAAAGCGAGTCAACGCGGGTCAACAAATACTAAAGCAGTTACTCGGGAATTTTATTTTCCAAAGTACTCACTACAGTATGACTCTGAAGCAACTCACTTCAGGCGGACGCTACATCTCTAAAGCGAAGCGAGCTCCCACCTAACAGAAAGCGACAGAACAATTCCCGCTCCTATTTTGAACTCCAGTCAACTGGAGATCGTCGCATTAATTGCGAGATCTCCACGTGTCGAATGAGGAGAGGAGCAACGGAGTTAACTGCCAGGCCGACAAGGGCGCCGCAACAGTACTGGCTCGCTCCAGTTACTGTTAGGTTTGTAAGTTAGCCAATTTTGGCAAAATGCCAAATCTGGGCGTCTGAAAAGGTGCCTGCCTGCGCAAGTACTGTCGAGAGGAGGAGGGACAAGGCCACCTACCAAGCAACGAATCTCGGCCAAACCTCCGCCTATAAATAGTGAAGGATGAAGAAGAAGAGAAGCAGAACACTACTTGAGCATTGAGCGCCTACTGCAAACAAACACTCCCAGCTTTCTAGCAATTCATCGAGTCTTTGTTTCCAAGTGTTCTCCGAGTTCCAGCCTCATCGGAACTCGTCTTCGCAACCTTCACACTCAGAATTCTAAGCACATTCCAAATCCAAGCTTAGAAGAAGAGTTCTAGCCTTCTTTGCATTCACTGTAAAGAACTCTTCATTAGTGTGTCTCTGTCGAAACAGAAAACCCTAACCCTAAAGTTTTAGGTTTTGTGTGTTCGTCGTTAGGTTGTGTTCGATCTAAGGCCCTACTTTCCTCGATTGTAGAAGCCTCGATCATAGAGTCTAGATCCAAGCTTACACTTTCATTAAGTGAAGCTCGATCGAAGCTAGGTTGTAAGGAGAACCCGTAATCTCCCTGTCGTCGGACTGAAGCGAGTGAAGCTTCCAGTCCAGTTTTAGGTCTTGTGTGGTGAACCCGTAATCACCCAGTCTTCGTCAGATCCAAGCGAGTGAAGCTCGATCTTGACATAGGCTTTTGAAGAGCCCGTAATCTTCAAGTTCTTGAGTGAAGAGAACGAGTTGCCTAGTGCAACAAAGTGGACGTAGGAGTTTCAACTCCGAACCACTATAAGTCGTTGTGTCGTATCTCTAAACCCTAATCTCTCTACTTACTGTTTATTGTTTGGTTATTCATTGCACAAGCATTTAAAACAACTTAAACTGAGATTACAATTACTTAGGAAAGATTTAGCTCACCGAATTTCCGCATATAGAGTAAAGTCTCACTCTTGGTCAAGCTCTAAGCTTAGGTCAAGAGAGTTGTGAATACTGTAGATCTAGCTCTCGGCTAGGTCTTAGTAGTTCAAGCGAGCACTTTACTTAGAACTCTAAGTTCGAGGAAAGAAGTTGAAAAACTTCAAAACACGTATTCACCCCCCCCCCCCCCTTTCTATGTGTTTTTCCTCTCACAAACCGGGACCAACAAGTGGTATCAGAGCAGCGGTTCTTTCGAGCCTCTGCTTTGCATATCCGAAGCGAGTCCCCACTCGCTTCACGTTGTCTCACTGAACCGGATCCAGTTTTCCTAAGTGCATAAAACCTTCACACACGCATACTGCATTACTACTGATAGTTTGCTATGTCTACATACAGTGCATCAAATCTTCCACAGTTCTCTATCGAAGGATACGAGACATGGAGCTTTCGAGTCGAGAGCTTCCTCAGTTCCATCCACGACCGTATGTGGGAAGTAATAGAGGAAGGACCGATCGAGATTCGAAAAGCCATCTCTGTGAACGTTCCAGCCGCCGAAGGCAGTGCAGCCCACGTCAGGCAAGAGTATGTCGAGAAGGGCAAAGATGAGTACAACTCCAACGATTTCAAGATCGCCAACCTTGACAAGATCGCACGCCACACGATGCAGAGAACTGTGTCGGATGCCTACCTACCAAGGATCAGGAAGTGTGCGACGGCGAAAGAAATGTGGGAAACCCTAGCCCTCATTTCTCAAGGAACGGACAAGATCAAGGAGAACAAGCTCGCCGTACAGATGCGGGAGTTTGAAATTCTGATAATGAAGCCAGGAGAGTCCATCGATGCCTTCGAGCTGAGAGTTACCAATATCATTGCTACTCTCAACTCACTTGGAAAGGAACTCACAGACAAGGAGTTGAACCTCAAGATCGTTCGAGCTCTCACCCGAAAGTGGCAAACCATGAAGGAGCTGTACCTAGCTACCAAGGACTTGTCAAAGTTCACGCCAGAGATCCTGTTCTCCGAGCTCAAGGCTCACGAGTTCGATCTGAACAGAATGAGTCTCGATGATGAAGATGAAGCTCCCACGACATCAAAAGGAGTTGCTTTCAAAGCTGCTGAAGGGCCAAGCGACCAGACACTCGCTAAGATGTCGAGAGAAGAGCTGGAAGAGCATGTTGCGTTCTTATCCAAGAACTTCAACAAGATGAACTCGCGTGTGGGCAAGTACAAAAGATTCTACAAGCAGTACAAGGGAAGGAGCACTGATACTCGTGAAGGCAAAGGAAGGAGAGAAGAGACGTCTAAACCGATCTCGAGGGACATGATGGAAGTAGAATGCTACCACTGCCACAAGATGGGCCATTACAAATCTGACTGCCCAAAGTTGAGTGCAAAAGAGCGAGAGGAACTGAAGGCCAAGAGAGAAGCTCCCAAGCGAGCGCTTGTAGCAAGTGAGCAGCCAGTTGCTTCAACTGAAGATGTCTCAAGCGACTCGGATGCATTCACTGATCCCAACTCCAGTGAGGGAGAGGATCTTGGACTCATGGCGCTCACCGACGAGGAGACTGGAGAGGTATTTATCTATCCCTCATCTAGTTCAATTACACTCGCACACACTCACCAAGAGGAAGCTAATTCCTCGACATGGAGTGAGTTGCTTGACAAACACCTCAAACTGTCAAGCGACCACAAAGTGTTGAAACAAGCTCTGTCACTAAGCGAGAAGGAGAACCGAAAGCTAGCCACTGAGCTTGACCAAGTCAAACTTAACCTAAGGGCTATGACTAGTAAGTTCGAGGATCTCTTTGCTAGATATCAAAGCTTGGAAGGAAGGTATGAAACCCAATCCAATCTAGTGGCCAATTTGAACAAAGCCTCATATGCAAGGCAGGCACTAGAGAGCTCACTTCTACCTTTTGGTAGAAAGGGAGGACTCGGATATGAGGGTGGACCTTCCAAGCCTACTGTCTTTGTTGGTGCTTCTAACACGACACCATCAGTTCCTTTGGATGTGCCCACTGCCTCCAAAGTGACCACTAACAAGGACAAAGGCAAAGTGGCTGAGAACCCTAAGAAGAAGCCAATGAAGATGTCTATATCTTCAAGGGCAGAATCTAAGGGTAAGCAAAATTCAACAGTCCCTAGCACTCAAAGTGCTAAAATTTACCAATCCAAGGGTAAAGGGAAACCTGTTGAAGCTTCTAAACCTCAGACCAAGACACGAGAGACAAAGGATCTCCCTTTCAAGAAAATGAGTAATGTCTATGTGTCACGTGAGCCGGATTGGAGATGGTCCAACCATACTCATGTTGAGGGGGAAGTATTCGAAGCACCAAGGAGGTCGCTTCAAACTTCCAAGGTTACTCAAGCGAGTCGGGGTCAGGAACCCTAGTTTGACCGCTTCGAGTAAACCAAGTGAGCCGCTTCAAAAGACTAGAAACCCTAAGTCAGTCTCTAAGCCTGTAGCTAATCCGAAGCGAGTCGCTTCAGGATACAAGCAAAAGGGTAAGAGCATGGGAATGTCTCAAGCGAGCCGATACCCCTCTTGCACACACTGCTGCACTTGTGAAGCTGCCTCTAAGCAGAGATCACAATTTAAGAAGGCCGAGATGCCCAAGACACAAGCTAACTTTCAAAATAAAGTGAAGCAAGTGTGGGTACCAAAAGGGACTAACTTGCAAGGACCCAAACTGATTTGGGTACCAAAACTTGTCTAATTGCAGGTGAGCGCCATGGACCCATGCCAAGTGAAGGTCAACAAATCTGGTACATGGACAGCGGATGTTCAAGATATATGACTGGCATGAAAGCTCTACTTCAAGATTATGTTGAGAAGAAGGGTCCACACGTAACCTTTGGTGACAACTCTCGAGGAAGTACCAAGGGATACGGCGCACTGAAGATCGGAAAGATCAAGATCGAAGAAGTTTCCTACGTGAAAGGACTGAAGCACAACTTGCTATCCATCTCACAATTCTGTGATAAGGGATACAAGGTGGAGTTTATCTCCAACAAATGCATAGTGAAGAACAAGCTCACTTCCCAGATTGTGCTCACTGGAATTAGACAGATGAACGTCTACATAGCACAATGGGAAAGCTGCAAGGAGGATACGTGCTTAGTCGCAAGAAGTGCTACAGAAATGGGATGGCTATGGCACCGACGCTTGAATCATCTCAACTTCAAGACAATAAACCGCATAGCTCGAAAAGGCTTGGTGCAAGGCATACCAAATGAAGTCTTTGTCAAAGACCATCCATGCTCACCATGTCAACGAGGGAAGCAGACGAAGAAACACTTCGCCAGTCTTGAAGAAGCTTCATCCAAGCGAGTGCTCGAGCAGCTTCATATGGATATGTTTGGTCCAGTCACTCCAGTTAGTGTAAATGGAAGAAAATACACTCTAGCTGTAGTCGACGACTTCTCTCGCTACACTTGGGTAGTATTTCTCTTTAGCAAGAAGGAGACACTGGCCAAGCTTCCACAACTGCTCAAGCGACTTGCTGTGGAAAAGAATCAAGCGATCGCCACCATCCGCTCCGACAAAGGCACTGAGTTTCTAAACTCAACCATCAAAGCATACTGCACGGAGCATGGCATAGCACACCAGACATCTTCAGCACGCACACCTCAGCAGAATGGAGTTGCTGAAAGAAGAAATCGAATTATCAAGGAAGCTGTCCGCACTATGATTGCTGATTCAAAGCTACCAATGAAGTATTGGGCCGAAGCTGCCAATACAGCATGCTACACACAGAATCGGACGCTTCTCAATAAGCGACACGACAAAACACCATATGAAATATGGACAGGAAGAATTCTTAACATCTCTTATTTCCATATCTTTGGTTGTAGGGTCTTCATCCATGATAATGGGAAGTCACAATTGAAAGCCTTTGAAAGCAAAGTTGATGAAGGAATATTCTTAGGATATTCTACATCTAGCAAAGCCTACAGGGTGTTCAATTGTAAAACCCTAATTGTGGAAGAATCACCCCATGTAGTATTTGATGAATCTTCTTTAAGTCTTCCACAGGAACTGGTTCAAGTAAATGAAGAAAAGTCAAGCGAGGAACCCGTCAATTCATTGACTTGGGACATGCTTGAAGATGATGAAGAAATCAAGGATTCAAGCGAGCAGATTGTTCAAGGAAAAGCTGAAGCTGCCCCCAAGACTCCTGAAGTGAGTGCAAGCCAAGCACCCATTTCAGTCGCTTCAGATGGAGAAGCAAGCGACCCCCATGAAGATGAAGATGAAGCTGGTGGATCCAAGCGTGCGTGGCTCAAGGATCACTCACCAAGTCAGATCATCGGAGATCCATCCAAGGGCGTAGTGACCAGAAGTCAAGTGTTTGGAGAAAGTGCCATGTTCAGTTGCTTTCTCTCAAACATTGAGCCAACAAGCGTGGAGGAAGCCCTAGCAGATTCTAATTGGGTGATCGCCATGCAAGAAGAGCTGAATCAGTTCACCAGGAACGACGTATGGTACCTCGTGGATCGTCCCAAATTCCAGCATGTTATTGGCACCAAATGGGTGTTCAAGAACAAGACGGACGAGGACCACAACGTTGTGAGAAACAAGGCGCGACTCGTCGCTAAGGGCTATTGCCAAGATGAAGGAATCGATTTCGATGAGACCTTCGCTCCAGTGGCACGACTTGAAGCGATCAGACTATTTCTTGCCTATGCAGCGACTAAGAAATTCAAAGTCTATCAGATGGATGTCAAGAGCGTGTTTCTTAATGGCGAACTGAAGGAAGAAGTGTATGTGGAGCAGCCACCGAGTTTCGAGCAGGGAGATAAGGTGTATCAATTGAAGAAGGTCCTGTATGGATTGAAGCAGGCGCCTAGGGTGTGGTACGATACCCTATCTCAGTTCCTAGTGGATAATGGATTCCACAAAGGGAAGATAGATCGGACTCTCTTCACCATCAATCATGGAGAAGACATGCTGTGGGTCCAGATCTATGTAGACGACATCATATTTGGGTCACCAAACCAGTCGCTTAGCGAGAAGTTTGGAGAGTTGATGAAGACCAAATATGAAATGTCCATGATTGGTTTGATGAGTTGCTTCCTAGGTCTTCAAGTGAAGCAACATGATGATGGAATCTTCATCAATCAAGCCAAGTACACTCGAGATATGCTTGCCAAGTTTGGTGTTCAACATGCTAAAGCTGTGAAGATCCCCATGAACACCAACTGGAAGATGGAGCTAGACCTAGATGGGAAATCTGTGGATGCTACAGACTACCGAGCTCTGATCGGATCCCTTCTATATCTCACTGCAAGCAGGCCGGATATTGCCTTCGCAATTGGAGTATGTGCTTGCTTCCAAAGCAATCCCAAGCACAGCCATCTTGAAGCTGCCAAGCGAATCCTTCGCTATCTCAAGGGCACTGTTAACATGGGGCTGTGGTATCCAGCTGAAGGTAATCTGGAGCTCACTGGATATTCAGATGCTGACTATGGAGGATGCCGTGTTGATAGGAAATCAACATCGGGCACTTGTCAGTTCTTGGGAAGCAAGCTGATCTCATGGTTCTCGAAGAAGTAAACCAGTGTAGCTACTTCAACGACTGAAGCTGAATATATGGCCGCTGGAAGCTGCTGTTCTCAAATTCTATGGCTTCGTCAGCAGTTGAAGGACTACAGAGTTGAAGCTAATGAGATTCCAATCTTCTGCGACAACAATAGTTCTATATGCATCTCGCAAAATCTAGTGCTTCACACTAGATGCAAGCACGTGGAAATCCGACATCACTTCATTCGTGATCATGTCGAGAAGAAAGATATCAAGCTCGAGAAAATCCATACAGATCTCCAGCGAGCTGATATCCTCACCAAGCCTCTAGCTGAGTCTCGTTTCAATCAGCTATGCATGGAATTAGGGTTACTAGACCCTGGTGAAGAGTGCTAGTTCCAGGATGAACGAAGGAGTGGTTGCTTGTCTTTAAGCGTCACTCGCTTCGGATCTTCACCAACTCAAGCGAGTCACTTCATAATTCCACTCGCTTGAAGAAGAAGAAATAAGGTGGAGAAAGGTGGAGTGTTGGAAGACGTTCCCTACCCACTTACAGGAATTGTTAAGCCATTGGTTAAGGGGGAACTATTGTTTGCTCTCGGAGCAGGCTACTTCCAAAGCGAGCAAGGAAAGCTGCTACCTAGCCTAGGATTCCTAGCAAGTGGGTATAAACACTTGCAAGTGCCGTTTCTAGTAACAGTTGTGGGGTCTTGTATCGGGCCTTCCCACGTAAAAATGGTGAAAGCTTAGGCAGGGCTGGCACCTAGACCTTGCGATCTCTTCCCATCTTTCTGCCGAAGAGGAGCAAGTCTTCTCATCTCCTTCATCGTGGATAAACGTTCATTCTTTACTCACTCTTCATTGAGTTGAGCTGCCGAATGTCTATCCATTCCTCCCCCACTTTGAATCTTGCATCACTTCAATTAACCCTAGTTTGGGTCAAGCGAGTCGATTGCAAATTCATTCTGTAGATCGTAGGAGGAAGCTTGAAGAGTTACCTTTTACTTTAAAAGGTTGCATGACTGGTGACATGTCTTTGCGTAAAATACGAGATTGTCTTGTCAGAGCATTCTCATTGTCATCCTGTCCTATTCCGCCCTGAGATAAGGACTTGTACTCATCTCCCATTCATCGTGAATAAGTACACTTACGTGAAGCTCCCCTCTGGGTTGTAGTAAGCTTGTGTACATTATTCATTCTCCCCCCCTCATTCCTTCGTTGGAGGAGTCTCTTATTCGTAGAGGAAGATGGAAGAGATGAATGCCTTGAAGACCAAGCTTGAAGACGAATCCATCAAAAGGATTCAACAAATGGAGTCAGACACTACAAGTTGCTTCAATAAGTAGTATCAATCTCCTACGAAGTGAGATTGACTGGTAAGTGTTTCAATTCAAAGTACACTAAGTAATGTGAAGCGTGCTAGAAACCTTCATTTACTATGTGGAAAATATAAATGAATCTGACACAAATACAAAGAGGAAAAGATACTTGTTTATCCTTGAAGTATGTAAGTCAGAAACATTTTAAATATTGTCAAAGAAATTTCATTTCTTATTCCAGTCGCTTCGGATGGCCAAGCGAGTGCTACGTCACTCCAAGCTAGCCATCGCAAGCGAGTGCAGAACAGTCACTCCAAGCAAGTACTTCGCAAGCGAGTAAAAGCCAAAGCGGCTAAACTCGAAGCGAGCGGGTACGAAGCGAGTATGAGCTGTCTGCACTCGAGTGCAAATTTTACCTTTGCTTTTGCATTAAATACAGATGCATGTACAGAGACGAAAATCCGGGCGCGTGCACTTCAATTTGAATTTGAAGCGGGAAAGTCGAAAGAGATCTAGCCACTGAATCTCAACAGTTCTCGAACCCCAGCCGCTAGATCAATGCCGATTGAGGAGACGACTCACAGATGGCCACGTGGAGCGCCAAGTCAACTTGACGGCTCACTTTTACTATGATGACGCCAGACACATCAGATCAATCGCTGCTTTCCGCCGTATACAAACAGGGGCCCCCGAAGAAATTACCAGCATGCCCCTGCCACGTCAGCCAAACCCTAACTCTAGATAAGGACGGAGAAGCAGACTGCAAAAACTTTCATCACTCTCCATATTTGCCATTCTCGTGCAAGATTTCTGCATCTCTGCGAATTCACGAGTCTCAAACCCTCACCCCTTTTCCTTATATCTCTAGCCAAGGCCGTCGCCGAGATTCTGTTGAATCTGAAAGAAGGAGAAAATTCATCAACCTTTATAGATCCAGTGAAGGGGACGCCGGTGGAAGTATCTTTGAGCGCGATAGCCGGAGCTTTTGATTTACCGGAAGAAGGAGCAAACTCCTTGTTGGAGTTGGAGCTGTCTGTCGGAGTAGAATACGCTCGGTTTGCCGTCGAAGGAGCAGAGGAGGACGTAAAGCAAGCCAACATCAGATCAGATTTGAAACCTCCATTCAATCACATCTGCGAGCTCTTTTCCAAGTGCATCGCCTGCTACGTCGGAAATTTGGGCCAGCTCTCCGACACCAAACTTTTCACCACCACTGTCATTGTCGACAGCCTTACCGGCACGAAGTTCAACTGGCATGGCTGGTTCTTCAACCAGATCCATGAAGTTGCTCAGGACTTCAAATTCGTGAGAGGGAGCAATGATCAGATTCTGCGCAAAGGAAAGCTCAAGTTCTTCTCAAGGATTTCCTTTGCACTAGAGAATCTATTCCCTAACAAGCAATGGAAAGATACCCCCGACTACAAGAAAAACACTATTTTCTTCGACATCTGGAAGTCGGAGAAAATTCCAATTGATCTGGGACTTCATGATGTTGAAGTGCCTGCAGCTGTACATGTTGCCGAAAGGCAAAGTGAAGAGAAGAGGTCCAAGCGAGTCGCTTCACCTGCGAAGCGAGCTGCGCCGAAGCGACCGAGGAAAGTGAAGCGAGTCGCTTCATTAATCAAATCAAGCGAGGCTGAGGAGCAGCCGCTTGAAGAAGCTGAAGTGACCCAACCCCAGCCTTCACCCACCAAAATTCAAACCACCTAAACCCAAACACCCCCACTTCAAACCCTACCACCACCAGAACCCCAAGCTTCATCAACAGCTCAACCCCAAACCCAGAAATCTCCCCACTCTCCCCACGAAGAAGCATCCTCATCTTCTTTTCAACTACCCGAAATCCCAATACTCAGCACAGATCCTGTTGCTACTTTCACCCTTTTCCAAACCCAACAAGCCACCCAAACCACTCAAACTCAAACCACCCAAGCCTCAACACCTAACTCCCCATCTGAATCGGCAACTTCAGCCGATACCGCCCAAACTGCAGATACAGACCTTGCCATTGTCCCACCACCAATCAAACCCCCTCAATCTGCAGAGGAGATGACTCTGACCCGTTATGTGAGGGACAGAGAACAAGCTGCAGAATCTGTCACCAATCGCTACCCCTCTGTGGAGATGTCCGACGACTTCTTCACCAACGTCGTCGATTTCATCACCTACATTGCCTATCGAGGAACTGAGTATTACAAAATATTCAACCTCCGAAAGGCCTTTTCTGAGGAGTTGCTAGAAAGGAGGGAGGCGAAGCTGCTCGACTTCATCGGCGTGGATGGATTCCACGTCTTCATCAATGAAGTCAACTACTGGGAGAAGCTGGACGCAAAGGTCAAGAAGACTTATCCAGACGCCGTCATCCCAGAGCGAGTGCCATCTGTGCACGAGCAGAAGTTGGTACAGGAGCATAAGGTGGAGTTGCAGGCAAAGGAGGATGAAATTGCCAATCTGCAGAGTGAGATCACCAAGAAGTCGGAGGAGTTGGACAGGAAGGTTGTGGAGGTCAATAATCTGCGTGCAGATTTTGACAAGACAAAGGCAGAGCTGGAAGGGAAGGTGGAGGAGAAAGGGAAGCTACTGGAGGAGAAGGAGAAGGCATTGGAGGAGAAGGTGAAGCTGGTGGGAGACCAGGAGAAAATTATCACTGAGCTCAAGCAGTCGCTTGAGGCTGAAAGGAACAGACTGAAGGGTGTAAATGCCAAGTTGGTAGCTGTGGAGAAGGAGAAGACCACACTCGTTACCAATCACAAAGAAGAGATAGAAAAGATCTCTGGCCATGTTGAGAAGATGAAGAGAGCCGTGGAGGATAAGGATGGAGAATTGATCAAGATGAAGTGTCATATGGCTCGTGCAGCAATTCAAATAACCGCTCAAGCAAAAGAGATTGAGTCAGTCAATCTAAAGAAAGCAGAGTTGGCCACTCAGATTGATCGAGCACAGACAATGGCCAGTGAGTTTGTTGTAAGATTGGCCGAAGCTGCTCGAGTTCGTGTGACGCTAAATAATCAAGAGAGGGCCATTGCCACTGCATCGGCAGAACTTGAAGCGTCCCAGAACCATCTCAATCTTACACTGCAGGAGGAGCGCAAGTTAATCCGTGCAGATATTGAAGCGGAGCTGGACGCTCGCTTCAAGGCAGTAGAGCCATTGGAGAGGTTAATGGCATCTGTCAAAGAGAGAGAGAAGCAGTGTACGTATCTGCTTGAAGAAATATCAGTGAAAACAGCAGCGATCGTGCTTTCAGAGGAGCACGTTTTCGCGAAGCGAGCTGAGCAGATGCTTCACGCTGTCTTCAACAAATTCGAGGAACTACGCCAATCCATCAGCGGAAAGGTGATCACAACCATCCCTGGCAGTCTTGATGATGCCAAAAAGGGGGAAATCATTGAGAAATCAAGCGCTACTGAAGCTAGGAGGGATGGAGAAGGAGAGAGAGTTGGAGTTGAGGAGAGGATCGAAGCGGGTAGCTTGATCCAAGGGGGAAGTGGAGCAGGAGAAGGGAGTGGAGCTCATGAGGAGCAGATGGATGATGAAGCTCGGGCCGAGCTAGCCAGGAAGAAGGGAAAGGACAAGGTCCTTGAAGAAGAGCCCCGCAAGCCATCATCTGGGAAGCTGCTAGCTTCCTCTATGGCTGCTCATCCTGCCGTTGCTCCATTGACCAAGGAACAGAGAGAGCTACAGATCGTGGCAGATGAAGCTCTTGCTCGTGCTTTTGAGCAGGAATTCGAACTTCCACAAAAGGCACTGACTGGAAGTTCCCAAGCTGGCGCTTCAGGTGCGCCTGCTTCAGCTGCAACCCCCGCTTCATCACTGGGTCTCGCTTCGACTACTGTTGAAGCCGCTTCCGCCAGTCAAACGATCAATCCCTCTGCACCCACTACAAAGAAAGATATGCCACCACCTCCTGCACCAAAACAACCCTTGAAGCGAACCACACCGGAAGCTAGAGGAGATGATCCCGCTTCCAAGCGGCAAAAGATCAAGCAATCGGTCGCTTCGAGAGCTGGTCACATGGAGAGAAGGATGAGGAGAGGAGAGGAGAAGAGGAGTGTAGCTGAGAGGGAGAAGGAAGCAAAGGCAAGGAGACTGAAGAAGGTCGAAGAGAGGATTGAGGAACACTTCAAAGAAGTGAGACTCATCCAATCTGTCATTACCAGAAGCGCCTACATACCATTCACTCCGGAGGAATCCGAAGCATGCCAAACTCAGGCATTAATCGACGCTTGCAATGTCACACACAAAGAGATGATCGATTCCGGACGCTATCCTGGAGATGAGCCCGACTTCATTTGCAAGCAGTTGAATTCGAAGCTGCCTCAGTTCAACATTGAGATCAATGCGAAGTTCAAGAAGGTCATGAAAGAGTTGACAAGCCGAACTGAAGATGAACTGATAGAGCGCAGAAATATTCACCCAGATGCAAGAGAGATTGAGCAATTCATTTCTGATGAGCTTCTTGATCAATGGTTGTTCTACAAAGAGAAATTCATCAAGGCTTACTATTACTGGGAGGTAGTGCCATGGCAAGATGAGTGCTCGAGAATGGATGCCCTCAACAACTTCCTCTGTGCTTACAATGAGAAGCTGCGGCGGAAAATTTTCACACTGTCGGAGGTAGCTGAGCCCAAATCTCTTCTCATCAAAGTGCCCACGGTGAAGGATTTTCCCATGCCGTTCCAGCCAAACACCAGTGTTCCTTATCGGAGGATCATTGACGAGGAAGTAGATGAAGCTCTCAGACTGGAAAGCGGCTGGAGACCAAATCAGTTCAACGTCAAGACCATGGAAGCAAAAGTCCTTTCTGCCTATGTCTTGGAAGAGGACAAAGAGGAGAATGTTGAAGAAGAAAGGGAAAACAAGGAAGCTGCAGACCCTTAATTTCTATATCCATATTTTGTGAACTGTCTGTTCATATATCCATTTTATTTTCTGTCAACTTGTGTCGTTTACAAGCTTTGTGAATGACTTACTTTATTGCTACAAAACTCAACAATTTAACCGGAAAAAAAAAAGGGAAAGGAACTTAAAAGAAAATTTTCAAACAAGCATGCAAAGGAAGCAGTCGCTTGAAGTTCCTTCCACGGTTAGATAGGCTAATTTTCTTTAGTCTAAGTCATTGGGTTTTGACATCATCAAAAAGGGGGAAATTGTTGGGAATTGTTAAGGACAACATGTTAAGGGGGAACCTATAAGGGACACTTTGAAAATAATATATATATATATATATATATATATATATATATATATATATATATATATATATATATATATATATATATGTTTTGATTTGATCCCAAAACCCCTAAGTGTCCTATTCCCAAGCGACCCAGTTTGATGTAGAAAATAGGTTAGAAGTTTTTCTAAGCCTATACTGTTAGGATGGCTTTGTTTTTGCTTTAGTCACTTAGGCTTTTAGACTGCAGAAAATTCAAGTGAAGGCCACTCGCTTGAGTGTGTTTCCCAATCGAAGCGAGTCTACCCAGCCGAAGTGAAGCGTGCCGAAGAAAAGCGTAGCGAAGCGAACGCAACAGTAGATTCAAAGCAAGTCTGCCAAGGCGAAACGAAGCGAGCGCTACAGTAACAGGCCAAAGCGAGTCAACGCGGGTCAACAAATACTAAAGCAGTTACTCGGGAAATTTATTTTCCAAAGTACTCACTACAGTATGACTCTGAAGTGACTCACTTCAGGTGGACGCTACATCTCTAAAGCGAAGCGAGCTCCCACCTAACAGAAAGCGACAGCACAATTCACGCTTCTATTTTGAACTCCAGTCAACTGGAGATCGTCGCATTAATTGCGAGATCTCCACGTGTCGAATGAGGAGAGGAGCAGCGGAGTTGACTGCCAGGCCGACAAGGGTGCCGCAACAGTACTGGCTCGCTCCAGTTACTGTTAGGTTTGTAAGTTAGCCAATTTTGGCAAAATGCCAAATCTGGGCGTCTGAAAAGGTGCCAGCCTGCGCAAGTACTGTCGAGAGGAGGAGGGACAAGGCCACCTACCAAGCAACGGATCTCGGCCAAACCTCCGCCTATAAATAGTGAAGGATGAAGATGAAGAGAAGCAGAACACTACTTGAGCATTGAGCGCCTAAACAAACACTCCCAGCTTTCTAGCAATTTATCGAGTCTTTGTTTCCAAGTGTTCTCCGAGTTCCAACCTCATCGGAACTCGTCTTCGCAACCTTCACACTCAGAATTCTAAGCCCATTCCAAATCCAAGCTTAGAAGAAGAGTTCTAGCCTTCTTTGCATTCACTGTAAAGAACTCTTCATTAGTGTGTCTCTGTCGAAACAGAAAACCCTAACCCTAAAGTTTTAGGTTTTGTGTGTTCGTCGTTAGGTTGTGTTCGATCTAAGGCCCTACTTTCCTCGATTGTAGAAGCCTCGATCATAGAGTCTAGATCCAAGCTTACACTTTCATTAAGTGAAGCTCGATCGAAGCTAGGTTGTAAGGAGAACCCGTAATCTCCCTGTCGTCGGACTGAAGCGAGTGAAGCTTCCAGTCCAGTTTTAGGTCTTGTGTGGTGAACCCGTAATCACCCAATCTTCGTCAGATCCAAGCGAGTGAAGCTCGATCTTGACATAGGCTTTTGAAGAGCCCGTAATCTTCAAGTTCTTGAGTGAAGAGAACGAGTTGCCTAGTGCAACAAAGTGGACGTAGGAGTTTCATCTCCGAACCACTATAAATCGTTGTGTCGTATCTCTAAACCCTAATCTCTCTACTTACTGTTTATTGTTTGGTTATTCATTGCACAAGCATTTAAAACAACTTAAACTGAGATTACAATTACTTAGGAAAGATTTAGCTCACCGAATTTCCGCATATAGAGTAAAGTCTCACTCTTGGTCAAGCTCTAAGCTTAGGTCAAGAGAGTTGTGAATACTGTAGATCTAGCTCTCGGCTAGGTCTTAGTAGTTCAAGCGAGCACTTTACTTAGTACTCTGAGTTCGAGGAAAGAAGTTGAAAAACTTCAAAACACGTATTCACCCCCCCCCCCCCCCCACGTGTTTTTCCTCTTACAAACCGGGACCAACAATTATTTTTAAAACGTGACCTGAATTTAAAAGACTATCCAGATTTTGACTTTCGTGGTATGCTATAAACTGATTGTCAAGAAAGATGAAGATGTAAGTTTATAACGGCCGGGTATATATCATTCATCTCAAATTCGAATATTCTCCATAATGCTTCTTGAGAAGATACCCGGCGTGCATCTTGAAACTGCTTTATCTCATCAACTTGATTGTTATCATCATTCTGGGTCATATTAATTGTCACTCTATCATATTCCTTGTATATATACTTATACAAATATTTGACTGACGTGATGTCAAAACAAACATCTACATTAATATGACAATTATATCTGGATAGTAGATAAGCATTGTATGGAATGACCTGTCGATTGTTGAGCTCTGCATTACGGACAAATACGACCGATTCGTTATTTCTTCTTCTATAAATCGGATATACATCTTTACCTTGCATAGTGCTTTCACAATACGGCTGTGGATAATGGCATTTGCATTTTCCTTTCACTATACATGAGTTTTTTGGATTCTTTTCCCCACATGGTCCATGCATCATATGTTTTTCTTCACCAATTCATATAACTCGTGATTTTCATCTGAATTTGAAATTACGGCACTACATCTGATACATTTGAATTCTGTAGCATGTTCATTCTATTTTCAACTTCGTTCACTATCTCAAAAAAGTACAACTGAAAAAATCCTGGATTAGAACAATTTGGAATTAACCCTGGAAGATCATGATAAATCATTCTTTGTGCTCGAAATGTATAGACTATCCGTCTTGCAGATGCAAGTTCCCTATCCATTTTACACCAAATGATGTAAACGAAAATATAGAATTGTACGAACGAATATTTTTCCTAAAATTAATTGCCTCTTCTGATTCTAAACTTGTTATGATATATATGGTAGTTTGTGTTAGGGTTATTAGGCCCATCTTATTAGGCCCGACATTTGTGTATATATATGTGCTCTTGTTCAGTTAATGAAATGAAGATTTTCCCCCTTTCTTTGATGTTTTACGTTTGAGATAACATGGTATCATGAGCTCTAGGTTCTAGGGTTTTCGATTTTTGGGGGGCTGATTTCGTATAGTTATTAAAATAAATAAATAAATAAATAAATAAATAAAATTAGGGTTTTGGGCTTGAAAATGGCGGCGCCGCCTACTCCGTTTCCGGCCACCTCCGGTCAACACCGCCGGCATAGTTAGGTGCGCCATCTTCAGGCGCTCCTTCTCCGGAAGTTTCGTCGCCGGCGGCAGCGCGTGTGAGTCCCACACGCCGGCGAACGTTTTCTGGGCAGTTTCGCCCTCCGGCATCTTCCCGGCGCGTGAGAGCGCGTCCGGCGCCGGAATTTGTTCCGGTCGGTCTCCGTCAACTCGTCTCAGTCTCCTCTTCATCTCTAGGGTGGTTTCGGTCTGCATCGAGTGACGGTGTGAGATCAGTTTGGGTACAGATTTCGAATTCGTGTTCTTGCATATTGTTTCGATCTTTGATTTTGGTTTAGCATGTCTGAGGAGGGTAAATTTGTGGATGTGGTTACGGCCTTGGCTGATTCTATTTCCTGCGTAGTTTCCTCGTCAACCAAATGGGTAATTGATTCGGGTGCTACAGATCACATGACAGGTAATCGTAGTTTATTTTCCACATATGAGTCACATCGTCACACTCATTCAGTTACCCTAGCTGATGGTTCACAGTCTTTTGTTCGTGGATCGGGCACTGTCCAGCCTACACCTTCGTTATCCTTGTCTTCTGTTCTTCACCTTCCCAATCTCTCGTATAACCTGATATCTGTTAGTAAACTTACTCGTCAGTTGAATTGTAGTGCCTCTTTTTTCCCTGGTTATTGTTTGTTTCAGGATCTAACGACGAAGCAGATTATTGGTAAAGGGCATGAATCGGGCTGTCTATACATTCTTGATACGCCATCACCGTCTTCAGTAGCATGTGCGGGCATCGTCACTCCGATGGAAGCACATTGTCGGTTAGGTCATCCATCTCTTTCTTTGTTAAAGAAACTGTGTCCGCAGTTTTCTGAGTTGTCTTCTTTGGATTGTGAGTCTTGTCATTTTGCTAAACATCATCGTGTTAGTCTTAGTCCTCGAGTCAATAAGCTAGCTGATGCTCCGTTTGAGTTAGTTCATTCCGATGTTTGGGGTCCTTGTACCATTACTTCTAAGGGTGGTTATAGGTATTTTGTTACGTTTGTCGACGATCATTCTCGTATGACATGGCTTTACTTTATGAAAAATCGCTCTGAGTTATTTTCTCACTTTTCTGCCTTCTGTGCTGAAATTCAAACTTAGTTTCGTGTGCCTGTCCAAATACTTAGAAGTGATAATGCTAAGGAGTATTTATCTGATACCTTTCGATCTTATATGGTTACTAATGGCATCCTTCATCAAACTTCTTGTGTTGACACACCGGCTCAAAATGGAGTGGCCGAAAGAAAGAATCGGCACCTCCTTGAAACAGCCAGAGCCTTATTATTCACCATGAAAGTCCCTAAACATTTTTGGGCTGATGCTGTGTCTACTGCTTGTTTTCTCATTAACCGTATGCCATCGTCTGTCCTCTCTGATTTGACTCCTTTCCACGTTTTGTTTCCGTCTAAGTCTTTGTTCCCTATTGATCCCAAGGTGTTTGGTAGCACTTGTTTTGTTCGTGATGTTCGGCCTCAGGTCACTAAGCTTGATCCGAAATCTATTAAGTGTATATTCTTGGGATATTCTCGGGTTCAAAAGGGGTATCGGTGTTTCTGTCCAAGTTTGAATAAGTATTTGGTGTCTAGGGATGTCGCTTTTCTTGAACATACACCTTTCACTCCGGATTCGGGTACTCTACCTACGGTTGAGGAAACGAATTTGGATTTCTTAGTCTACATTGAGTCTCCATCTCGCTCCGCTACACCTCGTCCTCCTATTATACACCAGTATACACGTCGTCATCCCACTCCTGCTATTGCACCTGCTACTGATACCGTGGTTCGTACTTCGCCTGATTCGGGTCCTGATGCGCCAATAGCTTCATTGTCTGATCCTGCACCGACCGATGATCTTCCTATTGCCCTCCGTAAAGGTAAACGTTCATGTACTTATCCCATTTCTTCGTTTGTGTCATATGATTGTTTATCTCCTTCATCTAAAGCTTTTGTTTCCACACTTGAGTCTGTCCCTAAATCTATCCCCGAAGCCTTAGCTCATTCTGGTTGGCGAGCTGCTATGATCGAGGAAATGCAAGCTTTAGAGGCGAATGGTACATGGGAGTTGGTAGATCTTCCTGTTGGTAAGCGCTCGATTGGTTGCAAATGGGTGTTTACTGTTAAAGTTAATCCTGATGGCTCTGTTGCTCGCTTAAAAGCTCGTCTTGTGGCCAAAGGATATGCTCAGACACATGGTGTTGACTATTCTGAGACATTTTCTCCAGTTGCTAGACTTACTTCTATTCGCCTTGTGATATCCTTAGCAGCGAGCCATCACTGGCCTTTATATCAGTTGGATGTGAAGAATGCTTTTCTTCATGGCGATCTCAGTGACACAATCTATATGGAGCAACCGCCGGGATTTGTTGCTCAGGGGGAGTCTCATAGGGTGTGTCACCTTCGTAAGTCATTATATGGTTTGAAGCAAAGTCCTCGTGCGTGGTTTGGCACATTTGCTCGTGCAGCTGAGGCGTTTGGCTTGAAGCAATCAGTATCTGATGATTCTGTTTTCTACAAGCGTTCTGATAGTGGTCTTATTTTATTGGTGGTGTATGTTGATGATATTGTGATTACTGGCAGTGATTCTGGAGGGATTGCATCTTTGCGAGCTTTTCTGCCTACTCGATTCAATACTAAGGATTTGGGTGAACTCAAGTACTTACTTGGTGTTGAAGTGCTTAGAAGCAAGAAGGGTATATTCTTGTCTCAAAGGAAATATGTACTTGACTTGCTATCTGAAACAGGTAATTTGGGTGCTAAGCCATGTAGCACTCCAATGATTCCTAATATGCGGCTTGCCAAAGACGGTATGCCATTTGAAGATCCTGAGAGATACAGGAGATTGGTTGGTAAGTTGAATTATTTGAGGGTAACGCGTCCTGACATTGCGTTTTCAGTTAGTGTGGTAAGTCAGTATATGGCGTCTCCTACTGTTGACCATTGGAGGGCGGTAAAACAGATTTTGTGTTACTTGAAGGGAGCACCAGGACGTGGGATTGTGTATGGTGATCATGGCCATGATAGAATTGAGAGCTTTTGTGATGCAGATTGGGCAGGAGCAAAAGATGATAGGAGATCTACTTCAGGATATTGTGTGTTCTTTGGTGGAAATTTGATCTCATGGAAGAGCAAGAAGCAGAAGGTAGTTTCACTCTCAAGTGCAGAATCTGAGTATAGAGCAATGGCTAAGTCGACATGTGAGATTTTGTCTGTTCATAAATTTCTGAATGAGGTAGGAGTAAAAGTCTCAATGCCAGCTAAGTTGTGGTGTGATAACAAATCTGCTCTTCATATTGCTTCTAACTCTGTCTTTCACGAGCGAACCAAGCATATTGAGATAGACTGCCATTTTGTTCGTGAGAAGATTAAGAATGGGGTGATTACTACTGGTCATATGAAGACTGAAGATCAATTAGGAGATTTGTTCACGAAAGCTTTGAATGGGGTTAGGATTGATTATCTTTGTAACAAGCTTGGCATAGTTAACATCTATGCTCCAGCTTGAGGGGGAGTGTTATGATATATATGGTAGTTTGTGTTAGGGTTATTAGGCCCATCTTATTAGGCCCGACATTTGTGTATATATATGTGCTCTTGTTCAGTTAATGAAATGAAGATTTTTCCCCTTTCTTTGATGTTTTACGTTTGAGATAACAGAACTGAACAATTCGTACAATTTATTGGGACTTCAGCTGATGCAAGTAAAAATTTTCCATTATCACAACAAAATGTCGGAGGTTCGTACTCTGATCTGACAGTACCGCAATGAACACAATCAGAGATTTTTTTTAATACATGAACTGTTGTACCTATGAGAAATAATATGAATTAAAGTGTGTCAGTATTAATGTTTGTAATTGTGCTTGTGTGCATAACATGATCAAAAGAAAATAATTACCATTCAAGTCTCGTTAATTAACATTTAAACTTTGTTTCTTTATTTCGGAATATTTCCTTTTCATGTGTAAAAGTCTCCTTTTCCGATACACCTCCGCAACTATTATATTAAAAGATTCAAATATGTTTACAACATTGTGGTGAATATTAATTTTGAAATAAATTCAATTACTGAATTATTAAATATACCTGAAGAAAAACTTGACATCCTACTGAATCTTGATTGAATCTTGATCGGAATTAAAATTATATTGTAAAGAAGATGTGATGTGTAAACAACAATTTCATATTATAATAGTCTAAGGAAAAAGTTAAGGCTACGAAGATTACTTCTAAATTAATACCAAAAAAATCTATTTACTAATCCAAAAAAATGTCAAAATTCTTAAGAATAATAATTTAATAGGTTTTATGGATATTATAATTGAAAATTATGTTTAAATATCTAATCTTATTAATACTACAAAATTATAGTAATTATTTAAATCTCTATATATTTAAATAGTATATTTTTACGATTTATATACTATTAAGATAATAATAAAATAATCAAAAGAAAATGGGGAAAGAGTTTGGAGAAATTTTATTTTTTTATATAGTTTATCATATTTATTATTTCATCTTTTAAATTCAAAATCTTTTTGTTACTCTGCTTTTCTTCATAGTTGATTTAAGTAAACAACAGAGCAAGATGCCAAGAACGACAATAAACCAAGAAATTGTGCAGATTATTATACAAATATATGAAATAAAAATAATAATTAATAATAGTTTAAAACTATAATCATAATAGTAAAAACATGAAAAATAATCATAGAAAAATAATAAGATACAAAGAGTATCACCTGATGTTCTTGAAAAAAATAAGTAGATGAGAAAATAAATACTCCGTATCTTCTATCTTCTCTTAAGAACTATTACTGTAATTTGCGTAGGTAAGTTTTTTAAAATTAGTTTGGAAGAAGTATATATTTATAGAATAGTTGAATGTAAAATTAATTAGTAGAACAATTCCTTGTAGAAAAGGAATAACAATTGATTATAAAAAAAATAGTAATACATGTTCACCGATTAAAGCACTTCTTCCAATCAACTACATCTATTATAAATAATATAATAACAATACTATTATAATATAATCTATATACTAATAGCAGCACCGGGTTGCCGTATTTAGTAAGTCTTATATTCTATAAATAGTAACTTTTGGTTTCAATGTCAATTTATATAATAATTAATTATGAAATAATTTAACGTCATTTTTTTATACATAGAATTTGACAAAAAAATTAAAAATTAATTAAAATTAAATTAGACTAAAAATAACAAAATTAAATACTTATTCTGATGTTATAGAATTTTAAAAATTAAAAGTACTATAGTAAAATAATACAATTTCCAATTTTAGTAATTTTATATTAATTTTCTCAATATTTAGTTATTAAAAATTGAGTTTTAATGATATAATTAATAAAATCATTACAGATGCAATAATCATGGAAGACATTAATATCTTTCTTAATTTATATTGTTTTTTGCCTATAAATTTCGAAAGTTTGTTAATAAAACATACTTGATCTGTTTTCACGGCGGAGGAGGAAGAGTCGGATCATGAAGGTTATTCTATATATCGAACTCATATGTTTACGAGTTCATGTTTTTGCATTTTCCTATTTAAATAGTTAAGTATTGTCATTCTTTTCGAATAATCATTGTCTCTAAATCATGTAAAGAGTTTGTTTATGTAATTCGTTTATGATTTATCTATCATCTTTAGCTTTTATGGTTTAAGGAACTTGTGTGTATATTTTTTCCTATAGTTATGTATCAATTTTAATTCTAAATGACTGAGAATGTATGATAATCTATTTGTTCTTCAAATTGTTAATTGTTCTATATAAAAGAAAGTGTAAAAGCAATTTAAGTAATCATTTTTCAAGTTGGTTTTTTTACAATTTCGTATTCTCTAATTTATTTTTTTAATCTCTCTATTCTCATGCTTACGATAATTAATCTTGGCTATTTTGCTGATAAAAGTTTTGAAATTCGAAATCGATTATGAATCACTTTATACGCGACTTCTCCACATTCGAAGATGTCTAGCAATCAAATTCTTAAAAGTGTAGCAACAAATCATGGATATTATATAATAGCATCAATAACACTAAATGTTATCCATATACTAATAGCATCAATAACACTGAATTTTATAGTAAGTATTTTATTCTATAAAGGGTTAATGTCATTTAAATACACGAACTTTGGGCCGTTTTCGTTTTTTCCCATGAACTTTCAACTTTGTCACAAAAATACACGAACTTTCAAATCGTTGCAATTTTCCCATGAAATTCAATTCCGGTCAAATTGAATCCTAGTTGTCAATTAATTTGCATGACGTGGCCTTAATGGGCTGATTTGGCGCTGAGTAGGCAATGATGTGTCGAAAATATTAAGGGTTACTATCATTTAAATACATGAACTTTGAGTGGTTTTCTTTTTTTCCCATGAACTTTCGACTTTGTCACAAAAATACAAGAACTTTCAATTCGTTGCAATATCCCCATGAATGTAAATTCCGATCAATTTGAATCCTAGTTGTCAATTAATTTAAATGACGCAACCTTAATGGACTGATTTGGCGTTGAGTAAGCAATCACGTGGTGAAAATATTAAAAACGACGTCGTATTAATAATTGGGCAGCTTAAGAAGCGACATCCAAGGTTTGCTGCCGTACGCGCCGTAAGAATATCACAAGACAAGTCATTCTCACAATTTGGGATGAATCTTACTCTCGAGTGCTTTGACGAATTGATGAGGATGTCATTGCCAAAATGAGGATGAAAGAAGAGGAACGACGAACCGGAAGAATAAGGTATGGAGAAGAAAAAATAAAGAAAAATGAATGACGGAGCCACTGCAATTGTTTTTTATTAATTGAAAACCATAAATTGATGTCAAAAGACGTTTTTGGCAGTTTCAAAACGATGTGTATTTTACCGTCGATCAATGCCACATAATTATAAACGGTTGCTACGTAGGACACAATTTGGGGAAAATTGACTTTCATGGAAAAATTGCATTAAATCGAAAGTTCGTGTATTTTTTGTGACAAAGTTTAAAGTTCATGGGAAAAAATGAAGAACAACCAAAGTTCATGTATTTAAATGACACCATTTTTGGCAGTTTCAAAACGACGTCGTATTCTTTACCGTCGATCAGTGCCACGTAATCATTCCGGTTGCCACGTAGGATGCAATTTGGGAAAAATTGAATTTCATGGGAAAATTGCAACAATTTGAAAGTTCGTGTATTTTTATGACAAAGTTGAAAGTTCATGGGAAAAAACGAAAATCACCCAAAGTTCATGTATTTAAATGACATTAACCCTTCTATAAATCATAAGTTTGTATATTTTTCAGTATAAAAATAAATAGATAATTTCTTACTCATTTAAACATAAAAACAAACAATATAATACCGATTCAAACAATGTGCATCGTAACCATTAAAGATACACATTGATTATTTAGTAAGTAATTAATGTATACATCTATACAATTTTCTAATTCAAATTCGAATAGTTGAAACCGATGCTATTTAAGTATAAAATATGAGTAAATATTGCTAATATTTAATACTACAATACAATTTCATGCACCCGATTTAAGGTCATTACGTAATCAAGGACAATTAATTAAATACTAAATTCTCCACAATCACTCTTTCCGATCTTATAGTATAAATTCTCTGTTTGATCCAGTAAAATCTATAACAACGATCTACCTCTATACGTGAAGTACCTTCCCGACTATACAACTTTGGATGGGTACATCCTGTATACACACACTCTGTTTATCTCCACCATCATCTATTTCAGATGAATATATTTATAGTATCTCTTCCGACGTAGTGTGTCACAATAAAAGACGTAGACATCGAATATAAGATTTTCCCACAATTATAGAATAAAAAATAAAATTGTGGATTTGTTAGACTCCATACTTTGACCGCATAGTTAAGTGGTTTTATAAATTTCTTGAATATTTACTTATGATGTCGTTTTGATTTATTCTAATTAAATGTTTAAGGTTATTTATTGATTATTACACATAATTACATGTTTAAACATTGTATTAACCTACTATGCAACAAGGTGCTAGCATCTCCTGATTAAGATGCGAGAATGTCTACATGAGCGTTTGGAGCTCTCGAAGTTGATCTCGATATCGATCGATTCCTTTATCACATGTATATATTGTACCCGTATTGAGCAATGTATGTTATACTAATTGATATGCTAATTGACGCGTAAATACAATTTTTCTTGACAAAATAGGATAGTTGATGAAAAAGTATATCTTCTTTTGTTGGTTGATTCTTCAATCTATATATTATATAAAAACAAAGTACGAAAGACATTTTTATCATTTCATAAATCGGCATTTTGTCAATTGCTAACTTTCGATTGAATTAAAAAATGATACTACATGGTCAAAGTATCCACATTTACCGTGAATTAGAATTACAACTATGTTGGTAATTAATCATTTCCTCTAAATTATTAATGGTTCGTTTGAAGACACTTATATTAATGGTATATAAAATATTTTAATTGGAATATGCTCAAGGTGAGACTTGAAATATTTCTACATACTTAAAATCAACTAATCATATAACGTAGAAAATCCCCACACTTCGCGTGGGTGTGTTACTAGTAATATAAAACAGAATTAACAATTGATTAGAAAAAAATATGTATATTAATAACATAAATAATATAATATCACTAATAATTTTAATAAAGGATAATAATATAAATAATATAATATTATTTTAAAATAAAAGGAGGGGAAGGGTATACTTGGCATTACATATTTTGTAAGAATGCACACTTTTATAATAGTACTGGTAATAGATATTAAGTCAGTAAAAATTGAAGAATAAACGAAAAAGTTATACCAGCTAATAGAACGTATCTAGGCCTTTGAATTATATCTTAATTATGCACAAATCTTTTCAAAAATAAAAAATAAATGTGCCGTTTTGTACAAAACGTCCTAAAAACAATGTTATGAAAATTGAATCAATCATTTAATTGGGTCATTAGATCACTGGTTCGACCGAATACCTCCTCCTTAAAAAATCGAATGACCGTACGTATAAGTAAAGATTAATTGTCCAAAAATACACAACCTTTGTACATTTTGTTATAAACTAGAACCAAAATAACTAGAGAAAATTGAGATAAAGAATAGAGAATAAGTCAAATCTATTATTATAAGGAGAGAAATCATCTATTTATAATGGTACAAAAAGTTTGGGATTAACAGATGATTATCACTAAATTGGTTGCATCTTGCATGGACGTGTATTCTAATTCGATAATCGATCATTGTCTTTCAACGATTCAGTGTTCTTTCACCGGTTACGCCGACGGCGACGTTGAATCAATACAATACGGGTAATCCGTCCTTACTATTTTTCCACTCTTATATGTTTGTGGTAGCTGCGTTTCTACAATTTAATTGCACTGCTTTTCGTTAAAAATAAAAATAAAATCATTCACTCCTGCAAGAACACGCATTTGTTTCGGTGGTAATACCACAAATAGTTTTAAGGTTTCCTTATCCTGCACTAGTTTGTACATTGTAGATTATTGCTCTTTTCTCACTATCAAAATGTACGTACACAAGGTGTTCGATAAAATGCACATCAGAACTAGATGATAAGAGAGATGAGGAAATGAACAACCAAATCATGATAAAGATTTAGTAGGAAAAAAGAAAAAAGGTAGAACTTAAACTTGGATGTGTTGTAGGCGCTCGGGGAAGGAGGGAAATATTGTTAAAGTGCTTTTTTGAGTAACTATTTTTACATAAAGAAGAAATAAGGAGTTTTTCACATCGCAAAAGCGGATCAACTATGTCGTTGAGTTTGTCGAGCCCCAGTTCCGTATCAAGATCCACAAGTTCCTGCTTTATGAAAGATTGTCCACATTCCAGCAGCATCTTAGTTCAGAATTCACAGGCAATAGAAGCTTTGTAGACACCCTACAGTGAGAAAAGAACAAAACAGAATGAATTTTTCACATAAATGTTATTTATGCTTCACTTTCCAGAGAAGTTGATATTCTGCTAACCTTAGTTGAATTTGAATCTCTCACGCAGATGGAGCAAGCCGACCAAAGGTTTGGTGGTTTCCATTGTTCTGAATATCATCTTCTGTAGTTTTTGATGTTTGGAGAATTTCACCAATGGAGGTAATGTCGTGTTCGACTGTAAGCTCTGACATTCCACTGCCTGATGCTTCTTCTCCTCCTACAATGGAATTGTAAAATTTCAGAGTATTCATATATCCAAGAGAAAATTCAGAGGAAAATGGTAGTTGTATTCAAAATCCTCAAACTTCACTGTTACATCCCTTACTATTTATATCTATTCTACAAGGAAGAAGCTTGAACAGTAAGCAATAACGGGAATGAATCTACGCCGTACACGTCAGCAAAATCATACGGCTACGACATAAACTCACTAACTAAAGAAGTAACAAATAGAAACATAACACGTGGATAAGTGATTCCATATCAGATACCCAGCAACTATATCTCACGAAGCTGGATGCAAAACTCCTTCATCTTCATTTCTCTTTCCTGCAACTCCTCCATTGCCATTACTCTGCACCTTGAACTCACTACGTTTACAGGAATCATCCTTGAAACAGCAAAATCGTAGTAAATGCTGCTTCGCTTCATCCGGAGCTAATGTGCTCCACCAGCTCTCTTCACACTGAATTGAGACTAGCTTTCTGGCATTCGTGAGAGTCAAACACAGATTTTTCAATTTGCTGCACCTCATGACAATGATGGACTTTAATGAATTCCATCTTATTGGAGTGCTCTCACATATGCTTATCAGCTCGGGCAGGTTTGAGAGTTCCATCTTCTTCAAACTTGGTAGGAGATCTGAGTTGCTCCTAGACTCTTCCACAATCTCAGAAGTTTCACCACTCCCCTCTATAATCTTCGAAATTTTACCACAGTTGTCTACTTTGAGATACTCTAGTCTTTGCAGAGAGAGAGCCAATGCAGGATCAAGAATCTTTGTCAACTCTGGGCAGCCATTGATTGTAATGGCGGTCAATTTCGTGAGAGTTGTAGGAAGCACTGGTCCGTCCAAAATGCACTGCAGAGAGTCGAGGTTGTACAAGTAAAGTTTCTCCAAGTTCTCGAGTAAGCTATCTTCGACAAAACTTTTCTCCTCGTTTGTTTTGTACCCGTCCACGATGTTTCTCAGATCCTTGCAGCTTTCCACTATGCAAATCTTTACCTGATGCAAGTTGAATTGGCTGCTGGTGAAGCTCGTCAGACCATCATGGCCTATTATTTCCAAGGCGCTGCCCTGATCCAGTAGCTCCTGGCAAGCTGGAGAGAATTCCTCACTAGTGGAGTACCTCAGCCATTTTTCAGCTAAATGCCCTGAAAAGTCGGGCTCAAGAGAGCGTCGTGTCTCATTAGAACCAACAGAGATCTTGAACGACCGGAAAGTGTGTGAGTTCCAACTTGTTTGTTTGTTCTTCAGAGCCTTGCTCTGATTAACAAAAGTGTCGAGGCTGCTCACGTCTGGAAAGTTGAAGCATAGAGTGTTCAAATGCTCCAAGGTAGCCAGTTCCGTTGCTATTCTCTCGGCTACAGCAATCCCACCTTGTAAACCAAAGGTTGCATCAATGCTCAGCTCTTCTAGATTCCTCAGGTTGATGATTATGCCTTGTGGGATCATCAGCTCGACTTTGGCCTCTGCCAAGGAAACTCGCAAACATCTCATGTTAACCATGAAACCAATCTCTCGTGGCAACGTGGGAATGGGAGTTTTGGAGATGTCGAGGAACTCGAGGCTCTTTAGCTCAGCAACTTGAGGGGGCAGAGCAACAAGACGAGGGCAGCTGTTGAGGTTCAAACTCTTGAGATTCACCAACACGTTGATCGACCCCGGCAATGCTAGTATCTCCGCGCCTCTCAAATCCAAAACCTGGAGGCTTCCCATACGAGAGAAGAAGGTGTCATCAAGGTGTTCCAACTGAGGATTCAAGGACTGCATGAACAAGGTCTTGATTTTGCAGCATTTTGGCGTTCGGGGCAGCTCCATCCTGCAACCAATCAACGACATTCTTGTAACGGTTGTCCAAGTTTCTTGGTCAGGATTTTCCAGAGTGGATGGCACCCAAAACAAACATCCTTCCTCATCAGAGTAACCCAGCTCTAAGGCCACTCTTCTGAAATGAGGCGGCATCACCACATACTTTCTCTCATCGGAGTACCACCGGAAAAGGTCTTTTTCTGTTAGCACTACCAGAATATCCTGCCCAGTCGCTCTACTCAGCCTTACTTTCTGGGGAGAATTTCGAGCTGGGATGAAACCCTCGGCGATCCAACATTCTATAAGATAGTCCGTGTAGATTTTGTACTGATGAGGAAACAATGCCCCATAGAGTAAGCACTTCTTAGTATTTCCTTCCAGTCCTTGATATATTATCTTGTAAACCTTGTCGAATTCATTTAGGTCGATGGATCCGTTGGACTTGATCTCGGACTGCAGGACTCGCTTCACGTGATACCATGACTCTGCATCTTTCTTGTCTCTTAGATTCGTTGCTATTGTCCGAATCATCCATGGTATCCCCGTGCAGCACTCGATTATCCTGTTGGCTATCCCTCTCAAGCTGTTGTCGGGGAATTTACCATGGATGTTCTGGAAGAGTAGCTGCGCCTCCTCCTCCTCTAATCCTCGTATCTCGACCTCATGCCCTGTCATCTCGCGGACCACATTCTTGTCTCTGGAGCAGAGCACCACCTTTCTGAACTTGTGGCCTTGCTTCAGCCCCAGTTTCTCCAGATCTATGATGCTGGAGACTTGATCCATGAGCAAGATGTACTTTTTATTGCCAAGGAATGTGGAGATGGTGTTTGCGTTCTTGATTCTGCTCTTGGCAGCCTCGTGATCTATGCTCAACTGGCTCATGATCTCGTTCTGCAACGCCTCGATGTCAACAACGCTCTTGCTGTTGCTGCTACCATCTGCCGTCTCCATCTCCGGGGGATACTCTATCCAGATGATGTTGTCCACATTGTACCGCTTGTCTCCACCGCCCTCCTTCGATGACCTGTGCTCGAGCAGCCGATCGTGCAGCTTCTTCAAAACAGTCGTTTTCCCAGATCCTTGACACCCTAAGATCCCCACCTTCTTCCCATCCTCCTCGAACAGGTACTCCAGAACCTCATCAACATATGTGTCAAACACCGGAAGAACATGTCCATCATCATCCATCTTGTCCAGATTCAGTCCTGACTTCTTCACGGTCATGTTCTCCAGTTTCAGTGCAACGAGAGCCCTCTCGGCCCGGGTACTCAGCCGCGCGATGTCTTTGCTCAGCCTCCCAAGCTTGAAGAAGCGGAATGTCATCACCTTTGCGTTGAGATCTCCTAGCTCGCCGATCATCAGTGCTGCGGTGGCGTCGTCGAGCTCAGTTGTTGAACTGAGTCGGTTGCTGGTGATCGTTGTGTACTTCTTGATGAACTTGATGTACTCCTTGTTGATGGCTGCGACTTCGGATTTCATCACAACGTATGAGCCGGCTTGCTCCATGGATGGTGAATGTGCCAAGGTTCGATCGATTCTCGTCTTCTCCGAGCTTATCAAACTCAGATGGGTTATCAGTGTACTGATTCTTTCTTCCAAAAGTTTGATGGCTCGTTTCTTATCCTTAAAGTAAAGTAAAATGTCTTTGCCGAGGCTGTATGCAGGTGACGCACCTTGCACTACCAATGTTGGCACCAACACCATCCTAGAAAATATATATGCCTATGTTTGTGAGTGTTGTTGTATATGGAGAAAAAATATTTTAACAAGAAAGTATGTGAAATCATGTGCTATCTATAATAGATTAATGCATAATTTTTACCGACATCTCAAAACATCAGATAATGCATAATTATAACAGATGGAGTGAGCATATTATAAATCGGTAACGGTGTTCGGGTTTGGAGGTGAGAATGGAGCAGGGATACGTTCCAGACGGATGGAGATGGAGAGGAAATTCGGACGAGAAATGTAGTACCAAGAACGCGTACGGCATTTTGAAAGATTACAACCTCAATGGTCTAAGTGACCATCAAAGAAGTAGAAGGTTTTGAGCTAATTAAGAAGAGTTTTGATCTAGCAAGCAGGTGATAAGTCGAGATGCGTTCTTTGTGGGAAAGAGGAGGAGTTCGTCAAAGTCCATATGATTAGTTATTTACTATTGGTGCAAAATCTCTACGGCTATCCAATTTCGATTCGAGGAACACATATATT
Organism: Thymus mandschuricus; assembly: GCA_029379335.1. Taxonomy (NCBI): domain Eukaryota; kingdom Viridiplantae; phylum Streptophyta; class Magnoliopsida; order Lamiales; family Lamiaceae; genus Thymus; species Thymus mandschuricus. The sequence goes on along the minus strand of CM057082.1, from coordinate 13,634,030 downwards.
GAAATTTGGGCATTCTTAGAGGGGTTTTTGGAAGGAAACTATGGTTTTTATCCAACAACCTTAAGCTAACGATGAGCTTATGTATTCGAAACTAACCGAAAGCATGTTTATTCATATAAAAAGTGTGCACTATATATCCAACAACCAAGAAGAAGAAGAAAGGTAATTGCACATAATAGGAGCTACTAATTAAGTATTAAGTATTTATAATAAATGAAAACGGTGTACTAATTGATGTTATCTGACGATCGATAGAGATAAAATTAGACGCCAAAAACCAATCATCAATCTCTTATATTTGCAAATATTTTACCAAAAATCTGGGCAATGCACGATTAGAAGTTAGAACTAAAACAAGAAGCAGTTTCTCAAACTGGATAACACATAATTAATCTCCGAATTCATGAAAACATGATCAAAGAAAACATAGTTTATATATTACCTGAATTCAAGGAGTTGTGAAACAAATATCACCTCCCTCCCTCCAAATTAATGCTCCTCTATAAGTCAATGGCACTAGCTCATTCTCTCTCTCTCTCTCTCTCTCTCTCAATATAAGTTATAGAAGTTGAATAAGGAAGAATATTGGAAGAAGAAATCTCATAACTACTACCGTATTAGTAAATTCATACTCCGAGTATGGAACGCGTACCGGCAAAATCGATGCTAATGAAGAAGGCGTTAGCATCGATTTAAAGGTGTTTCATTATATTTGCTGCTTGTTTTTTTTTTTTTTATAATTATATACGTACTGTTTCCTATCTATCTCTATTTGTTCTCCCCTCTATAGTCTATATGACTATATCTACGTTTACTCCCATTTCCTTTTGTGTTTATGATATTTCAATATTTCATTTCTTCAATTTCTTTTCTGTTTTTTTGTTAGCTTACGTTTATTAAATTTGTTTTATTTACTAATCTAATTGATTATATATTTTATAGAGTTAATTTGTACTCCTATATCTTTTTTCTTATATTTATTTAATCTTCAATTTTTATTTTTTTTATAAATTACCACTATTTTCTACTCCCTCCATCTCATTTATAAACTGATAAGTTTTATTTTCGTTCGTCTCACTTATATAGGGATACTACCTTAAATAGCAAAATTTTAAAATACTAAAACTCATTCACACTACTTTGTCCACCACTATCACTCTTGTTTTAATTTTTGTGTCGGAAAAATTATTCATTTATGAGTGAGACAAAGAGGGTATTATATGTCTAAAACCAAAGTCAATATATATTACTATTTTACAGTGTTCTAAAAATCGGCCTAGGCGCTAGGCGGTGCCCGGCCGCCTAGATTTTATGCTAGGCGGCCGCTTCTAGGCGGTGCTCGGCTAGGCGGCCCTAGGCGGAGCTGGACGGAGCTAGGCGGGGCTGGGCGGGCTGGGCGAAAATTTATGTAAAAGACTACTAAATTTGTAGAATTTGAACTATTAATTAGCATATTATATTATTATATAATTTATATTTGTTGAATCTTGTCCATTAATCATAAATTAGTACTCCCTCCGTCCCACTTCAGTAGTCATCTTTCTTTTCGGCACGGGATTTTATGCGTAGTGTTAAATTTGAAAAAGTATGGGGTCCACATCAAAAGTAATGGTTAATTTTTGCCTTTTAAAGAAAGAGGACAAGTGAAGTGGGACGGACGAAAATAGTATTGAAGACTACTGAAGTGGGACGGAGGGAGTAGATGAAAGTATATTAGTAAATGATATATACTGTTTATTATATGATATTGTGTAAAAATATACATAAAGCCTAGAATCCGCCTAGAAGCCCGCCTAGACGCTAGTCGGCAGCCCGCCGCCTAGCTACCGCCTAGCGTATTTTAGAACATTGCTACCCCCTCCGTCCCACTTTAGTAGTCCTCTTTCTTTTCGGCACGGGATTTTATGCGTAGTGTTAAATTTGAAAAAGTATGAGGTCCACGTCAAAAGTAAGGGTTAATTTTTGCCTTTTAAGGAAAGAGGACAAGTGAAGTGGGACGGACGAAAATAGTATTGAGGACTACTGAAGTGGGACGGAGGGAGTATTTTATATGAAAATACACAGATCTAGCCCAATAAATCTAGTAACAGATTTATCTCGAACTTTACATTTGTGCCAATAAACTACTGGTTATTCACACCTACCTTTATGTATTTTTATAAAACTTGAATTATAAAATTAAATTATCGTAAATCGTTCATTTGTCATTAGACATTTTTGATTTTCATATCAAATAAAGATCTGAGATGATCTTTTATTTTAAATCAATCGTCAATCTATTTTTTCTATCATTAAAAAAAATAAAATTTATTTCAAGACATTATACCTTTTATTTTATCTAGATTAAGAGTAGTCTAACATTTGTGCATAAAAATCGGAGGACACATTATAAATGAAATGGAGGATACATCATAAATAAAATGGAGAGAATATAATATAATGCTAGTTATGAAACTATATTAAATTAATTAAAAAAATCTCTAAAATATATATTTAACTGAGACAAAAAAGTAAATAAATTATAAAAGCAAGAAATTGAAAATTGAATAAAGTATACGAAGAATATATAATCTAGCAAATTAAAAAATAAAATCAATTTAATAAACTTAAAGTAAGAACTGAAAAAGAATTACAACAAGAAAAAGTGAAATATTATTTTCATAACAGAAAAGGTAAAGAAACAAAAGGAAATATGAGTAGAGTGAGAAATGAGGAGAGAGATACACGAGAGGGGAAGAAACAATATACTCCACATCGTATAATGTATATACACGTGTAGGGCTAGAGTAGAGTGTCTTCACTGCAGAAGGAGGTAGCATCCCCCTTGCCCGTACTATTCGTGCTTCCTATGAATTATGAAAATGGGTGACAGACATTATTGAGCAGTGTCCGTCGCAAAAATTCAACATGAATTATTTTATGTCATGAATTTTTAAAACAATGAAAAAAATGTGATGTGATCATTTCTCAAATAATATGCAAATCGGTAAGGACGCTAAACTAGTCAATATTAAATGTCTCGAGTTCGAATCGTTCATTGCCAGAAAAAACGATGGAAAACGATGGAATTGACGAGGAGAAAACGGAAGCCTGGAGCGATTTGACTGTTTCCTTCACGATTTCGACAGTTGACTCTGCAGCTATATATGGTCGTTTTAAACAAGGCAAAAATGCATATAAATACATGAACTTTGCTTGAAATCCATTTTTCACATGAACTTTCAATTTTTTCTATAAATACACAAACTTTGGTTTGTGTTCAATTTTTCTATACTTTACAATTTTCCCCAAATTAAAAGTGACTTGTCATCTACGTGGCATCCAAAATTATACACGTATGCACACCGTCAACGTTGTATGCAAAATAAAATTTTAATTCAAAATATATATTATTATAGTAATTTTACAATTTATAAAAATTATAAATAAATAAATAAAAAATGTTTAAAATTCTAGAAACAATGCCAGAAAATACACACAGTCCCCGGAAGAGAACGGAAGTCACCGGGAATTGAGAGTAGAAGGTGAAAGATGGTGAGAAATTTTAAGGCTTTCTAAGAGAAATTGATAATTGGAAATTTTCGAAAACAAAGGAAAATTGGAGGCAGCGCCGGCAAGTCGCAGTGTCGGCGGCAGAGGAAGAAGATGGAAGGGGGGCTGTGTCGGTTTTCTGGCGTTGTTTCTAGAATTTTAAACATTTTTTTTTTAAAAAAAATAATAATAAATTATAAAATTACTATAATAATATATATTTTGAATTAAAATTTTATTTTGCATACGATGTTGACGGTGTGCATACGTGTATAATTTCGGGTGCCACGTAGATGCCACGTCACTTTTAATTTGAGAAAATTTGTAAAGTATGGAAAAATTGAACACAAGCCAAAGTTTGTATATTTACAGAAAAAATTGAAAGTTCATGTGAAAAATGGATTTCATGCAAAGTTCATTTATTTATATGCATTTTTGCCTTTAAACAAATATAGGTATAGCTTTCAACAATTAAAAAGTTATTATTAATTATCACTTAACCAGCAACAATTTTCTGTAAGGGGGGAAGAGAATTATTATTATTATTATTATTATTATTATTATTATTATTATTATTATTATTATTATTATTATTATTATTATTACTACTATTACTATTACTATTACTATTACTACTATTACTACTATTACTATTAGTACTATTACTATTATTACTATTACTACTATTATTACTATTATTACTATTATTACTATTTTTACTATTCTTACTATTGTTATTATTGTTATTATTACTATTATTACTATTATTATTATTATTATTATTATTATTATTATTATTATTATTATTATTATTATTATTGTTTTATTACTATTATTACTATTATTACTATTATTACTATTATTATTATTATTATTATTATTCTTATTATTGTTATTCTTATTATTGTTATTGTTATTATTCTTATTGTTATTGTTGTTATTGTTATTGTTGTTCTTGTTCTTGTTGTTCTTGTTCTTGTTGTTCTTGTTATTGTTATTGTTATTGTTATTGTTGTTATTGTTATTGTTGTTATTGTTATTGTTATTGTTATTGTTATTGTTATTTTTATTATTATTTTTATTATTGTTATTGTTATTATTGTTATTGTTATTGTTATTGTTATTGTTATTGTTATTGTTATTGTTATTGTTATTGTTATTGTTATTGTTATTGTTATTATTATTATTATTATTATTATTATTATTATTATTGATTATGCATATTTTGGACTCTTTTTTTTTTTTTTTTTTTTTTTTTTTTTTTTTTTTTTATATATATATATAGCTTTACTAACAGAAATTGAAAGGTTACGTCATGGAGGACTCGAACTCAAATCCTTTGGTCCCAAAACATAACCTCTACCATTAAGTCAACACACGCATACGGGAGTTATCTGGACTTTTGCATTCTCCTCTAAACCTTCATTTATGCATGTTGAGATATAGATAAATAATTAGTTTGTTTAAGGAAGTTATAGATGAGTTGTAACTTCCAAATATTCAATATTCAATTTAACTTCAGAAACTACACTTGTCCTTTCTTTTGTTTTTCCCTATGAGACTATGAAAGGTTATATTAGTCAAATGATTCTAGATTTTGGTGGGTTCATTTTATTTATTTATTTATGAGAATAGGTAATGGGATTTCCGGCGTATTAACAAAGCAATTGTCCTTTCTAGTGTTGGTATTCGATTAGATGAGTATGGGTTGAGAAAAGTAACATTCATAAATGGAGCAAATGTAATTTGAGAGAGCTTGGAATGAGCTATTATGTAATAGTTAGATACTCCTTGTACCTCGATTTTGTATTTTAATAAAGAGAAATTGCCCAATAAAAAAAAGAGTTAGTAAGGTAAATTTGACTATTTGTATCCAACCTAATCCCATACAAAAATCCCATACTTACTTTGTATGACTTCAAATTAAACCCATAATATAAGCCTGCACCTTTTCCTTAGTTTAGTAATAGTAGTATATATTATGGTATATGAATAAGACCCATGAGACTATTCGAAGCAAATGTTATCCCATCTTTTATCCCACAATTTGTCAATTCTTAAATTAAGCTCGTCCCGTTAAGCAAACGCCTCTCGAACGATAAATTCCATGCGAAGGTCGATTCACCCAACAGTCGACACATGACACAAATCGAACCAGAACCGACCAAAATCCTCAGCTCCAAAATGGAAACCGAATAATATGTTTTAAGGCCTATTAATATTTATACAATAACAGAATCTACTCATATTCTCAATATCAGGTGGAATAATGATCAAAACTCACAAAATCGAGTCAAGTGCTCGTGCTCGTACAAGTAAGCTCTCATTAGAATCTCAATCCGCAACACAGAGGGGAGAGAGTGTGAGGGAAGGTCTGCTCTTTTCTCTCTCTCTCTGTCTCAGTTCGACTCGAGTTCAACCCCATGCTTAAAGTTAAACTGGTGATTTACCTTGACCCTCCCTTTGAAAATGGCTCATACTTGAATCATTTGGGAATGAAAGCACGATTAAGTTCCACTGGCACCAGAGCCGTCTTCGGCAGCCTTTTTCTCCCTTTGTTTTCCCCTTTGTTTTCTTGTTTTTCAGCGCATTTTTGCTTAGTTGTCTGAAGTTGAGACACAAAGGAAAGTCAGAAACAAAAGTTATAAAACTAAAGAAGGCTTCAAGTTCAAGAAAAACCAACACATTTACCCGGTAGGGCTTTCTCCGAACAGCTGCATAGGAGAATTGTCGAATTAGTATATGTATATCTATTAGAGGGCGAAAAACAGAACTAAAAAGTGAAACGATTACAGATGTTGAACAGATATTGTAATGATGGGGTTTAGGGTTCAGAATTTAGAGTCACTCAAGGGTTATAACTGTGGCCATTGGTGGACGACAGCATCCAGTCGTTGGGTAAAGTAAACCTTCTATAGTTCTTTTTTAAGCAATTAAACGTGGTGCTTATTATACCAAAATCCGCATGTAGTTGAATCGAACCAACACAACTTTAACTGGCTAATGTTTGGACATGTAATATTTTCTTACAGAAGCATATTGATATCAATATCAAATTTTCTTCTACTGTAATTAAACAGCTAAATTCGTCTAATGTGGACCTTCTGAGCATTGAAATTTAGAAAATATGATTCACACTAATGCTCGTTGGCTCATGCTGATTACTAGAAATTCTAGTGAACTGCACATGCAACCTTACGCATCAAAAGTCAACCCAATGGATCAGTTATACACTTCTAGAGAATTTGACTAATAAGTTATTACCATAAAATTCTCCAGCCATCAATCACATGGAGTTACAGTTCATGTGATAGAGGTTAGAATTAAGAAATTTTGTGAAACTTTAAGAGCCAACTTCTGCAAAAGTGAAACGAACGATCAAATCAAGTTTTGGCTTATTTAAAAATACCTCTGCCTGAACTGCAGCTGCTGCTTTAGCACTAGGTGGGCGATATGCAGCAGGTTTTTGTGCAATAGTGTTGGCAGCAGCAGGTTTTGAGTTGGCTTTCGGCACTTGTCCTGGAATATTAGTCTCTTTTTAGTACTCTTAATTAACAAATCCAAATCAGACGGAGTTTAGAGAAAGTGCAACAAAAAAGGTAGACCTTGCTTTGTTGTAGTATCTTCCAATTTCAACAAATCAACAGACTTCAAAACATCTTCAATGTCGCCAAATTTTTCAGGTGACTCTGGTTTCCAGTCTACCAGTAAGATCAATGGCAAAGAACCAGCTAATAAAAAGAAATCACTTCTGAAGAAAAACAGAACTTAACCCATAGGCATTCACCTGAAACAATTTGTCGTACATCCTCTTGAAAAACAATGAACCGTTGTGATGGAATATTTCGATCCTTCATACAGAAAGGAATAGAAAGGAGAAAAGAAAAAGGGAAAACAGCTGTCAAATAACTTCACAAACTAGGGCATCACGTGCCATTAAATACAGACATAAAGGTATGATAAACAAGACTCGCAAAATAAACTTTTAACTTCCAGATAGGAAAGCATCGAGTAAAACGTATATCTGTTTATCATATTTCACTAGGAAGGGATAATGCCAAAATATAAGTCAAGCAGATAAACACTTGGCCAATAGGTCCGTTAACACTATGTTCTCAAAGATATGTTAAGGTAATCTAAAGTAGATAAACAAACTCTCAACATATAATAAACTGTGAAGTATTACAACAAACATTATTGCATCCCTCAAATACTATTCCAAGTAAGAATGTAGACTCTTTTCTTTTCCCATTACTTACACCAACCAAAAGTAATTCAAGTAGTGCAGAATTTCTGGCATACCATAGTCCATTATTTATTTTCTTTATCTATTATCTAATACTCCCTCCGTCCACCTATTTCTGACACGCTTTCCTTTTTGGGCCGTCCACCTATTTCTGACACGTTTCCTTTTTTGGAAAGAATTAGCCACTAAGTAGTACAATTAGTAAATCCCTTATTACACTTAACATTCCATACTTAAATCTCATCCACTCATTTTTTCTGCACGTAGTTCGATATAATTTAAATTTCGAAAGTTTAAATTATTATAACTTGCTCGTTTGTTATCGGATTTTTATGATTTTTATATCAAATTAAAGGTCTTTATACGATCTTTCATTTAAGATCAGACAAGAATATGTTTTTATGCATATATGATGCTCTGTTTCTAAAATATGTTTATTCCCTACAAAATACACTTTATACACTACACCCCAAAACACTATACACTTAACACACTAACCACTCCCGTCTTAAAACCCGTGCAAAAAGCAAACGTGTCAGAAATAGGTGGACGGAGGGAGTATAAAATTATGATAGCATATCAATATATCATCATATTGTCAGCAAATAACCCAAAATCTGGAAGCAAATGACTCCGTTTAACATCGAATAAAGCCAATTAGACTGAACTCTTGGACACAAAACATGCAAACAGAATGAGAATTTGTGCCATTATATACACTGAAACAGATGCGATTAAGAGTTCTCCAAAAATGAAGATAAAAGTACATACCCATTGTCAACCTGCAATCTTGGAGCTGTTGTGGCAGTCATAAAATATCGTCCATCTGGGGACCACTCACTTGTCACTGATAATTCAGCTTTTGTAGCTCCTAGTTTCTTTTTTTCTGAATAATCCCAAAATGCCTAAACAGCAAAAAAAATTAAATTGAACTAACCATGGCATTGGTTATACAGTTGTGAAAGCAGATTCATCACTAAAACGCTCAATTGCCACATCAAAGAAACACACACACACACACACACACACACACACACACAGAGAGGGAGCTGGTCATGCCACAAACTATAGCCGAATGTATCCATACATCAACATGCATAAGACATTAGTAATACAACGAGTCCTATGAAAGAAATTGACACAACATAAACAGGGCAAACCAGAATCTCCCTCCAGACCATGGCTCAGTAATACTGACACTATTTAAGTGCCATTACATTATTTTTGCATCTGCAGCTGAACAAATAGCTTGACATTCATAGTTCATATAAAACAATTAACATAAACTGTATGACACTTGCTCCCCAAATAATGCCAGAAACTACTTTCATCTTTATCTTTTTTTTTTTTTTTTTTTTTTTTTTTTGATCGGGCAAATGTTAGATGTTAGTACGCCTAGCTCCCAAACACTCCAAGAAAATCTCCAAGCCACCTTATATCTCCCTAATTCGCTCCCACCAGGGATCGAACCAGGGTCACTCCTTCAAGGTAGGAGCCCGGTGGCCAGGTGCGCTAAGACACCTGGTTACTTTCATCTCTATCTAATATATTATCTTAGCCGGTTTTAACACTCCAAGTGATATGAAAAAAATACAGCTGCCTGCTACTCAACAACACAGACGTCTCCCAGCAACTGGCACACAAAGATCTTTAGAAATCAAACACCAGTGGAAGAGGAGGAAATGTTGATCTCACTGAACATCCCATAATGATTTAAGACAGAAGTAAATGATCAGAGGGAAGAGTATACCATGTCACCAGGTAAGTTACCAAACCCTGCCAAACATATAACTGTGGAAGTTTTAAGGATACAACTCAACATAAGCTAATTTATTAAAAATAGAGGGGGAAATATAGTGATGAAATGAAGAAGACAACATTTCAAAAGGATACACTTTCCTTATGGATTCCATCTAATAGTATTGTATGGGCCAGTCCCAAGCTCTAGCAGAGGTTTGCACTTTGCGTCAAATATGGTTGCCACAGCAGGCATAACTGAGCTGGGTCAAGGAAGATGAGGAGATAAACAGAACAAGAACTAGAGAACATGAACAAAATCTACAAAGCAACATAGAGATAAAATCTTAAATCATTTTCAGGTATACAATCACGTATATATTTCTATTGGCAGAGCCAAAAAGAAAAACATTTTACTTCTTTATAATTAGAAAATCCCAGGGAAGAGAAGAGGTACCGAGTCTTTTTACATTGTACACGTTCCAATGAACATACCATATTGCTATTTGCTACACATAAATTATACTCATATAGCATGGTGCTCAAGTCTCAAAAGGGTGATATCCTCAATTCTCTGTTGTTGAGTCCAATTTGCATCCTAGAAGGTACCCACCCCAACTTCTTTTAACTAGAATAACAAACTTAAATACCAGTAAAGGTAAAATACAATGAACGATGAGGAAATTATGAGTATATATGCAAATAGAATAAGCGATTGGTGTAGCTACACTGCCTTCCAATTCTACCAAAGAGAACTGAATCTCATTATCCCACACACCATTGAAAAGGGATCAATCAAGCATCATCTATGTAAAGAAAAACTAAGGATACATCCATAAACAGCTGCAAATTCTTTACCAGAGGAAGACCACTGAACATCGTGTACAGGCCCCTCCTTACCTGCAAAGTGTTCGAGATAAATCGCCAATGACTATCAAATATTCAATAAAAAATGAAGTATGTTGAGTCAGTTGGAAAAGGAGTCGAATAGCACATACGAAGTGGCACTAATCCCTCATAAGTTCCATCCGTAGTCAAATAATTTAACTTGGTCTCTCCATAATAATTTTGATTTGTTTTATCAACATCTGACTGCACAACAATCAAGAGCCCCTTGGAACCATGGTTCCAATGCAACTGCACAGAGGAACACCTAAAGAAACTTTTACGTGCAACAGGTTCACTCTGTGACTCCTTCGTGCAAGAAAATATTTGAACATTGGCCGGCATCCCCTACAGAGATCGACAAAATTCAAACTAACTTAAGTTTATACGTGGAACTTTCCAGCAGTGAACAGTACCAATAAATGATTGGTATTAACATCAGAAAGTTGATTCTCCTCATCACAATACCCCAAGCCCATAGAACTTTTCAACGAAAACAAATTTCAGCGCTCCCTCAAAAACAAGACTTGCTAAATATCTAAACATTACATAGCCTTGAACTATAATTGCCATTATGTTGTGCTTAAAGAAAATTCAGGATTCCATAGAAGTCCAAGTTTTTAACGAACAATGACAAGTAAAATGATGAATCCTTATCACAAAACCACAGGCTAATAGAACTTCCAACTTGGATGTGTCCCTTAAATGACCAGACATCACTGCATATCAAACCAACTAGCCTTGAATAGCAATTTCCCTGTTGCTGTGCTCTAGAAATTCATTTTATAGAAGTTCAGAGTATGAAAGAACAGATGACAAGTTATATTTCCAGCTCATTCAATCAAATTTAAGTGATAAAATTTAAGTGACGAAAGAAAACAAAACTTAAACATTTTAAGTGAGCCAGGAACAAATACCTTCGATTCAGGAACAAATACGGCCACATAAGAACCAGGGCTCTTCGAAAGCTCGAATCCAGCAATACCAGGTACTCTAAGCCGATTAACAACTCCTTTAGAGAAATCTCCAGTATCAAAGAACTGCACTTCATTCGTTGCCAAACGACACGCCACCGCTTCATCAGAGCTGAATCGAACACACGACCTAAACAGCATCACAAAGCAATATAACATCACTCCAACTGAGAATCCAAAAATCCCACACTCAAATTCACAACAAACATTACCATGTCGCCTTCGTCATGTTCTTCTGGAACGCTTGATAAACCGTTTCTCCAGTCTCCGCTAGGTTTGCTATTTTAGCTTTTCCTTTTAGTTAAAGGTGTGGAGAGCTACTCACCCAAAGAGAAAGCCTAAATCGGCGCATCGGCGGCACCGGTGCGAAGGCTATAGAGAGGAAAACGGAGGCGAGGCGGCGGCGGAATGCCTCGTATTCAAAGCTCCGAAGGAAGAAAAGGGGGTATCGTCAACGACTATATAGGAGAGAGAGGAACTTGAAATTGACGCTATTTATAGTGAAAAGATAAATTATACTACCCATTAGAAGTTACTCCCTCCGTCCCTAATAAGTGTCCCGAGCCGTAAAAATGCAATAACCAAGAAAGTGTATAATTTTACCATATTAACCCCTAATCATTACATAGAAAATTGAAAAAGAAAAAAAAGTGTAATGATAGCAGGAGTAAAATTGGTAGTTTAGCTAAATTTTACATTGAAAAATGTGATAGGACACTTATTTGGGAACAAAAATTTTACTCCTTTGGTACATTTATTAGGGGACGGAGGGGGTATAAATTTTAATATTTTTTTAATGAAACAAAATTACCCTTACTAATTACTCCCTCCGTCCCACTGGGATAGGGACCTTTTTTTCCGGTGCAGAAATTAAGACGAGAATGATGATAGTGAGATAAAGTGAAATGTAGTGGGTTAAGTGATGTGTCAGAATTTTATTGGGTTAGAATTCTCGAAAAGGAAAAGGTCCCTATATCAATGGGACATCTCGAAAAGGAAAAGGTCCCTATATCAGTGGGACAGAGGGAGTATATTTTAAAATTTTCATTTTTAAGAATACTAATTTTTGCGACAAATAAAAAACAACACTTTTCACCTTTTGTTGTCCGCCGGAGAATTGCACTCCGATCGAGCCCGGTTGTGTCACCTTCGTCGTCTTATCCATTTCCTTCTCATGTCATTCGAGTCATCACCGTCGACAATCCGTGTCACTGCCTCTTCAACCGTAGGAAAATGTTCAACATTGATGACGATATCTAGAAATACCAATGTTTTAAAAACTGGACCGGCCGGTAGACGTGTATTCGGGCCTGGGCCCGCCGGTTACGGGCCAGGCCCGCCGGGCCGCGGTCCTAAAATCGGAGGACCGGGCCCGGACCGGTTGATGAGGATGGCGGTCCCGGGCCGGGCTTGGGCCCGGCGGTCCCGGGCCGGTTCAGAACCGGCGGGCCACGCGGGCCGGCCCGAGGCCCGGCTGGTTCACTTTGCTGCTTTGGCAGTTGGCTTTGCATGCATGGGGGGAGTCCAAAACAGGGGAGGCTCCCCTGTTTTCCATAAGCTACGGCTTTTGCACAAAATGTGCATTTTTTTTTTTTTTTTTTCATTTTGTAAACTTGTAATGCTTGTAATATTTTTTAATTGTAATTATTATTATTCTAATAATCTTACAAATGTTAAATTTTATATTTTAATCTTGAATTTTTTATTTTTAAAGTTAAAATAACTCATTGAATTGTAGTAAAATTTTGAGTTATTCACTAACATCACTTAAAATTTTTCATTGATAATTTGTAATTATAATTCTTATTATTCTAATAATCTTATAAATAGAAAATGTTAACTTTTATATTTTAATTTTGAGTTTTTCTTATTTTTTTTTTAAGTTAAAATAACTCATTGAATTGTAGTAAAATTTGAGTAATTCACTAACTTCACTTAGAATTTTTCATTGTTAATTTAGAACAAATAACTTAACTTCAATTTAAGAAATTTGACACTACAATAAGTAATAGGATGTTGAGTTGTTGACATTGAAATGAAACATAAATTTTATTAAGGGACTTGAGCTCAATTTATTTAAAAAATTGAGTTGCCTACGTATCCTCTAAGAGGAATCAAAGTCCACGTATTTCGATTACATTGGAATGATTTCTACTATCTAGTCTCTACCGGATCCGGATTTACCACGATCCGATTTACCACGATCCGATTCCGTGAAGGCTTCCGTGTCGCTCTCATTTCTTTGATCCCACTCCGGTTCTTGAGTTCTATTTACGGCCCTACACCAATCATCAAGCAACATTGTAGCTTCAATGTTTTCCGGCTTCATGGTTGATCTTCTTTGATCTAGCATGAGTCCTCCGGTGCTAAAGGCTTGTTCAACGGACACGGTAGATGCCGGGACGGCGAACAACTCCTTCGCCATGATAGAGAGTATGGGGAACTCCGTTCTCTTCGACCACCATCGCAACACATCGATCGATGGAGCACTATCTTCAACACCATAAACAAAACGAGATTGCAAAAATATATCCAATTCACCATTACCTTGGGCCATTGGATTTTCATAGGTTCTAGTATTGTACATACCTTGCATTTGTTGAACTAAGGGATCCATTGGATCCATAAAAGGAGGTAAAGCAAATGAAGAAGATGTCATAGAAATATTTGAAGAAGCACTAGAGTTGCTAGAAGAATCGTCTCTACCATGCATCGAATAATATTCATCAAAAAGAGTTCTCAAACTCCTATTTAGCCTAACCTTGATTAGATCAACATCCGGAAGATCAAAGAAGATTTGTTCACCATCAATTACAAGACCACTCATGTCCATTTGTTTAAAAGCATCATAATAAACACCCAACATTTGACAAACACCCTCATATCTCCATTTGGGATCCATACACTTAGCAAGCAAAAACACTTCCGGAATCTCCCTAAAATACTTGAGCCACTTTTGAACCATAAAATAAATCACACCCGTCAAGTTTGGCCTTAGAAAACAACTCTTAAAAGACAAAGCAATATACGTGCAATGTTCCAAAACACTAACCGAAGTAGAATAGTAAACACCCGATAATTGTTTAGTAGCATTATAAAAAACTTTAAACAATCCAAAAACCTCCATGCAAGCATCCCAATGAGCCTCGGTAAGAACTAATTGAACATCACTAAACTCCTTTCTAAAAAAATCACATAAATGCCCCCTATACTCCATAGTACTATTAAGCATTTCGTAAGTAGAATTCCAACGATGTGAGACGTCCATTCTAAAACACGTATACACAAGATTTTTTTGACGACAATATTTTTGCCATATCTTTCCCACGACTTTTTTTCCATGCAATATTTTAATGGCATTCCGAATAGGACTAACGGTTTCATCTAGAACACTAAGCGCATCTTGAACACATAAATTTAAAATATGACAAATGCATCTAGAGTGAAAATATTTTCCATGAAAAGAAGGTGAACATGCATCAATGAGTTGAGGAATACTAGCCGTGTTCGACGATGCATTATCAAAACCAACCGAAAATATTTTGTTAACCAAACAATACTCATTTAAAACAGTAATAATAAGTAGAGCAATATTTTGAGCCGAATGAGGCTCCTCGAATACCCTAAATGCAATCAAACGTTTTTGAACTTTCCATGAATGATCAATCCAATGACAAGTAATTCCCATAAAACTATTCTTATTGTAAGTATCGGTCCAAACATCGGCACAAATAGAAACTTTATGCCCCAAACGAGTCAAATATTTCATCAAATCAACCTTTCTTTCCATGCATTGTCTCCTAATCCTTTTAAGCACATTTGTCCTAGTGATTTTATTAGCATTGGGACTTAATCCCTCTTTAAAACAATCTTCATACTCTATCCTATCCGCAAAATTAAAAGGTTCCTTACACGTAGCAACAAATCTAGCAACCCTATCTTCATATCGATTTTTCTCAAATTTAAATAAAGGAGACGTACCCGGGTAATCCGTAGTCGAAGAGGCGGAGCCGGTACCTCGGATTTGAGTTTGAGAGGTTGGTATTCCGGCCTCGAAAGGATGAACATTATCTATGTGCCTTTGCAACGTGCCATAGCCTCCTCCTTCGATCCATTTGAAGGAAGATGTGCAATGGTTGCAATACGCCATGTATCTCTTTCGCGGATCGGGATAGGGAGGAAGACCTTCGGCAAGAACGACCTCCACTTTTTTAAAGTGTTTGAGGAAGATGTGGGACGAGGGCATCTTCTTAGTCTTCGGAGGCGGAGGAGGAGGAGGCATGACTTCGTCGTCACCTTCGTCTTCGCCTTCGTCATTGCCCTCGTCGTTGCCCTCGTCGTTGCCCTCGTCGTTGCCTTCATCATCATCGACGTCGTTGGTGGAGCCTTGGTATTCGTAACCGTGCTCCTCCATTTCATTAACCATTGCTTCAAATTCCGCATCCTCTTCTTGTTGAAGACGCAAGGCCATTTGCCTATCAATCTCCTCCGCCATTGCCGCCTTTTTGGACCTCGGTCGAGATTGACCTTCGCTTTGAGTGGCAATGGCCTTACCCTTACCCTTACCCCTACCCAATACTCTTGACCACATTTTGTCTTTGGGAAAGTGAGTGTAAGTAAGCTTGAAAGATAGAGTAGATAGATTGAGAGTAGAGCTTGAGTTGAGACTTGAGAGTAAGTAGATGTAGTGTAGATAGAGAGATTGAGAGAGATTCAGAGAGATTGAGACTTGAGAGTAGTTTGTGTGTGAATTATGTTTCATAGGAGTATGTATATATAGTGGAGAGTGTATAGGGGTGGTTTTGGGGCTTGAATGGGTGGGGTGGGGGGGTGCAACGGCTAGGAGCCGTTGCCAACGGCTAGGAGGGGTGGAAGAGCCAAAAAAACGGCTAGGAGAGGCTCATGGGCCCGGCGGTCCGGGCCAAGCCCGGCGGTCCCAACGGCTCTATTGAGCCTGGCGGTCCTGAGCTAGGCCCGGCGGTCCGGCCCGCCGGTTAACCGCCGGGCTACGGTTCCACGCGAGAGCAGCCCGGGCCCGGCACGGCTCTTTCCCGGTCCCGGTCCGGTCCAGGCCCGTTGACCGGCGGTCCGGGCTAAACCCGTTGACTTCCGGGCCGGTTCCGGGCCCGAACCGGCGGGCCGCCGAGCCCATGCACGTCTACCGGCCGGTTCGACCGGCAACCGGCCACGGACCGGTCCGGTTTGGACTGTAAAACCGGAGGTCTGTTAGAACCGGCTTTGAACCGCCCAAACCGGTCGAAACCTGATGAACCGGCGAACCGGGGCGGTTTTCGGGAAACCGGCCGGTTCTCTCTCTTACCCAAAAAATATACTTGTGTTTAAAGAGAATTGAACCCAAGATCTAGTAACTGAAAAACTAGAATTTCACCATCTACACTACAATAACTACTTATACATAATATAAATTTTATTTTATTTAACAATTGACTAAATTGAAGTATTATTTATGATATACATGTCTATTTTATCTCTCTCTTTCTGATTCCCAACTATTTTTCAAGAAAACGACCTACTAACGTAATGTTAATTATTATCATTTTATGATAATAAAGATAATTTTACATGTTTTTAATCTTCATATAGCTACTAAGAATAAAAAATTAAATATAATCAATAAATTTTTATTAAAAAAATATTTTTAAAACATAGAAATATTTAAATTCTATTAAGAATAAAAAATTATTTATAGCTTTAATGTATTTTTTACCTTATAAGTTATAAATTTATTCATATTTTTATATATATCATGTATTTAGTTATTATTAATATTATTTAATATCAATTTAATTATATAACGGTTCAACCATGGTTTAACCGGTTCAACCAATTGAACCATAAATCGAAAGCCTCACCGGTTCGACGTCCGGTTCGGTTTTTAAACATTGAGAAATACGATAAATTATGGTTTGATCGAGCACACATACATGCATGGCTCGATCGAGATCATCAAGGCACGGTCGAGCATAATCAACTCCAGTTAGATCCTACACACGTGCATGACTCGATCGAGCCCATTTGTGCTGAAGTTCGATGAGTTTCAATTTGATACTCTCTCTATTTTAATTATTAAAATTTAAACGTTTACAAAAAGACAATTAACTATTCATTTATAAACGGAAAGAGTGGGTATATAAAGTAAACCATAAACTTCGGTCATGCTGTTGACCTACTAAAAGTCCACAATACTGAGTTGGTTGTGGATTTGCCATTCCTACAAAAGTAGGAATCATATCTCCCATCTATCCCTCGACATGCTTCTAAGGATCAGAACAATCGAGAATCATCGCTTGTCTTTGAACTCTTTCAACGACCCAACCTGCAAAACAACGCGAAGATATATATAAAGTGATAGATAGAGTATAACACTAGTATGAAATAAAATCAAGTAAAAATAACTCCAACACTACCAACCTTTATTGAATTGTTTCACACTCCTGGAGCTGCGTCATGACCATTGCCATTGATCTGAATACCACCCTTGGTAGCTTTTTCTTCCTGAAGATCGTCACCACGTGGCGTCTCGTTATCATCGCCTCTTAAATCCGACCTCCCACTGCTTGATGCTCCTCCTCCTCCTTCAGTCGATTCATCCTTGAAACAACAAATTCGAAGAAAATGCTGATGTGCTTCATCTGGAGTAGTTAGTGTATTCCACCAGCTCTCTTCACATTGGATTGACTGCAGCTTTCTACAGTTTGAGGGAAGCAATGACAAATGTTTCAGTTTGTTGCATCTCTTGACAACTATGGATTTCAATGAATTCCATCTCATTGGAGTAGCCTTATATATGCTTATATCAGCTCGGGCAAGTCTGACAGCTCCATCATCTTCAAATTTCTCAGTAGATCCGAGTTACTCCTCGGCTCTTCGACAATCTCGGAAGTTCCATCACTCACTTGTATAATTTTCGAAAGCTGGCAGCAATTCTCTACTTTGAGATACTCTAGGCTTTGCAGAGACAGAGCTAGTGCGGTATCGAGAATCTTCGTTAGCTTGGGGCAGCCGTGGATTGTAATGGTTGTCAAGTTCGCAAGGGTTGTAGGAGGAACAGGTCCATTCCAAATGCACTGCAGGGAGTCGAGGTCGTATAAATGAAGCTTCTCCAAATTCTGAAACAAGCTCACTTTGAAAAAATCTTTCCTCTCATTGATTATGTATCCATCCATGATGTTCATCAAGTCCTTGCAGTTTTTCACCACGCAGAGTTTCACCGGATGCAAGTCGAACTCGCTGCAGGTGAAGCTATTGAGGCCATCATGGCCTACTATTTCGAAAGCGATGGCCTGATTGAGTAGCTCCTGGCAAGACGGGGAGAATTTTTCGTTGGTGGAGTATCTCAGCCATGTTTCTGCTGAATCTCCTGAAAACTCGGGTTCGAGGAAGCATCGTGTGTCATGAGAACCGACGGAGATTTTGAAAGACCGGAAGGTGTTTGAGCTCCAACTTGTTTCCTTCTTCTTCAAGGCCATGCTGTGAGTGACAAATGTGTCGAGGCTGCTCACATTTGGAAAGTTAAAGCACAGAGTATTCAAATGTTCCAAGCTAGCCAATTCAATTGCTATTCTCTTGGACACACTTAAGAAATCAAAGGCTACATCAATAATCAGCTCTTCCAGGTTTATTAACTTGCTGATGATACCTTCCGGAATCATCAGCTCGAGATCCTCCGCCTCTCTCGGAGACAGAGAGGCTCGCAAGCATCTCATGCTGACTAAGAAGCCGATTTCCACCGGCAACATGTGAACCGATGTTCCACGGAAGTCGAGGAACTCGAGCTTCTGTAGCTCAGCAACTTGAGGTGGCAAAGCAACGAGACGAGAGCAGCCATTCAGATACAAGCTCTTGAGGTTCACCAATAGACCGATTGACTCCGGCAATGCTCCTATCTTGTTGCCGTTCAAATCAAGAACACGAAGGCTCTCCATTCGAGAGAAGAAGAAATCAGTAAGCTCTTCCAGTTCAGGCTTCAAGGACTGCAAGAACAAAGTCTGGAGTTTGGAACAATCTGGAATTCGGGGCAACTGCATTATGCCACAACCTATCAATGACATTCTTGTGTAACTAGTCCATGCATCCGGGCCGGGTGTTCGATCGACGGATGGCACCCAAACTGCACATCCTTCCTCGTCGGAGTAACCTAGCTCTAAGGCCACTCTTCTGAAATGTGGCGGCATTATCACGTACTTTTTTCCGGAATTCCATCGCAGCAGATCGTTCTCGGTTAGGCACTTGAGGATACTCTTTCCAACACCTCTACCTAGCCTTACTTTGTGGGGAGAATTTTCAGAGATGAAGCCCTTTGCTATCCAACATTCTATGAGATAGTCTGTGTAGATTTTGTAGCAATGAGGAAACAATGCCCCATAGAGCAAGCACTTCTTGCTCTTCTTTTCCAGTCTTTCATATGCTATCTTATAAACCGGGTCGAATTCATCGAGGTGAGTGAATTCATTGGACTTGATCTCCGATTGCAGGATTCGCAGGGCATGATGCCATGACTCTATATCCTTTTCGCCTGTGAGGATCGTCGCGATTCCGCGTATCATCCATGGTATCCCTGAGCAACACTCGATCATCCTGTTAGCGACTCCTTCGATGTTTTGGTCGTGGAATTCACCGTAGATGCTCTTGAAGAGTTTCAGCGCCTCACCCTCGTCTAGGCCTCGTATTTCGATCTCGTGTTCGGTCATCTAGATGAGCATGTTCTTTGTGAAGATTCGTCCGCAAATTCCATTATGGAATATTATATTCTTGGATGAGTTATTATATCTTTAGGATATACTTGGTATGATATCTTTAAGATATCTTTTGGGATTCCTTGTTCCTTAAGTATTGGGATTCCTTGTTCATCAAGAATAAGGATTACTTGATCCTCAAGAATTAGGGTTATATGCAAGCCTATATATATGGGGCTTGTATTCGTTATTTGAGTGTGGGTTTTTGGTGAGAGCTTAGCCGATATTGCGGTTTTGTGAGCTGAGAGATTTCTCGTTTTCTAGTTACTTTCGGGTTTGGGGAATAGAAGATAGGGTTTCTTCTTTGAGTGTTTTCTCCATTGTAACTTTGTAATCTCTCGTATAGTAGATCATATTCAGTTGACCCTCCGTGGACGTAGGCATTCTGCCGAACCACGTAAACTGCTCGTGTTCTTGATCTATTATTTTCGTTCTGCTCTCATATCATCCTCATAGATATTGTTATCTTTGGCGTTACGAGTATTGTTCTGTGTTGTGTTATAACTTGTGTACCGCACACAGAATATTGTTGTTAGTATCCCTAACAATTGGCGTCGTCTGTGGGAATCGGATCTACGATGTCTACCACGAAGTTTGACGCAGAGAAGTTCACAGGGGTGAACGATTTTGGTCTATGGAGGATTAAGACGAAAGCTTTGTTGACACAACAAGGCTTGGCGGATGCTATCAAACCTGAAGCTGATTTCGTGAAGGCCGTTAAAGAAGAGAAGAGGGACGAGATCAATGAGAAGGCGCATAGTGCCCTCATTCTATGCTTATCAGATAAGGTTTTGAGAGAGGTCGCCAAAGAGAAGTCTGCTGCGGATATTTGGCAAAAATTGGAGAGTCTTTATTTGACTAAATCGTTTGCAAATCGTTTGTACTTGAAGCAGAGGCTGTATTCCTTCAAGATTGTGGAGGATAAACCCATCTTGGATCAGATAGATGAGTTTAATAAGGTTCTTGATGATATGGAGAACATAGACGTCAAGATTGATGATGAGGACAAGGCCATCATCTTGTTGAATTCCCTTCCGAAGTCATACGAACACCTGAAGGATGCTATGATGTATGGTAGAGAAAAGACCATTACATTGAGTGAAGTTCAATCTGCACTGAAGGGCAAGGAGCTGCAGAAATCGAACGAGGTCAAGCATCAAGATCAGGCTGCTGAAAGCCTGAACGTCAAGAAGAACTTTTCGAAAGGAAAGTTCAAGAAGCCTTTTCATGACAACAAGAAATCTGCCTGTGAGAAGGACAAGGGATCGAAGGACAAAGAGACCAGGAGCTGCAGGTATTGCAAGAAGCCCGGGCATATCGTCATGGATTGCTATGCCCTGAAGAGGAAGGAGGCCCTCAAGGATCAGAAACCTGATAATGCCCAGGTTACTGAGATGGTCGAGAATGCCGAGATGCTGAATGTGTTAGACTCTAACATATGTGATGAGTGGATTCTTGATTCCGGATGCAGTTTCCATATGAGTTCACACAATGAATGGTTCGAAGATCTCAAGTACGAAAGTTTTGGACCTGTGTTGCTCGGCAATGACGAGTTGTGTGGCGTGAAGGGAGTAGGGAATATTACTCTCAGAATGCATGATGACTCTCTCAAGATTCTGTCCGAAGTTAGGTACATTCCCCAGCTTAAAAGAAATCTTATTTCTCTCGGCGTGTTAGAAGCAAAGGGGTATGTTTTTCAGTCTGGCAATGGTGTACTTCATGTTATGAAGGATTCGAAGGTTATCATGAAGGGCATTAGGAACCGGAGTTTGTATTACCTTGATGCAAAGTCGGTGATTGGAGAATCTGAAGCTAATACAGTTGACGATTCCATGTTGTGGCATATGCGGCTAGGCCACATTGGAGAGAAGGGATTGAATGAATTGTTGAAGCAGAACTTGCTACAACATTCTGGCTCATTCAAGGTTGAGTCTTGTGAACAATGTATCTTGGGCAAAAGCAAGAAGTTGCCTTATGGTACTGGGAAGCACACCTCGGCTGCACATTTGGAGTATGTCCATGCGGACTTATGGGGTCCATCTAGGACCGAAACCCAAGGAGGAGGCAGATATTTCATGGCTGTCATCGATGACTTCTCAAGGAAGCTATGGGTTTATGTTCTGAAGAACAAGTCTGAAGCTTTTGCAAGGTTCAGAGAATGGTGCAGTGAGGTTGAAACTGAGAAAGGAGTCTCGGTCAAGTGCTTGAGGACAAACAATGGATTAGAGTTTCTGTCCGATGAGTTCCAGGAGTTTTGCAAGAAGAAAGGGATTAAGAGGCACAAGACTGTTCCTGGGAATCCACAATAGAACGGTGTGGTGGAGAGGATGAATAAAAACATTGCTCGAGAGAGTGAGGTGTATGTTGCTGAGTTCCGGGCTGCCGAGGATGTTCTGGGGAGAAGCAATCAACATGGCGTGCCATTTGATAAATTTGTGCCCTTCTTCTGCAATTGAGTTCAAGGTACCCGATGAGGTGTGGCATGGTGTTACCCCGAGTTACAAATACTTGAGGGTTTTCGGTTGCAGAGCCTATGCCCACATTAAGCAAGACAAGTTGGAACCTAGAGCTTTGAAGTGTGTACTCATAGGCTATCCCAAAGGAGTGAAGGGATACAAACTATGGTGTACAGAACCTGGAAATCAGAAGGTCATCATCAGTAGAGACGTGGTGTTTAAGGAGGATGTCATGCCTTATTTGGAGGAGAATGGCAAGCCACGTGAAGTTGTTAATGATGACATTGGCGCTCTGAAGTTTCAGGTGGAGCCTGAAGAACAATCTGCGCACATCGAGGGTCACACCAGAGTGTACACTGATCATGACATTGACGAGGACACTGGTGCGGCAGATTTGAGGAGTTACATGCTTGCGCGAGATAGGACCAGAAGGAACATTATTCCACCTTCCAGGTTCGGACATGCAGACATGATTTTCTATGCTTTGAATGTTGCTGACAATGTGGAACATCAAGAGGAACCTCGGAACTATAAAGAGGCAGTGAGTTCCGAGGAGAGCAAGGAGTGGATGCTGGCCATGAAGGAGGAATTGGAATCAATGGAGATGAATGGAACATGGGTACTCGTCGATAAGCCCAAATCTCAGAAACTGGTGAGCTGTAAGTGGATCTTCAAGAAGAAGTTTGAGGTTGTTGAAACCGAGAAGGTTCGATACAAGGCAAGGCTCGTAGCTCGCGGTTTCACACAGAGAGAAGGTATTGATTTCAATGAAGTTTTTTCGCCTGTGGTTAAGCACTGCTCGATTAGGATCTTGTTGGCGATGGTGGCTCAATATGACATGGAGCTACACCAGTTGGATTTCAAAACAGCGTTTCTTCATGGAGATCTAAAGGAGACCATCTATATGACTCAGCCAGAAGGGTCTGTTCTGCCCGGAGATGAGGACAAGGTTTGTCTATTGAAGAAGTCCTTATATGGCTGATTGGAGTCTAGATGTTAGGTTTTTCGTTGTCTTTTCGTGTCCGTTTTCCCTTAGTTTTCGTGTGTTTTCGTTGTTTGTGGCTATGATTTGGTTGTTTTGGAGTCTTTGGTATTGTAGGATGAAAAGGGCTAAAATGAGAAGAAAACAAGAAGAAAGATGCATTATATCGAAGAGGGGTTCGATAGGAGCACGTAGGCAAAAACGAAGGTCAATTTGGAGTTCGGACGAGGAAGATACGGCCGAAACAAAAAAGATGCGCAAAGTGACCAGATCCAGGATCTGGACGCCGTCCAAACCCAATCTGGACGCCGTCCAACATCTGGACGCCGTCCAACGTGACGTCCAACATCGCGTCCAGCGTTTAAGCCAAATTTGTGCAGACTCAAGAACTGGACGCCATCCAGTATAAGTTGGACGCCGTCCAACTAAGGCGGCCAGCAATTCCTTTCCTTTTATATATAGGTTTTTACCTAGTATATATATTACCTCCTTGTGCACGAATTGTAGACATCTTTTATCATATTTTAGCTTTAGTTTCCAGCACTTAAAACACTTTAGATTAGTTTTATTTTGTTCGAATCCGGATTCTTAGTTCGTGCAATTCAATTCAAGTTTTTCTTTTACTTCGCGTTCTTCGTTCTTCGTTTAATTCTCGTAAGTTATTTATTGCTTTCGTTTACTTGCTTTAATTGCTTTACTTAGTTTTAGATTCGATTTCGTAATTGCTTCTTTTAATTTCCTTAGTTTAATTTCGTTCTTTCAATTTCTAGTTTAAAGTTTAGATTCGTTTTTTCTACGATCGATTTCAATTCTCTTGTTTTTAAAGCTTTCAAAGTTAGATTTCTTTTCCTTTAAATTTCCAGATTTTATTCATCATGTTTAGAGTAGTTTATGCTTTCTTCGTTGCTTTCTTTATTGCTTTCTTTTCGATTCTTGCCTAGGTAGATTTATTGCTTTCCTTTAGTTTAATTCTTAGATTTATTTCTTGCGTTCTAGATTAGTTATTTACGTGCTTTTATTTATTGCTTAGTTTTATTTTATTTGCCTAGGATTTAAAACAAAAACCCCAAATTCTTCTTTACTTGCTTTCTTAGTTTTAGGCTAGATTAGGTTTTACTACATAATTGATTGCCCTGTTAAGTTTTCCTTGAGATTCGATACTTAGGTTTTACTTGCTAGTGCTACGATAGATTTTGTCTATTGCGAACACTTTTTAGTGAAACAAATTTTGGCGCCGTTGCCGGGGAAAACTTTAGGCGTTTAATTGTGTAGTATTTTATTTATTTTATTTTAGTTTATTTTTATTCGATTTCTTGTTTCTTCCACTCGGTACGTTTAATTTGTTTGTTGAGTGCTTATAGTTAAAAGGGAGGAAGAGATCAAGTGTTGAGGACTACAGTTTAGTCTTGAAGAGTCCAAGGCAATGGTTATGGGCAATTTTTCATGTCCCACATACACCACTCCCACCTTCTCCTCACTACCGCCACCGGTATACTTCCCACCGAACCCTCAATTCCTTCCTCAATATTCACCACACCAACTTTACTATCCACCACAAATACCCTACTATCCTCCTCAAAACCAACCATATTCACCACCATCCCCACCACCACCATATCAACCATACTACCCTTCACCATTACCATATTTCTCACCTTTTCCATCATCTTCTCAAGAACCGTATTCTCCACAAGTTTCTTCACCAACGAGGGATGAACTTAACACCTTCATGCAAGAGGAAAAATTGATAATTGATGCTAACCAAGCCAAGCTCGATCGTCTATCAACTGAATTGGAGCAAATATTGGAATCGATGAATCGAATGGGCAAATTTTCAGCTCAAGGAGCTCATGCAATCACGGTGTTACAACGCAATGGTGGCACGATATCGCCCCACAGCCATTCAAGTGTTAGGAGGAGCCCGAGCGAGCAGTGGAACAACGACCGAAATCCGGCAGATCCCGGAGTTGGACGCCGTCCAACTCTGGACGGGCGTCCAACCTGCCTGGACGTGCACCCAACAATCCTCCGCGAACAACAGTGCCTGAAACTGGACGCCGTCCAACCCCGACGAGCCGCGAACGGAGTTCGAGAAAGCCGAGAAGGAGGCCAAACCTCTTCACAAGACGCTCAACCCGTATGTTCCACCTATTCGAAGTATTGTGAAGAAGGAGATGAAGGATTTCGAGCCTATCAATGCGTTTCCTAAAAGAGGCGATCCGGGAGGTTTCGACTTGAGTATTGTTTTGGATAGCGGAGAGACCGTTTCGGGATTGATGGACTTAGGAGCTGCGGTGAACTTGATGCCGTATTCTATTTTTGAGAAGATGAACTTAAAAGTCCTTCAAGCTACCGATATGCGCATTGAGCTAGCAGACGGCACCGTGAGCAGTCCTTTGGGAGTTGTGGAAGATGTTATTGTCCTCGTTGGTGGAATGCGAGTTGTTACCGACTTTGTGGTGCTTCACGAGGGCAAAGGAGCTAAGAGCGCTACCGGCCATCTACTCTTGTTGGGAAGACCATTTATGGCCACTACTTGAGCCCGGATTGACGTGGGCATCGGCACATTGAGCATGGCCGGTCAAGGAGGTTCGGTAACGTTTTCTGTTTTTGGAAATTCACTTTCTATTCCTACTCCTTCTCTTCATTCATGTTCTTTTGTTAAGCTTGCTAACCCTCTTGTTGAGGAAAATGTTTGTGAGATTTCTGACAGGGTAGCAGCTCTTGAAGAATTCATTGACGAAGAAGAGTCCATTGAAGATGAAGAATTCTTTAGTTGCGTGGATGAAGAAGAGGACATAATCGAAGAATTTTTACGGAATTTGGAGGAAGTTGATGAAGTGGAAGAGGACAGCTCGATACATGCATTAAATGAAG
Source organism: Thymus mandschuricus (assembly GCA_029379335.1). Lineage (NCBI taxonomy): Eukaryota > Viridiplantae > Streptophyta > Magnoliopsida > Lamiales > Lamiaceae > Thymus > Thymus mandschuricus. Next base: position 13,607,586 of record CM057082.1, on the reverse strand, counting down.
AAGTCGTCATTAACTCGTTTCTTTCTACCCTCACCATTTGTGAAACATCTTTTCTTGCAGAGTCTAACTCGAAGATGTTTGAGGAGGAGTTCGAATTAAGTGTGGGGGAGTCGAGAGTTGATGATGACCACGTTTTGGATCTTCGAGTTTGTTCGAGAAGGGAGTGCGAGTGTGTCGCAAGGAGCATCAAAACGTCGCTTGGTGCTACGGGCTTAGGTTGATCGTATCCTTCGTCAAGCTAAAGACGTTAAACAAGCGCTTGGTGGGAGGCAACCCACGTAAAAACATAAAAATATGTAGCTTAGTTTTTATTTTTGTTATTTTCGTATTTTCTTTTGTTTCCTTTTTGATTTTTCGTGCAGGAGGTAGTACACGAAGATTAATGTGAAGAGAGGTCGAACCGAGGAGGAATTTCAAATTTTGGGCAGGTTCTTGAGTTGGACGCCGTCCAACCCTGAACAGCGCCGCATACCCACACCACCGCCGTCGTATATCGCCTCTCGTTGCCGGTTGTCGCTATTGGTCTCCGCACGATCCCCGATGGAATGATCTACGGTTCCAAGATCCTCCTACTAATCTTAGCCTTGTTTTTGTGTCTTTTCATTTGGTTTTGTGTCTTTTATTTTGTTTTCTTTATTTTGTTCGGTTTTACGCTTTTGTATTGTGTTTTGTGTTTGTTTTGTAGGTACTACTTGGAATTTCTCGGGATTTCAAGTGCGTTGGTCGACATTGTGCGATAAGTTTTTTTTCTATCCCTTCCTTTATATCCCTTCCTTTTTATTTTTGCACAATGGGGACATTGCTTGATTTAAGTGGGGGGGGGGGGGGGGGGGGGGTCTTTGAAACTTTGGCATGATGTGTTTAATTTTGTTGAGTCTTAGGAGTTAATGAGTCAAATGAGCATGTGATGATAGTATTGTGGATTTGGCCGATGATAGAAAATTTTTGTTGATTTTTGGAGAAAAATTCATGATCTTTATTATGCATGGAACCTTGGCGAAGCGACGCATTTTATTCATTGAATTTGAAGTATGCTATGATGTCGGGAACTAGTTAGTTTGAACCGTGAGATTTGAGCTATTTGTGCATATTTATGCCTATTCTTTGATTGAGTGATCATGCTTGCTTCGATGTTTCTAGAACTTGTCTTGTTTCTCCATCAAGACCTTAGTATATTTACGAACTAGAAGATGGAGTAAAAATCCATACTTTGGTTGGAGTTGAAAAGAGGTTGATGATTTAGATTTATTTGAGTCACTTAGCCTATACTTTCCCTACCTTAACCAATGTCCCTACATTACAAGCTTATATAAAGACCTTTTTTATCCTAATTTTTAAGTATTACATTAGGTGGAGATGTTGAGATTGAAGGCAAGCCTATGGTAAACATGTTGCATTGCATTGATATTGAGTGAACCCTATGATGTGCATTATCTTATACATCTTTTCTTTGAGAGAGTTGAGTGTTCATTTTCATATATAAAATTTCACATGTTGGAGAGTGTTCTTTGATGGATTAGCATATTTTGAATTAGTTGAGTAGATTGTGTTGATTGATGCTAAGGTTGTGTGCATAGTTTTGATCATGATCATGAGAGTTTGTTTTCGAAAAGTTTTGAGGCCTATATAGTTCACAATACTTGAGTCTATTGTTTATTTCGTTTTTATATTGCTTGAGGACAAGCAAAGGTCTAAGTGTGGGGGATTTTGATTGGAGTCTAGATGTTAGGTTTTCGTTGTCTTTTCGTGTCCGTTTTCCCTTAGTTTTCGTGTGTTTTCGTTGTTTGTGGCTATGATTTGGTTGTTTTGGAGTCTTTGGTATTGTAGGATGAAAAGGGCTAAAATGAGAAGAAAACAAGAAGAAAGATGCATTATATCGAAGAGGGGTTCGATAGGAGCACGTAGGCGAAAACGAAGGTCAATTTGGAGTTCGGACGAGGAAGATACGGCCGAAACAAGAAAGATGCGCAAAGTGACCAGATCCAGGATCTGGACACCGTCCAACGTGACGTCCAACATCGCGTCCAGCGTTTAAGCCAAATTTGTGCAGACTCAAGAACTGGACGCCGTCCAGTATAAGTTGGACGTCGTCCAACTAAGGCGGCCAGCAATTCCTTTCCTTTTATATATAGGTTTTTACCTAGTATATATATTACCTCCTTGTGCACGAATTGTAGACATCTTTTATCATATTTTAGCTTTAGTTTCCAGCACTTAAAACACTTTAGATTAGTTTTATTTTGTTCGAATCCGGATTCTTAGTTCGTACAATTCAATTCAAGTTTTTCTTTTACTTCGCGTTCTTCGTTCTTCGTTTAATTCTCGTAAGTTATTTATTGCTTTCGTTTACTTGCTTTAATTGCTTTACTTAGTTTTAGATTCGATTTCGTAATTGCTTCTTTTAATTTCCTTAGTTTAATTTCGTTCTTTCGATTTCTAGTTTAAAGTTTAGATTCGTTTTTTCTACGATCGATTTCAATTCTCTTGTTTTTAAAGCTTTCAAAGTTAGATTTCTTTTCCTTTAAATTTCCAGATTTTATTCATCATGTTTAGAGTAGTTTATGCTTTCTTCGTTGCTTTCTTTATTGCTTTCTTTTCGATTCTTGCCTAGGTAGATTTATTGCTTTCCTTTAGTTTAATTCTTAGATTTATTTCTTGCGTTCTAGATTAGTTATTTACGTGCTTTTATTTATTGCTTAGATTTATTTTATTTGCCTAGGATTTAAAACAAAAACCCCAAATTCTTCTTTACTTGCTTTCTTAGTTTTAGGCTAGATTAGGTTTTACTACATAATTGATTGCCCGGTTAAGTTTTCCTTGAGATTCGATACTTAGGTTTTACTTGCTAGTGCTACGATAGATTTCGTCTATTGCGAACACTTTTTAGTGAAACAATGGCCTGAAGCAAAGTTCGAGGCAATGGAACATGAAGTTTGACGAGCATATGAAGGACATTGGTTTCGCTAGATCGCAATATGACAGTTGTGTCTGCATCAAGAAGGGAGAGAACGTTGCTGCAACTTATCTACTATTATATGTAGATGATATGCTGGTCGCAAGCAAGAATTTGGCTGAGGTGGAGCAGCTGGAATCTGATTTGAAGTCCAAGTTCGAGATGAATGATTTGGGATGCGGCGCCAAGAGGATTTTGGGAATTGATATTTCCAGAAATCGTGATCGAGGAGAGTTGTGGCTTACACAACATGATCTAGGGAAGTGACGGTTCCCTTGGCTAAACACTTTAAGATGTCTGAACAGCAGAAACCCGGTACACCAGAGGAGACATGAGAGATGATTCAGGTACCATATGCGAATGCTGTTGGGAGTGTTATGTACACGATGATTTGCACGAGGCCGGATCTTGCTCATTCCATAAGCGTCATACATGGCTAATCCAGGGAGGTACCATTGGGAAGGACTCAAGTGGTTGTTCAGATATCTCAAAGGAAGTTCGAAGATTGGCATTTTGTACAAGCGCCGATCTGATGCACATGGAGATCCATTAGTTGGATATGTTGATTCAGATTTTGCAGCAAATCTGGATACGAGGAAGTCTCAATCAGGTTACATTTTTAACTTTTTTGGTTCTATTATTAGTTGGAGTTCGTCTCTTCAGTCTATGGTAGCTTTGTCTACAACGGAGGCCGAATACATGGCGATGACTGAGGCCGTGAAGGAGGCTGTTTGGCTTAGAGGGATCATTGGAGAATTTGGAGTTGATCAAGGCACAGTTTCTATAAACTGTGACAGCCAAAACGCGTTGCATCTTGCCAAACATCAAGTGTTTCATCAGAGGTCTAAACATATTGATGTTAAGTATCACTTTGTGAGGGATGTGGTGAACAAGAAGGAGGTGGAGATGCGGAAGATTTCGACTGAAGAGAATGCTGCTGATATGCTAACCAAAGCATTACCAACTGCGAAGTTTAGGTACTGTTTGGAGTTGGTTAGTGTGCTCTCAAGGTGAGAGACTTGTGTACTGCCCTGTGGTGGGGCATCGGTTGAGGGAAAACTGAATTCGGTGGAGATCTACTGTCATTTGCGTTCGAGGTGGAGAATTGTGAAGATTCGTCTGCAGATTCCATTATGGAATATTATATTCTTGGAGGAGTTATTATATCTTTAGGATATACTTGGTATGATATCTTTAGGATATCTTTTGAGATTCCTTGTTCCTTAAGTATTGGGATTCCTTGTTCATCAAGAATAAGGATTACTTGTTCCTCAAGAATTAGGGTTATATGCAAGCCTATATATATGGGGCTTGTATTCGTTATTTGAGTGTGGGTTTTTGGTGAGAGCTTAGCCGATATTGCGGTTTTGTGAGCTGAGAGATTTCTCGTTTTCTAGTTACTTTCGGGTTTGGGGAATAGAAGATAGGGTTTCTTCTTTGAGTGTTTTCTCCATTGTAACTTTGTAATCTCTCGTATAGTAGATCATATTCAGTTGACCCTCCGTGGACGTAGGCATTCTGCCGAACCACGTAAACTGCTCGTGTTCTTGATCTATTATTTTCGTTCTGCCCTCATATCATCCTCATAGATATTGTTATCTCTGGCGTTACGAGTATTGTTCTGTGTTGTGTTATAACTTGTGTACCGCACACAGAATATTGTTGTTAGTAACATTCTTGTTTCTGGAACTCATCACAACTTTCCTGTGCTCATGACCGCTTTTCAGCCCGAATGTCTCGAAATCGAGGATTCTGGAGACGCCGTCCATGAGAAATATGTACTTCCTGTCGCGAAGGAATTTGGAGATCGTGTTCTCGTTCACGACTGTGCTTTTGGAAACCTCGTGATCTATCTTCAACTGAATATATCATGATCTCATTCTGCAGAGCCAGTATATCAGTTGCCTCAGTTTCTGGTGGAAACTCAACCCGGATGATTTTGTCCACCACCCCATTTTCCGCCATTGATGAGTACTTCTGCTCGAGCAGCCAATCATACAGCTTCCTCAAAACCGCTGTTTTCCCGGCTCCTTGACACCCTAAGATTCCGACCATCTTCCCCTTCTCCTCAAATAGGTACTGTACTATATCATCGACGTAAGTGTCGAACACCGGAAGAACATGGCCATCATCCTCCAGCTTCTCCTCATTCGGCTCCGGCTTCTTCTGTGTTATCCTCTCCGGCTTCAGCCCTTCGACGGCCTCCGAAGCCCGCGCGCTGAGCCTCGATACATCTCTACTCAGCTTCGCGAGCTTCAAGAAACTCAGCGTCACGATCTTCGTTTTGAGATCGGCGAGCCTCTCGATCATCGAGCTCGCCGTCTCGGCGTCTAGTGGTGCTGAGCCGAGCTGGTTGTTGGTCTTGATCGTGTACCTCTCGATTAACTTGGTGCACTTTTTCTCGATGACTGCGATTTTAATTTGTAAGCTTGGGTTGGTTCCATGGAGGGGGAGTTCCTCAAGGATCGGTTGATCGTCTCTTTCTCCGACTTTATTGAAACGAGAAGAGTTATGAGCTTGCTCATTCTTTCTTCCAAACGCTCGATGTCTCGTTTCTGGCCCTTGGCGTAAAGGAACGTGTCTTTGCAAAACAGATAAGCAGTAGACGCGCTTTGCGCTACCAGTGTTGACGCCCCCACCATCCTGCAACAATATAACATAGTGTGATTGCTTATTACTTGTCGTTCGTCCGTTCTACTTCACTTGGTTGGTTTGTTTTATTTTAGCAATGGATTTTACACAGTGTTTAAAGTGAAAAGTACTTAAGGGGTTTACATTGAAAAATAATGGTTAATTCTTTCAATTTTAGAAAACAAGTTGATTGAAGTGAGACATCTCGATTAAGAAAAAAGATTAAGAAAAGTCAAGTGAAGTGAAGTGGGATGGAGAGATATTTTTCAAGGGGATGAGAGTTTTGTTGCATTTCAATGTGACATCTCTGCGACATCTCCTATTATATTTTTAGACATTTGATTTGATGCGTGTAAAAAGTATTTCCAAAATCATAAATAAACTAAATTTCATCAAACAAAAATGACTTTTAACACATTTCAGGCATCCAATGGTACAATTGAAATATGAATGTTCTCCTACTCACCAGTGGCGACGCCAATGTGGGGCAATGGGGGTACAGCTGTACCCAAAAAAAAAAAAAAATTTACGAGTATTTTCTCTCGTCCCACCGAATAGTGTTCGTTTTTATATTTTATGTCTCACGTATATTTAAGAAAAGCCCACTATTCAGTAGTACAAAGGAAGTATACATTAATTTTTGCTCATTAAGTTGATATTGATTTTTTCGGTTGCTACTGCAAATGTCGAGAAAGAGTTTTTTCGAAAGACTTGATGCTAAATAATTTTTTTCACACCCCCGATTTATAATTTCTGGAGTCGCCACTGCTACTCACCGTGGTCATTCTTAATATACTAAGGATAGTGACATACTATTAATAAATGATATATTTAAATATATATCATCATAGAGGATGAATCATATAGAAATAAGTCCTGGTGTGAGAAATATGAATAGATCTGAACCATTGATCTAAATTTGATCTATGGTTGTAATTGATTTAAGCATGATTATAAGGTATTGTAAGCATGACTAGGTTTAAGCATGAATTTGTACATTAAAAAGCATAATGGTGTTGTAAGCATATACTGATTTAAGCATGATTTTATATAGTTTTAAGCATTTTCCGCATTTTAGCACGCCATGATTTATTTGCACACGAACCATTCCCTATCATAATATATCTAAAAAAAATAAACTACATTCATAACACATCAACGACGGATATATTAAAAATGTCTACGTTGGTTAGAGTAGCATTTCTGACAATAGAAAATGTCACGGAGAGATAAAAATCTCATCGAGTGAACAGGGAGAGAACAAAATTATATATACACGGTACACCTCATTAATACTGGGATTAGATGTCCAATAAAAATGGATACCCCGTGCGAAATGGGAAATCTACTGCCAAGTTATTTTGTTGATCATTTTGTAATGTTGTGTGAACTTTTTGATTTTACATTTTTTTTAGAAACAAGAATGGAACATAGAGAAGATCATTGACAAATTTAAAGATCTACTACGAAATTGGTGCAACGACAATGGGTACACAGTTGGGACACGGTTGAGACATAGAATTCAGTATAGAGAATCAAATGTTAAAATCCTTGCGTTTAGTGTTACTTCAATTTATTTATTTAGGTTGCATTCTCTTTGATACGAAAGAAAAAGAGAGAAAAGAGAAAATTACCCTATCAATTTCACTCATTTTCTCACATTTTCTCAATGATTGGGGATTTTACTCCTTAAATTGGAGAAAATATTTACAACACCAAATTAGAGAGATAATATTTTATCTCCATTGTAGTGCAAATGAAGGGGGAAAATAGAAAAGGTGAGAAAAAGTGAGAAACGGGGTGGAATTTATATGGTGATTTTTCTCTTTACTCTCCTTTTCTTTCGCATTAAAGAGAACGCAACCTTATTTTTATCTCCTCTTTTTCTCTGTTTTAGATGGTTGTGGAAGCTAAGTTTAAAACAATTTCAGCATAAAAATTTGTTATGAGGTATTAAAGGAAAGAAATTCTTAGTTGACGTCCCAGAATTGTGAAACAAATGGTAGTAGGAAAATATTATTCAGAATTAATTACGAACATCCATCCCAGTATAGAACGAAACTGAAGAGGAAATCAAAATTGCATGTAAAACTAAACCAATAATTATGCAATTGAAAACCTTGTGCTAATTAAAATCTGGGCAACATTAGATTCAAGAAAATTGCCATCATTTCATTACTTCCGCCTAAAATCGAAACATTTCGAATTCAAAACTCAAACAGATACCTGACTCGAAGTACAACACCAAATGCTCCGTATACCACAGCTGCGACGTTTCCTTCCTTCACATAGCAGCAACAACGACAGCAGCAGCACAGTGCCTATTATAAAGTTGGGTAAGGAAGGATTAAATTTCTCATCAAATTGATTCTTTTTTTAAGGGCTCCCTAACTGCTACTCCATTAAACAATTTGTTGCTGCATGATTTGCATGAAGTGGTTTTATGGCAAATTTTATGTATGCGTGGAGTTGGTCATTGCGGGAGTAGTTCGTTTGATTTGGAATTCTTGTGGCTCAAGGATTCATCCGTATATTATATTCCCGCATTAATTAGAAGATTTGCATGAAGATTATATTTACCCTATTAAGGATATCTTTTAGATATTCCTTAATTATCTCTTAGGGTTTTATGTGGAGTATATAAGCATGAAGATCTCAATTGGAGCCGTGCGCGTTTTCATATACATTATTGATAGCTCGTCTTCTTGATGTGATATTTGAGAGTTGAGTTTATTCTGTTCATTCATCAATCGGGGTAGTTTGTTTATTGGTGAGTGATTGTAATATCTTGAACAATTCCTTGTTCAAGATCGGGTTTAATCTTTTCAATTTGTGAAAAGTGCTTCGGGTAGACTAGTGAGAGTTTACCGTGAGGATTCATTGGTGAGGGGTAGAGTCGGGTGAGGAGAGAACGTTCGGTGTGGCTGACGTTCATATATCTTGTATCCCTTATACTCGTCATAGTGAATTATTTCTTGGAATAGCTTCCCCCAGACGTAGGTGTATTTGTCACCGAACTGGGTTACCAACTTGTGTTCTCAACTGTATTACTTTCTGTGTTACGTGTTGAGTTACATATACCTACCAAAGTAGGGATTATACAATTTCACAATTCATATTCAAGAATATGGAACGCGTTTCGGGCACGGTATATATGAAAAGGATGGGGTTTACTTACGAATTAAAAATAGAGGCAAAAATTATACTAGCTATGTAGCTTAGTAGAAACAAATATTTGTTGGAAACTTAAAAAAACACAAAAAGTAGACAAATTTGAGGTAAACTCCCCAAATTGCCCCCCAACACCCCCCCCCCCCCCCCCCCCCCCCATGCACTTGTCCTTTCACTTTTTTTTACTTTTTTTTGAATTCACCTTTTCACATTCACTTAAAAAAAAAAAAAAAAAAAACTAAACTGACAATTTTTTTTTAATTTCCATTTTCATTTTATTCTCTTAATTCGAGTTTTTATTTTATTATTATTATTTTTGATACAACTTACTAAATATTGTAGAATTTCTTACCCATATTTGTTATATATACGAATTTAAGATATTCTAACCATCATCCTGTCATAATAAGTAAGAATTCATAAATTCTAACCAGATATTAAGTCCACCCGTTAGAAATACCAACTTTCGTACGTTATAAACGTATATCCCAAGTTAGAATATAGTATATTCTAACCTGTGTCGTGGCATTCCCAACAGGTTCAGTCCACCCGTTAGAAATACCAACTTTCCTACGTTATAATCGCATATCGTGAGTTAGAATGTAGTATATTCTAACCTGTGTCGTGGCATTCCCAACAGGTTCAGTCCACCCGTTAGAAATACCAACTTTTCTACGTTATAATCGCATATCAATGGTTAGAATTTAGTATATTCTAACCTTAGTCGTGGCATTCCCAACAGGTTCAATCCACCCGTTAGAAATACCAACTTTCTTACGTTATGATCGCATATCGCGAGTTAGAATTTATTATTTTCTAACCTGTGTCGTGGCATTCCCAACATGTTCAGTCCCCCCGTTAGAAATACCAACTTTCCTACGTTATAATCGCATATCCCAAGTTAGAATTAAGTATATTCTAACTTGTGTCGTGGCATTCCCAACAGGTTCAGTCCACCCGTTAGAAATACCAACTTTCCTACGTTATAATCGCATATCAATGGTTAGAATTTAGTATATTCTAACCTTAGTCGTGACATTCTCAACAGGTTCAATCCACCCGTTAGAAATATCAACTTTCTTACGTTATGATCACATATCGCGAGTTAGAATTTATTATTTTCTAACATGTGTCATGGCATTCCCAACAGGTTCAGTCCACCCGTTAGAAATACCAACTTTCCTACGTTACAATCGCATATCCCAAGTTAGAATTTAGAATATTCTAACCTTTTGTCGTGGCATTCCCAACAGGTTCAATCCACCCGTTAGAAATACCAACTTTCTTACAATACTATGTCTATAGTTAGTAAGAGTTAACACATTATAATCAACCATTTCTGGTTGCGATGTACAAGTTGCATATATACGAATTAATAAGTAAGAATTTATAAATTCTACCAACCCAATGAATTTTGTATAACGCGATTAGTTAGAATTAGTGGATTTATTATTTTGGTGAGAATTTGTTGTTTTGGTCAAATCACGAGAGAGTGTATTCAATTTCGGAATAAGAAAACTATATATACAATACAACCAGTTAGAATTATTGAAATAATAAAGAATGTGTATTCAATTATATATACAATCTGACAAAATTACAAAAAATGAGAAAAGAAAATAAAAAAAATGAAAAGATAAGAAAAGAAAAGGAAAAAAGAAAAGAAAAGTGAAAGGAAAAGAAAAGGAAAAGGAAAAGGAAAAGGAAAAGGAAAAAATCCCAAAGAATCAAAAAAATATTCCATTAGGCCGACAATCTAGTAAAAATACGGATGGAGAAAAAAAGGAAAAGGGAAGGAAGGAAAAAAAAGAAAAGGATAAAGGAAAATAAAAAAAAGAAGAAAAAAATACAGACTAGAACAGAAAAGGGGAGTAGCCCCAATTCAATTACGCGCTGCTCATTCGCCGGCATCGCGGTTCCTCGACTTGACCGCCGGCGGCAGATCGGAGCAGAGATCCGACGACTTGCTTCATCTGGTGCAACAGAGATTCCGGCGCCGTCGTCGTCATCTTGTCTCCACCGTCTCCGCCACCGTCGCCGCCGCCTCAGTCACCCCATTCAGCTGCAACAACGAATCCGCCGAATACACCTTATTTTCATGGTTTCTCTCTCTAGAAAGAGAGCAGAGAGAGGAGAGAAAAAGAGAGAGAGAGGAGAGAAGAGAGAGATGCATATGTCGGGAGAGGGAAGAAAGTAAATATGAAAAGTGAGATTTCAAATGTCAAAAAGTAAAATAGTGGTTAGGGATAGTTTTGTCCAATCACTTGAAACTTGTCTATGTATTGAGTTTTTTTAAGTTTCCAACAAGAATTAGTTTCTACTAAGCTACATAGACAAGTTGGTATAATATCTCTTAAAAATATACTACTTGGATGGGTTTTTGATACTTAGGGCATCTCCAACCCTCGACAAAAAAAAAAAAAAAAACCATTTTACAGTTTATGTCACATCAAACAGTAATTTATCCCCAACTTAAAAATTCAAACTCAAACCCAAAAGAATATTCATTTTCACCACACTTTTAATATTTTTACAACTACATCCACATATTTTTAATATTACATTTTAGACCCACTATAGATTTTCATTTAACAATACTATATAAGATACATTATTTTATATATAAAGATAGCGAAAATAACATTCATTAAAAAAAGCAAAATTACACAACTTATTGAATAAAGGAAAATTACACATAATTAAATAAAGGAAGATTACACAACTTCATATATGAAATCAAGTTTCAGAGTTAGTATACTCTTCCCACAAATGAGCAACCAATGCATTTCGAAGTTCGTAATGACCATCTTCATCCCTAATATTTTTATAACGAGCAACATATTCATTGAATCGAGTCCGCTCATCCTACGTCATGTTGGTATTTCTTTGTGGCACCTCTGTTACAAATTCGATCGGAGCACTAAGATCACGTTCATCCTCAATTATCATGTTATGTAAAATGATACATGCAGTGATAATGTCATGTAGCACTTCTTTCCTCCAATAACGTGCCGGTCTTGCTACAATTGCAAATTTTTTCTGGAGAACACCAAATGCGCGTTCTACGTCTTTTCTGCACGACTCTTGTCTCTTTGCAAAATACTTTTCAGGTGGAGTTTTAGGAGTTGGAATCGTTTTTATAATAGTTCTCCAACATGGATATATTCCGTCGCCTAGATAATATCCCATATCATATTCTTTTCCTTGAAGTACAAAATGTGCAGGAGGACAAATACCTTGAGTAAGATTGTGAAACAAATGAGAGCTCTCTAGCACATTGATATCGTTGTTTGTGCCTGGCAATCCAGAAAAAACATGCCATATCCAAAGATCATAATCGACTACAACTTCAAGGATCATGCTCGGACGCCGCTGCGACCTGCATATTGACCCGCCCACCCAGTAGGACAATTTTCCCACTTCCAGTGCATACAATCTATGGAACCTAACATTCCTGGAAATCCACGCTTTTTACCAATATATAGTAGTCGAGCAATATCATTAGCATTTGGTGTCCTCAAATAATGATCAGAAAATAACTCTTTTATTGCTCGACAAAATCTTTTCATGCTTTCAATCGCAGTGGACTCACCTATTTTGATATACTCGTCCACAGCGTCTGCGGCCGAACCATATGCCAATATGCGAAGAGCGGCTGTCACTTTCTGTAGTGTTGATAAACCAAGTCTGCTCGCTGGGTGAAGTAGTGATCATGGTCCTTGACTGCATCAGCAATACGAAGGAACAATCGCCGCGACATTCGATATCTTCTGTGGAACATGGTCTCATTGTACACTGGATTATCTGCAAAATAATCATTGTACAATCGATGTGCAGTCAGAATGCGATCACGATGTATAACATTATGGCCCATAACTGAACCACCATGGGTTGGTTGTTCGTCTTGTTGAAGAAGAAGATTTTCTATGATCATATTGTTATTATTGATCATACGAAGAGTCGCTTCTTGCTGCCTGAAATGATTGGCTAATATTTCTTCATCATCTGAAGAAGATGATGATGAAGAATTGAAATTGAAATTGAAATTCATTTTGTAGGGTAAATAAATTTTTAGAAGTGCTAAAGCAATGATAGCTTATTTGTAAGTTGTGTGTAGTGTGTTATGCTATATAAAGTGGTGGAGATGAAGGCATCAAAGAGTGTTAGGTGAGATGAACAGTGTATGATGGTGTTAGTTAAGATGAACGGTGGATGATGGTGTTAGGTGAAACGTGTGGTGGATGATGGTGTTAGGTAAGATGAACGGTGGATGATGGTGTTAGGTTAGATGAACGGTGGATGATGGTGTTAGGTGAGACGTGTGGTGGATGATGGTGTTAGGTCAGATGAACGGTGGATGATGGTGTTAGGTTAGGTGCATTTACAATCTCAATTTATATAAATAGGTGTGTCACTTTCAATTTTATAATCACAACTACACAACTTATTTAAATATTCACACTCTCGAATTATGTCTGTTCGTTCTAATAACTATTCTCACAATGAGGATGTGGTCTTATGTGAAAAATATATGCATATTTTTGGAGATGCAGTCATTGGGAGGTACCAATCAGCTGAAGAATTCTGGAAACGAGTAGATGAAGGCTACAATGCTACTGCAGTGCCTAATGGGTGGGAAAAACGCAGTACACGATCTTTGCAAGCTCGAATTCAACTTATCGAGAAGCATGTACGCAAGTTGCATGGGTGCATAACTTCTATTGAGGGCAGACACCAAAGTGGTATCTCAAAAGAAGATGTGGTTAGTATAAATGATTTCTTTTAAATTAATCTATTTTTGTGTAATATAATTTTAATTTTTCGCAACTTTGTATAGATGAAACAAGCTCTGGAGTTATTCACTAAAGATAAAGATCCAAAGTTTAAGAAAGGGTGAAAATTTCATCACATATGGGATACTATTAAAGGTTTCGAAAAATTCAAAGGTGCTGCAAAAGATTCAAAAAAGAAACCGCGGGGACATAATTCATCTGCTTCGGGAAGTCATTCACAATACTCGGAAGGTATGGCTTCATTTTCTTTGAACTTAGGTGGTGATGATGATGATGATGGTGGTGGTGGTGCTAGCTTCAACAATGATGATAACAGTGAGTATGACGATTCTCCATCACCACGGCCTATTGGTATGAAGAAAGCAAAGGCCAATGCACACAAAGGTGAAGCTAAGAATTCTTTACTTGATAAACTTCGATCTGATAATCAGCAGTATATGGAGCATATGAAGGCTGCCAGTGAACAACTCAATCAACAGATGGAAATGAAGAATGCATTGAGAGAGCAAAAGGAAGAAAATAAAATTTTATTTCAAGACTCGAGCTTAATACAGGATCCACGCCACCGTGCATTTGTTCAATCTGAACAAGACCGTATTTTACAGAAGAGAGCTCAACAATCAAGCCAACCTTACCCTTCTGCTACCGCATCATATTCTCCATATTTTGATAATCTCGGCGGGTCTAGTTCTGATATTCTAGAGTATTAAATCTATAGTTTAGTTGTTTATGTTGTGCTTTCGCGTATATTATGAAGATATCCTAAATAATAAGAGTACTCTTCCTTATGATGATATATATAAACGGGCATGAGTCTCTATCTTCATTTTATCTACCAACTTAACCATGTATCCAATGTCGATTTTTATATATTTTATGCATTTTCTTTCAGTAATTTCGACGTATTGTAATTTGGGATAATTGTACAATTATTTTTTGGGTCCGCTCATCCATTTTAGGGTTTATAATTATTTTCTAGGGTTTGCTCATCCATTTTAGAGTTTATAATTATTTTTTAACATTTAATTCTAATTTTATTAGGTAAAATAGGGTTGATAAATCAAAACTGGCATATAATTTTTTATCATAATTAATTTCTTTCTTATTTTGTTATAACATTTCAATTTTTATTACTAAATAAATTATGACTATATATTGTAGGAAAGAAGTTGGTTGCAGTTCATCATACTTTTATTCAAAGAATTACTCCAGAAATGTTAATCTCATCAATATAACTTAATTTTTTTCCGATTAATTATCAAAAGGGGTGGTAATCAATCGATCGTGCTATATGCTTGTTCCCACCAATTATATCAAGAAAATCAACTGAACAAGAGATTTGAAAAACCCCATTTTAATAAAAAAAAAAAAATGCACAATTTTAGGAGTACTGAAAACAAATTATTCCAAACACTTCTTTTTCCCAGAATTTCTCCACGCATGCACATACGTACTAATTTAGCAAATTGGTCCACCATTTCACGAAAATAACCAGACCAAAAATATGTTGACCTTATCGCCAACATTATCTGATGTTCAGACAAGAATCACCCACCCACGATGTTACATTTATATCATCACCAAATGATATATTCTTTGTATCACACTTTATTGTTAGTCACACTTTCTTTCTTTTAGGTCTCATTAACTTATTAGTTTCGCTTCCTGGAAGAAACAAATTAACAAGTAAAAATACATTTAAAAACTCATTTTATCTTGGTTTTCCTAAGTTGTTGTGCCGCACCTGGTACTAATAAAGTGGGACAGGGAGAGTATTAAACTTGATTTATTTGATTGTACAAACTAACGAGAGACTAGTGAATTGAAAAGGACGAGACACGCTCGTAAACAAAACTATTACAAAGAACCGGCCGGTTATAAGTTATAAACTTATACAAAAAACAAAAAACAAGACTGATGGTGAATCTTGTTTCTATGAAATATTAACACACGCCTCTCAGAAACGAACTTGCAGAAATATGCAAGACAACAAAACCACACACCAAGAGTTCTCAAAAGCGGCAGTGTGCATCAATGGTTTGTGATTCTTATATACTCTACTCAAAAACCCTAAAAAGATCTTCATGCGAATCTCCAATATATGACAATATCCCATATATATCTTTATATCAAAATGTCGAAATATAATATTCAATATCTTAATATATTCATGCAATTTATTTTCGATTTACACGGTGATAGGAAGTGGCCCATCTCCCTAGGCCCAAAGGCCCAACACCTAACAACAGGCCAAGATCAGTGAAGGCCCAACAGGCCCAGATCGGTGAAGGCCCAACAGGCCCAGAACGGCGAGCCCAACTCACACCAAATACAGGCCCAGGGAGTTGAGCCCAAAAACCTGAGCGTGGGGTGATGGAGAAGAATCCGGGGCTGGAGAAACCACCCACACCTCCACGTCTCACATCCACAACCGCTATGAACATCATCTATAAATAGGAGATTTGATTGTATTATGTAGACTTACGCTATTCTGAATACAAAACTATATTTTCCTCCCCGTGGACGTAGATCATACCGATCGAACCACGTAAATCTCTCGTGTTCTTCTTTATATTCGCATATAAACCGTATACAAATTTGGGCCGCAAATCGAAGATTCATCACTGGCGCCGTCTGTGGGAATCGAAATTTGTGTTGAGTTTTCGATCTTTTTGCTGCTCAAAATTACCATCAATGCCGCGCGGAGCCACAACGTTGCTGGGTACCCCTCGCCGTCGACGGAGCCGACGCCGACAACCCGACGAACCGGTCTCAACGGTGAGCGCAGAACAACCTCACAACGACGTTCCGGTGGACGATCAGACCATCACCGAAGAGATCCCGGAGGTCCCAAACTCCGGCCAACAGAATACTGGAGAAGACACGGCAGCACACCCGTCCTCGCAACCAACCCAGTCACGCCGAGCTCCTGTAAGTTCGCGCTTAGGGCCGCAGGCCACACCAGAAGGCCATGTGGAGAACCTCACAGCGAGCAGGGATCGTGAGTTGTTCGGTCCGGAGGCGATACTACGCCAATCCCCAGTCATTCGGCCGAGCTTAGCAGCTCGTCTTTCTCCAGTAGTCCAGCCGAACTTGGCAGCCGCGCCACCTCCTCCGCTTCCTGGAATCGAGGAGTTGTTGAGGAACTATCTCACTACGGCATCAGGACGCGAATTCCTCAACCAATACACCGGTGTGCAGGGAGTTCCCCAGACCGGACAGGGGACCCATCAAGTCGGACAGGGAGTCCCTCAGATCGGCCAAGGAATCCCTCAGAGACCGGGACAAGACTTGCGGCACTATCTCCAACAAGTCCGAGGACAGGTGCAGGGAAGCCAGCAGCCGAACTCCCATATGATCCAACCGAACTACGCCACTGCTCCACCCTATAACGCGCCCAACCAAGTCCACCCAGCTGGAGGAGTGCAGATCTTTGATGCACTTGGAAGGATCATCAGTCCGCTCTCGGAGGAGATCCTCAATACACCCATGCCCTTTGGATATACGGTGCCAAAGATCAAGGCGTACAATGGAGTTGGAAATCCGAGTAATTTCCTTAGCCAGTTCAAATATAGCATGCTAAACCAAAATCTGGGGAGTGTGCACATGTGCAAGCTGTTCCCAGAATTGCTTATTGATAATGCACGGGAGTGGTTCGACAGTCTACCTCCCGGGTCGATCAGATCGTATTCCGATCTGATGAATGTGTTCGCCCGGAGTTTTTCCCAACGAACTGAAATAAGGCACACTCCGGCTCATCTGTTAACTGTGAAGCAGAGCCGAGGCGAATCACTGCAAGATTTCATGACCCGGTTCGATAGGGAGTGCTTGTCAACCCGATGCACCAACGATCTCCTTATCATCTCGGCATTCCAAAATGCCATCAGCTCGGACCATCTCTACAGGGAGATTTTGGCGAAGGACCCCCAGACCACTACCGAACTGTGGGCTATTGCGGACAAGTTCGCCAAGATAGAGGAGGCGACCAGACGTCGAAAGGAGGTTGACCGAGGTGAAACCTCAAAGAAGAAAGGTGATGCACCCCGGAAAGGGGTAATGGAGCGAATTCAGCGAGGTTCGATTGAGTCTCGTCTCGGACCTCGGCAGAGTCCAGCACAGCGAGGTCCGCCCACAAGTCAGCCTGCACAGCGGCCAGCTCCACAGTTCACTCCGTTAAACAAACCAAGGACCGAGATCCTTGAATTGCACGCTAATCTGTTCGAGAGACCAAGGCCGATGCGGGAGGACGGCAAGCCGAGGTCAAAGAATAAGTATTGCCAATTCCATGAAGATTATGGACATGAGACGGAGGATTGCAGGAACTTGGCTCAGGACATTGAAAGCCTCGTTCGCAATGGTCCGCTTAAAAAATATCAAGATCGGAGCACGGGGGTCAATCAAGTGGATGCCCCCCGAAGTCAAAAAAAGAAAAGACAGTATAGAGGGAATTGCAGCACGGATGCTGAGAAAAAAACAAAGCACAATGATGATGATGCCGACGAGGACGGAGATTACCAATACGAGGGGATAGTTGCTACGATCTTCGCTCTTGCCAAAGGACAGACTAAATCGTCCCTCAAAAATGGAGCTCGGAGCTTGCCGAGCAGCGAACCCGCTAACAAGAGGTTCAAGAAGGAGGAAGCCGTAACTTTCTCGGCCGATGACCCGGTGCCCCCCATGATGCCGCACTCCGATGCCATTGTTGTTGAGGCTGTGGTGGCTAACATGCTGATCAAAAGGATTCACATCGACACCGGGGCATCGGTGAATATCATGTTCAGACATTGTTTTGATAACATGGAGCTGGAGAAGTCAAAAATCATTCCAACCACACGGCCACTACGGAGTTTCGCACAGGAGGAAACCCATCCCCTAGGGACGATCGAGCTGCCCGTCACAGTAGGGAAAGGGCCGAGAAGCACCACTAACATGACCGAATTCATGGTGGTGGAGGCCAAGTCCCCATACAACATAATCCTAGGCCGTACTTGGATGAATACAGTGAGAGTGATCTGCTCCACGTACCATTTAGCTGTGAAGATCCCGACTAAGGGAGGGGTAGCCGTTATCCGTGGTGATCAGAAAATGGCAAGGGAGTGCCTGCATGTGGCTCTCAAGGGGCTAGGGGCAACGCCCGAACTGCCCCAAGCATAGCAATTACTGAACTCCGAAGAGCCGAAGAAGACGTCGCCCGCCGAAGAGAGGGAGGTGGCTTTGTACAATGACGATCCCGCTAAGGTCGTCAAAGTCGGGCTGACCGACCACCCCCATCTTCGCGAACAGGTTATTCGGCTTCTAAAGGAGTACAGGGACGTCTTCGCGTGGTCCCCATTGGATATGACAGGGGTATCACCTGACCTGATCACACATCGGCTAAAGATCGACCCCGAAGTGCGACCGATCAAGCAAAAGCAGCGCTCCTTTGCAGCGGAGCGGAATCAGGTCATAAAGACCGAAGTGACCCAACTGCTGGATGCTGGGATTCTATTCGAAGTCACTTACCCGACCTGGATAGCAAACCCGGTAATGGTTAAGAAGGCTGGGGGAGGATGGCGCATGTGCATTGATTATACCGATCTCAACAAGCACTGCCCTAAGGACTGTTACCCTCTGCCCGATATCGACAAAAAGGTGGACTCGCTGGTCGGACATAGGATATTCAGTTTCCTGGATCTGTATAAGGGATACCACCAAGTCCTAATGGATGCCGAAGACGCGGCTAAGACAGCATTCATTACGGACTTTGGCATCTTTGCTTACCGCAAAATGCCATTTGGGTTGAAGAATGCAGGAGCTACCTACCAGAGGATGGTAGATAGAATATTTAAAGAGCATATCGGAAAGGAGGTAGAGGTCTATGTCGATGACATAGTTGTGAAGAGTAAGGAAGAGAGCACCAGTGTGGCCGATCTCCGAACTGTGCTCTCCATCCTTCGCAAGGTCAACCTGAAACTTAATCCCCAAAAATGTACCTTTGCTGTGACATCGGGGAAGTTTTTAGGTTGTTGGATTACCCAGGAAGGGTTGAGGGCGAATCCGTCAAAAGTTAAGGCCGTGTTAGACATGAAGAATCCAAAGTCAATCAACGATGTGCACAGACTTACAGGGTGTCTCGCCGCACTGAGTAGATTCCTATCTAAAGCCGCGGAGAAGCAGTTGCCCTTCTTCAAAATCTTAAAGAAAGCACCCCAATTTGATTGGAGTTCGGAGCATCATCACGCCCTACACCAGCTAAGGGAGTATCTCAAGGATCTACCGACCTTGTCAGTACCGAAGGATAGAGAGGTGCTATTTCTATACTTGGCTACTTCTGAAGAAGCAATTAGTGCAGTGCTCGTGCGAGAAGAGGCAGGTCGCCAGTTACCAGTTTATTTCATAAGCCGGTCACTAAAAGGGCCCGAAGTGAGATATCAGCCGTTAGAAAAGCTAGCCTTAGCACTTGTCAACGCTGCTCGGCGATTGCGCCCCTATTTTCACGCGCACCCGATCCAAGTCCGAACAGATTCCCCACTTCGGCAGGTGCTGACGAAGCCGGAAGCATCAGGACGGATAGCAAAATGGGCAATAGAACTTGGAGAGCATGACATCTCTTATGTTCCCCGACAAGCCATCAAGGGGCAAGCTTTGGCAGATTTCTTGGTTGAAACCTCGATATCCGAAGTCCCAATCCCGATACCAGAGCCAGATCGCACAACGGTGGGAGAGCCTCAAGACTGTTGGCACATGTACGTGGATGGGGCATCAGGGAAAGCGGGAAGCGGTGCAGGAATCCTTCTTATCAGCCCGGAAAAGAAAGAGATCACCTATTCACTTCGCTTTCAGTTCGCAACTACCAACAATGAGGTAGAGTACGAAGCTCTGCTAGCCGGACTCCGGATAGCCACGGATCTGAAGATCACGGCCATAAAGGTACACAGCGATTCCCAGGTAGTCGTGAATCATATGCTAGGAAAGTATGAAGCAAAGGGAGAAAGAATGAAGAAATATTTGGCTAAGGCACGGGGCATGCAGGGGCGTTTCCAGTACTTCCAGCTCGAGCGAATCCCCCGAGCTCAGAATTCCCGAGCTGACGTTCTCAGCAAATTGGCAGCGGCACCTGGCACTTCACCAGTGGAAGATGTAAAGCATAGAAGCATAGACGAAGCCGAGGTTAACGATCTGAACGATGAGTCACAGCCGACGTGGATGACGCCCATTCTAGCCTACCTGGAGAGAGGGGAGTTGCCCGAAGATAAGACAGAGGCTAGAAGGATATTATTGAAGTCATTGAGATATACTATTCTGGACAATGTCCTATACAAGAAGTCATACCTTCAACCCTTACTCAAGTGCGTCGGCCCGACCTCAGCAGACTACGTCATGCGAGAAATGCATGAAGGGGCATGTGGAAGTCACGTTGGACCTCGGGCAGCAAAGAAAATTATGAGATGGGGATACTTTTGGCCCTCGATGCTCAAGGACTGCACCGAACTCGTGCAGAGGTGCGAGAAGTGTCAGTTACATGCAAATGTGACAAGGATACCACAAACCGAGCTGACTGCGATGCAGAGTCCTTGGCCGTTCGCGCAGTGGGGGATAGATATAGTAGGCCCATTCGATAAAGCACCAGGTCAGTTGC
The DNA here is from genome assembly GCA_029379335.1 of Thymus mandschuricus. Taxonomy (NCBI): domain Eukaryota; kingdom Viridiplantae; phylum Streptophyta; class Magnoliopsida; order Lamiales; family Lamiaceae; genus Thymus; species Thymus mandschuricus. The sequence continues at coordinate 13,586,420 of CM057082.1, read as the reverse complement.
GACACCTCATAGTTGCAATTGATTACTTTACGAAGTGGGTGGAAGCAGAACCCCTATCCGCGATCACGAGCAAGAACGCCCGGAACTTTGTATGGAAGAACATAGTATGCCGATTCGGCATACCTCATGTCCTCGTATCCGATAATGGGACCCAGTTCACGGACAGGGTTTTTAGGGAATGGTGTGACGAGCTGCAGATTCAACAACATTTCACATCGGTAGCCCACCCTCAAGCAAATGGTCAAGCCGAAGTGACGAACCGAACTCTCGTCAAAGGCCTCAAAACCCGGCTAGAGAAAGCTAAAGGGTTATGGGTAGAAAACCTTTCGAACGTTCTATGGTCCTACAGAACAACGCCGCGAACAGCAAATGGCGAAACACCGTACAGTCTAGCATACGGAACAGAAGCTGTAATCCCGGTCGAGATCGGACTCCCCAGTCCGCGCACGACCCATTTCGTAGCCGAAGTAAATGATGAGAACCGGCGTGCGGACCTCGATCTGCTAGAGGAAAAAAGGGATACAGCTTACATAAGAGAGGCCCGATACAAACAACTCATAGCCCGATATTACAATCGGCGAGTTCGGGATCGGCAGTATTGTGTAGGGGACTTAGTTCTCCGAAACAATGAGGTCAGCAAGGCTTGTAAGCTCGGCAAGCTGGAGGCCACATGGGAAGGCCCATACCGAGTAGACGAGGTCCTTGGTAAAGGCGCCTATAGGCTTTCCACTCTGTCCGGGGAGCCCATACAGCGACCTTGGAATATAATCCATCTGAAGAGGTATTATGCATAGATATGGAGTATCATATAGAGTAGCTCGGTCATTTTAGTCTTTTGTCAGTTCGGCCTACCTCACACATTTCAGAGGGGGTACCAAGTTCAGTTCGGCCTACCTCACACATTTCAGAGGGGGTACCAAGTTCAGTTCGGCCTACCTCACACATTTCAGAGGGGGTACCAAGTTCAGTTCGGCCTTCCTCACACATTTCAGAGGGGGTAGCAAGTTCAGTTCGGCCTACCTCACACATTTCAGAGGGGGTACCAAGTTCAGTTCGGCCTACCTCACACATTTCAGAGGGGGTACCAAGTTCAGTTCGGCCTACCTCACACATTTCAGAGGGGGTACCAAGTTCAGTTCGGCCTTCCTCACACATTTCAGAGGTCACACATTTCAGAGGGGGTACCAAGTTCAGTTCGGCCTTCCTCACACATTTCAGAGGGGGTACCAAGTTCAGTTCGGCCTTCCTCACACATTTCAGAGGGGGTACCAAGTTCTGTTCGGCCCTCCTCACACATTGCAGAAATACCAAGTCCAGTTTGGCCTTCCTCATAACCTTCAGAGGGGGGTACGCAAGTTAACTTAGGCCCTTCTCACAAATTTAACACGAACAGGGACAAGCATCAACTCCATCACCCCACTCTTTTTTTTGGGGGGGGGGGGGGGATGTGATAGGAAGTGGCCCATCTCCCTAGGCCCAAAGGCCCAACACCTAACAACAGGCCAAGATCAGTGAAGGCCCAACAGGCCCAGATCGGTGAAGGCCCAACAGGCCCAGAACGGCGAGCCCAACTCACACCAAATACAGGCCCAAGGAGTTGAGCCCAAAAACCTGAGCGTGGGGTGATGGAGAAGAATCCGGGGCTGGAGAAACCACCCACACCTCCACGTCTCACATCCACAACCGCTATGAACATCATCTATAAATAGGAGATTTGATTGTATTATGTAGACTTACGCTATTCTGAATACAAAACTATATTTTCCTCCCCGTGGACGTAGATCATACCGATCGAACCACGTAAATCTCTCGTGTTCTTCTTTATATTCGCATATAAACCGTATACAAATTTGGGCCGCAAATCGAAGATTCATCACACGGCAGAAGTCTTCATTCTATAAATGCCAATTCAAGATCTACAAGAACCACGGTTGCATGCATTCCATGCACTAACACGTGCTTAAGCATGGTTAATTTATGGCTTTCCATGATTTCTTGAAGCAACCAACTCTGTTAGAACATGATCACGGATGTGGCTTTTCAAATGTTCTTGGAGTCCTTAACTCATGCGTTTAATCAAACTCAGTCTTGACATCACAAGAAAAACTATAAATTAAACAGTATTATAGTAGTAGGGGCTAAAACTATCAAAAGGCTGCTGATTTGATCCAACAGCAGAGGATGATGATGTGCTTCATCTTCTTTCGGCAAGTTGTGGTCAAATTTCCGACCACCTCATCAGTGTACAACTAAGTGCATATACAGTGAAGTCACGCGGAGGATTGCAAGCTAGTGTGAACTGTGAATTGATATGAAGACGATTTTACGATCTGATGAGCTTGCTAAATAATATAATAGATATTTGTTCTAATATCAGCGGACTCATTATCAACAAAATTGGGGGCGAAGAGAGTACGTGGTGTTGCTGCATGGATTGCGTGGATTTATTATATATGACATGTTTACGTATGCAAGGATAGATTCGATTGGTGTAGAGTGGATATCGTATGGTATAAGGATTCCTTCCTTATTATTTATTCACACGCCTTATGGAAAAGATATGCACGAAGATTTGATAAACCCTATTAAGGATATCTTTGGGGATATTCCTTAATTATCTATTAGGGTTTGGATGAAATATATATATGTGAAGATATATCGGAGCCGCTGCGCGCATTGGAGATCATTGAGAGAGTGTTTTATCTTCGTGTTCTTGAGAGTTTGAATATATTCTTTCATTCATCAATCATTGGGGTAGTTTGATTATTGGTGAGTGATTGTATTACCTTGAACGATTCCTCGTTCAAGGTTGGACAAATCTTTTCAATTTTGTGAAAAGTATTTTCGGGTAGACTAGTGAGAGTTTACCGAGGATTCATTGGTGAGGAGTAGAGTCGGGTGAGGAGAGAACGTTTAGTGTGGCTGACGTTCACGTGTCTTGTATCCCTTATACTCATCATAGTGAATTGTTTCTTGGAATAGCTTCCCCCAGACGTAGGTGTGTTTATCACCAAACTGCGTTACCAACTTGTGTTCTCAACTGTGTTACTTTCAGTGTTACGTGTTGAGTTACTTTTTACCTACCAAAGTAGGGATTATACAATTTCACGTGGCAAATATGAATCGGAAGATTTGACATGCATATATTGAAAAAGCTTACGAGTATATATTGGGAATAATAATATAAATATGTTTATTTCATCCCTCGATCTTTACATGTTCGAGCTTTTGGATGAGACGGAATTCTATTGTGATATCAAAGCCTTAGGCAAATATTGAGGTCCTGAGATCAAATCCCGCTAATAACAACTCCATCATCTTTTAGATGGGACGAAATTCCATCAACAGGCTCATATATAAAAAGTTAAAGAAGACTCATATCAAAAGTTCGCACTTATAATATAAACATATAGACAATTCTTAGATAAAGATATTTTACAACTTATGAGTGGGCAACACCATGGAGCAACGAGCGTTTCCTCAAATGGTTCATAGTATTTGGAAATGAGTGATTGATAGTATATATTACCATAACTGGTTGGCTTACCATTGGACATTTGATCTCTTCCCCTTGTAAAGTCTCATTCCTTATAGTCGAAGAAAACTGAGTTGCAACTTTTCCGAAGAACCCAAATAGTGCAAATTCAAATATCACCGATCCTTTTTCGAGCCTTGCCACCCCAAGCAACCTATTCGAAGTGGGCTTGGATGGAGCTGGGGGAGGCCCAACGAACACTAACCCAATTTGCAAGTTTATCAGTGGCTTTGGCATTTCATTTATTTTTATTTTATTTTATCCTTCTTTAATTTTAATATATTTAGAAGGTCATGATTGAACGTTTACACAATTCCCTTTTGCCTTGGAAGGAGTCGTGATAGAAATAATTTGTGACGAGCATAAACAATAATGGACCGCCCAGCTAATCAAACCGACACCGTCCCAAAAATATGGTTCATAAAATTTTAAAAATTTGATAGATTGCATATATTTTAAAGTAAGTGGGTATTTTAATGCCCCTTAAAAGTACGGCATAAAAATAACCATGCTAAATACTACCTCTATCTCATCTAATTAGCCTCAAAACTTTATTGATGTGACATGCACGCATCTCCACCGAAACCTAGTATGAGTTTTACGTTATAATTTTGAAATATTATTTCTTTTACGGGATAATCCGACACTCGTAGTATCCCGTAAAATTTTTTTTTTTTTTTTTTGATCGGGCAAATGTTAGTTGTTAGATTAGATGTTAGTACGCCAAGTTCCCAATAGCTCCTAGAAAATCTCCAAGTCCACCTTATATATCTCCCAAATTCGCTCCCACAAGGGATCGAACCCGGGTCACTCCTTCAAGGGAGGAGCCCGGTGGCCAGGTGCGCTAAGACACCTGGTTAAAAAATAATATTTTAATATTATATCGTTAAATCCGTCCTAGGTTTCGGTGGAAATGCGTGCCCAAAAAGTTACTATTCCTTTGGGGCTAATTAGATGAGATGGAGGTAGTAGTATAATTATTTTTTTAAACGACCATAATTAGTTTTTTTTTTTTTTTGGAAAAGTCAATTGTCAACTTTTATAAGCCGGAGATATCGATCCAAATTACGTCAACACCAAACCCACGTTATTACCGATCGAGACTCAACAAATATTTATTTCGCCGATTGGCGAATATTCCTAATTGACGGCAAATCCTTGTAACGGACGTTTGAGTTGCTTTCATAAGTGAACAACTCTACGCGTGTAGAGTTTATCGGACCTGATTAAATTAATTACTACTACTAATTACTAAAATCAAGATGCGACATTATATATATATGTATACCTGTCGTCGATCTAGCCAACCACGCCATCCCTAACTTATATTGAATCGATGCTAACATGCATTATATGTCAAAACTGGTGAGCTGTATGCAGTTTGTAAAATCTGCATCCACGACGACCATAGATTTATATAAAATACTCGTCACGGCCAGTGGCGGATGCAGGATTTTTGATAAGGGGTGTTAAAATTAATAATAATAATAATAATAATAATAATAATAATAATAATAATAATAATAATAATAATAATAATAATAATAATGTAATAAAACATACTATTCGAAGAAGAAAGAACTTTGAAAAATTGGAGGAATCTCAATCTGCTCAGCAGCGATTTTTTTTTTCAGAATTTTAGCTATTTAAATGATTTTATATACATTCAAAATATATTTATACATAATAATAATAATAATATTAGGGGTATAATAGGTATTTCACAATAAAAATTAAGGGGTGTCAATTGACACCCCTTGACCAAGGGTAGATCCGCCCCTGGTCACGGCCCATTTATGTTGGGATAAGTTTCATTTTCGTTCGTACCAGTTATATATAATTTTATGTATAGATAAAAACGAATTTGAATTTAATATTCAATTTGAATGGCAATTTTGTAGATATTATCAATTTTAGGGTTAAAAAAAAGATCACACAATTTGGTTAAAAAATTAACGGTATAATATAAGCATTGACAAACTCTCTTCATATTTCTCCCTTTCCATATTATATAATAGATGAAAAAAAAAAAAGAACAAATCGAGCTTCGATGTTATGTAATCTATAAAATTAACGATGTGAATAACAATATTTAGGGTATTAGAACTAAACTAAATGGATAAAACGAAAAAAAATAATATTAACGTCGATGAAACGAGAGTGGTGCTCACGAGGTATGTAGCATAAGATATGTACAATAACATTTCTCCGTTTACACATATATTTAAATATAAATTAAACAACTTATTTTTGAAATGAACTTTTGGATTTGGAGCAAAGTGAAATATAGTAGTTCCCTCCACTCATGATTCTTCAACCCCCTTTTTCTTTTGCTTGAAATTGAAAGCGAGAGTACAAATTTAAATAAGGTAATACTAATTGTACCATTTTTTTTTAATTTCAAATTCAAATAAGGAAATGCTAATTGTAATAAGGGAATAATAAACAAGGGATTATTAAGTGATTGTAATAAGAGATTTACTAATTGTACAACTTTTCCCCTAATTATTAACCAAAAAGGAAATGGATTAATACTTGTGAGACGGTCAAATAAAAAATTAGTGTCAAAAATTATTGTACAAGGTAGTATTTTTCTTTTGTTTGACAGGTGAAAAAACTATAAAACTTTTATGCATGAGATTATATATAGAGCGATAAATTATAATGAAAATGTCCACTTAATATTCTAATGGCTAAGAGCGATCTCAAAATCATACATCATAATATATATTTAATAATTCGTAGCGAGACAATTTGTCGCGCATGGCAGTGGTGTAAAATTTTAACCCATTAACACTCATTCGCATTATTTTATCCATTATCATTATTCTCGTTTTAATTTTCGTACTAGAAAAAATCTATAACTATATAATAGTAAGCCTATAGTTATTTTTAGAAATTTTAGTTTATTAATTACATACATTTAATTTAATTTATGTTAACAAATTTTAGTGGTAATAAGTATTTAGTTATTTAATTTGTTTATCTACTATGTTTAGAAATTGTGTATTAAAATGGTATATCATTATTATACATTAAGTCACCTAAATAATTGTAAATGTTATAAAAGTATAATTTATGACAATTTAATAATTTTAGCAATTTAACTAATGTGACGAATTTAAGTTTATTCAATATTTATGTTATTACGTGCCTACAGATATTTATATCTTATACCTCATCTATATTTATGAAACATCAACTATTCGTTTAGATAGAGGGAGTATTTCCTACTTTCAAACTATTTCTTTATTATAAATTTCAAATTTCACGAAAAAAATCAATATTCACATCATGAATATATAAATGGTTTGAAATGTTCAGGAATGTCGAATCACAAGCTTAATCTGAAGGCTGGTACACCAATTATGTTGCTAAGAAATATCGATCATTCTATGAGTTTGTGCAATGGTACGCGCTTGGTGGTCACGAGATTGGACAATCATGTTTTAGAGGTTTAGATTTTATCTGGGGATAATTTTGGCCAAAAAGTGTTCATTCCGAGAATGTCTCACACTTCATCTGATCAGCATATGCCATTTAAGTTTGAACGAAGACAATTCCTTCTTATTGTTTCGTATGCTTTGACGATCAATAAATTCAAGGCCAATACCTCACATGTTGGTCTTTTTCTTAAAAAAATCAGTATCTTCTCATTGCCAGCTTTATGTTGCTGTTTCAAGGGTACGAAGTCGTAGTGGACTCAAGATATTGATATGCGACAAAGATAGCAACAACACATGTACTACGTACAAAGGTAGTATATAAGGAAGTTTTTCATAATTTATGAATGTAAGAATTCATATTTTAGATTTTATTTTATTTGGCTATTTAAAAATAGATTTGTTATATTACGCTTCATATTTGTTCTGTTTATAAAAAATTAGAAAAAAAATTAAATCAATTAAATTATGACTTACGTACATATGAAGTAAATAATATGCATCAAAAAATTCATTATATGGAAGTTAAATTAAAATATACAAAAGAATGTGAATATCAAATTTTTAGATATATTATGATCAAAACTTTATAATAAATACATTTAGTTAGCCTCGTGCGTCGCACGGGTACATAACTAGTATCCCTAAATAAATAAGACGGAGAGTATATTAATTAAGGTCACTCTGTCGGATTCTGGCTCTTGATCCCCCCGATCACGAAAGAGGTAATTTCTTAAATCATCCATCGATCGTTTTATGAAGATTAAACAAATTAATCACTCGATGGGACGAATTACCAAAGAACAACCATGTAATTTCACTTCTGGATTTTCTAATTTGCATAAAACATGCATCGACGTGATATACACATTCATGCACATGTCACTCATTCCATCGAGATTAATGTGTGTGTGAATCTCACTTACATGAAGATCAGAGTACTGCGAGAGGAGAGACTTATTAGGGGACGGAGGGAGTACTACTCGGTTCCCCCTAACTTAATTTTTCTTTTCTTTTTCTTTTTTCGTTAGTAAACCTCAATTTTAAATTTAAAAAATTCATCAAGTGTACGTCTAATCTACTGGTGGACAGAGGGAATGCTTTACCTTGCAAGGTGATGGGTAATAATTATAGGATCTTATTTATTACTCCCTCTGTCCTGCCAAAGACGTTACATTTCTTTTTGTCAATTTCTGGCACGTTTTTTCATGCTTCTTGATGAAGTTTTTTAAAATAGATTTTTGAATTTTTTTCCCTTTTGCGGGATAATACAACTATCATAGTATCCCGTAAAAGAAAAAATTCTTCAAAAATCTATTTTAAAACGCATCATCAAGAAGCGTGGAAAAACGTGTCAGAAATTGACAAAAAGAAATGTAACGTCTTTGGCGGGACGGAGGTAGTATCTAATACTAAAATACTTACCCGTGCGATGTGCGGTCAAATTTTAATTGTACAATAAAAACATCTAAATTTCACTTAACTTGATCAAGCAATTTCATAGGATATAAGATGTAAAATTTGAGAAATAGATGACATAAATATATTATTTCGAACTATTTCATAAAGAGTTGTTTGAATATAATGAGTATTTCGAACTATTTCATAAATATATTATAATAAGTTAATTTTCCGATATACAATTGTCTTTTTCTTTTTTTCATTTCTTACCGTATTGGCTTTTAGTAGTTTTTAATTTCTTTTTTGACATCAAATCTAAAAGGTAAGACTCTCCACCACCTCATAGTTTGTGAATAACTGAAAACCAAAAAAAATGCTTAAGATTCTCTCCATCTCTCATGATTCTTGAAAAGTTTTATATGAAAAAATTATTTGTTCCTTATATCAAAATTTTAAGATGCTAAATTTAACTTGTGAATCTAGCAATTAAAATATTGCAATCCGAATAGCAGTATATTTATCAACCAATTATAATGCTTGTGCATATCAGCAAATTATGGAGAGAAAAATAGAATGATTGTATGATAATTTTAAGAAAAATAAATCATCTCACCTTTTGATGGGAGTACATATATAGGAGATAAATTTTCTTTAATCGATCAATGTCCACTATATCTGTTCATACTATTGGTTACGCTTTTGTATCATTTGCTGGCAACATTAACATAAATTTGTACTCCCTCCATTAATAAGTTTTCGTAGTTATTAAAAATCATATTTTTAAATAAGTGTTTCATTTGAAGTCAATGTAAAAAGTATATCAATCTTAATCTATTATATTAAGCGAGAGGAAGAAATGAATATATTAAAACAAAGAAAACAGTACACATTGAACATAAATTAACCAAAATTAAAGAAAGTTTTATACAGACCGGAAGCTTCGGCTTAGAATGATCTTGTATTGGCTGAAGATCCGATCAAACTAACAATCTCTCTTCCTCTCTTCTCCTTGAGCATGGGCCTATGATATATTATTCTTGCCAAACTTGTTTTTTCCGACTTTGATGATCGCCGCTGCTCACGACCAGCAACCTGTTCCTCCGGTTACCACACGTGGTTGCGCTGCGCAAGAAACTGCAATCTTGGTGGGGGAAAACTGATTCTGATTGAAAACGCGGAAGCCTGCATGCTTTTTCCGCTTCTGTAGCCCTGTCAACGCTTCTCTAAAAATGTAGCGGACACCACGATGAGTCGATGAGTGACATCTCAACCAAGATTCTTGAATGCAAGCTGCAATGCCACCGGATTGAGGAATTAAGACGAAGCAGTAAAACCGAATGATGTTGGACTGTTTATCATCGTCAATTTCTTTTGGTATCTAGTTAAAAATGGAAAATATGGGATAATGAGAGGAAATTACGTGAAAAGGATGACCAGAATTTGAAAAAATGTTTTATTTTTAACCCGAGCAGACGGCTGAGGCCGAAAATGTTAGATTGGGGGATGAAATAGAAACTAAGAGGCATGTAGTGAGTAAGTAAAAAATCATTTGAAATGTTGAACAAAGGTGTGTATTGTGTAAACATAATTCATACAAATTTTTTTTAAATATAATTACCCGGTTCCTTCTTCAAAAGTTGTGTCCTTTCATCTAAAAATAAAAAAGTCGTGTCAGTTTGCGATCTATATATGAATCAAAACAACAAATTAACTCCTTTTCATATACCTATAATATTATAAAACCTTTTCATAAAAGCGGAAATATGAGAGGAAAATTAAAAGAAATATACCCAAATACCCTTTTAAATAGAAGTGAAAATACAAAAATACCCCTCGTATTTTGTTTTTATATAATACTAGAACATAAGCCCGCACGATGTGTGGAAATATTATTCAATAGAGAAATTTAAATAAATTAATTTAGAACTTTAATAACATATCATAAATTTATACATCAAAATTGCTATTTTATTTCATTAAATTTGGTAATCTAAAGCATAAATAGTAAAATACGTAATTTATTGATCATGTATGTGATGATATATAAATCTTACTGAGTACTCATTTTGCGAATCCAATGTTGCTTAATGATTCCTCAACCTTGCACAAACATTGTTGTTTAGAACTAAGCAGAGATATATATGGTATACAATTCATACTGTTGCTTGATTCTATTAACAAATCCAAGGAGTATTCTTTAACGCAGATCAAGAATTAAAAATTCAAATCCACATGAATTTCTAAATACTACTATCAAAAGAAAACATTCTAAAATCACAGTCATATGATCCTGAACCAGTCTCTAAGTTTCCATCTGATCAACTCATTGATCATCATGGCTTCGGACGGATTGTATCTCTGGATTCGTTGTTCTCCGAACAATAGACTAAATATGACATCTCAACCGTGTCATTGGTTGATCATATATGTTGTCAACTTGATCCTCCAACTACTGGCACTGTCATAGAAAAAGTACTGAATAGAAAGGTATTGCAATAGAGACTAAGATTAGGGGAGGAAAATGAAACCATATGCAGTTCAAATAACCCACCCAACCAAGAGATTTGAGTGTCAGTCTTCTCGAATAATATATTCTACACACGTAACTACACGTATTTTGACATCTACGTTTCTGAGATTAAATAAAACTGCTGATAACATAGAAGGATATGTGGATTCCTTGTACAAAATCTAAGTTCCTGACATTTCTCTCCAAGCATCAAACCTTCAATATCTTGTCATCCACATTACAGTCTTGCAATCTAGCATCAGAAACACACCGTTCTTAGTAGTCTAAATGTTTAATCGTTCACTTCAACCATGAACCGATCAAAATTTTCTTGATACAGATAAAGTTAGAGCAAGAATTCTCTCAAAAAGGCCCTATATAACATTTCCAGCCAAATTATGATACAGTTTATAATGCAAAAACCATGGCTAAATCATAGTATTGTAATGCATATATGCAAAAATCCAGCCAACATTCTGGACTACAACAGCCAACAGCAGTTAAGAGTTTAACTAAGAACAGATGCTTCGGAATTCAAAGAATGGAAACAACTATTCACAGTAATTCAAGTCATTGTATCAATCATAAAGAAAAAACAAAAACAGAGCGATAAGCATGCTTCTTTAACTATCTATGATTCTTTATTGCTTGTGGAAGTACCAAAAGGTTGCAAGTAAGAAGGGGTGATGAACACCCCCGTTGCAGAATTCTTGCTATAGTACTCCCTCAATTAGGAATCCTCGAACAATTTACAAAGAAAAGTATAACCCCCGTCACGGCAATCTCCCTCCGTACCGCCGTCGTCGCTGCTTCCCATTTCATCGGAACCATCTTTCATGAAGAATTGACGGACAACTTCAAGGGCGCGCTGATGAGTGCATGTAGAAGCAAGTTTCGATTAATATGAGGGGGAAGGCTCGGGGGTGGGCCAGCCAGCAGGAGGCAGAGTGGCGGGGCACGGCCACTCTGCGCCGCGTGATGAGGTGGAACCAGGGGTGGCATTGCCGGGGAGTAGATTCCGAATACTGTTGCCGGTGCATTTTGTCTTTTCCTTATAGTGTGTCGGTTTTGAGGGAAGTTGGTAATAGTGGGTGTCGGAGACGGCGGTGGGGGTGAATGAAGGGGCGGCAACGGTGGCGTTGGGTGTAGGGGGGCCTTCTATATAATGAACCAATAGTTTCGCGTCGTTTCAACGAAGGAGATACGTTTGTTGACGATATATTGGAAAAGATATTATTGTGATGTTTACAAAGCGGTGTGAGTGAATCGGTTACTATTACAGAGACAAAAAAATAAAAAATAAAAAAAAACGAAAATACCTTTCTATCAAAATACAAAAATACCCCTAATAATAGAAGTGAAAATACTAAAATACCCTTTGTATTTTATTTTTATATAGTATATAAACTAGCAGAGGTAACATGCGTTGCACGTTAAACTAATTAAGATTCTTTTCCCTTTTATGATAAAAGTCATTATGCATAAATTTGTAAAAGTCGTAGGCTATAGAAAATACTCTATATATCATGAAGAGAGAATAAAGCAAGGCATTTCATTATATAAATTACAATTTTGATTTAGTAACTATCATATTTTATAGTTCATGTTGAAAATAATTATGATTAAGAACACAAACTTTAAAAGGAAAAAAAAACACTTACTTGTTTTTAGTTGACTTCAATTTTAGAGACACGATAAAATATTTTTCATTCACATTTCAAAGAAAGTCTCATTTTAATACCCAGAATTAAAATGTTTAGAGTGAAATAGTGCGAAACTTCCTTAAAAGCAACATATAGTGGCAAATAATCATGATTTCTTATTTGAAACTAACTTTTATTTATTTATAACTTCTATCCAAAAGTATGAGATATTTTATATATCTCAAAATCTACTTATAAATATTAAATTTTGTGTGTCTCAATGATCCAATATGTAGATCATATTCATACTTTATATTTTTTTAAATTCTAACATGAAGAAAATATACATAGTTATTTTCTTTTTATATTGAATTCAAAGTTCGTTCTAATTAAAATTGTTTTTTTTTTTTCTTTTGAAGGTTAATTTAGAGGTGCCCACGGTTCCGGTTCTAACCGGAACCGAACCGCCTGTTACGGTTTCGTCGGGGGAGGAACCGAAACCGAACCGCCAACACACGGTTCCGGTTACGGTTTCGGAACCGCCGGTTCCGGTTCTAACCCGAAAAATCGGGGTTTTTTTTTTTTTTTTTTTTTTTTTCAATTTTTAAACTTTTTTATTTCATAAGGCTTTGAACCATCTTTCAATTATATAGGTGAATGTTCCTCCCACACCCTTATTTGTTATTTTTTCAGTGTGGGACAAATGCATGTGCTTTTATAAGGGTGTCACTCTTCTCAAGTTTGATAGTTTTTCAATGTTAGATAGTGATATGTACTATTCTTCTCATAGTTTGGGATGTATTAGATATGCCACATCGAAAAAATAAGAAACTTGAGAAGTGTAATACTCTTATAAAAGAAATAAACATATCTCACAATGAAAAAGTAACAAATGGGTGTTTGAAATTGAGAGTAACACCTATATAATTGAAAAAAGTCCAAATTTTATATATATTTAGTTATTATTTATGAAGTTTAACAAATAATATTATATTTGTTTAGAAATCATATTTAAGAAAATAATAAAATTAATAAAATTTATACAAATTGGCGGTTCCAAAATTTGGAACCGCCGGTTTGGAACCGGAACCGGAACCGAACCGCCGGTTACGGTTCCAAGCCTTAGGAACCTTAACCGAACCGCCGGTTCCACCGGTTCCTTTTCCAATTCCGAACCACCGGTTCCGGTTCCGGTTAAAAAACCGCCGGTTTCGGTTACGGTTCCGATTTTAACCGCCGATTCCGGTTCTTTTGAACACCACTAGGTTAATTCATGGATAATTTGTTTCTTTAATAATCATTAATTTGTCTGACAAATTAAATTCATTTCAACCCCTACAACTCATTCCTAGCTATCAATTATAAGAATGAAATCACAGATAAATATTTAATTTTTTTTCATATTGCTTATGCATACGAATTGTACGAACAAGGGTGGATCTATATACACGGGACAGAGGGTATAAGCTCCTACCCTTTTTCTTTTTTCCTTTTTTGTTTCTTCTTACAAATTTTCAAGGTCATTAACATTTGACATTAACTTTTATGCTAAAATCCCCACCACTAAATTTAATTTTGGGAATATATGTTGTGTTGAGTCCCAAATTTTAAAATATGTAGCTCTCATTGAACAATTTTTTTGATCTATCATTGTATATGAATCAAACATTACATTTTATTCTATTAATACCTTAATCTCATTCAAACCTTATTTTGTTTTATCACACCAAACACCATCTTAGATCTTTAAAACGATAAAATGTGTCACATACTAAAATTTGTGTTTTGTTAAATTCTATACATTATTTGATTTTCTTTATGCTAGATAGATAGATTAATTTTTGCCTCATATTTGTTTGGGTAGGAGATAAAGTATGAAATTAACACTGCATAGTATATATATGTCTACATACAATTTATTTTTTTAATTCTTAAAATCAAAATGTTGAAAGCAAAGGAATACTTAAATCCTTAGAAAGTTAATTTGTCTTCTCCATATTACCAATAACAAACACTTCCCAGAAATTCCATGGAGATTAACTAATAACCCAACATATAGCCAACCGCCACCCCTCCTCAAATTACCTTGTACCACTCTGCAAACACAAAGTACAATCAACATCCGCACCGCCATGGCTTTCGTCAACCTTTTGCTGGACTCCCATTCAAATCTGAAACAAGCTAGAAATCCCGTTGACTTTTTGCATTCAAAACTGAGGGAAAGAGCCCAGTTTGCAAACTACACCGAACAAAACGATGAGAAGCCACACCGCTGCTTCGGCCTTCCTCAGATCTGCGCAACCGACGTCGACGTGGCGAAGAGAGGAGGGGCCCCACAACCCGCCACCGCCGCCGCCACCACCACCGACGACGACTCCCTCGCCGTGAAAAAGCTCCTCCCCCTCGTGAAAAACGAGACTTCCATCGGCCGCGACGCGGAGAAGGAGCAGCTCTTATGGCTCCTGCTCTTCCCCGACCAGCGGCGGACTCAGCTCTCGGTGGTTTCCGTCGTGGGAAACGGCGGGATGGGGAAGACGGCTCTCGTCCGTCAGATCTACGAAGATCGGAGGGTGGAGGATCATTTTGATCTCAAGGCCTGGGTGAGAATCGACGGCCAGCAACAAGGGAACCACCAGCTGGTCGATATCGCGAGGAAACTGATGAAATCTGCAACGGGGATGCTATGCTCCTTCAACACCCTGCTCGAGATGCACGAGATAGTGATCGACACTCTGCTCTCTCACAGATCGCTGATCGTGCTCGATGATTTCGATTTCATGGAGCCGAGGGTTTGGCGTGATATGAAGGACATCTGGTTCCGCTTCGTCGGTGTGGGGTCCAAGGTCGTGATCACAACTCGCAAGCGTGAAATCAGAATCGTAGGCAGCGTACCGATTTACGTCGGGAAATTATCTCCAGCTGATTCTTTCTCTCTCTACAGCTCTCTAACCGATAGGCTGGTTCCGGCGGATCGGTGGGTGGCCGGGCGGTGCGAGGGGGTCCCCCTCTCGTTGAAGCTTCTGGGAAGCTTGATGAGATTTGATCAAAGCCGCCTTCGTTCTTCGTACTTAATGGATATAGTCAATAGTGATGCTTCTTCCTTTGAGGATACATCCTTTGTTCTTTTAATCGGTGTGTTGTCTCTTCCCGATGATTTGTTCAGCTGCTTCGCCTTCTGCGGCATCTTCCCCTACGGTTACGTGCTGGAGAAGGAGAAGCTCATCAAGATGTGGATCGCAAACGACGTCGTCATCGGGCCATCCAGTACCGGAATGAGCGTTGAGGAAATCGGGGAAGCTTACTTCCATCAGTTGCTATGCAGGTCGTTCTTCACCGACATAACCTGCGACGAATACGGCGAGGTGCTGCAAGCTCGGATGCCTCTGGCCGTCCACGAGTCCGCTCGGAGCATTGCGCGAGTTGTGTCGAGGCATAAGGTAGCTTACGCTTTCGGAGTCGATGTCAACTGTTTAGGCATTTCTATCGAGATGCCATTGATCGATGAAGAAGAATCGCAAACATCATACAACCCTATACACTTGCAAACTCTGGTTTCGTTTCCTCCCAAAAACCCTAATGGCCAGCACATCGAAACCCGATCTTTCGTGGAGTTGAAGCGCTTGCGATCGCTCGACCTCAGCAGGTGTGGAATACGCAAATTGTCTAAACATGTATGTACGTTGAGAAAACTTAGGTACCTTAATCTCTCTCACAACCTCCTCAACAAGCTGCCAAAGTCCTTCACAAACCTGACACAACTTCAAACCCTAGATCTATCAAGATGCTATTACCTCAAATTTTTACCCAAGAAAATCTCCAATCTTTCAAAACTCAGGCATCTAGACTTGTCTCACTGCAATTCCTTGAGCGATATGCCTTTCGGAGTCGGACACCTGCACTCGCTGATCACCATGCCTCTGTATGTACTCGGTGAGAGAGGTTCCAAATGTGCTACTTTAGGCGAGCTTCGTATGTTGAAGAATCTGCAAGGCCTACTTCACATCAGAAATCTCGAATACGTGGAGGTAGACGAAGCCCAAGCTGCAGATCTGAAACAAAAGAAGCTTCACCATTTGAGACTTTCTTGGAGCCACAAACCGTACAAATGTAGTGGTAAAGCACTGTTGGAATGCTTGGAACCGAATCCTCAGCTTCGAGTTCTGGAGCTAGCAGGTTATGGAGATCGTGAATTTCCTCCATGGATGCCGAATCTTTGCTTTCTTTCTAAGATATTGATAAATGATTGCGGGTTCGACACAATACCAAAGTTGGGACAATTACAGTTCCTCAAGGAACTTGAGCTAGAAAAACTGATCAATATTTCATCAATAGGTCAAGAATTCTACGGCAATGGCGGTGGCAATGGTGATGTTTTTCCATCACTGGAAAAGCTCAAGCTCCATGGCATGCCCAACTTGAGCATTTGGTCCAGTCATTACACATCTTCGTCGAATAAGGCAATGTTCTCGAAACTAAAGAAACTGTCAATCCAGGATTGCCCTGAGCTTCGAACTCTGCCCTCGCTGCCCTCGGTTACAGAGCTGGTAGTGTGGAGAAGCCACGCCGAGATTCTCCCTTGGCTGACAAGGACCAGATCGCTTTCGTCCATCGTTGCAAACGATATGAGTGTGAAGGAGTCATTGAAAAGCTCGAGCACCATGAATACGGTGAAGAAGCTGATCCTAGTGAGGAGCACTGATCTTGATGTGTTGGAGTCCTCACATATAAACAACTTCGCGTCACTGCAACACCTCCGCATCCTCCACTGCCTCGAGCTCAAGCGCGTGAAGCTCCCTCGCCTCGGATCGCTCGAGAAGCTGGATGTGGTGGACTGTCAGAATCTGGAGAGGGTTGATATAAACACAGAGGAGTTTACCCTCACGGAGTTGATGATCGAAGACTGCCCTCGAATCACGACGATTAACATCACCACTTTTAGCCTTAGGAAACTAGTAGTGAGAAACTGCCCCAAATTTAGTGGTATATCACCTGAGAAAATCCGTGACCTACGAGAACGAGGACTTGAGTTCTTGTTCATCACTTGATCATCCAATATCTCGTGTAATTAATAGCATAATTTCTACTCTTGTATATCTACACCGTTTTCATAATATTTATTACTCACAATTAATGTTTATCTCTTCTTTCAAAATAATTTAATTAATTTTTACATGAAAAATGTCATTTACAGAAAAAAGATGAACATAAAACAAAAATAATTAAATTTTACTCCCTTCGTCCCATTTTATTAGTCTCATTGGATATTCATATGTAAGGTATATAATATTCTAATAGGACTAATTAAGTGGGACGGAGGGAGTATTAATTTTTATGCTTGAGCTGAAAGCCCCTTATAAAAAAAACGGAAAGAGTATTAAACAATAATATTATGACATTGTTTATGTGCAAAAATATGTATATACATACATATCACCAATAATGCTATAAATATGGTATTGGTAGTCAGAATGTACACGGTTAATTAAAAAGGAATCCTAAATTGATATCATGAATGCTAAATTGGTGTGTATCATTTAAACATATTGAAACTGTTTATTAAATCATTGAGTAGACGCTAACTTTATAGAGAATATTTTATTGCAATAATTGTGTAGAAGAGTTGTTTAAATTAATTTAGTTGAAGCTGAAAACAAATGAAGCTAACTAAAGTATTATCTCTGGTCATGATTTTAAAATGTGAATCTATTTGCATCACTAATACTATCAAAGATGAACATGTATTTCCCTTTGTCTCAACTATCTTGCTTCACTTTATTATCATATAGACTTATTTAAATATAAAATGAGACAAGACAATCGGGACATATGAAGCATTTGGTCGGTATTGTTTAGGAATTCAATGTAAGCGTCAGTTCATGAATCATGTTGTAACTCAAAGTTGATTTTTTTTTTAATTCCATTTCAATTAATTGGCGTAAGATTTTTAAAATATTTCTCTATTCTTCTAGAGGAAGCTCGTTCTTCAAAATTGATACTTTCTTTTATTCTTGTTGATTTACTTTAAGCGGTTGAACAAGAATAATTAATAATACTCCTCTATCCCCTACATTAGCATGAAAAAAGAAACGTCACATGTTTTAAGAAAAATATGTAGGTAAAAATAGGTAGGTAGTCGTGGAATTAGAGTCTCACCCCATTTATAAATATTAAGACAAGTTTTTTAGAATATTATTAAAGGTAATTGAATCATTTTACTAAATGAATATTTCTATTTTAGTCTATTACACTAATACATATCAGGGGTTCGAGGAGAACTAACCCATAGCTCATCTATATGTTTTTGAATAATAGTAATAGTTACAGTTTGACTTTGAGAATATGTATCACTAACAACTATTTGAAAATTGACGTACAAATTACTTAGCAATTTCATGCACAATTGCCACTATGAATTCTGATACGTACATTTTAAACGGAGGAAATGATACAGATATATATATTTGTAGAACTAATATATATAGATGCTTGATTCTAAACCTTCTATAACAGTTAAGTAAAAATAAAATACAATTTCATCTGAGTGTCAGAATTATACGTTTTAATACAGATGATTGTATGATCTTCATTTTAAGAACAAGAGTCTCGCTCCTTACAAGGTCTCCCGTAAGACCTTGGTTAGTAAGCGAGACTCTTGTTCGTTTAACCAACACAACTTTTTTTTTTTCACTTTGTTTATCATTCACGAATTATTCTCTTGCATTTTAGTTTGCACAATATAGCTTTGCAATATTATTATGCATGCATGTTGTGGTCGCATAGACAATATATAGAGTAGATTATTGTTCATATTGTATCGATTTATTTCTGTAATAAATTCAATAATTAGCATTTAGTAAAGTTTTTCGTCTTAGGCGAGTAAACTTAAATGTTAGGATTTGTCAATGGAAGCTTCGACGTTGATCGCGAATTGAACCCAATGAAAAACGAATTGCAGAATTGAACACACACGAATTTTACGTGGTTCGGTGATCTTTCACCTACGTCCACGGGAAGAAGAATCAAGAGCTTTATTAATGAATCCTACACTCGAATCCAGTCGAGCTACAACCCAGAAAGAAAATAATACAAAAGAAGAAGATGATCGCACATGCAGGAAACCCTAAAACCAGACTTCAGCTTCACTCTCTTCTCTCTCCCTTCTCTCTTTCTCTCAGTAGCTCTAACTGCTTCGTACTGATGAAACTAACACTATATACTCCATCCACGAACTGAGATCCTAGCCGTAGAAATTGAATGGATCAGATCAGCTCATGAAGCTTGGCTTTCTCTCCAAGCCATTCTATTATAACTGCCCAACAGAATTGGTGAGCTGGTCTTGCCATGCTGTCCGCCACATAACCTCCACATCAGTCTCTACTTTCCACATCAGCCAAGCCACGTCAACAGAACCATGCATGTAGATAGGTTATGTACCTTGTTGAGTTATGTAGTCACCCCATTCATCTACATTAAATTCAAGTTATTCAACAAAACAAATAATAATAAATTAATAAAAGGAAAATAATCACAAAAAAATATAGATATATATAAGATGCTCCAAGCGCACCAATTCATCCCTCGAGTTGACTAAATTCTCTCTCTCTTGGATGCCGCGCGAATAGTCCGGCCAGCTACTCCAACCACAAATGGGACCAACATGTCTTATAATTTAGTAAGCTAGTTTTAACTACATTACATGTTGCACGATTTTAATAAAAAGATCTAAAGATGGTTGATATATTATTTCAAGTGATGGTTAGATCCATATATTCAATGTTATGGTACTGGTAAATAGTTGAGATAATAGAGGATATACATAAAATTATTTGTGGTGGCGGTAGGACTTTGTATTCTATGGGACAACTAATATTGTAGTCCCGCATTACAGGGTTTAATTAATCGATAAATAACCTACAAATATCTTAAAAAAATAGTTTTATATTCATTTGTGATAATCGTCTTTTATCAATAATAAAAAGAATAACTATTTCTGTATGGATGTATTTGCGGTATGCTATCTATGTATACATGTAAGTTTATAACTCATTTTCATATAATTCATAAAATTATTTTATTTAATTATCCAAATACATTATCACTTATTTTATCAATTTTACGCTTGTAGACGAAAAATGAACATGCAAAGTACATATATGCTGAATTTTTTAGTTGAAGCAATTAAAAAAATCAAAATTAATATAGTACTACTTCTATTTAGCAAACCAAAACACCAATTCTTCTTCTTCTTTTCGTTTCTTTTCTTTTCTTTTCTTTTTTTTTTTTTATGAAAATATACATACTTAGTTAATCGTGTATATGCTTAAAAAAATCATTCCTTCAGTCCTAAAAGGGGGGAAGAGAGAGGGGTAGGGATGGCAACGGATCGAGGACCCGGTCCAGATCCGACGGATCCGGCCCGTTTTTTCGGATTTGGGTCTTTTAATTTTGGACCCGACGGATCTGGACCGGATCCGGATCTTTTAAAAAAATTTCGGATCTGGACCCGGATCTGAAATTTCAGATCCGGATCCGGCCCAGATCCGGCCCGCAGATCCGTTAAATATATAAATATATTTTATTTATTTTTATATGAATATATGATATAATATGTATTATATTATTATTTTTGTAACCCATTTTGTGAGATGCAATCTTTTATATTTATCTCTTTATATAACTTATTTTAATATACACTTCTTATTATGTTTTGGACTAGATAATGCATTCGTAAATTTTGAAGTGATAATACATTAATACTACTTCATTTGAAAGATTGTAATATATATATATATATATATATATATATATATATATATATATATATATATATATATATATATATATATATATATATATATATATTAATAATATCACGATTTAACTTTTGTCGAAAAAAATTATAATATTACCATTGTAATGCATTGAAAAAAAAAATTCATTTAAAAAATAAAAGCACGGATCCGGATCTAGATCCGTAGACCCGTGGATCTGGGTTCGGACCTAATTTTTTTGGACCCGACGGATCTGGGCCGGATCCGGATCTATGGGGAAAATATGGATCTGGATCTGAACCAAGCAAGATCCGGTCCAGATCCGGCCCGTTGCCATCCCTAGAGAGGGGAGGGAAAATGATCCTGTGAACTCGACCAAGTCTCTCTTTGTTTATTCTTTAATTTATTTTTAGAGACTTTTAACGAAAAAACTTAAAGACCGTACTACTATTAAAAATTCGAATTCGAAAATTTTGACCTTTAGCTTAACACCTACCGACTCATTTTTTATTTTTTCTTTCTTTAATGTTTTTGAACGGCAGAGTTTGAACATATAATAATAATACCCAATGAAATGAAAACAAGTTACTAGATCCAAGACACTGCAGAGCAAGAAAATGTCAGCATTGTTTGTTTCTTAATTATAAATTAGTGGAGTAACTAGGACGAATGGACGATGATGTCAAGAAAAAACACGTTATCGTGAAAGCAACACAAAACGTCCGTTAACATGCTAACATGTTAGGAATCTTGTCGCTGTCGATAAATATATAATAATACTCTTTTCGATCTATTTCATCTTGCCTATAAAATGAATAAATGATGTAAAATAAAATAATACTCCTACACCAAATGGAATGGATTATAGAGAGTACTAGTTCTCCGTAATATATTATTCTCTTTGTCTCACTTCATTAGTCATTTTTGGTATTTTGAACCGACTTATTTCACTAGTCTTATTTTCTAAAATGGAAATAATTAATCATTAATTCCCAATATGGACCTCTTACTTTTCTTTTACAACAATTGACCATAAAATTTCGTGACGAAAAGAAACATGACTAGTGAAGTGAGACGGAGGGAGTACTACATAGAGGAATGCTCGCTTACTCACCGTACGTGGACATTCTTAATGTGCCCACAGATGACGTGAAATATTATTATTGAATAAAAGAAATAAATATACCATGACCTAACTTTAAAATGTAAACCCTAACACTGTCACATAAGCGATGAGCACATTAAGGGTCCGTTTGGTAGGTTAGATATGATAGGATAAGGAAACTTATTTGGGCATATCCTATGTTTGGTAGCCATGATATTTTATCACGGGGGCCCGTGATATGGGTGAGGCCCGGGGTAAAAACACTACATTTTCTCTATTTCTTATCCCACCTCACCCCCAAGATAATTTTATCCTATGAATCCAAGATAACTTTTATCTTATCCCACCTTATCCCATCTCACCTACCAAACAAGGCCTAAGAGTGTCCACGGTGGGTATATGAACGTTTCTCCTACTATATATGTCTCTTTCAAGTTGAGTTATTATTTTTTTCTCAATTCTAACATATCTTTTCACGCTTCTTGACTATCGTTTTTAAAAAGGGAAAAAATCTTTTGTTGGATACTATAACAGTTGCAACGTCCTTTAAAAAAAAATCAAAATCTATTTTAAAATTCATCATCAGCAAAGACATTTTAGAATTGCCAAAAAAAATTCAAGTTTAAAATAAATAGATGGAGTATCAATATTTTAATTAGGTAGGTAATCAAAAGAAATTTAAAATAAATAAAGGAAAATTACACTTTATATCCTAAACTAAACTATGGGCCTTTTAACAAAAGAGTGATGCTATTCGGCCATAATGTGGCCGGCCATAATTTAACTTGTTTTATTTTTTATAATATCAAATAATTTATATATTTATGCCAAACTTTTTTAGAGTATAAAATACTCAAAAAGTGATACTCCGTATTTTTTACGTATTTTTTAAAATTAATCATTTAATTATTTGATAATTTTTACTATTTTAAAGTATTTTTTTTACCTTTTTACCTAAAAAATGAAAAAAATATGTAATTTTGGGGGAAAAAATATTTTTAAATTAAAATATGAAATTAATAAATTATTGTTATCATTTACAATTTTTAAAATTACAAAAAATATGAAAAATATTGTTGTGTGGCCGGCCACATTATGGCCAAATACCATTATTGTTAACAAAATTATCCCGAAGTATGATTAATTGTATTAAGTATCTTAAACTATTCAAATCTTATCAAATATACCCCGACAGCATATTCCGGTAAATAACTAATGACGTGTCACACCGGAATCCTGAAATGGATCTTTTTCTAATTAATTAATTATTTAATAATGTGACATGGCTTATCAAATTAAGAAAAAAAAATTCCGTAATACTACGCATCTTCTGTTTGGACTTCGGAGAATATGGCTTATCATATTTTCCACTTTGTATTCTCAGTCATTCTCTCTATACATCTTCTGTTTGAACTTCGGAGTAAACAAAATCCCCGATTCAGGTGGCCAGGCTCAATTTTCGTCGGCCAATTCTTAGACGGGTTATCCTCGATATCGAAGTTTAGCATCGAAGCTTGGTTGAATGGAGTTTGTAACGCTTTTTTTTTCAATTAAATTAGGGAAAGAAAAGATAATTAATTCGGGATTTGGAGATTATCCTTTCAAGTTCAAGATAGAAAAAAAAATCTGAAATGAATTTACTTGGTTCGTTTTTTATCTCCAAAATAGGTGAAAAATAGTTACCGAGTTTCGTATTCATTGAATTTTAAGTTTGTTGAAAATAAATGAATATTTCTTTACTTTTAGATATAGAGTTTGCCGGAGAGGGTGTAATTTGTTCAATTAATTTGGAGGTTGTTCGGTTTACCGGTGGTGTGGTGAGAAGTGATGAAGAAAGTCTTACTAACTTGTAAAAATAAGATAATACAATCCAGGCGGACACGTCACTTGTAAGTCACCGGAGTCCGCTGTCGGGGTAGATTTGATAAGATTTGCATATTTCAGGATGTTTTTGTTAAGAGAGAATAGTTTAGGATAAAAAGTGTAATTTTCATAAAATAAGAGGACCCCATATAGACATAAAACCGCAAAATGAAAATTGAAGTTAATTAAGTCGTCGATCATATTTCACACCTCAAACCCAGTTCTCTTCTGCTGGGAACTATAGATAGGCATTGGGGCATCACCGGAGGAAGAAGATGATGTTTATCTTTGGCGGTAAGTTCTCTCCTTTTTCGTCTCATTACGATTACATGGTTTTCCTTCTGAATGATTATTAATGTTGTGTAAATTCAACATATTCGAATGATTAACTAACGGAATTGAAGAAGCTTTTACGAATGGGTTTCGATTCATGATAAGAAATAGGAATCTACTTCAACCCATATTATATTGCACGCCATACATAACATAGAAATCATAGCACTCTCGGAAAGGGGGTGGACAATTAGTTAGAACAGCAAGTGCTGTAACGAAACCCATTACAAAAGATCGAGTGCAAATTCTCAAACCGATCACCATTTTTGTTTTTCCATAATAGTGTATTGACTTTGACGTTTTAAGCTACTCCCTCCGTCTCATTGGTAAAGGGATAACTTTTTCCCGGCACCGGAATTAAGACAATAGTGATATTTGTTGACAGTAGCGACTCCAGAAATTATAAATCGGGGGTGCGAAAAAAATTATATACCATTAGGTTATTTCGAAAATCTCTCTCTCGACACTTGCAGTAGCAATCGGAAGAATCGATACCAACTTAATGAGCAAAAATAAATATATACTTCCTCCGTACTACTACCTCCATCTCACTAAATTAGCCCTATTTGCTTTATTGACTTTTTCGGCACGCGTTTCCACCGAAACCTAGCACGAGTTTTAAAATATAATTTCGAAGTATTTTTTTGTTTACGGGATACTATGAGTGTCGATGTATCCCGTAAACGAAAAAATACTTCGAAATTATATTTTAAAACTCGTACTAGGTTTCGGTGGAAACGCGTGCCGAAAAAGTCAATAAAGCAAATGAGGCTAATTTAGTGAGATGGAGGTAGTACTGAATAGTGGACGTTTCTTAAATATATATGAGACATAGATATAAAAACGAACACTATTCGGTGGAAAGAGCGGAAAATACTAGTCATAATATTTTTTTTTTTGGGGTACAACTGTACCCCCATTGCCCCATGCTGGAGTCGCCAGTGGTTGTTGATAAAGTAGTGTGAATAGACTTTAGTGGGTCAAAATTTTACTATTTAAGGTAATATCCCTTTATCAATGGGACAAATTAAAACGGAACTTATCCCTTTATCAATGAGACGGAAGGAGCATAACACATTATTGGAAATTTACATGGTCAATCGAAGTTTTCGGTACCAGAAATCCCACTGGTACAATGATGCCTAAATTATACATTTTGAGTTGAATATAATGTGCCCTCTGTCGTAAATGATCTTTTAGCTTAAAATCTTTCGTCATGCACTTTAAGGTGCCGAAGAGTGAATGTTATAAGCAAAGTTTAGATCTTATTTGGTACTACTATAATTCATTATACAATACCTCAAGTAGAATAATATATTATATCAAGTAAGATCTAAAATTGACTGTAACGTCTGCTTTTCAATACATCAAATTATGCATGTCGATCTGAAAATTCTGAGCATAAAGATCACATGCGGATGGAGTTCTACGTCACATTAGGGATACGAGTTATTGTCGCTATAGTGATACAACCCCGTGAGCATGTCATTAACCATTTTTCACATTTTTTCCACAATCAGGATGGTATAAATGTAGTGTTGCACTGACTGTTTCAATGGATAAGAGTTATTTCTCACATTATTAACAATATTTCATGATTTATACAATCAAGAAAGCGAAAGCTTCTTATAATTATTTTGTGTATATTTTGCTCTTTTAAGGATTAATTATTTGAATTTAAAATATATTTGTTCATTTTAGCAACTTCAAATGTGTAGAGAGGAATTCTTGAAATTTATTGGAAGTAGATGTTCTCCGTGGGTTGAGCTTTCAATTGCCATCGTTATTGCACATTTACGACGGAAAATAACGGATTTTTCTACCGAATAATATTTATACATTTAAGGATACACTACAGGACTCAACTTTTGTATTTTGTAAAACTAAAAACTTCCTTATAATAGGTGTAGATTATGTGGAGGCACTTTGGAGAAGTTCACGGAGCCGACGAAAAACTCATATTTCTCAACCCAAGCATCCTGAGGACTCAAAAGCCATCGTGGAATCTACTAAAGAACTTCTATGTCATTTTTCGGAGCAAATTAAGAGTACTGAAATAACAAAGATGGCACATCTAGAAGGACTTACACCGAGGAAACTAAACCAGTGGTTGAAGAAGGCTGCCGAGTTGGAATGTCAAGTGACTGATGCCTTAAAAAAGCAGCAAAACAGCAAGGACCCTTTACTTGAATGCACCGAGTTGAAAAAGATGCGAGATGAAATCTTTGATCACATGTTGGACTGCCCAATAAAGGATGGTGATGACTACACAATGGCCTACATACTTCACACGCATGAAACAAAATATGGTACTTTGTCAAATTCAATTGAATTACAAGGTGAAGATGGCCTACAAGCACAAGAAGTGGAGAAGGTGGTGCATTACTCTGATATAGAAAGTCAAAGTGGAATGGTTTCATACCTTGAATCTTCTATTGGTCTTCCACAAATATTATTAAGTGAGTCAGGCACGATGGGTGGTGGAACTGGAGATGGCGAATCTTCTCAAGTACATGATGCTGTGATACAAGAATCGTCTTCTCCATCTATTTTTGAACACCCATTGAGAAGAGATGGAAAGAATCCTATTCATGAGATCGGTTCAGATAATTTTGCATCAACATATCCGACAAGTGTGAATATTCCACCCCAACTACAAGAGAAGATCAGTTCTGATACGACGGATCAGATTTTACTAAATGGTGTGATGTCTAAGTATGTGGATCTAAAACCACGGATCTTAAGCATGTCGCCTATGCACACGACACTCAATCTGAACAATGACTTTGGTCTTCATCCAGAGATGGACAGTTATATGTTCTCTGATATGAAGAAGCCTACAGAGTTGCAGCCTGATATCCAGCGAACTCTCATGGCTAACAGCGCCACTTTACTCCCTGAAACTCTAATTGTGAACAGACGTGGACCCAAAGATATGCTGGAGGATGAAGAATGGCGTCTAGCAGATGTTGTGAATTTGATGGAGAAAGAGATTCATGAGCTAAATGAGGAACCACAATGCCCTACCCTTATGATCTTATTCCTCCAAAGAAATAGCCGCTTAACTGATATTCATTCCTCCTTTTTCAACCAAATGCCAGCTCTCTGTTTTCTTGACTTATCAGATACAAGAATTAAAGCCTTGCCTAGCTCACTTTTCAAGCTCACAAACCTTCAAGTGCTCTTGCTCCAAAGTTGTGTTTGTCTCGATAGCCTTCCTCCTATGATTAAAAATCTCAAAAACTTGGAAGCACTTGATCTTTTGGGAACAGAACTTTCTCATCTTCCAAAAGAGATCAGTGAACTAACAAAACTGAGGCACTTGCAGCTATCATTTCACGGTTTTCAATCCTTGCAGATGTGGCCAGCTGTTATATGTGAGTTGCGGGCTTTGCAAGGACTGAGCATAGTTGTGCATCCACAGGATCAGCAATGGAAAGATATTGTTGGGGAAATAATCAAGCAAGTCGGCAAGTTGAATATGTTGAGGTATCTTCAGTTTTACTTCCCAACTGTAAACGATCTCAAATCTTTCAGTGAAGTAAATCTTTCAAACACGGAGCAAAAATTGAGGAGCTTCAAGTTCCTTGTTGGCCAAAACATTGAACGAATCATATCTCGCGTACCAGATGAAGTTGAATCCAAGTACAAACAATACGATCGGTGCTTGAGGTTTGTGAATAGTAGTGAAGTACCTGAAAGGGTAGAAAGTATACTTGAGCGTGTCACGGCATTTTACTTGGACCATCATCTAGAGATCAAGAGTTTGTCGGATTTTGACATCTCTATTTTCAAGGAACTCAA
Source organism: Thymus mandschuricus (assembly GCA_029379335.1). NCBI lineage: Eukaryota > Viridiplantae > Streptophyta > Magnoliopsida > Lamiales > Lamiaceae > Thymus > Thymus mandschuricus. The sequence goes on along the minus strand of CM057082.1, from coordinate 13,558,013 downwards.
ATTCTGTGTGCTCAGAGAATGTCCCAATATTCACACCATGATTAAAAGAGAGAAAAGAACTGAAAGTGATTTCCCAAACCTTGAATATTTGGGATTGCATTATCTGTGGAAACTGGAGCAAATCTGGGAGGATCCCATACCAACAAGAAGCTATCAATCCCTTAAGTATCTCATGGTCAGTACCTGTTGTAAGCTAGAGTACATTGCGTCTCATGCTGTACTTCAATGTCTCTCTAACTTAGAGACATTCATCATTGAAGACTGTGAATCTCTTAAATCAATAGTTAAAGATGTCGAAACGGAGGAGTATGACACCCCCTTGCTTCCTAACTTGAAAGAACTAGTACTTCGTCACTTACCTCAGTTGTTTGTTCTTGGAAGAGGCTTGTTTCCTTCAAAACATATACTCAGTATTCACTTTTGTCCCGAGTTGGTTCTCAACCCAGTTTCCAAGAAGGATTGAGCGGAAGAAATTGTTGCCATTCCATATGTAAATGTTGCAACATCTGCACTTCTGCCAAAACATGAATTCCGAAGAATTACTTAAGTCTACCAGACTGCAAGTAAGTTTCTAATACTAAACTTCATTTACTGTTTAAACTTTTTACGTTCGAGCATAGAAAAACAGAAAATCACAGTTCAATATGATACACAGGCACTGTGACCCCTCTTGTGTAAAGGAAGAGGATTAGGGTTCTAAACCCCATGGCTCACCCTTCACAAAATAATTTAGAGGTAAAACAAAATCCTGCATTTCAGACATAATGGATGTGCAACATTAGGTAATCAAGGTAGAAATAAGATTTTTTTTCTTTTGTTTTTAAACGCAAAATTACTTATTCATTTTTTGTTCCAGCCTCTTCAGCAGGTCTAAAGTAGAATTTGCCAAGAGTGTTCGAACGAAATGCTGTTTCATATGCTTCATCCACGGAATTGACGGAGTGGAGAAAGAAGAAGGTTGTGAATACCGGTGACTACTGTGTATATTGATGTATGATACCTCAAAAACTGATCTGTGTCATTGTTGTTGTCTGTGTTTGTATTTATAAATGATGGAAAGGGAATGCTAGATTTTTCTAAGCTTGTTTGCAGAGACACAAAGAGATGCAACTAAGGTATGAACACATTGTGCAACTTATGTATGAACAGATTGATTATGGTAAATGATTGTTGGTTTTCATTCAAAGTACGATGTAGACACATTTTATCTGTAATATGTTCTTTGGTTTTAATGAAAAGAAGGTTTTTCGTTGCATTTATAACTTAATCATGTAATAGGACTAACAAGTAAACAAGAGAAGAACATAAAATGGTTCTCGATGCATGTGAGATTTCAATGCTCAATCAGTTTGAAAAAATTAGTGGAACAAACATAAGGGAATATTACAATCTCATATGAACTATAATTCATTTGCATATGAATCATATTCATAAAATTTACCAAAGATTACCCATTCCACACATAGCAAACTAAAACAAACATATATATGTCGCACATCAACTATAGCTTAAAGTTTGGAGATTTAAATGCATAAAATTCATGCTTAAAATGATAATTTAGCAGAAATATTCAGCCAGACGTGGACTTCCATACAGTGCAAGATATAGAGGCAGAATAGATACAAGGCTTGACAAAAGTAAAAATGCAAGCAATCAAGTTCATACATATTATGTAATTACACAAAAGAACTTTGTAATTAAAGTTTTAAACTTCCCTAAAACATCAAAGGTCAGTTCAATTATGACATGAGTTAGGTCAGGGCAATCAAGTTCAATTGCTCTTCAAGATTCAACCAGGTGTGGGCTTCGATACAGTGTAAGATATAGAGGCAGTTTAGTTACAAGAAAACGCTTGACAAAAGTAAATCGCAAGCAATCAAGTTCGTAGATATTGTGTTTCTTTTTTGACAGAGAAGGATAAATTTTTATTACAAAGAGACAAACAGGGTACACGAAGTACCCTGCTCAAGATATAGAGGCAATTTAGTTACAAGAAAACGCTTGACAAAAGTAAAATCGCAAGCAATCAAGTTCATGGATATTGTGTTTCTTTTTTGTTGGAAAAGGATAAGTTTTTATTACAAAGAGACAAACAGGGTACGCGAAGTACCCTGCTCAAGATAGAGGCAGTTAAGTTACAAGAAAATGCTTGACAAAAGTGAAATCGCAAGCAATCAAGTTCATGGATATTGTGTTTCTTTTATGTTGGAAAAGGATAAATTTTTATTACTAAGACAAAAACAAGGTACGCGAAGTACCCTTGCCTAAGCATCGTACACGGAGGTTTAAGTTCTTACAAAACAAAGCCTAGGATCAGAAATCAATTCGTAGATATCATGTAATTACCCTAAAAGAACTCTGTATTGTATTAAACTTCCCTAAAACATCAAATGTCAGTTCAACTATGACATTCATTCCTCAAAGTCTTCTTTCAAATGTAACAAAAATTTTAATTTTCTGATTCAAAATCCTAACTAGACAACTAAAACATGTATGAACGGAAATCTGTGCACGACTCTGAAAACTACACAGATTATAATCAAAGAACAAATACATAAACATTTTTTTTTTTTTCTCAAGCACGTTCCGAAATTATCAACAATTAGCACAGATCTCAGACTAAAGGCAAATAACCGATCTCAGATTAATTTCCACAAAAGGAGGTACCTGATGTTGTTGTCTGGAGACGATTAACCGATCGCACAGGAATTCAAATCAAATTAACTAGTAGTCTGTCAACTGTCAATGAGAGAGGACGACGTTTATGGTTATAGAATAGAGCGTGAGCCTCAAACTAAAAATCTTTAAACAACTGAAGTTGCGATTTTCGCTTTTAGATTTTGATCGGAGGGGTTTGGAGCGGCTCACCCGAAGATAAAAACATAGATGGAGGCAATCGGCGGTGCGGGAGTGAAGGTGATGGCGCGAAAACGGAGAAGCGGCGGCCGATGAGAGGTGGGAGAGAGAAACTGCGGGGAATAGCCCCGTATTGACTTTCCAGAAAGAATAAAAGGCACGGCGTCGATAAAAAATAAAAAGTGGAGTAGTAGAACTGTAGAAGAGGAGAGGGAGCTTCGATTACGCAAACGTTTGCTATGCAAACGTCGCATCAGGGCACGTGGAAATAATTTTTTAATTTCTAGTATTGCTTATTTACCACTCCTCCGTCATCCCTTAATAAGGGTTCCAAGGGACTAAAATTTTTGATCCTTCATAAGTGTTCCACCAAATATTTTGACGTAAAATTTTAGTTAAACTATCAATTTTATCCTTATTATCATTACAGTTATTTTTTAACTTTTCAATTTTCTATGTATGTAATGATTAGAGGTTAATATGATAAGATTATACACTTTCTTGATTATTACATTTTGACTGCTCATAACACTTATTAGGGAATTAGGGAGTGGAGGGAGTAAATAAGTAGAGGAACAAGATGTTTCCAGGCGGGGCCCACTATATTTTAAGTCTTCTAGTGCAATGCTATCATCCTTTCAATTCTCAAAGCATTTTTTTGTGTATTACACAATTATGTCATGGTTTTGATTAAGCAAAATACAATATTAATAGAGTTAATGTATAAAAGTAGTCATTTTCACTTAACAAACATAAAATCTACCCACCATCTTTAAAACATATAAAAGTTACCTATTTTTGACTTAAATTGACTTAAATGTACAATATTACCCTTACTTTTTTTTATCTCCTCTCTCCTCTCTACGTACTTTTCATTTTTTTTTTCCCTCTTTCTTCAATTGAATATATCTCTCTCTCTCTCCCCCCCCCCCCCCCTCCATTTTTTGGCTTGAGAAGGTATGCAATATTAATACATTTCATACACTATAAATTTCGTACCACAATGAATAAATAAACATGATATGAATTACATGAAAGTCTCAATTTCGTATCAAACAACATACAACACTTTTGATAATTCTAATTTATATTTTTCACGCAATATTTTATGCTTACAAGTATACGATTTAATTAATTTCGTACTTGATGAGCCACAACTATGATACGAAATCATCAATTCGTACCGAATAACCCTAACAATTTACAAGTATATGTTGCCCACTGATGAATCTTCGATTTGCGGCCCAAATTTATATATGGTTTGTATGCGAATACGAAGAGGAACACGAGAGATTTACGTGGTTCGATCGGTATGATCTACGTCCACGGGGAGGAAAATATAGTTTTTGTATTCAGAATAGCGTAAGTAAGTCACAATACAATTGGTTCTCGTATTTATAGACATAACTCATGGCAGTTGCAGAGGTGGAGTCGTGGAGGTCATGGAGGTGTGGTTGGTTTTCCCTGCTCCGGTTTTTCCTCCATCAGCCCACCTTTTGGGTTTAGGGCTCAACTCCCTGGGCTTGTACTTAGCATGGACTGGGCTTGCCGATCTGGGCCTATCCGATCTGGGCTTCACGATGTGGGCTTGTCTCTGTTTTGGGCCTTTGGGCCTAGGGAGGTGGGCCATTTCCTATCACATCCCCCCCCAAAAAGCGTGGGGTGATGGAGTTGATGTTTCCTGCCTCTAAAATGCGTGAGGGAAGCTGAACTGAACTTGGTATCCCCCTCTGAAATGCGTGAGGGAGGCCGAACTGAACTTGGTATCCCCCTCTGAAATGCGTGAGGGAGGCCGAACTGAGCTTGGTACCCCCTCTGAAATGCGTGAGGGAGGCCGAACTGAACTTGGTACCCCCCTCTGAAATGCGTAGGAAGTCCGAACTGATCTTGGTACCCCCCTCTGAAATGCGTGAGGGAGGCCGAACTGAACTTGGTACCCCCTCTGAAATGCGTAGGAAGTCCGAACTGATCTTGGTACCCCCCTCTGAAATGCGTGAGGGAGGCCGAACTGAACTTGGTATCCTCCTCTGAAATGCGTGAGGGAGGCCGAACTGAACTTGGTACCCCCTCTGAAATGCGTAGGAAATCCGAACTGAGCTTGGTATCCCTTCTGAGATTGTACGTTCGGATATCGGGAGAGGCCGAACTGGTCTCCCGCCCAAAATGAAAAATTGTCAGCCGCATTTAATGCGACGCTTGGGGTTCCGATAAAGCACCGATTGGACGTGCGTGAAACGCCGTCGCATTGAATGAGGTATTCAATACGCGTGGATTCCTTCCCCCTTTTAATGCCTTATGATTGTAAAAACAATCATTCTACATTCATTTCAAAAAACTGAAACCCTAAATCTACAATCCCTCTTGCTGTTCTTCTTCTCCAAACGGTTTCTCTTCACAGATTGTTCAAGAACTTTACACGAGTAAGTTATGTCTTCGTCTATGTCGTTTTCTACGTCCCCCTCTGATTCGTCCGTTCGGGAGGTCAAATCCCCAATTCTGTCTCATTCTCCGTCCAACTCTCCCCCGGTTCATTCTCCGGCGGCGACGGAAGAAGTCGCCGCCGCCTCTTCGTCGAACTCCCTTCCGGTTTATTTCCCGGAGGGTAGGCGTGCCTGCGTACGGTCCGATTGTAAGGAGCCGTACGGGCACGAGGTAGTTTTTTCCGAGTGTCCTCCCGGAGTAGCTGGGAGCGTGGGGGATTTAGAATCTACTATCTCTACTTCCACCCTCTATGATCTTGCTGTAAAATTCGATTTTCCCCCTTCTGTCCTCCTTCTCCGGCCGAACGCGTATGATAGGGCTTATCGCCCCCCTCGTGGGTGTGTCACCGTCTACGAGGATCAGTTCAAGGCCGGTCTGCGTGTCCCCTTTCCGGCCATTTACGCCGACATTTACCGTGTTTTTAATCTATTCCCTGCCCAGATTACCCCGAACAGCATCAGCCAAATAACCGGTCTGGGTGTTGCCTGTTCTCGGGTGGGTATCCCGTATTCGATAGATCTTGTCGGGGGGATGGTGTCATTTAAGTCCCGGACTGAGGGCTGGTACTATTCCTCATATCGGCAGAAGGGGTTCTCTGTCAAGGTGCCCTCGAAAGTGCAAGATTGGCAGAAAAAAATTTTCTATTGCCAGTTCGAGGGTGCCATTGAGTTCGGGTGGCACTCCGGTCCCGTCGTACTGCTGCCAAAACCAAAGAATTTTGGCAAAGTGGTAGGGCGTTTTGCCAGTTTGGGCAAAATGCCGATGTCGCTTGCCGATCTCGGGACGGCGGTACCGAGCCCCGATGAACCTTCCACTTCTGTGGATCCGGGGAGGGGTGAGGTCCCTTTTCCCCTTGTTTTTTTTTTTTTTTTTTTTTTTTTTTTTTTTTTTTTTTTTTGACATCGGTACTAACTTTCTGTCTGCTCGCAGTGGATCTGGTGAGGGGTAAGAAGCCGATTCCGCCGAAGAGGAAGGGTGAGTCCACTTCTTCCCATTCCGGGCAGAAGAGGCAGGCGACCGAGTCTTCCGAACAGACTCGGTCAGGGATTCCTACTCCCCGAGGTCGGGGTAACACTTCTGTAGCCGCAGAAGAGGTCGACGCGGCGGCTGCGGGAAAGCTGGTTATGGGTTCGGCGTCGTCCGAACCCGATCTGGTTGAGGTTCGCACTTCCGCCCCGGTATTCCCAGCGGTAAATTCAACTCTCCTCGATCTCACCTGCCCCCCTTCTTTTTTTTTTTTTTTTTTTTTTTTTTTTTTTTTTACTGATGGTAGTAATCCAATGCAGGGTGTGGATCCTACTCTTGAGGAGTACGACCGTGTGAATAGCGCGGTCAGGAGCCTCCTTAAAGGGTCGGTGGCGAAGTACCACCGTATTGCGGAGAAGAACAAGGTCTTGGCCAGTGACAAGGCCAAGCTTTCAAAGGCGTTCGCCGAGGCTACAGCTCGGGAAGCCGTACTGCAGGAGCAGGTCGACCGTCTCTCTGCCGAACTCAACGCCACCAAGGAGAAAGTGGCGAAGAGCGAGGAAGAGGCTGTAGCCGCCCGAGTTCGGGAGGCCGAGATCGCCGCCGCCCAGGGCGACGTTTTCCATGCCCTTGCTGAAAGAATAATATTTAGCAAGGGTTTTGGTAAACTGGTGTCGTCTCTGACCAAGACGATTGAGAAACGGGCGGTGGCCGAAGTGCTTGATCGGGCGGCCGCCAAATTTCCCGATCTCGACAAGGGGGAGTTCGGGTATGAGCCTGTCGAGGACGAAGAGGTGCTTCGCATATACTTTCGGCAACTTTTGAAGAAGGCCTCTCCATTCCCCGTCGTGGGGTATCTGGCTGAAGGGCAAGCCTTGCTGACGGCTGCCTAGATCCAGGCCTGTCAGTTCGACAGGGATGCCGATTTTGAAGAAGCGTGCATCCCTTTCCGCGAAGAACTGGCGACGCGCCCGCTGTCCCCAAATACACCGCCCCCCGTGCTGGAAGGTGAAGATTTGGAGGATGCTGATGCCGAGGCGCGGACCGAGAACACAACCGCCGAACCTACGGGCGGGGTCAGTTGATCCCTTCCCCCCCCTTGTTTTTTTTTGTTTTGCTGATGTCCGTACTGAACTTGTAAAATGTATTCACTTTTCTTATGAATGAAAACTCGGTTCTTTACTTACTTTTCTCTTACTTTCTGTAGAACGAATCCGATACAGATAAGACTGCGTTGATAAACGAAATAAAGCGTCTGAAAATCCTTATTGATCTTAAGGATGGTGAGATCGGTCGCCTTGACAAACTTGCTGAACACCTCCGAAACGAATTTGACGCCAAATATAACGCTCTGCAAATCACGGCTGATTCCAACGAAGCTCGATATTTGCAATTAAAAGAAGATTATGCGGATGCCAAGAGGATTGCAGACGAGCATGCCGAATACGAAAGGGTTATCCACGAGCTCGGCGGCAAGACGATATCCGAAGTCGAAGCTGATGCGTTCGAGGCTGTGCGGGGGGTCGTGCGGGAGGTCCAGAATCGTGGTTCGGATTCATGGGAAGTTGCTGACTATATATCCGAGCTGCGCTACTTGACGAACTTATTCCCGTTGGTACTATCCCGCCACCCAATAATGAAGAAGTGGCTTGACCGGTACCCCGACGTGCAGCCTAGTAAGCAACATGCTCCCCGGTTCCGCGCCCTGAGTCCTACTGTTCCATCTCGTCTGGTTAAGGACCGGTTGGACATGCTGATGCCTGTTCAGAACCGCAGACCGATACCGAACCGAGGGGATGGGAATTACCGAGCTCCGATAGTCCCCCGAGGTCGAAGTTCTTCCCGGTCTGTATCAAGCCGAACTGGGATGTCAGGCGGTGGTGGGCGCGGTGGTGGTCGCAGTTCGGGACAAAGCTCCCGAAAAAAGGAAGATATAAATATTGACTTTTTGATGAACCCGCCGACTAGCGGTTGAGCTAGTTACTTTAATTGTAGTAAGAGGCCAGATGAGGGCGGGCCTTCTAACACGTGACTTGTAAAATTCTGCAAAATAATAAACACATTTTGTATAAACTCTGTTAGTGTAACTGTTGGCTTATTGCCTGTTTCGAATCGCATTTCTGCTTTTTTCGTTTTCGAACTGATGTGGTCATATTCGAGTCTTCCGAAGTGGCTTGGGAGCCTAACTTCGGCTTCCGATGTGACGCTTGGGTCTTCCCTTGGTTCGGGATGGCGTATAGCCTATTATCCACTGCCAAGGTGACACTTGGGTCAGGTCGGGTTCCTGTTCTGCCGACTAAGTCGGTAGGGGTGGTCCCCTGGTTCGTACGATTTTACTTTACTAACACTTGTCCTCGTCAGGATAGTGTTGGAGGTAGAGGCAACATGCATATAAGTGGAGTAATGCAATGTGGTGTGAACACAATAAAAGATAGAAATGAAATCTCAAACTTCATTACTGAAAGTAGTTTTTTAAAAGACAAGACCTGACTGAACATTGAACTGAACTGAATAAGAACGAACTGACAAAAGACTAAAATGACCGAGCTACTCTATATGATACTCCACATCTATGCATAATACCTCTTCAGATGGATTATATTCCAAGGTCGCTGTATGGGCTCCCCGGACAGTGTGGAAAGCCTATAGGCGCCTTTACCAAGGACCTCGTCTACTCGGTATGGGCCTTCCCATGTGGCCTCCAGCTTGCCGAGCTTACAAGCCTTGCTGACCTCATTGTTTCGGAGAACTAAGTCCCCTACACAATACTGCCGATCCCGAACTCGCCGATTGTAATATCGGGCTATGAGTTGTTTGTATCGGGCCTCTCTTATGTAAGCTGTGTCCCTCTTTTCCTCTAGCAGATCGAGGTCCGTACGCCGGTTCTCATCATTTACTTCGGCTACGAAATGGGTCGTGCGCGGGCTGGGGAGTCCGATCTCGACCGGGATTACAGCTTTTGTTCCGTATGCTAGACTATACGGTGTTTCGCCATTTGCTGTTCGCGGCGTTGTTCTGTAGGACCATAGAACGTTCGGAAGGTTTTCTACCCATAACCCTTTAGCTTTCTCTAGTTGGGTTTTGAGACCTTTGACGAGAGTTCGGTTCGTCACTTCGGCTTGACCATTTGCTTGAGGGTGGGCTACCGATGTGAAATGTTGTTGAATCTGCAGCTCGTCACACCATTCCCTAAAAACCCTGTCCGTGAACTGGGTCCCATTATCGGATACGAGGACATGAGGTATGCCGAATCGGCATACTATGTTCTTCCATACAAAGTTCCGGGCGTTTTTGCTTGTGATCGCGGATAGGGGTTCTGCTTCCACCCACTTCGTAAAGTAATCAATTGCAACTATGAGGTGTCGCAACTGACCTGGTGCTTTATCGAATGGGCCTACTATATCTATCCCCCACTGCGCGAACGGCCAAGGACTCTGCATCGCAGTCAGCTCGGTTTGTGGTATCCTTGTCACATTTGCATGTAACTGACACTTCTCGCACCTCTGCACGAGTTCGGTGCAATCCTTGAGCATCGAGGGCCAAAAGTATCCCCATCTCATAATTTTCTTTGCTAACGCCCGAGGTCCGATGTGACTTCCACATGCCCCTTCATGCATTTCTCGCATGACGTAGTCTGCTGAGGTCAGTCCGACGCACTTGAGTAAGGGTTGAAGGTATGACTTCTTGTAAAGGACATTGTCCAGAATAGTATATCTCAATGACTTCAACAATATCCTTCTAGCCTCTGTCTTATCTTCAGGCAGCTCCCCTCTCTCCAGGTAGGCTAGAATGGGCGTCATCCACGTCGGCTGTGACTCATCGTTCAGATCGTTAACCTCGGCTTCGTCTATGCTTCTATGCTTTACATCTTCCACTGGTGAAGTGCCAGGTGCCGCTGCCAATTTGCTGAGAACGTCAGCTCGGGAATTCTGAGTCCGGGGGATTCGCTCGAGCTGGAAGTACTGAAAGACCCCCTGCATGCCCCGTGCCTTAGCCAAATATTTCTTCATTCTTTCTCCCTTTGCTTCATACTTTCCTAGCATATGATTCACGACTACCTGGGAATCGCTGTGTACCTTTATGGCCGTGATCTTCAGATCCGCGGCTATTCTGAGTCCGGCTAGCAGAGCTTCGTACTCTACCTCGTTGTTGGTAGTTGCGAACTGAAAGCTGAGTGAATAGGTGATCTCTTTCTTTTCCGGGCTTATGAGAAGGATACCAGCACCGCTTCCTGCTTTTCCTGATGCCCCATCCACGTACATGTGCCAACAGTCTTGAGGCTCTCCCACCGTTGTACGATCTGGCACTGGTATCGGGGTTGGGACTTCGGATATCGAGGTTTCAACCAAGAAATCCGCCAAGGCTTGCCCCTTGATGGCTTGTCGGGGAACATAAGAGATGTCATGCTCCCCCAGTTCTATTGCCCACTTTGCTATCCGTCCTGATGCTTCTGGCTTCGTCAGCACCTGCCGAAGTGGGGAATCTGTTCGGACTTGGATCGGGTGCGCGTGAAAATAGGGGCGCAATCGCCGAGCAGCGTTGACAAGTGCTAAGGCTAGCTTTTCTAACGGCTGATATCTCACTTCGGGCCCTTTTAATGACCGGCTTATGAAATAAACTGGTAACAGGCGACCTGCCTCTTCTCGCACGAGCACTGCACTAATTGCTTCTTCAGAAGTAGCCAAGTATAGAAATAGCACCTCTCTCTCCTTCGGTACTGACAAGGTCGGTAGATCCTTGAGATACTCCCTTAGCTGGTGTAGGGCGTGATGATGCTCCGAACTCCAATCAAATTGGGGTGCTTTCTTTAAGATTTTAAAGAAGGGCAACTGCTTCTCCGCGGCTTTAGATAGGAATCTACTCAGTGCGGCGAGACACCCTGTAAGCCTGTGCACATCGTTGATTGACTTTGGATTCTTCATGTCTAACACGGCCTTAACTTTTGATGGATTCGCCCTCAGCCCTTCCTGGGTAATCCAACAACCTAAAAACTTCCCCGATGTCACAGCAAAGGTACATTTTTGGGGATTAAGTTTCAGATTGACCTTGCGAAGAATGGAGAGCACAGTTCGGAGATCGGCCACACTTGTGCTCTCTTTCTTACTCTTCACCACTATGTCATCGACATAGACCTCCACTTCCTTTCCGATATGCTCTTTAAATATTTTATCTACCATCCTCTGGTAGGTAGCTCCTGCATTCTTCAACCCAAATGGCATTTTGCGATAAGCAAAGATGCCAAAGTCCGTAATGAATGCTGTCTTAGCCGCGTCTTCGGCATCCATTAGGACTTGGTGGTATCCCTTATACAGATCCAGGAAGCTGAATATCCTATGACCGACCAGCGAGTCCACCTTTTTGTCGATATCGGGCAGAGGGTAACAGTCCTTAGGGCAGTGCTTGTTGAGATCGGTATAATCGATGCACATGCGCCATCCTCCCCCAGCCTTCTTGACCATTACCGGGTTTGCTATCCAGGTCGGGTAAGTGACTTCGAATAGAATCCCAGCATCCAGCAGTTGGGTCACTTCGGTCTTTATGACCTGATTCCGCTCCGCTGCAAAGGAGCGCTGCTTTTGCTTGATCGGTCGCACTTCGGGGTCGATCTTTATCCGATGTGTGATCAGATCGGGTGATACCCCTGTCATATCCAATGGGGACCACGCGAAGACGTCTCTGTACTCCTTTAGAAGCCGAATAACCTGTTCGCGAAGATGGGGGTGGTCGGTCAGCCCGACTTTGACGACCTTAGCGGGATCGTCATTGTACAAAGCCACCTCTCTCTCTTCGGCGGGCGACGTCTTCTTCGGCTCTTCGGAGTTCAGTAATTGCTATGCTTGGGGCAGTTCGGGCGTTGCCCCTAGCCCCTTGAGAGCCACATGCAGGCACTCTCTTGCCATTTTCTGATCACCATGGATAACGGCTACCCCTCCCTTAGTCGGGATCTTCACGGCTAAATGGTACGTGGAGCAGATCGCTCTCACTGTATTCATCCAAGTACGGCCTAGGATTATGTTGTATGGGGACTTGGCTTCCACCACCATGAATTCGGTCATGTTAGTGGTGCTTCTCGGCCCTTTCCCTACTGTGACGGGCAGCTCGATCGTCCCTAGGGGATGGGTTTCCTCCTGTGCGAAACTCCGCAGTGGCCGGGTGGTTGGAATGATTTTTGACTTCTCCAGCTCCATGTTATCAAAGCAATGCCTGAACATGATATTCACCGATGCCCCGGTGTCGATGTGAATCCTTTTGATCAGCATGTTAGCCACCACAGCCTCAATAACAATGGCATCGGAGTGCGGCATCATGGGGGGCACCGGGTCATCGGCCGAGAAAGTTACGGCTTCCTCCTTCTTGAACCTCTTGTTAGCGGGTTCGCTGCTCGGCATGCTCCGAGCTCCGTTTTTGAGGGACGATTTAGTCTGTCCTTTGGCGAGAGCGGAGATCGTAGCAACTATCCCCTCGTATTGGTAATCTCCGTCCTCGTCGGCATCATCCTCATTGTGCTTTGTTTTCTTCTCAGCATCCGTGCTGCAATTCCCTCTGTACTGTCTTTTCTTTTTTTGACTTCGGGGGGCATCCACTTGATTGACCCCCGTGCTCCGATCTTGATATTTTTTAAGCGGACCATTGCGAACTAGGCTTTCAATGTCCTGAGCCAAGTTCCTGCAATCCTCCGTCTCATGTCCATAATCTTCATGGAACTGGCAATACTTATTCTTTGACCTCGGCTTGCCGTCCTCCCGCATCGGCCTTGGTCTCTCGAACAGATTAGCGTGCAATTCAAGGATCTCGGTCCTTGGTTTGTTTAACGGAGTGAACTGCGGAGCTGGCCGCTGTGCAGGCTGACTTGTAGGCGGACCTCGTTGTGCTGGATTCTGCCGAGGTCCGAGACGAGACTCAATCGGACCTCGCTGAATTCGCTCCATTACCCCTTTTCGGGGCGCATCATCTTTCTTCTTTGAGGTTTCACCTCGGTCAACCTCCTTTCGACGTCTGGTCGCCTCCTCTATCTTAGCGAACTTGTCCGCAATAGCCCACAGTTCGGTAGTGGTCTTCGGATCCTTCGCCAGGATCTCCCTGTAGAGATGGTCCGAGCTGATGGCATTTTGAAATGTTGAGATGATGAGGAGATCGTTTGTGCACCGAGTTGATAAGCACTCTCTATCGAATCGGGTCATGAAATCTTGTAGAGACTCACCCCGGCTTTGTTTAACGGTTAGCAGATGTGCTGGGGTGTGTCTCACTTCGGCGCGCTGGGAGAAACTCCTAGCGAACACATTCATCAGATCGGAATACGATCTGATCGACCCGGGGGGCAAACTGTCAAACCACTCCCGTGCATTGTCGATTAGCAGTTCAGGAAACAGCTTACACATGTGCACACTCCCCAGATTTTGGTTCAGCATGCTGTACTTGAACTGACTAAGGAAATTGCTTGGATTTCCGATTCCGTTGTACGCCTTGATCTTTGGCACCGTGTACCCGAAGGGCATAGGTGTGTTGAGGATCTCCTCCGAGAGCGGGCTGATAATCCTACCAAGCGCGTCAAAGATCTGCGCTCCCCCAGTTAGGTGTCCTTGGTTGGGCGCAATATAGGGCGGAGCAGTGACATAGTTTGGTTGAACCATATGGGAGTTCGGCTGCTGGCCTCCCTGGGTCTGTCCTCGGACTTGCTGAAGATAGTGTCGCAAGTCCTGTCCGGGCCTCTGTCCTTGACCGAACTGAGAGATTCCTTGTCCGGGCTGAGAGACTCCCTGGCCGAACTGGGGGACTCCCGTGTACTGGTTGAGGAACTCACGCCCGGATGTTGTGGTGAGGTAATTTCGCAATAACTCCTCGATCCCTGGAGGCGGTGGAGGCGGTGGGGCTGCCGAGTTCGGCTGAATGACTGGAGGAGCAGTTAGGTTCGGTCGAATAACTGGGGACAAGCGTAGGGTTGCCTCTGGACCAAATAGTTCACGCTCCCGATTGGCAGTGAGATTCTCGACATGGCCCTCCCGTGTCGGGTGAGCCTGTGGTCCCAGGCGCGAACTCATGGGAGCTCGGTGATGCTGGACCGGTTGGGCCGGGGAGGAAGGTGCCATTGTGTTTCCCGCTGCACCCTGCTCGTCGGCATTTGGGATCTCTGGGATTTCGTCGGCCACGATCCGATCGTTGGCAGGGACGTCGTTGGGCTGTTCTGCGCCCGTTGCCGAGGCTGGTTCCTCGGGCTGTCGTCGGCGGCTCCTTCGGCGACGGGGGGTTCCCAACAGCAACTGATTTCCGTGCGGCATTGCTAGTGACTTCAGGCAGCGAAAGATCGAAAATTCAAACACGAATTTGTTCCCACAGACGGCGCCAGTGATGAATCTTCGATTTGCGGCCCAAATTTATATATGGTTTGTATGCGAATACGAAGAGGAACACGAGAGATTTACGTGGTTCGATCGGTATGATCTACGTCCACGGGGAGGAAAATATAGTTTTTGTATTCAGAATAGCGTAAGTAAGTCACAATACAATTGGTTCTCGTATTTATAGACATAACTCATGGCAGTTGCAGAGGTGGAGTCGTGGAGGTCATGGAGGTGTGGTTGGTTTTCCCTGCTCCGGTTTTTCCTCCATCAGCCCACCTTTTGGGTTTAGGGCTCAACTCCCTGGGCTTGTACTTAGCATGGACTGGGCTTGCCGATCTGGGCCTATCCGATCTGGGCTTCACGATGTGGGCTTGTCTCTGTTTTGGGCCTTTGGGCCTAGGGAGGTGGGCCATTTCCTATCACCCACCAAACGTTGTCATCCTAACGGAATTGTGCCAGAATCGAAGATCTGCATATGTGCGCCCTAAGAAGCTGTCGAAATCGCGTATGAAAGCCTACAATAGAATCATGATAACAATTACATGAAATAATCAATCTTTATCGAACAAGCGAAAAACTCTTGCAATTTCATTTCCATATTGTTCACACTATACTGTAATTTATAAGAAATATGATACGATTTTACTCATTTCGTACCAAATTGACCAACGACTAACGACTGGTACGGTTTTTGCTAGTTTCGTACATACATACCACAACTGAAACACAAACTATAAATGTTTGAACACGATAAATCAAGCAGAAATTTGTATCAAAATCAGCCTAAACACCCTTCAAACATGAAACCTAAATAAGACCACAAACCATTAATGCTTACACAAGCAAACACCATTTGCAATTTTCGTATCCATATTTTTATAAGAAAAATGGTACGATTTAAATAAATTCATACCGTTAACAGGCGGTTCCGGAACAGGGGGTTCTCCGGTTTCGAACCGTGGAACCGTCCCAATTATATATGTATTTCATTTACCTACATACATATTTATATTAGACTAATTATTTTAATATATTGAGATATATAACTAAATTTAGAATTGTATAAGGTTAAGTTATATTTACAAAATTTTATTTAGGATCAATAATTGTGTTCAAATCTAATAATATTAAAATGTTGTTCATTTTTACATTTTACTAAAAAGTAAAAAAAAAAAGAATATTTGGGAATATTCTATCTATGTTGTATTTTAGTGTAAACCGTTGAAGATGAATTGTCGTTTCTACACTATTTTAGTGTTAATGTTGTTGGAAAATAGGGAAATCTGTTGGAAATGCTCTAATATGGAAATCACTCACCAGGACAGTAAACCACTATAACCCAACAAATAAAAAAGAATATATAAATTTCTTAGAGTATATAATTACTTTTTAACATTTAATTTTACTTTTATTGGTTGTATAATGTTTGAAAAATTCAAAACTAGGGCATATCTATATACCACTCCGGTCCCAACCAGTTGAACCATCTTTCTTTTTGGGACGTCCCACACCTATTGACTCATTTCCTTTTTTTAGAAATAATTAGAGTATAATTAGTATAATTAGTAAACCCATTATTACGCTTAACATTCCATACTTAAATCTCATCCACTCATTTTTCTGCACATAGTTCAATATAATTTAAATTTTGAAAGTTTAAATTATTATAACTTGCTCGTTTGTTATCGGATTTTTATGATTTTTATATCAAATTAAAGGTTTTGATACGATCTTTCATTTAAGATCAAACAAGAACATGTTTTTATGCATTTATGAATCTCTGTTTCTAAATTATGTCTAAATACATAAACTATATTACATTCCCTACAAAATACACTTTATACACTAAATATTTTCATCTTAATTCCCGTGTATAAAGCAAATGGTTCAACTGGTTGGGACCGGAGTGGTATATATAAAGAGATTACAAAAATAGCAGTTATTGATTTAGCATTGATTTCGGGGTCAATTTTGCAATTAATTAAAAGTTCAGGGTCTAAACCTAAAAAGTATAAGTCAAGTGTGAACACAAAAAAATAACACATCATTTTCTCTTCTCTCTTTCCCCTCTTCTCTTTCCTCCTTGTCACTTGGCAAATATTTATTGGTGGAAATAATTAAATCAAAATAAATCTTATTTTCAAAATAATGTAGATAAATATTTATTTAAAAAAAAATTATTATACCATAAATTATGATTTTCAATACTCTGAATCACAAAAAAAAAAAAAAAAAAAAAATCTCATCTCATTTTCTATTATTTGATATTTTGATTTTATATTTCAAACAATTGTAATTTTGTATTTTACCATATATTTATAATTTACTTCTATTTTCTTTAATGCTACGTGTTAAATCTCTCCTATTTATTTCGATTTTTTTTTCTATAATTTTTATTTAACTTAGTGGTCTAAAACAATAAGATATCGGCCCAAGTTTAATGGGCCCGGAAATATAACAGAAATAAAATAAATATACCATACATTGGGTGACACAATATATTTATAAGTCACTTTAAAAAAAACATGAAAAACATAATTGTTCATATATGTAAATTTCATAAACAAACTATAATCTACTGTTTTCACTTAAATCAAAACATGACTTTACTCTTTTTTTTTTTTTTTCTTTTTTTTTTCCTCTTCTTATTTACACTTGTAAAATAGTCTCTTTTTTAGGGTTCAGTTTCTTTTAGGATTCAAATTTTTATTTTTTTGGTAGGGTTTAGTTTTTTTGATTTAGTAACTCATGTTGACGCATCAGGCGGGACGACAAATGTTGTATATAAAGAAGTGTTCCGAAATGTATAACATATTGTGTTGTTGTAGTGCACTACCATTATATTTATATGCTCTTAGTGTGTGTATGTTTACGTTTCGTTTCGCTGCTCTTATTAAATATTCGTAACTCGCGGTGTCGCGCATCGCGCGTGGGCGAGTACTAGTTACTATTAAAAGAATTTAATTTTTTCTCCATAAATGTCTATTATAATTTGTTATAAAGTAGAATTCCGTTTTTTTTTTAATATAATATTTAACTAATAGAAATTATGGTTTGTGACACAATTGAAACACAAAATATAGGACAGAGGATACCATCAGGTAAATTTCGGCTAACAAAATAAATACTATAAGGTTGTTCACTTGTCAAAATAGCCAAAAACAGGACCAATAAATCAAAAATCATTTAATGGCACCCAGCTCCCTATATGAGCTAGAGAGGGAGAACAGACATGAGTTAATCTTAGGGCTGGGAATCGGTGCGGTTATCAGATAACCGAACCGCAATTGCGGTTAACCGAACCGCAATTTCCGTGAAAAATGTACCGATACCCGAACCGTTTTAGGTATGCGGTTACCCGCTAACCGCATGCGGTTATGCGGTTCGGGTATTCGGTTACCCGATAACCGCATTTTTTTTTATTTAATTTATTAATTTTGAATTATTATTCCATTTAACTTTCTTTCATTATTTCACACATTTTTGTCATATATATTACTATGATATATTGATATTTTATATTACAGAAAGCTCTCTCCCCTTCGACTGACTAGATTTGGATCCTTTGCCAAATATTCATTTGATCCATTTTCCGGGAGACTTCCCCATCTCGACGAAGATGATATCCTACAAAACTGATCTAGAAACCTGTACATATCCAAAATTTTGAAATTTTCATAATCAGTTTTATGTACGAAAATAGAACAAACCCAATTAAATTGACCTATTTTATAGTTATAATCGATGAATTAAGCCACAATTTAATTAGTTACATAGCTTAATAGAGTTCTGTAAATATGCATAAATAAACAATTACTCTAACAGAAAGAAAAAAGAAAATCGTATTTAAATATCGTGACCAATTCAAATTGTTTATGCTATTAGCCCTATTGGTCAAAATAAAAATATATTGGACGGTCAAGTAACGACTTGATTTTACATAACTATATTCAATTCGTTATCCTCATTATCGTTCATACCCTGAAAAAATGGCTCAAATTGGGTTATTGTAATGAATATTGCACATGATCAATTGAACATAAATCTTTTAGGACATTCTATAATCCCGCGTTAATGTACTTATCGATAATGTGAAGATACAACATAAATGTCGAGTGAACCGGTTGATTACTTATTTTAAAATTTACGTAAGGGGTACGTAAAATATATAGTACTATCACATCATTATTCATTTGTGTGCACATAATATTTCTATTTTCTAATTTTCAATATTTCATTATTTTCTATTTTGCACAAATGAAATGACAAATCATTCATTTAATATTTAAATTTTAAAATTCGTATTACATAAAAAAAAATTAATTAATTAAAAAATTGCGGTTATGCGGTTATGCGGTTATTTACCCGAACGGTTATCGGGTAACCGATAACCGTTTAGAATGTAATACCCGTACCGTTTACCGAACCGCTAACCGCGCGGTTAGCGGTTCGGTACGGTTATAACCGAAATTCTCGGTACCGATTCCCAGCCCTAGTTAATCTGATATGTTGTTCAGACCGTTGATCCAGAGTGCCCAAGTTGACATCAAAATATTCACACGGCATCAGCAGCTTCACACACAAATATATAAAATCTTGAAAGCCACAGCACCCTGCATGAGAAAGAAAAATAAACACGAAATCATTAACTTGGAATGTTAGTTAGGCTTCATTTTAATTGCTCAGAAATTGATGGCACGGTGATTCTACCAACCTTTATTGAATCGCTTCAAGTTGCAGAGATCAAGATTGTCTCAACCAGCCAATGCAAGCTGACCTGTCATCTCACCAACAAAATTTTGGTGGCTGCCCATCTCATGAGTACCACCTTCTGCAGTTTTCGACGATTGGAGATTTTCAGTTAGCGGCGGCGCATCATCCGTAGAGTTGATGAAGGCACTGGGTTGACCATCATCCGTAGAGATGATGGAGGCATTGGGTTGACCGCTTGTCGAATCCGATGTTCCACTACTTGATGCTTCTCCTCCTCCTCCATACTGGGCTCCGGTTTCAACAGATTCATCCTTGAAACGACAAAGCGGAAGTAAATGTTGCTGCAGTTCATCCGGAAGGGAAATCGTACTCCACCAACTCTCTTCACACTGGATTGTTGCTAGCTTTGTGGCATTTGTGAGAGTCAGACTCAGATTTCTAAGCTCGCTGCACTCGATGACAGTAATGGATTTCAGTGATGTCCAGCTCACTGAACTACTCTCGGATATGCTTTTCAGCTGGGGAAGGTTCGATAGCTCCACCTTCACCAAACTTCTGATTACCAGATCTGAGTTAGCCTTCCTCGACTCTTCAACAATCTCAGAAGAAGTTTCGCCACTCTCCTCTATAATCTTTGAAATCCCGCTGCAGTTCTCTACTTTGAGATACTCGAGGCTTTGCAAAGAGCCAGCTAGGGCAGGATCGAGAATCTTTGTTAACTCGGGGCAGCCATTGATTGTAATGGCGGTCAAGTTAGCAAGAGCTGTCGGAGGAACGTGTCCGTACCAAATGCATTGCAGAGACTTGAGGTCGTACAAGTGAAGCTTCTCCAACTTCGGGAGAAAACTCACCTTGGCAAAGCCTTGCCCCTCATAGGTTTTGTATCCATCTATGATGTTCTTCAAGTCTTTGCAGCTTTCAACCACGCAAACGTTCACCGGATGCAAGTTGAACGGGCTGCAGGTGAAGCTCTCCAGACCGCCATAGCCTATCACCTCGAAAGCGCTAGCCTGATCCAATATCTTCTGGCATTCTGGAGAGAATGTTTCACCAGTTGAGTACCTAAACCACCTTTCATGGCCACTTTCTATATCTTTTTCGTAAGGATGGTGAGTTTCATGGCTACCGACGGAGATTTTGAAGCAACTCAAAGTATGACTATGCCAGCCCGTTTCTGTGTTTTTCAGAGCCTTGCTGTCAGTAACGAACGTGTCGAGACTGCTGACATCTGGAAAATTGAGGCACAGAGTATTCAAACACTCCAAACTAGCCAGTTCCTCTGCCAGCCCTTTAGCCGCAGCAACCCCGAAATCGAAGGCTGTGACGAGGCTCAGCTCTTCGAGATTTTTCAGCCTGCTGATGATACCTCGTGGAATCATTTTCTCTGGATCTCGTGATGTTAAGGAAGCACGCAAGCATCTCATGTTGACCATGCACCCAATCTCCACAGGAAGTGAAGGGATCGAAGTTCCGGAAATGTCGAGGAACTCGAGCTTCTCGAGCTTAGCAGCTTCAGAGGGCAGAGCTCCGAGACGGCAGCAGCCATTCAGATACAAGCCCTTGAGGTTCACCAACACCTTGATCGATTCCGGTAATGCCCTGATCATCGTCAGGTTCAGAGCCAGCACCTGAAGGCTCACCATGTGATTGAAGAAAAAATCAGGAATTTGCGCATTCTCCTGCCTAAACGACTCGAGGAGCAAGGTGTAGAGGTTGCAGGATTTCGGACACTCCGGAAACTCCACTCTACAACCAATCAATGACATTCTTGCAACGGTTGCCCAAGTCGAGTCATTAGGTTTCCTGTCCTCGGAGGGAATCCAAACCCTGCATTTTTCCTCGTCGGGATAGTCCAGCTCTAATGCAACCCTTCTGATGTTGGTCGGCATCATGATAAACTTTTTCCCAGGGTACCACTGCAGAAGGTCTTCATCTGTAAGCTTGTTCAAGATTGTCTGCCCACGCTCTCTATTAAGCCTTACTTTCTGGTTGGCGTCTTCGTTGACGAAGCCCTCGGCGATCCAACACTCCACTAGATAATCTGTGTAAATCTTGTGCTGTTGTGGGAACAATGCGCCGTAGAGCAAGCACTTCTTAGCATCCGTCTCCAACCCTTCGTATCGCATCTCGTAAACCTTGTCGAACCCGCCTAGGCCAATCAATTCAACGGACTTGGGCTTGGACTGCAGAATCGTCTTGAAGGAATTCCACGATTTCTCGTCGTCGTTGTTTCTTAAATAGATAGCTGCGCTTCGGATAATCCACGGTATCCCCGCGCAGCACTCGATGATCCTCCCGGCAATCGTGCTTTTCCTGTCGTGGTCGTCGCAGGACAGTTTGCCGTAGATGCTCTGGAAGAGCGCTAGGGCCTCCTCGTACTTCAGCCTCTGTATACTGACCTCGTGGTCCGTCATCCGACGGAGCAACGTCTTGTCACTTGAGCTGACCACCACTTTCATGTGCTTGTGGTCGTCTATGAACCCGAGTCTCTCCAAATCAACGGGGGTGGAGACGCCGTCGATGAGCAGCATGTACTTCCTGTTGCGAAGAAACTTGGAGATGGCGTTTGCATTCTTGACCGCGCTGGTGGAGGCGTCGTGGTCGATGTTTAACTGAGCCATGATCTCCTTCTGCAACACCTCGACACTCGTCGTCTCCGTTTCCGGTAGGCACTGATCTATGCGGATGACATTGTCTAACCACTCGCCTTGGAGCAGTCGGTTGTACAATTTTCTCAAAACGGTTGTTTTCCCCGCTCCTTGACACCCAAAGATTCCGATTTTTCGCACCTCCTCCTTAAATAAGTAGTGCAGGACATCATCAACGTATGCATCGAACACAGGAAGTACATGATCGCCATTGTCCAGCTTATCCAGGTTCGGCTTTGACCTCCTCTGCATCATCTTCTCCGGTTTCAACCTATCGACGCACTCCAAAGCCCGCGTACTCAGCTTCTCTATATCTCGGCTCAGCTTCGCGAGCTTCAAGGCGCTCAGGGTGACTATCTCTGATTTGAAATCTCCGAGCTCCCGAATCATGAAGCTCGCGGCAGCGGCATCGAGTTCCGTCGTCGAGCTGAGTCTATTGTTGGTGATCTTTGAGTACTTTTCGATGAACTTGCAGCACTTGCTGTTGATGACTGCAATTTCTGATTCTGTGGGCTCGTATGCTTGGCTTGGCTCCATGGAGGCTGAGTGAGTCAAGAGGTGATCGATTCGTTCCTTGTCTGACTTTATTGAGATGAGATGATTAATCAGCTTACTCAGTCTTTCTTCAAGCGCTTCGATGTCTCGTTTCTGTTTCATACTGTAAACGACTGTGTCTTTGCAGAAGAGGTAGACAGGTGTTATCAGTGCTGAGATTGCCACCATCCTGGAAAATGATAAAGATTATTTTCTTCAAAACAATAAATAAAATAAAACAAATACATTTAATATTTATGTGAAATTTAATCTATATCTATACCGATTATAAAAGTGACAAATATTGATTTACCTATTTTCTCTTTGTAATAAAATTTAGTTTAAAGTCAATATTATAATGTCATATTATTATGGATTTAAAACATTATTTCTTAATTACATAAATTTATTTAAAATCAACCTCGTAAAAAGTCAACATGGTTTACCTAATTCTAATCATCGATCATTGGACTATACTCATATTATTACACATTAAAATTAAGCACAACCCATATCAAAATCTGTAGAATATAACTATATTAATTTAATTTTAGATAAATAAAATGCTTATTTACATTCAAATTTTAAGAATATATTAATGAGAGTTATAAATTATAGATTTTACTTACTTAGATGATTAGCGTTATTAATGGGGCTTACTTATTTAAAATTTACCTAGATGGCTGCATATATTTTATCTTGGAACTTTTGATTACAGTTTTCCTTAAAAGAGAGTTACGGTAAGTTGGACGTTACACCCAATTTCTATAAAGTTTTAATACAAATATATTAAAAGGTGTTTGAAATTATTTTAGCATTTAAATACATGCTTGTGAATGTGAGGAAATTGTAGTACCGATATAGCATAGACAAAATCAGATGAAGACAAATGGTGACTACTTACGATACAACAATTTTTATTGAATAAACGTTTCCCTACCCACCTAGACACTTTTAATGAGTTCACCGCTAACGTGACAGTGCTAGAGCTTCCTTTTTTAGATAGGTTATGGTATATATTTAGATTTTCTATCCATTAATAGTATGTTACTCCATTATGAGTACATTAAGAATATTCACGGTGGGTAGGAGAACATTCCTCTTGTTATTGATACTTCCAGAGTTCCAGTTCCAGTCTTTGTGGTGCACGCGCTTATAAATACTTGTTTAGTAGTTCTAGTAACCCACTTTAATTTTTTTAATTTTGGAATAAGGGGGGGTTTTGGCTGATTGCTATAATGCACGGATTCTTAAAAAAATATCATATTGCAGTATCGAGTACGCGTAGGATACGGGTACGCGTAGGATACGGTTGCGGGTGCGATTCGCGTGGGATACGCACCGGATACGCCACGTGGCGAATCCTGCAAAAAAAAAAAAAAAAAAAAAAAAAAAAAAAGGGATACGCGAATCGGGTGCGTCTACCTCGAGAATCCGGTGCGTTTAGGGTTATTTTTGTAATAATTTTATTTTTTTGAGGTTTTTTTGTAATTATTTTTATATACAATGCCTAAAATTTAAACAATTAATAGAATTATTGTAATACTTCCTCTGGCCCAGGATTTCTTGTGCATTTCTTTTCGGCACGGTTTTTATGGCGAGAGTGTTTAATGTTTTAAGTATGTTGTTTAGGGATGTTATTTTGTTTATTTGTTTTGCATTATAAATTAATTTCGAATAAATATTAAAAATAATGCAATATTTTTTTTCTGTTATTTAATTAAATGTATTTCCGATTTATGAATAGTAATTTTTTGAAGCTCAAAACCAAACCCAGACCGCTCCTAATTTCTCATTTTCCGATTGATTTCAATCCAATTCCCTCCGAATCCAAATCTCGAATTTCGACTCCAGATTTTCTACTTTTTTTATTTTTGTTTTTTTCAGTTTCTGGAAAATTTTCTTCATCTTCTGCTGCTGTAATCGGCCGCGTTGCTCTGTTCTTCTTCTGGGCAGTTTCTGCGACGGAATCGGTCAAGTTTTCATCGCGTTTTGACTTTTGATTGGGTTGTGTTTTCTTATTTCTGTAAATACTAGTTCGATGCTATTGATGTTAGCTGGTTTGATTCGAGTTCGTTGATTGTGGAAGGAAGTACGCGCTTTCCTTCAAACTCTATGTGTACGATCCTTTTTTCCGTTACGGAATCGTTTTCGAATTTGAATTTTCTGAGATTTGAATCGGAGATCTTCCGGCGAGAATCTCGTGATTAGAAAATTTTTGAATTCGATTTCCCCCCTTCTTATTCCAGTTTTTTGATTCGAGGTTTTTGGATAATAAACCCCCATAATTTCAGTTTGAATTTCTGTTTCAATTTCAATCCATGGGAGTTCAGAAGGACAGGGTGAAGCTGAACGTAGGCGGCAGAATCTTTGAAACGACGGCGACAACAACCCTCGCAATCGCCGGCCGGAATTCCCTGTTCGACGCGATGTTCGACGAGAATTGGGATCTCCACCCCACCGCCGCCGGCGAGGAGCGGTTTATCGATCAGAACCCAGACTGCTTCGCCGTCCTCCTCGACCTCCTCCGAACAGGAAACGAACAAGAACAGAGGAGAGGAGAGAAAGGGAGAGAGTTGTTGTGAGAAGATAATGAGTTGGGTGGGAATTAATTTGGTGGGTGGGAGATAATTTGTTGTTGGATAATAGAAGGTGTTGGGAACCCCCTGCAGTTTGATTTTGATGATGTTTATCGAAACCACACTTAGGCATATTTTACTTGTTTAGGGTCAAGGCCGATAGATCGACCTGCTACCTGTTAGTGCAGGTCGATGCCCTTTAATGTTTAGAATCAAGTTCGATCCACCCTGTAAGAGAAAGGTCGATGTATCGACCTGCCTCAATTGGATCGAGCTGGATCATCAGCCTGTCTATCGACCTCCCCTATCAAGCTTCCAGCTGGCATTGCCTTAGAAGATTTTAAGAGCTGGATTATCAATCAAGGTCGATGCTCCGCCTTCATGGAGCGTCACGACCTGATCCTTGCCACGTCGAGTGCCAGCAAGGACGAATATTCCCAACGGCTAGAAGTGAGTCAGCATCCAACGGCTAGTGCCACGTCAGCCCGACTCCAACGGCTAGTTTTTCAAAACTGCCTATAAATACTTCAGCCATTTTCGGATTCAAGTACGGGAAACACAAGCTATCAACGCCATATCTCTGCCCAAATCTCTCTCAAAGCTCATATCCATTCAAGTGTTCGAAATCCGATTAGTTTCCCAAACACTTGACGAAGAGAGGTTTCCGATTCCGAAAAACACCACAACGACGAAGCGTTCACTGCTGCTTGTCGATTGTTCAAACAACTTCTTCTCCGACTTGTTCGAAGATAGAAAGCTTGTTTTTATTTTCGCCATTATAGAGTTAGTCAAGCTCTGTAAAAGCGTAAGGTTGTTTGTACGTTTTAGTACGAAGGTTGTAAGGGTCACGACCCAAAACTCGTGTCTAGTTACTCTCAAGTTAGATTGTATCTAGAACTGATACTCAGTCAGTATAAATAAGAGAGAGGTGGATCCAAAAGAAAAGGGATTCTCAGGTCGAGTCGACCTGACGTGGACGTAGGAGGGTTTCTCCGAACCACGCTACATCGCGGTGTTTCTCTCTCTTTATTTATTGCACTTACATTTTATTATCTAACTGACAAGCATCAACCTGCATTTCACGAATCAACCTGCTATCCATATTCAGCCTTAAGATTTTTCAAAGAGTAATCAACCTCCACCAACTTTTGCATTAACAACAGTTTGATAAATCAAGCTTGATACCACACAAGCTTGATAGATCAAACTGCCTCTGATAAGGTCGACCTTGACAATCGACCTGCAGATCGACCTGATTTTACAAAAGTCAAAAACGGTTGGTTATTGGTGTATTCCCCCCCCCCCCCCCCCCCATACACCAATTACTCTTTCCCGGGACCAACAAGTGGTATCAGAGCGGTGGTTCTTTTGACCGCTGCTTTGCATACTAAAAGTTCTTTATCAAACTTTTGGTCATTTTGAACCGATCCTTAGAAAAATCTTTTTCATTCATTCATATCATATTATTTTGCTATGGAGGCTTCTCTTCTCAGGGTATGTGAAGACTTCTCCGTTCAAGGCTATGAAGATTGGAGCTTTCGAATCAAGATGTGTCTCAAGGCACATCACGTCCTTATGTGGGACATCATCGAGAACGGACCCTCCCCCATTTATGCTGCGAAGATTATCGTGGATGGAACAGCCCCCGGGGAGGCTACATACGAGAAAGTCCTTAAGAATCCTCGCGATTACACAACCGAGGAAAGGAAGGAGGCCGGTCTCGATGATTACGCAAAGGGACTCATCTCCAGCACCGTGAAGGGCGTCTACCTGGCCAAGATCAGAAATCTTGAAACAGCCAAAGAAATGTGGGACACCCTCCGGTCTATCAGCCTTGGCTCAGAGGAAATGAAGGAGAACAAGCTGTCCATGGCGTGCAGCAAGTTCGATGACTTCAAGATGGTTTCGGGAGAAACCATTGAAGCGATGAAAATTCGCTTCACCGAGATTGTTCTTGAAGTGGCTGCCATCAACCCATACAAGTATACGCAGCGCGAGAAGAATCTCAAAGTGATACGTGCCCTCCCTGCAAATTGGCACGTATACGCCGCCATGCATCCAGCCCGATCGGATTTCAACTCCCTCACCACTGAAGATCTTTTCGACATTCTTGTCGAAAATGAATATGAGATGATCCGCATCCATGGATCAACCCAGCCTTCCACCAGCAAGAAGGCTGAGGAAAAGAACAAGGAGGTAGCCTTCAAGGCCGACTCAGCCTCAGCTGCTACCCCAAGTCCGATTGACGAATCCATCGTCAAGAAGTTCGAGAAGATGACTCTCGACTATGCTCTAGCCGCTAGGAGAAATGAGAAGCTCCTAGGGAAGGTTGTCAAATACAAGAAATTCTACCGTGACAACAAACGAAACTTCTCAAACCGCAACCACGACCGCCCTGACAAAAAGGGAGAAGGTAAACCCTCAACCTTCAATTCTTCTAACACACCCGAGGGTGGTTGTTTCAACTGTGGCAGGCCAGGTCACTACAAGACCGACTGCCCGGATCTTACCAAGGCCGAGAGAGACGAGCTCCGTGCAAAGCGCGATAAGAAGCTCAAAGATCAACGAGCTGCAATGATTGCCGAAGAAACAAAGGAAGCTCACCTCTCGGATAGTTCGTCAAGTGATGACGAAGGATACATCGCTTTCGATGAAAGTGATGATGAAGAATGCTTCGTTGGAGAGCATCAACAAAACGAGGGATCTTCAAAGGTAGATCTTCAACCCATTTCACTTTCTTTTTCTGACGATGATTGTGCAGAAGAAGGTGATGAAGACCTATCCGAGGCTGTGTCTTGGGAAGAAATCAAGAAACAGCTCGACGACTATGCCGATCTCGTGGATACACTCAAAGAGGTCGTTGAAGACAATGCTGAGCTATTGGATAAAAATGAAAAATACAAGCTAGCATTAGAAGAAAGATTCTCTCCCTACGATGAAGAAAAGGAAAGGGAGATCGAAGCCCTAAAGTCAAAGGTTGACGAATTGACTTTACGGGTCAAGGAGTTCGATACCAGGGAGCTCGAGAAGAACGAGTCCCTCAAGACCAAAGATGCCGAAATACACAGCCTTACCTCAAAGCTGGCTGACTTGGTAATCCGACACGAACTCCTCGTGAAAAAGGAAGAAAAACTTCAACTCACTTTAAGTCAGTTGAAGAAAAGCGGAAAGAAGCTGGAAGAGGTCCAATCCATGCAACGCAATCCGCGCGATCACTCTGGGATTGGATTTAACGGAGAATCCAAGAAAAGCAAGAACAAAGACTGCGAGATCACGTTCGTGAAAGCGCAGCCTAAATCGAAGAATGTTCGGAAAGCTAATCAAGCTCTCACTGACAAGATGGTCAAGCTGAAGAATCCAGCTCGACAGCCCCAGGCCATCCTCATAAAGCAACAAAAGAAGGAACAGCCTGTTTCTCAAAAGAAAGAGAGTCGACCTGTCCAGCACCGTCGACCTGCCCCCTATCATCAAAATCAGGCTGTTCATCAAGGGCGATACCAAGGCCAGCACTATCAAAGGCCGTATCATCCTCAGTTCCTCCACCCGGATTATCAAGGGTGCTACTGCCACTATCCTCAACAGTCAAATTTTCTAGACTGGCAGTATCAACCTGGGTTTTACGAACAATATTATCAGCCTCGTCGCCCTCGCTCGAAGAAATCCAAGGCTCCTAAGCCTAAGACCGCTACTGCCTCGTCCTCAGCCTCGGATAGAAGCAGACCGGTGAAGCAAATATGGGTTCCAAAGGCCGTTCCCGCAACCGATGTAGCACCCAATCTCAAATGGGTTGCTAAGTTTAATTAATTGCAGGTTGGGAAGGCTCAAAGAAGGAGCCAAGCAGCTCATGGAGCTGTATGGATCATTGATAGTGGATGCTCGAAGCACATGACGTGTGACAAAACGCCACTTTCAAACTATCAAGAACGAGACGGGCCACTTGTAACCTTTGGAGGAAATTCTAAGGGATTTACGAGAGGCCAGGGCGATCTAAGAGTTGGTAAAACAACTATTTCTAACGTCTCTTATGTTGAAGGTCTTAATCATAATTTATTCTCTGTGTCGCAATTCTGCTCGAGTGGTAAACGAGTAGAATTCACCGCTAACAAATGTCTCGTGAAAAATGAGGAAGGAGAAATTCTTCTTACCGGAATTTTGCAGGATAGACTCTATATTGTTCAATGGACAGATTGGATAGAGACCTGCCTGGTCACAAAGGCTGATTCCGAGACAAGCTGGCTATGGCACAAGAGGTTGAGTCACTTAAACTTCAAGGCCATCAACAAGCTCGCACGCAACAAGCTGGTGAACGACCTGCCAGACCAAGTCTTCGATCGTGATCACATCTGCAGAGCCTGTCAAGCCAGAAAGCAAACAAGATCATCCTTTCCAAGCGTGACGGCACAATCATCAGATCGAATTCTTGAGCTTCTCCATCTCGACCTCTTCGGTCCAGTCACTCCCTTGAGTATAAACGGTAGAAAATATGCTCTCGTTATTATAGATGATTATTCTAGATTTACGTGGGTTATTTTCATGTACAAAAAGAAGGAGACATTGGAGAAGCTACCTGCGTTGCTGAGCAAGCTGTGCAATCAAAAGGAGAAATCCATCATCTCCATTCGATCAGATCGAGGCACCGAATTTATCAATGCAATGATCGAAGAATATTGCACAAAGAGTGGGATTCATCATCAAACTTCAGCTGCACGCACACCTCAACAAAACGGCGTGGTGGAACGTCGTAACAGATCGCTGAAGGAAGCAGCTCGTACCATGTTGGATGAAACCAATCTTCCAAAGAAGTTTTGGGCAGAGGCCGTCAACACAGCCTGCTACACCCAAAACAGGTCGATCATCACAACCCGACATGGAAAGACTCCATACGAGCTGTGGAACAACAAGCTCCCCAGGTTAAAGTATTTTAAAGCTTTTGGGTGTTTGTGTTACATTCATAACAATGGGAAATCTCAATTGAAGACTTTTGATAGCAAGGCCGATCCAGGAGTATTTTTAGGATACTCAGAGGTTAGCAAAGCTTATAGAGTCTTTAATAAGAAAACCCTAGTTGTGGAGGTAACACCTCATGTTGTGTTTGATGAATCTACTTGTCTGTACAGAGAATCAAGTACAGGTACAGAACAGCCCGCTGCTAACAGGCCGTCTAACTCCCCCATTGACGACCTGCTAGTATGGACTCCAAATGATTTGGAGGAAGAGGATCAATCTGATCCTAAGGTCACACAGCAAGGGGGAAGTGATGCAAATGATAATACGAGCTGTAATACATCAGCCGGACTTATCGAAGCTGATCCCCCTCCCTCAGTCCCCAAGACTGATGCTGTTCACGACGTTACATCACAAATCGAGCAGCTCGATAACACAATGGAGCGGCTCAACATTCAGGCCGAACAGCAGTCCGATCAACAGCCCGAGCAACAGCATGTGCCCACTGATCAACCTTCAACTCATCCGGAGTTTGACGAACCCATTAATGAGCCCGAGCCAATCATTTCAAATGAAGAAAGATCACGACGCAGACGATGGATCGATGATCATCCGAAAGAGCTCATTGTTGGGAACCCAAACCAAGGAGTGCGAACAAGAAGGACGATTGGTGAAAGTGCGCTATTAAGTTGCTATCTCTCTCGCATAGAACCCAAAGATGCCATTGAAGCTCTTCAAGATGCTGATTGGATTGAAGCCATGCAAGAAGAACTCAATGAATTCAAAAGAAATGAAGTATGGTCTCTAGTTGATCGTCCTTATCATCAGGGCGTCATTGGAGTCAAATGGGTTTACAAGAACAAGAGAGATGAATCTGGAGAAGTTGTCAGAAATAAAGCCCGATTGGTTGCAAAGGGTTACTGTCAACAAGAAGGAATCGACTATGATGAGACGTTTGCCCCCGTTGCAAGATTAGAAGCTATAAGACTGTTTCTAGCTTATGCCGCCCATCAACGATTCAAAGTCTACCAGATGGACGTTAAAAGTGCGTTCCTCAATGGCGTTCTCGAAGAGGAAGTCTATGTGGAACAGCCTCCTGGATTCGAGGAGGGTGATTCAAGCAAAGTCTACAAACTGCACAAGGCCGTCTACGGACTTAAGCAAGCTCCTCGAGCTTGGTATGAGACGCTATCATCCTTTCTCATCGAATCAGGATTCAAGCGTGGTTCAGTCGACAAAACGCTATTCACTATCAAAGTGAATGAACATATCCTTTTAGTACAAATTTATGTTGATGATATCATTTTTGGATCTAAATCTCCCATTTTGTGTGAAAAATTTGGTAACCTCATGACCGAAAAATATAAAATGTCTATGATGGGGGAAATGAATTTCTTTCTAGGGTTGCAGGTTAAGCAGTCCGATGAAGGAATCTTCATTAGCCAAACAAAGTACGCACACGAGCTGGTCGACAAGTTTGGTGTCAAAGACAGCAAGCCTGTCAAAATACCGATGCTCTCTGGAGGGAAGATCGACCCGGATCCCCAAGGAAAACCTGCCAACATAACACAGTACAGGGGTATAATTGGTTCATTACTTTATCTAACTGCTAGTCGACCTGACATCACTTTTGCAGTTGGAGTGTGTGCTCGATTTCAAGCTAATCCGAAGGAATCTCACTTGGAAGCAGCAAAGAAAATCCTTCGATACATCAAAGGAACCACAAATCTAGGTCTTTGGTATCCTTGTGATGATAATTTGCAGCTTACAGGCTATTCAGATTCTGATCATGCAGGGTGCAAGCTCGATAGGAAATCTACCTCGGGTACTTGCCATTTTCTCGGAAACAAGCTGATTTCTTGGTTTTCAAAGAAGCAAACTTCAGTAGCCACCTCCACCACAGAGGCCGAGTACATGGCCGCAGGAAGTTGTTGTGCACAAATCTTGTGGATCAAACAACAACTTAAGGATTATGAAGTTGAAGTCAGTGAAGTACCAATATTCTGCGACAGCTCGAGTGCCATCGCCATTACTCAAAACCCAGTTCTTCATTCAAGATGCAAGCACGTGGATATTCGACATCACTTCATTCGTGATCACGTGGAGAAGAAGAACGTGGTTATAGAGAAGATACACACTGACATTCAACGAGCTGATATTCTAACCAAACCCCTAGCTGAAGAAAGATTCAAAATGCTATGTGGAAAGCTAGGGTTATTAAATGTTGAGTCATCAGGCCGTTCGTAAGCCTACAGGCCGATCGACCTGACACATCTTTCAAAAGCTTGTGTGGGACCAACAATCGGGACCAACAAGCAGGCCGTCAACTCTCAACAGGCCATTACCATTTGAACAGGGAGTTACAGTTTGAACAGGCCGTCTATCTACAGACCGTGCCTATCTACAGGCCGTGCCTATCTACAGGCCGTGTCTGTCAACAGGCCGTCGACTATTCAACAGATCGACCTGTGTTCCTCTATTGAGGGGGAACACTTGGCCAAAGTGATCCAACATTTGAGGGGGAACAATGGTCATTGTCTGTCTCCAGGGCGTTTATTTCGCCAGGTCGACATCTTAAATCCAGGCAGTTCCAACTCGACAGGCCGATGTCATATGTCCAGGCCGATGTCACAAATACAGGCCGTTCATTTTGACAGGCCGTTCTCCGTCACCAGGCCGATATCATCAGACCGATATCAACCTAAATGCAACTGCATTTATGAAGGAAGAATCAAAAGGGCAGTATCACCCTTTTGTCTTATAACTTCTTTAATACGCATTGATTTCTTCATTTATAAATGTTATTTATTTCTCAATGTGTTTCATTATTTAAGGTTCTGATAACTTGCAGAAAATGAGGAAAAAGGGAGTAATGATTACCATTTTTGTAAAACATCCAGTCAAGTGTCAAACCTTGACACATTGACCGAGGCCGCATTTAATTCACTGCCGTCTCTCTCTGCAAAAGTGCAAGTTATCGCACGTTCTCAATAACTCACGCGCGAATGTGTAACGTTTCACATTTCACGCGCACACATCGTGTGGTTGAAAATTAAAGAGATATTTTCACCTTTTCAAATTCGATCGATCTCAATCGTTCGAAAATTCTATAAATATGGCATGCAGTTTTCTCTCATTCTTACTTGCCTTCTTCATCTTCTTCGAAAAACCTAATTTATCTCTGCAAATACTAAAACTGCCGCTGTCGTGTTCTTCACTTTTCTGCATTCTCTCTATCTGCATCAAATCACTCGCGTGGTTTGTACTCTTTTCACCGATTATATTTTTACATTTCTGTCAAGTTCTTTACTGTATTTATTTTCTAATCTTTCTCGAAAAAAAAAAAACTTGCAGAAAAATCAATGGCAGAAAGGGTTTCTACTTCCGGTCGAAAGGAGATGCCATGGTCTGAAATCGAGGAGATCTTGACGGCTCACCTCAAATTCGAACCGTACATGGAGCGCAATAACTTCGGTTTTCGCGATCTCGACTCCATGTTCGCACTGGTGGAGAAGTGTTCTTCGTTCTATCAGATTATCTCCACCAGGCCTGCGAAAAGCCTTCCCAGGCTCGTGTGTGCCTTCTTCTATAATTGGAATGAAGGTGATTCTGTATCCTCCCACACGGTCTCCCTTGGCACCACGAAATCTCTGGTCACCATCAACGTTCTCGACGCCGTGAAGGCGGCCTTCGGCATTGAAGAGGAAGGTTCAATGCAGCTCTCGGAGATTTCTAGGGACCAACTGCAGCAGGTTGCAGACCGTGTCCTAATCGAGCAAAGGCAGTACGTGCCCGTTGCCTTCAAGAGGAGTGATCTCCGGCCCAAATACCGCCTCTTGATGGACTTCGTGCAGAAGTGCTTTCTAGGGCACATAGGGAATTACGACCAGGTCACCCCGTTCAAATTCCAAATCATGACGGCCGTAATTCTCGACCTGCCCATCTGTTGGGCCAAGCTGATGGTCTCGCTGCTCTGGGATGAAGCCCGGCTGATCATCACCGAGACAGAGGGAGAGGTCGTTGTGAAAGTGTCCCTTCACAACAACAAACCGCTTCGTCTTGGGACGAAGGTAACCTCCATCATCATCTCCCACTTCAAGCAGAGGACATGGGCCAAAGATCCGGCCTTTCCCCCTCTGTTTATTCCAAAGGATCTCCACCAGCTGGAGATGGCGATAGGGGTGTCGGGGCAGATTTATTACAACTCCTCCGACGATGTCAGGGCGCACCTCGCCAAGACCGGTCATTCCAAAGTTGGCTGGAGGATTCCGGATCGACCTGCTCAAAAGAAGAGGAAGGCCGATTTCGATCTGGTTCCCTCACGCCCTGTCAAGAAGGCACAGCCCGTGAAGAGGACTCCCCCTCGCAGGTCGCAGTCAGTCTCGGGTGAGCCACCCAGGCCGATGCACAAGGTTCTTCCCGTGCAGATCGAGGAACCTGCATCTCGCGCGGAGTCTTCACCCGCCTCATCGCCCTCATCATCAGCCGAACGGACTCCCTCTCCAGTCCGTTCCGCCGCTGAGCCGTCTGCCTCGCAACAACGGACTGCATCTCCCCGCCCGGAGGCCGTTGTCATTTCATCTCCAGTGAGAACCGCCCCAGTCCATCGAGCTGGATCCGTCGAGATCCAGGATCTCACTGGGGAAGAATCTCTGTCTTCCCCAATTCGGGATGCGCCTGTGGAGGAGGACGTCGTGCTGCCGATCCAGCCGTTCGTTGAGCAGCCATTGTCTGCTGCTCACTCCCAGGTCGCTGCATTGAAGGCGGAGGCCAGGCTGAAGGTCATCGACCTGATGCCGGGGATAGCCCAACTCCCCAAGTCTCTCGACCTCGCCACTCGCCTCCAGTTCTATCTGGATTGTAAGTCGAGTTTACTACTACGTATTCGAGGCGTTGCTGCAGGTCGTCACTCTCGACGACCTTAAGGTCGAGGAGCTGGCTCTTGAAGCGGAGTTCGGTTTCTACACCGTAGGGGATGCGGCCTCAAATTTCCGTCAGCTGGTGCTCCGCCGCATGAAGGTCGAAGCCAAAATTTTGGGCATCGACCTTCGCCCCCTATATGCGCACTCTCGCGCTCTGTACAACTCCGCCGAAGAAGCCGGAGACGAGTTTGATAGGATTCAAACTCCGGAGCAATCATCACCCAGGATTGAGGGTGATGATCAGCCTCTTGTTGCTGCTGCTCCGTCTCCAAAAGTTGATGTGGAGGCTGTGTTGGATGAAATTTCTGCCAAGCTTGAGTCCATCATCACCAGCCTCCCAGAACAAATCAAGCAGGCCGTAGCTGAGGCCCGGGCCGACATAGTGAAAGATGCCAAAGCCCAGGCCGATGAAGCTGCCAGGGAGCGCGTCACGGACTTTGCCGTGAAGCTTTTGAAAGAATATACCGACAAGCTCCTGCCGGGCCAGCTTGATGAGCTCAACATGGCGTCCCGTGACCAGATCGCGGAGGTATTGGAGGACTTGGCCAAGGTCGATGAGCGTGTAACAAATTTGACCTCATCTGTCTCGACCTCGGCATCGACCTCCAATGAGCAGATAAACGCCATCCACGGCACCATCTCCTCCCTTCTCAGTGGGCAAATGGAGTTGAAGGATGCTGTGATCAAGCTGCAGCAAGAGGATGCGACTCTTCTTTCCCTTATCAAGGCCCTGACTGATGATGTCGAAAAGGGGGAAGAAGAAAGAGTCGCCGCCGCGAAGAAGAAGAAGGCCCCAAAATCCAAAACTCCTTCAACTTCCGTGGCTCCTCCAAAGAAGCCCTCCCAGGCCGTTGCACCCAAGGCCGTTGCTGCTCATGCCGATCCCATCTCTCAGCTTGGTGCGGAGCAGGCTGCTGCCGCCAAAGCTCGATTGGCTGCCGAGGCCGATCTTATTTCTGCCATGGTACTGGCTGGTGCTACGCCGGAGCAGGCCGCAAATCAAGAGGAGCAGCAGCGTTTCAAGGCCGAGCGCCGAGCTGCTGAAGCTAGGAGGAAAAGAGAGTTGGACTGGATCAGCCAGTCCACTCTTGTTTTGAATGCAGGAGGATTGCAGCAGGTCGTTGATTGGCTTGATGAATCACAAAACAACCTGCTGCGGGAGCTCAATTCTTGCTTCATCCTGCTGCACTACTTCATCAAGGACCCCTCCCTTCCTGCCGATGCCGACGAAGCGTATGCAGCCTATATGCTCAAGTTTCCGTACCAAAAATTATTGGTGATCTTCGGAAAAAGGTTGCAGAGGCTGGTGTGACGATAAGGGCCCCTGCTCAACAATATTTTGCGCCCTTGCGTCTTGGTGCTTCGGAGTATTTGGATTACTCTCGAATCGACCAGTACATCGCCCAAACTGCCATCGGCCTAGGCGTCAACGTATCGAATTCCGATCCCGACTATCGTCGTATCAGGGATGGAATCTACGCAAGCATGCAGACGATGTCAAGGGAGCAGGTCCAGGAAGAGCGCCTTGCAGCCCGTGCCAAGATCCAGGCTATGTAGATAGATGATTTTGTAATCTTTTGTTTTTTCATTTATGCTCTCAGCTGGTTGTAAATTCTCCATGTATTCTGCTAACGAGCTTAATGAAACAAAATCATCCTTCGTCCTGACGACAATATCTCTTTGTCCAGGCATCTGCCTTTATTGCTTTATTTTTGTTATGTCCTTATTTGCCTTTCATCTAATTCCTTATCAATCTTCATGATTGAAAAATGTTTAAGCTCTGATACCATCTTTCAGTGTTTTATCTTAGGAATTATTTGTAAAGTGTTTGGTTTCGACATCATCAAAAAGGGGGAAATTGTTGGGAACCCCCTGCAGTTTGATTTTGATGATGTTTATCGAAACCACACTTAGGCATATTTTACTTGTTTAGGGTCAAGGCCGATAGATCGACCTGCTACCTGTTAGTGCAGGTCGATGCCCTTTAATGTTTAGAATCAAGTTCGATCCACCCTGTAAGAGAAAGGTCGATGTATCGACCTGCCTCAATTGGATCGAGCTGGATCATCAGCCTGTCTATCGACCTCCCCTATCAAGCTTCCAGCTGGCATTGCCTTAGAAGATTTTAAGAGCTGGATTATCAATCAAGGTCGATGCTCCGCCTTCATGGAGCGTCACGACCTGATCCTTGCCACGTCGAGTGCCAGCAAGGACGAATATTCCCAACGGCTAGAAGTGAGTCAGCATCCAACGGCTAGTGCCACGTCAGCCCGACTCCAACGGCTAGTTTTTCAAAACTGCCTATAAATACTTCAGCCATTTTCGGATTCAAGTACGGGAAACACAAGCTATCAACGCCATATCTCTGCCCAAATCTCTCTCAAAGCTCATATCCATTCAAGTGTTCGAAATCCGATTAGTTTCCCAAACACTTGACGAAGAGAGGTTTCCGATTCCGAAAAACACCACAACGACGAAGCGTTCACTGCTGCTTGTCGATTGTTCAAACAACTTCTTCTCCGACTTGTTCGAAGATAGAAAGCTTGTTTTTATTTTCGCCATTATAGAGTTAGTCAAGCTCTGTAAAAGCGTAAGGTTGTTTGTACGTTTTAGTACGAAGGTTGTAAGGGTCACGACCCAAAACTCGTGTCTAGTTACTCTCAAGTTAGATTGTATCTAGAACTGATACTCAGTCAGTATAAATAAGAGAGAGGTGGATCCAAAAGAAAAGGGATTCTCAGGTCGAGTCGACCTGACGTGGACGTAGGAGGGTTTCTCCGAACCACGCTACATCGCGGTGTTTCTCTCTCTTTATTTATTGCACTTACATTTTATTATCTAACTGATAAGCATCAACCTGCATTTCACGAATCAACCTGCTATCCATATTCAGCCTTAAGATTTTTCAAAGAGTAATCAACCTCCACCAACTTCCGCATTAACAACAGTTTGATAAATCAAGCTTGATACCACACAAGCTTGATAGATCAAACTGCCTCTGATAAGGTCGACCTTGACAATCGACCTGCAGATCGACCTGATTTTACAAAAGTCAAAAACGGTTGGTTATTGGTGTATTCCCCCCCCCCCCCCCCCCCCCATACACCAATTACTCTTTCCCGGGACCAACAGAAGGGTTTTTTAATTTTTGTGGAAAATTTTTTTATTGTTTTTTCTGATTTTTTTTTTTATAAATTATTTGTGAATTATTTTTTATTTATTAGGATTTTGTTAATTGTAATAAGGGATCACTAATTGTGCACTTAAACTGTTAATTATTTCCCAAAAAGGAAACGCACAAGAAATCGTGGGACGTCCCAAAATGGAAAACGCACAAGAAATCGTGGGTCAGAGGAAGTATTTAAATTATGGGGTTTAATCGAAGATTTCATTTTAAGGGATATTTACAATATACTTTTCTATTTATACTTTTTATTTTTATAAATGTCATATATATTATAAAATATAAATATATACACGTATCATTCACGAATCGTATCCTAACTTTTTTTAAAATCCGTATCCCCGTATCCGAATCGTATCGCCCCCGCACCCGTATCCCCGCACCCATGCAACATAGGCTGATTGTAAACCCTCTAAAATAAAAGTGTTTTGCAAAATAAATTTTTTAACTGCTTATGAGCTTAAAAATATTCTTGTTTATAAGCTTTTTAAATAGGCAAAAACTCCTGTGCGGCCGGCCGCACCATGCGGCCGGATCCGCCTGACCCGCCCCGGCCCGGCCCAACTGTGGTCAACCCGACCCGGTTGACTCAATTTCGGGTCGGGTCAACCCGACCCGGTCCGTGTTGATCTGACCCGTTTAAGTAAAGTGTCAATCTTTGTTAATAAAAGTGCTAATCTTTATGAATAAAAGTGCTAATCTTATAAATAAAAATTTATACGTAATTTGTATGTATGTAGTAATTTTAAAATTACTTTATAGGGTTCATATATCAATTTAGGGTTTTATAATTATTGTTTAGTATTTAACTTCAATTTTATAATGTTGAATATGGATTATAAATTGAAACTTAGGATATATAATTCTCCAGCAAAAGTGTCAATCTTAATGAATAAAAGTGTCAATTGTTCTGAATGAAAGTGTCAATCTATTTGATATCGAAAATTTAATATTTTTTTTTTATCGACTTGTTATTATAATGTTTTGATATTATGGTTTATATTATTATTATTATTATATATATATAGATATATACATATTATTTATTTCCATAACATGAAATTAATATTCATTATTAACGTATTTTTCGTAAAAGTGCCAATTATTATGAATAAAAGTGTCAATGTTTCAAAAGTGTCAATCTTTGTAAATAAAAGTGCCAATTTTTCAAAGTGCCAATCTTTATAACAAAAGTGACAATCTTAATCCGGCCTCACGGTGAGGCCGGCCTCACAGGAGTGTGCCCCTTTTAAATATTAGCTTTTTCGACCCCAACTTATTTTTACATCTTTTATAAACTCTTCAAAAATCATAAAAATTTTATAAAAAAAAAGTACTAGTCAATTATCCCTATATAAGTGGGAAATAAAGAACAATAAAGCTATTTGGTCATAATGTGGCCGGCCACACAACGACATTTTTCATAATATACGTAATTTTTAAAATGGTAAATGATAATTATAGTTTATTACTTTTATATTTTAATTTAAAAATAATTTTTCCACAAATTTTACATATTTTTCTCTTTTTTTCTAGATAAAAAGGTAACAAATTCTTTAAAATAGTAAAAATAATCAAATAATTAAAGGGTTAATTTTAAAAAATACGTAAAAATTACGGAGCATCGCTTTTTGCGTTTTTTATAATATAAAAAATAATTAAACCAAACACACCGCTAAATCATTAAAGATTCCTTCGAACAACACTGAACTTTCGAAAGGTATTATACTATAGTTTTCTTATTTTTTACTTTATTTTATCGTGTCTATTCATTAGAAGAACAATTAATCCAAGCGTCATTATAAGAAACCAAACCAACCATATATGACCATAAATCAAATGGAATCGAACAACAATGTCAAAACTCTCAATCCAACAAGCCGCCAAAACATCAACCGTACCCAAAGAATTATCCAAAGAACAATCGAAACAGAGAAAAGAAACCGAACTCACAAAACTCCAGCCGATTCGGTTCGGAACGAAAAATTCGAACCTCTAAACCGAACAAACATATATCATATTAAACCGAATTGGCCCATCTATGTGTCACCCTAGAACTATATATGATCATCGTCTATGTTAATACATATTCTAGTAACTTCAAATCCTTCGTACTACGTAATTCAAGAAGCAAGTTCTTAAACCGGAAAGCACAAAACCTCAAAATTCAAAATTCAAAATTCAATTTCTATCATCATTAGAAAAACAAAACAAAACAAAACAAAATGCGCGATAGAAAGAAAATAGTTTAATACCTGGAGCTCGAAGTACAACACCGAATGCTCTCGTCTGCGCAGCGATCGACTCTAGCTAGTACGTAGTAATGAGAGTCTTGAAATCATTTTTCACAAAGCAGCAGAAAAGCGCCGATCGAGGAATAATATTTGGCACGAGATGCATCTTCCAAGTCAATGGCCCTTAACTGATCAGCATCAACTTATAAAGGTTGGGTAAAGGAGGAGGAGGAGGAAGAAGAAGAACTGAATTTTTCGAATTGTTTATGAAGGGCCCCTCTAACTGCTACTGCATTAGATAATTGCAACTCAGTGTATAGACCGCGTATTCGTGCTTCCTATGAAAGAGCGAGGGTATATTTAGAGTTGTAGAAATGTGTTGCGTTTGGGATAATTTGATCTATAGATCACCAATTAATATTTGGTATAACAAAAAACGCTCCCCTGATCACGGTGTCACACCACTTAATGTATTCACCGCTGATATGACAATATCACATTTGTAATTCTTTTATTAGGGTTTTTTTATTAAGTTAAAATATAAATTTATATTATTGTATTAATGTCGCATCATCCGTCAATATATTAAACGTGCTCACATGGGCATCCAAGCATTATTACCACGTATAGATACAGTAATTATTTTGTGATAAGTGGTGGAGTTGAGGAGGAGAGTACCGAAGCCGGGGCATTTGACTGTTTCTTCCTTCATGATTTCGACCGTAGACTGGACTCAGTAGCTAGGTTTATGGTCGTTTTAAACAAATACAGAACATGTCTAGCTTTCAACAATTAAAATGTATTACCACTTAATCATCAACTATTCAAATATAGGTGTCCAAAATACAATGCTTTTGTCTCACACATGACATTGACAGATGACCTTACACTGTACTTAAAATAAGATAGTACTCCTTGCTATTCTTTCTCCCCAATTGTGTGATTATTCATATTTGCTACAAATTTAGACTTTCACGTGAGATTCTCTATTCCAAATTTTCATTTTACTATATTCTCCTTCGGAACTTTATCCACTCCGATCCTTCTATGGCTAAATCTCAATCTGCGGAAAGCCATGTTGATTGCTGGCCGGTAACACGAGGATATTTAAAAACGAAGAATAAAATAAAATGTTACGAATGAGTTGTAACTTCCAAGTTCCAAGTATTCAATCTTCAATTTAACACGGCTCTCAAAAAAATAAAATCTTTGATTT
This sequence comes from Thymus mandschuricus, assembly GCA_029379335.1. Taxonomy (NCBI): domain Eukaryota; kingdom Viridiplantae; phylum Streptophyta; class Magnoliopsida; order Lamiales; family Lamiaceae; genus Thymus; species Thymus mandschuricus. The sequence continues at coordinate 13,516,397 of CM057082.1, read as the reverse complement.
AATTTCAGAAAGTGTTCTTTTTTGCGGTTTTTGCCTAAGAGACTTTTTCAAGCGATCCCTTAAAAAACAAGACTTGCTACTTATCTAAACATTACATAGCCTTGAACCGCAATTTCCCTGTTATTGTGCTCTAGAAAATTCATTATATAGAAGTTCAGAGTTTCAAAGAACAGGTGGCAAGTTAATTTTTCAACTCATCCAATCAAATTTAAGTTACAACATTGTAAACCAGGAACCTTGGATTCAGGAACAAGAACGTCGTCCCCTGCGATGCATGGATTGAAAGTATGCCACAGATATATTTGATTTTGTTGATATATTTATATTTAAGGTACAAAGTAAGCAAATATCATGCAGTGTAGTGTATAATTATTGCGTATTTCATTAGTTTCTAGGTTTGCTTTAAAGAAAATATATCCTATAAATTTTCTCATAATTTCGAGTTGCGTTTTAATCAATGTATCTAAAGATATTAAGTTAAAGTTTATATTAAATTTTTTTAATCAAAGTTAATACTAATTTCCAAGGTGGAAAGGAGAGAGAGAAAGAGATAGGGAGTGGGGTAGATGAAATATTGAATTTCATTCAGCCTACGAATATTCTTTAGATTTATTTTTCTTTTAATTAGTTTTCTGATCTATCAGATAAGTGGAACCGAATATAAGGATATTTCTTACTTTTCAAGGCAAATATATACATAGATAATTATACTCTACTTTTTAAAAAAGATATAAAAGTTATACTCCCTCCGTCTCACTTCACTAGTCCACTATACTATTTTGGTCCGTCTCATACCACTAGTCCACTTTTCTTAAAAGGAAAGAATTACAGTAACTCTTACTTTTTGAGGTGGACCCCTTACTTTTTTACTTTAACACCGTACATAAAATCTCATATCGAAAAGAAAGTGAACTAGTGAAGTGTGACTGATGGAGTAATTCTTATTGAATATTTTTAACTACTTGTATTAGTAGTAAGGGCCCGTTTGGCTAAGCTTATTTCAAAATGCTTATAAGCTCTAGGTGCTTATAAGAATGTTTAAGAGCTTATAAGATGTATGAGGGTAAGAGCTTATAAATTGTTGAAGTGTTTGGATAAAAGAGCTTATAAGCTCAAGGAGATAATAAATAAATAAAATCTGAAAATTAAAAAAAATAATAATAATAAAAATTTGAAATCATAATGTTGTAACATCAAATGGAAGTGTATACTCCCTCCGGCCTTTTACAGTTGAGTCACTTTCCCGATTTGGCCGGTCTCTCGAAGTTGAGTCGTTTCCTTTTTGGGTAATAATTAAGTACTAAACACACAACTAATTGTACCCCTTATTTTACTTAATTAACATACTAATTACGCTCCAATTTCTCAATTTCTCCATTATCGCCATTGCCGTCTCTCTCGAAATAATTTAAAATTAATTTAAAATAAATCCAGAAAAGTTTTAATTTTATAAAAAAAAAATCCATAAAAGTTTTTTATTTTAATTTTAAACATCAACAATAATTTTATAAAAAAAAAATCCAGAAAATTTTAAATTAATTTAAAATAAATCAAGAAAAGTTTTAATTTTATAAAAAAAAATCCAGAAAAGTTTTTTATTTTAATTTTAAACATCAACAATAATTTTATAAAAAAAAATCCAGAAAATTTTAAATTAATTTAAAATAAATCCAGAAAAGTTTTAATTTTATAAAAAAAAATCCAGAAAATTTTTTTATTTTAATTTTAAACATCAACAATAATTTTATAAAAAAAAATCCAGAAAATTTTAAATTAATTTAAAATAAATCCAGAAAAGTTTTAATTTTATAAAAAAAAATCCAGAAATTTTTTTTATTTTAATTATAAACATCAACAATAATTTTATAAAAAAAAATCCAGAAAATTTTAAATTAATTTAAAATAAATCTAGAAAAGTTTTAATTTTATATAAAAAAAATCCAGAAAAGTTTTTTAAATCCAGAAAATATAATTGTTCATATATGTAATTTAAAAAAAAAAATCCAGAAAATTTTAAATTAATTTAAAATAAACTGAAAAACAAAAAAAAATATTAATTAATAAAAAATATTTTTTATATTAATTAAAATAAAATACAGTACTTAGTAATTATAAACATAATCTCATTCTCTTCTCAATTACCAAACATACTTAAAGTACTAAACAACTCTTCTTAATTCCCGTGTCGAAAAGTTTCGACTCAACTAAGTAAGACCGGAGGGAGTATAATATAATTATAAGAATAAAATAGAATCATAGTGGTAAATAAGCAAAATATTTAAAAAAAAAAAAAAAAAAAAAAAAAAAAAAAGATAAGTTGGGGTAGAGGAGCTTATTTTTTGGAGTGCTTATAAGCACTTTTTGGTTATTTTTGCATCTTATAAGCTCTTAAGGAGCTTATTTTGCCAAACACATTTATAGTGCTTATAAGCAGTCAAACATCTTACTCCCTCCGGTCTTTTACAGTTGAGTCACTTTCCCGATTGGGTCGGTCTCTCCTAATTGAGTCGTTTCCTTTTTGGGTAAAAATTAAGTATTAAACACACAACTAATTGTACCCCTTATTTTACTTAATTAACATATTAATTACGCCCCAATTTCTCAATTTCTCCATTATCGTCATTGCCGTCTCTCTCGAAATAATTTTAAATTAATTTAAAATAAATCCAGAAAAGTTTTAATTTTATAAAAAAAAAAAAATCCAGAAAAGTTTTTTATTTTAATTTTAAACATCAACAATAATTTTATAAAAAAAAAATTCCAGAAAATTTTAAATTAATTTAAAATAAATCCAGAAAAGTTTTAATTTTATAAAAAAAAAATCCAGAAAAGTTTTTTATTTTAATTTTAAACATCAACTATAATTTTATTAAAAAAAACAGAAAATTTTAAATTAATTTAAAATAAACTGAAAAACAAAAAAAATATTAATTAATAAAAAATATTTTTTATATTAATTAAAACAACTCTTCTCAATTATAAACATAATCTCATTCTCTTTTCAATTACCAAACATACTTAAAGTACTAAACAACTCTTCTTAATTTCCGTGTCGAAAAGTTTCAACTCAACTGTAAAAGATCGGAGGGAGTATAAGCTAGCTTAAACACCCTCTAACACTTGAAAATAAAGTCTTAAAATTGAGTCGATTTCGTGCTCTTTGCTCCTCTCATGTTTTGTCGTTATTGACCCGTTGACATTCCGTTAAATACTGTATCTATTTTGGGTTTGGGGGCGTCGATACGGGGCTACTCCCCGCAGTTTCGTTTCCACCTCGCCTCCGTCGCCGCTTCTCCGTTTTCTCGCTCTCACCTTCAAAGCAGCTCCGCCGATACCGGCTCTCTCGTCGGCAACCGAATCGGAAAGCGAAAACAGCAGTTTCAGTTGCTAGAGCTATGGGGCTTCAATTCGAATTTACAAAAGCAGGTAACCCTTACTCTGATCAGTGATTTGCCTTTAGTCTGAGATCTGCGTCAATCGTTGATGATTTCGAGACATGCTTGAAACTTTTGATTACTTATTTTTTGTTTGGTTTTATGTTTTTTGATCGCTTTTCGATTCATTATTCAGCGGTCTTTGGAGGTACCTCTATTGATTAGAATCGTTATAGTTTTCAGAGATCTAAAATTTTAATTTTTGTGGTAAGTTAATTTTAAGCATGGATTTTGTGCGGCTAAAACCCCCACTTCTATGGTTATTTTGTAGTTTGCTATGTGTTGAATGGTAATCTTAGGTAAATTGCATGAATGTAGTTCATCCCCTTAGTTTTATCCCAATAATCTCTTGAAATTGATTGATCGGATATCTAACGAGGAACATTTTGTGTTGTACTGATGTCAGTCGCATTACATGATTAAGGATATCTAACGAGGACCATTTTGGGTTTATTTTTTTAGATCCAGGAACATATTACATACAAGGATATGTCTGCATATTACTGTATTTGAATAAACAAAAGTAATTTTATTCCCATAATCAATCTGTTCATACATAAGTTGCATGTTCTTTGTGTCTCTACAAACAAGCTTAGAGGAAAACTTGTATTCCCTTAAAACTGTATATGAATACAATCATACACACAACAACGACGACACAGTTTGGTTTTTGAGGTATCACACATGGATATACACGACACATGCAGATACTGACAGCCTTTTTTCTTTCTTCGGTTGATCAATTCCATCTTCCATGCATAAAGCACATAAACTGGCTTTCAGTTATGAAATTCAAACCATCATGCGCTACCTTCTGTCCAAAACAAGTGGAAAATTCTACTTTAGATGTTCTGCCAGCTGAAGATGCTGCAAGAATATGAAATGAATAAGTAACCCTGTTCGTTTCTGTAAAACTAAAAAAGAACTTATTTCTACTTGGATTACTAAACGTTGTGCATCCATAATGTCCAAAATGAGATATCTTTTTGCTTGAATTTTAAAAGCTTACAAAGTATATCATCAATTTCAGTAATTAGAAACTTACATGTAGTCTGGCAGTCTTGAGTAATTCTTCAGAATTCATGTCTGGGCAGGTGTTACAACACTCATATATGGTAAACGCAGCAATTTCTTCCACTCAATCCTGTTGGGGCTTACTGATAATCTCTTCTGGAGGAAACAGACCGCTTCCAAGAACAACCAATTGAGGTAAGTGACGCAATACTAATTCTTTCAGTCGAGGAAGCAAGAGGGTGTCGTACTTCTCAATGTCATTTTCCTTAACTATTGATTTAAGAGATTCACAGTCTTCAACAATGAAAGTCTCTAAGGTATAGAGACATTGAAGTACAGCATGAGAGGCAACGAACTCTAGCTTACCACAGGTACTGACCATCAGATATTTAAGGGACTGATAGCTTCCTGTTGGCAAGGGATCCTCCCAGATTTGCTTCAGCTCCCAAAGATAATGCAATCCCAAATATTCTAGGTTAGGGAAATAACTCTCGGTTCTTTTCTCTCTTTTAATCATGACATGAATTTTGGGACACTCTCTCAGGACACAGAATTTGAGTTCCCTGAAAATAGAGATGTCAAAGTCCGACAAACTCTTGATCTCTAAATGATGGTCCAAGTAAAATGCTGTGACACGCTCAAGTATACCTTTCATCATTTCAGGTACTTCACTACTATTCATAAACCTCAGGCATCTATCATACTGTTCGTACTTGGATTCAACTTCGTCTGGCACGCGAGATATGATTCGTTTGATGTTTTGGCCAACAAGGAACTTAAAGCTCCACAATTTATGCTCCCCCCATGATAGGTTTACTTCACTGAAAGATTTGAGAGCTTCAACAGTTGGGAAGAAAAACTGAAGATACCTCAACATCTTCAACTCGCCAACTTTCTTGATTATGTCTTCAACAATACTTATCCAATGCTGATCATCTGGGTGCACAACTATGCTTAGTTCTTGCAAAGCCTGCAACTTAAGTATAGCACCTGGCAACTCCGTCGCGGATTGAGAATCAGGTTGGTGAAATGATAGCTGCAAGTGTCTCAGTTTTGTTAATTCACCTATCTCTTTTGGAAGCTTAGCAAGTTCTGTTCCCAAAAGATCAAGTGCTTCCAAACATTTGAGATTTTTAATCTCAGGAGGAAGGCTATCAAGACAAACACAACCTCGGAGCAAAAGCACTTGAAGGTTTATGAGATGAAAAATTGAACTAGGCAAGACCTTAATTCTTGTATCTGATAAGTCAAGAAATCGAAGAGCAGGCATTTGCTTGAAAAATGAGGAGCAAATGTCAGTCAAGCGACTGTTTCTTTGGAGTAACAAAATCACAAGGTTAGGGCAGTGCGGTTCCACATTTAGCACGCGCACCTTTTTCTCGATCAAATTCAGAACTCCTGCTCGATTCCATTCTTCATCATTAAGCATCTCTTGCGATCTGGGGCCACTTTTATCCACAACTAGATCTCCAGGCAGTAAAGAGGCGCCATTAGCCATGAGAGTTATCTGGTTATCAGGCTTCTTCATGGCAAAGAACAAATAACTATCCGCCTTCCCATGCAGACCAAAGTCATTGTTCAGATCACATGTCGGTTGCGTAGGTGGCCTGCTTAAGATCTGAACTCCGAGGTCTATGTACTTGGACATCTCACCATTTAGTAAAATCTGAATCATATGGTGGTTGCTCTCTTGTGGATTCTTCTCAACATTTAATCTGGGCTGAAATCCAATATCGGTAGAGTTTATCAAGACATTATTTAAATCAGTCTCACCAATTGGCATCTTCTCATGTCTTCTCAGATTTATGTCTTTTAAGACAGCTAGCTTGACGGCACTCCTTATTGGCATGCCTTTTGGAGCGTAACTTTCTTTTATAACCGTTCCATCTTGGATTTCTGAAGTATAATGAAAACCCGAGTCCTTAGGTGACGTTTCCAGGATGAGAGAATCATGCACTCGAGAAGATTCGCCACCCATCTCCTCTCTTAATATTCGCGGGCGGCCATAATAAGATTCTAGAAACGAAATGATCCCGCCTTGACTTCTTGGTGTGATTGCAAGCTTACCCTTCTCATCTGAAGAAGCCGCGGCCTTCTCCACATCATGGACTTGTACACCATCTTCACCAGATAACGCGATGGAGGTTCCATCTTCCGCTTCATGCAATCGAGCGATGTACGCCATAGGTTTGTCATTCACAACCTCTATCGGGCAGTCCTTCATGTACTCAAATATTTTGGCGCACATCTCTTTCAACTCGGTAGAAGGATCTTTGCTATTTTGCTGCTTTTTGAGGGCCTCACTCACTTGACCTTTCAAATCCGTAGCCATCTTCAACCACTGGTTCAGTTTCCTTGGTACAAGTCCTTCCTTGACCTGTGCCATCTTTACGTCTTCAACGATGAGAATTTGCTTTGAGAAATGAAGCAGATGTTCTTCAGTAGATTCCCTGATGTACTCAGATCCCATGGTATACGTGTCCCTCTGGTCCCTCCGGAATCCATTTAAAAGTGCCTCAAGGTAATCCTCAATAACTGTAAAATCTAAATTTTACAAGATTCAGGGTGCATTTGGCGAAGGTTATTTTGAAGTGCTTATAAGATGTTAAAGGAGTTTATAAGCTCTAACTTTTAAGAGCTTATAATTAAGATGTTCGAGTGTTTGGATAATTGTGCTTATAAGATGATGAATTGTTTTATTTCATAAATTATTTTTATTGTGTAATGACCAAAAGTACATTATTACTTCTTTAGCTATTTATTGGATACATTATTATATTTATAATCAAAATTTTAGTTATTATTGGACAACGCAAAAAAAGAAAAAATCATGATGCAAAAATTAGAAAAAAAAATTAATTGAAAATTAGAAAGAGAAAAAAGAAAGGAAAAAAATGACATTTTAATTTTAGTTGTCCTATTATCAGTGGAAATAATGAATTATAGCAAGGGTAATTTTGTGAATGTCTAATTTTTCTAAAAATAAGTAGAAATAAGTTGGTGAGGAGGAGCTTATTTTTCTAATGTTGTAACAACTTATTTTTGCACCTTATAAGATGTAAATAAACTTATTTTGCCAAACACTTTGGAGGAGCTTATAAGCTTTTCAACAGCTTATAAGCTACTTGAAGTAGCTTATAAGTTTAGCCAAACACCCTCTCAGTAAATTCATCTCAAGCCTAACTATAGATTTTTAAAAAAAAAAGAAAAAAAAAAGCTTTAACAATATAAATTATAAAGGTTTGCACTATAGAGGACTCGAACATGGATCTTTGCCTTAATAATTTAATTCTATACTGCTAGGCCAATATAGATGGGAAATTTTATCCCTTAATGTAGTCTCCTACATTTATCATATGGATTACCCATGTGTACTTTTTTAAGTGATGTACAAATTAAGAAAGTGAAATATTACCTGTGATGATTTTTGATAATTATCAGAAATTGCAATAACTCGGATGGGATCCTCTGTCCCCAAATTGGTGTACCAATTGTGTACTCGATATAAAATTAGGAAGTTTTGATTCTCTCAATTAGTGGTCATTTTGAGTTTGGTTATTAGTGTATGTCAAAACATCTTAATTTTGTAACGGGTACACAATTGGTATACGAATTTGGTGACAGAGGATCTCATCCGGCAATATCTAGTACTCTCATGTAAAGAATATTAGTTAAAATGATATCCTAGTTCATTAAAAGTAAGGATGGATCTAACAATCCAACCTAAATGGGCTTGAATGTCAAAATTACCTCCAGGATTTATTTTCACACGAATATATGTATAATAAGTTAAGAGACATGATTAAGCTTAAGAATTCTTTTTGTTTGTTTAATTTGAGAAATGTAACATTTGAAACAAGACAATCAGAAAAGGAATGTGTAGTATTTCGTTTGAGACAAAGGGAATGATTATCTGATCGATGATGATTATGCATAATATGATGTTGCCCAATACTAAAAGGTCAAAAAAGGTAAAATAAAATGTCGATCAACTGAGCATCGGTCATATATTTATGAAAACTATGCAACAATTAATATATGATATTATAACTAGCTTCCATCATTTTGCCTATCGAAGAACATCTAGTTAACCATTATCTTCAAATGTAAGTCGTTAGGGAAGAAGGCCCTAGAAATTGAATAATCTGAAACTGATCGAGTTAACTTTCAAGACAATATGACCATCTATCCAACGTGAGCACTATTAACTCTTACGTCTCCTTATGTACTACCATAAGTTTTAGGTTAGTTTCTCCGATCAACATCTCCCAATAATGACATCGATATCAGGATACACAAAATTATCAACGAGAGAGAAGCGTAATGTAGAATGGACAAAAGTAGAGATATAAATATGAAGATGCATGGGTAGGTGGAAACTCACCGGCGAAGCTCTGCATCTTCTTCCGCTAGCTGCAACAAGGAATGCAGAATGAGCAAAATTAGGAATGGCGATACCGTGTCCTCACGGTGCAAAATGGGCCCCACAGATGAGCTTAAAAAAAATGGACGACTTAAACATAGAAAATAATAATGGTAAAAATAATCACAATCATAATAGAATAAGATAGTCTAATATATATAATAATCTTCCGGATTCGTGGAGATTATATGTTTGCGTGTTTTTTTTTTTAAAACAACACCACTTGGGTGGGGTTAGGCTGACCCCCAACCTGTTTATAATAAAAAAATATCGACAAAGACTGTGGAAGGAGAAACGAGAAATCGGTAACCCCCTCCCCATACAATGTAAGTAAAACTTGCCCTATGCCAAACCAATAAGAGGAAAGGCAATCTACTAAGAGAAATACTCCCTCCGTCTCATACTAATTGTCCATGTTTCTTTATTGGGACGTCCCATTTAATTGTCCACTTACTCAAAATAGACACTTTATACACTCACATCTAATATAATATAAACCCCTCTATCTCTTTTTGCATTGGTTATTGTGTCATTTGTCTAGGGGATAATTGCCATGGGACACAGAGCGTAACAAATAAAAGGGAACCTATTACACCAAGTGATCCAAAATTGATCAACTTGGAAAAACGAGGATCATGACCCAATCAGTAAAGAATAATACAAAGAAAATAAGCCAGTCATCACAGAGAAACTATCTATATTATACTACCTCCATCTCGCTAAATTAGCCCCGAATGCCATTTTAGTCCGTCTCGTATAATAGCCCCATTTCCGTTTTTGGCAAATAATTAGGCCTAATGGGCCATCCCATCAAAACATAATAAGGGGCCCTAATTACACTTAATTAGTGTAATTGGGCCCCTAATTATTTCAGCCCAAATTAAGGGTGAAGGAAGGGAGCCCATTTTTGAGGGGTCATAACCCTATCCCTTCACTCTCCGCCTCACTTTTCTCTCGAGCTCTCCGCCTCCCTCTTCCTGCGAAACCCTAGATCTCCCTCTCCCTCTCCCGATCTGTCCCTCTCCCTCTCTCTCCTCTCCCGACGTTCCGCCATTTCTCCGCCGTGGGCGCGGCTCTCTCTCTCCGCCGTTTGTTTCTCGGCCAGAGCTGCTGCTCCTCCCCAACGCGTCGACTCTGTTCCTCGCGTCAGCCGCCGTGTCTCCTGCTCCTCTGCTGCCGGCGCCGCTCTCGCCGGCGGCGAGGGGCCCCGGCCTTGCCTCTCTCTCTCACCTCCCCCTTTCCTCTCTCTCACTCGACTATCTCTCTCTCTCTGATTTCTCTCTCTCTCTCGGGCCTCTGACCTCCGCCATCGCTCTTGCCGACGGCGAGATCTCCTGTGTCGAGACCCCTCTCTCCTCCTCTCCCTCGATTACATCCCCTCCTTGGGATTCCCGGCGCCGTCATTCGCCGCTGCTGTCGAAGCAGGGCTCGACCCCTCTCTCTCTTTTCCTTACCTCCCTTCTCTAACCCCTCTCTCTCTGATTTTCAGGGAACCCGTGGAGCACAGCCGCCGCGAAGCAGCCGGCCAACGCCGCCGTCTGCCGGAGCTGCAAAGGCCACCGGAGACCTGAAGGCAGAAGCCAGGGCCGCCTTTGCTGCCACTGGTCTGGTCCTCTTCACCCGTCGGGGCCTAGTGCCTCGACGGAGGTTCGTTCTAAACCCTCCCTCTCTCGTTTTCGAAAATAGAAACGCATTTTAGGTGTTTCATTAGGTTCAATTTTTTAACAATGCAAGAATCTAGATGAGATAGAAACTTATGCTTGTTTTGATGTTTAGGTGTTTCATTTGATTCTTGCCCCTGTTCTTCATGAATGATTCTTTGGTGGAACTATGATTGTAACAAACAAATTCTGTGAGATTACCTCTCTATGACTTTGCACATGTTTTGGCTGGTACTACCTTTATTATGTGTAGATTGAAGCATTTTGAGGATGTATTAATCTGTATTCGCTATTACTAGCTCAAGTAGAGCATTCAAGTTCCTTCAGTTATGAACCCCTCAACCAAGACAGACATAGTGAAGTCATAGTGCTATATTCTTATAGTTGTACTTACTCTATCTTTAGTAATGAAGATGCTTGATGATTGATGCTTGATATTTGAAAATGATGCTTTCCGCCTCTGTTTCAGATAATCTTCTTCTTCGTCTCTTTGTACTTGGTAGCATTTGCCCAAGGAGGGCATAGGCCCCGTGTCCAAGCCTTTGGGGCTGACCAGTTTGAAGAGGAAGACGAGAAAGAGTGCAAATCGAAAAGCTCCTTCTTCAGTTGGTTGTATTGTTTCAGTTGGTTGTATTGTTGCTCCTTAGTTCTGTTTTTGCTAGGTATAAGGACTTCTGTTTAGCACTTATGTTTTTTTTTTAATTCATTTTTTATTCGTGAACAGTAAAATGATTGTACAGTAAACCCCGCTACAGTGAAATGTGAACAGTACCCGAGAGTTTAATTTCAGCTTAAACTTGTAATTAAAAAGCCCTGATTTTTTTTCCTTGGTTTTTGTGCCCAAATGGTTTGGGGCTTATTTCATGAGATGGAGGTAGTATATGTTTGCGTGTTGACGATGCGAGAGTGAATTAAACCCGAAAGATGAGTTTTCATAATTGATTGTAATTTTTTTACTGTTTACTCGTATAATGACTTGATTTAGGTAGGTAATCTAGATGTATTCAAGGTGACATACTTCGGACTCGTTTCTGCTACGCATAATGGAAGTAGGAACGAAAGATTTATACGGTATACCTAAACATGATTAGAATATTAAAATAAATTATTTAACTGACCATAAAGACTGAACTATATATAATCAAAAACTAGTAATTCCTCCGTCTCTCAATAAATTTCTCCATCGTAAAGGGAAAACATAACACTTACTTTATTGAGGGATGAAAGAAGCCTTTTATCATTAGCTTTTTTACTATACTAGTATTATTGAAAAAAAAATTGAGTAATTTATTTTTTATTCCCTCTTGTCCTCTCATTGACAGAGAAAAACATAAATATTGACTAGATCTCAAGTTAAAAACGTCATAGACAAACCTAACAGTAATAATATTAGAAATATGTTAAGAGAATAACTATAATTTTCAAATAAATGTCTATTTAAAATTTAATCTTTAATTATTTTGAGATAGCTTCCACTCCGACTCCACTCCAACGAATTAAAACCAGTTAATACAATCCAGTGTGCGTAAAATATTGCTTATTTGTTGTACTATTTTAAATAATAATAATAATAATAATGTCACCAAATTTTTTAAAAAAAATAATATTAATGCGTTGTATTAATTTTTTAATTATATATATACTATTTCGCCAACATGTTGCTGTCACGACTTTAATTACATATTTTTCGAAACCATTGACCTAGCTACTTGAACTAACTCTATTTCAATAAGATTTAAAATAGTTGTGTAGACATTTTCATGCCCATCTGGATCTACTAATTCCTAGGGCTGGGGAAATATACCGAAAAATCGGTATACCGTCCATACCGTGCCGAAAATTTATCGAAAATACCGTAATTTAGGTATACCGATATTTTCGGTAAGGTATCATACCGTACCGGAAGACAAAGGTAAGGTAAAGGTATCAATTTTTGAATACCGGGGTATACCGTTACATACCGTTGTCGATGTATATACAAAAAATAAGGTATATACCGGTATCGCAGTATATACCATTATCGCAGTATATACTGCAAGTAGGGTATATACCTTATATTATGTATATACCTTAAATTATGGAGTGAGATTCGAAAGTTTTTTATGCTCTCGTTGTGTTTTGAATTTAGATGTTTTGGATTTGAATTTGATAATATGTTTTATTTTGAAGAATTTTGGAGTTTAAATATTTGGGTGCTATTTATTGTATTATAAGTTTCTAAGATATGAATTATACATATATTCATTAATTTATTTATAATTAATTAAAGGTATACCGTGGCATACCGGCTTAAGGTATGGTATACCGAAAATAAGGTATGGTAAAGGTATGTAATTTGCTTCATACCGAAATTAAGGTATACCGGTTTAAGGTATACCGACAAGTAAGGTAAGGTAAAGGTATGTAAAATTAGCATACCGACACTTAAGGTAAGGTATAAGGTATGATGAAAATACGAAGGTATACCGTACCGACCCACCCCTACTAATTCCTACTCCCTCCATCCCTTTGGAGTTGTTACATTTCTTTTTAGCATTTGTCTCAAGCGTTTTCGAGAATTTTAATGATAAGTTTTAAAATAGCTTTTTAAAGATTTTTTCCTTTTATGAGATAGTAAAACACTTGTAGTATCTTGTAAATTTAAAATTTTCACAAAAAGATATTTTAAAACTTACCATCAAGACGCTCGAAAATGCTTGAAACAAATGCTGAAAAAAAATGTAACAACTCCAAAGGGACGGAGGGAGTAGTTAACAACAATATATGTTTATTTAAAAAACATAATAATAAGAAGAAGAAAAAATACTCCCCCCGTCCTCCATTTAGTGACATTGTTTTCTGGGCACAGGTTTTTTTGCAATTTTATGGTATAATAATAAATTAATGTGTTAAAGTGTTAAAGTGAAATAATCGTGGGTCCATTTGAATTTTTTAATAGTATTAAAATGTTAAAATAATAAAAAGTAGATGTATAAAGTGTTAAAGTGTTAAAGTGATTCATTTTTATTTTCATTTTCTTATTAATGACTGGAAGGAATGAATTTAATTTCCTTTAGAACTTTGTAGTCTCTTCCTCCTAAGTGACTCATTTTATTAGTATATACTTTACATATGAATAAAAAATGAGTAGGTGAGGTTAGGGTGAGACAGGGGTATAATGTATGAGCCATGCATCATTGGAGTATTTGTTCAAGTCTACAACCAGGCAAAAATTCGGAGTACCTATGAAATGTTGACTTGATCATTAGAGCAAATGGAGAAATAAAAAATACTAGCTGGAACAAGACATGAAACTACGAATTCTACTGCCCAGTGGCATGAGCTCAATATATATAAACTTTGGCCGGTTGTTTAATGAAAGCACCAATGTTACGCAAGTCTTCTTAGAAAAACCTACAAATAAGAGCTTTGAAGAAATTATGAAACGATAATAAGATACATGCAGGTGTAAAATAATACAAGCGGGTCATTTTGAGGTGGGACGGAGGGACAATTACAAGTTACCACCTTAATTAATTACAAACCTACTATCTTATGGCCCACAAATTCACAAATTAAATCAAAAGAAAGAAAATCATTAAAAGAAAAGAAAAGAAAATAAGGATTTAAATTAGAGATCTATAGTTCGAACTTAACTATAATCTTCTTACATGTAGTGTAAAGTATACCTCATACTTACTAGCTAACTAAATTTAGGGTGAATGCATGTAACTCAGAAAACATATATACGTATAGTGATAGTACTTCATACAGAAACCTAATTAACATCTAATTAACGAATTGATTCTGTATAGTTTACAGTACATTTGTCTTGATTTGATATTAAAGAAGAAAACTCATGCTCATCGATCCCTAGCTAGCTTCATCTCATCTTTGGACATCCAGTGATGAACAAGAACTCAAGTCCATGCAACTCATCAATTTTCTCATGTGAAATACTAAATCTGGGGCAGTTTCGAACAACCAGCTTGCGCAGGCTCGAGGGGGAGGAGGTGCCGGAGTAGGCGGTCCCCATGTTAATCGTCGTGATCCGAGGGCAGTCCTCGACCATCAACTCCGTCAGGGTAAACTCATCCTCGGTGATTATGTCAACCCTTTCCAGATTCTGGCAATCCGCCACATCTAGCTTCTCGAGGGGTCCGAGGCGAGACAAGCTCACGTGCTTGAGCTTATGGCAATGAAGGATGCGCAGATGCTGCAGGGACGCGAACTTGTGCACGTGCGTGGATTCTAACACGTCTAGATCGCTGCTCTGCATCACGACCAGCTTCTTCACCGAATTCGAGCTGCTCGAGGCCTTTAGAGACTCCTTCATGTCCATGTCGTTCACAACGATGGATGAAAGCGAATCTGTTGTCGTAACCGAAGGTAGAATCTTGCCATGGCTCCTCCACACTACCAGCTCTGTGACAGGGGGCAGCGAGGGCAGAGTTCGAAGCTCAGGGCAATCCTGGATTGACAGTTTCTTTAGCTTCGAGAACACATTCGAAGACGTGTGATGATTGGACCAAATCTTCAAGTTCGGCATGCCATGGAGCTTTAGCTTTTCCAGCGATGGAAAAACATCGCCATTGTCGTTGCCATCGCCGTAGAATTCTTGACCTATTGATGCGATGTTGTTGAGCTCTTTCAGCTCCAGCTCCTTGAGGAGCTGCAGCTGTCCTAGCTTTGGCAGCCTTCTGCAGCTGCAATCATTTATCAACAGCTTGACGAGGCAGCGAAGGTTTGGCATCCATGGAGGGAACTCGTCGCGACCGCCATATCCAGTCAGCTCCAGAACTCGAAGCTGCGGATGTGGTTCGAGGAACTCTAACACGTCGTCACTGCATTCGTGCAGCTTGCAGCTCGAGGAAAGCCTCAAATGGTGAAGTTTCTTTTGCTTGAGATCTGCAGCTCGGGCTTCTTCCCCGCCTTCCTTGACGTTTTCGAGGTTTTTGATATGAAGCACTCCCCTCAAACTCTTCAACTTATGAAGCTCAGCTAGGGTAGCGGATTTCGAGCCTCGTTCGCCCAGTACATAGAGAGGCATGGTGATGAGTGAGCACAGGCATCCGATTCCAGAGGGCGTTCGCGTCAAGGAATTGCAGTGGGATAAGTCTAGGTGTCGAAGCTTCGAAAGGTTGGACATTTTCCTGGGTAGGGCTTTGAGGTAGTAGCACCTTGACAGGTCTAGGGTTTGCAATCGAGTTAGGGTTGTGAAGGACTTGGGCAGTTTGGTGACGAGGGTATGAGAGAGATTGAGGTACCTTAGTTTCCTCAACGTGCACACATCTCTAGATCCCACTCCGGCTAAGGTCGACTGACCTCAAACGCTTCAGCTCGAAGAAAGTATGGTTCTTGAAAGGGAGATGAGGGTTTTTGGGAGGAAACGAGACTAGAGTTTGTAAGTATTTAGCGTTGTAATGAAATGTTTCGAGGAACGGCATAGCTATGGAAAGGGTTAAGGAGTTTACATCCACACCGAAAGAGTAAGCGACCTTATCCCTCCAAACGACTCGAGCAATGCTTCGAGCGAATTCATGGATGGCCTTAGGCATCCCGGCCTGCACGACTTCGCCGAAGTCGTGATAAGAGCGTGCTGCCCTTATCTCAATCTCACGATCAAGAACACCCGAGAATTTAATCTACACGACAGTCGCCGGCTCTCCCCGTCGATCACGCCAAAAATTGCTAGAGACGAAGAAAAGAAAAGCGTGAAGAAAAATAGGGTTTATCTCATTCAGAATCATAACATAACCCTAATTCCTCTATATATAGACTAGGACCCTGGTTGATTCGACTCATACGATTCGGGAAAGAATCAACAAGAAAACCCGAAAAGATTTACAAAATAAAATAGACTCGATAAATAGATAATTGGGCCGAGCCCGATTATCTAATAAAATCGTCGAACTTGGCAGGCCTCTTCGTCACTCGCTTGGGCCTTCCTTCCGTGGTTTGGACGTCGTCGATCTCCTCATCTAATTCTTCCAACGCCTCGTCCGGGTGCTTCTCCTCATCGCTCACGTCGGTCTCCACTCCCTCCTCATGTGCATGCCGGGATTGACTCGTATCAACCCCCCCGTCCTTAACAACCTCCTTGTCCTCAAGGAGTAGAGAAGGGAAATACCGGAGAACAACCTCCATGGGTTCCCACGACGGCACCGTCCCGTCATCATCATCCCACTCCAACAAACATTCTTCCACAACAGCCCCTTCACGCTGCACCTCTCTGCATTCCACCAATCTCCTCGGACGAGCTACAGCCTTCCCCCTTGCAAAGAAAGATGGAAAATCAGCCGACTGCACACCCCCGCCTTCCACATAAGGTTTCAATAAACTCACATGGAAGACGGCATGTATTCTACTCCCCTCCGGCAAACGTAGGCGATATGCCACATCTCCAATGCGCTCGAGGACCTCAAACGGGCCATAGAAACGGCGAGCTAACTTAACCGACAAAGGCTTTGCCACCGAGTGTTGGCGATAGAGTTGAAGTTTCAATAAAACCCTATCACCGACCTGAAACTGCACATCCCGACGATGCTTGTTTGCCGTGTCCCTCATCCGCTGCTGAGCAGCCACACCAACAGCTCACCCCGGCTTGAGATGACCTCCGCTACCGAAGGCAGGCAGGCCGCGCGGCTATCAACGGCGGCGGCTCCCTACCGTACAGCGCCTGAAATGGCAAAATCCCGAGCCCTTCGTGGTAGAAACAATTCAATGCAAGCTCTGCCCACGGTAAATAATTCGACCATTTCGTCGGTTGCTCGGCGACGAACGCGCGCAAATATTGTTCGAGTCCCCGATTCTTCACCCCCGTCTGACCATCTGACTGGAGGTGATAGGCCGTGGTGAAACGAAGCTTTGTGCCACTCAATTTTAGTAGGTTCTCCCACACCTCATTAAGAAAAACCGAATCGCGATCCGACACCAAAGAGGCCGGAAACCCATGGTGCTTGACCACCGTTTCCACGAAATGCCTAGCCACCCTCCATGCATCAAAATTGGTCGGAAGGGGCGCAAAGTGGGCGTACTTCGAAAGCCGATCCACCACCACCATAATCGTCGTGAACCCTCGCGATTGTGGAAGACCCGTCACAAAATCCATAGACACCTCCTCCCAAACTTGATAAGGAATCGGCAGAGGTTGAAGAAGGCCCCCCGGCTTTTGTGTTGAGTATTTCGTCGTTTGGCAGTCGAAACACTCCGCTACAAACTGCTGCACGTCTTTACGCAGATTCGGCCAATAAAAAGCCGAGGCCAAGCGACGAAAAGTCCGGTCCACACCGGGGTGACCGGCTGAGGACGTGGAATGATGTTCATACAAGATCGCCTTCTTCGTTTCCGACGTAGAAGTCACCACCAGCCAATGATCACGATATAGGAGACCGTCATGAAAAGTAAAGCCCCGAGGTGCCTTTCCGGACTCCACGGACTCGCAGATCGATCGCAACTCCGGAATAGATCTCGTCTCCACCCTCAACAGCTCCAAAATGTCGGGCATGGGATGAGAAATCGCCGCGAACAACGCCGCTTCATCCATGGATTCGGCCGAGTCCTCCTCACAACGGGAGAGCGCGTCGGCTACTTTATTCGCTGCACCTGGCTTGTATTCGATCGTGAATTTATAACCCATCAATTTCCTCGCGTATAATTGTTGGTCTGGAGTCTGTATCACCTGCTGTAGCAACTCCTTCAAGCTCCTCTGATCAGTTCGAATGACAAACTCCCGCCCTAAAAGGTATTGCCTCCACTTCTGAATTGCTTCGACTATTGCATACAGCTCTTTATGATAGGTGGAAGTGAGTCGACGGCGAGCGCCAAGCTTTTTGCTAAAGAAGGCCAGCGGATGGTTCTCTTGAAGGAGGACGGCGCCGATGCCGAATCCCGAAGCATCCGTCTCTACCACGAATTGCTTTGAAAAGTCTGGCAAACGAAGAACCGGCGCCGATGTCATTGCCGACTTCAATGCCTCAAAACTCTCGGCCGCCTCGGATGACCACACAAACGAGTCCTTCTTTAATAATTCCGTCAATGGAGATGCGATCACCGCATACTTGGAAATAAAACGACGATAATATCCAGTGAGGCCCAAAAAACCTCGTAACTGCTTTACAGACTTCGGTGTTGGCCAAGCCACCATTGCCTCTAACTTTGCTGGATTGGCTCTCAAGCTGCCCTCGGTGATGATGTGTCCCAAATAATCGACAGACGTGCAACAGAATGAACACTTGGACAACTTGATGAAGAATTTGTGGGCTTGCAACACCGCGAGGACTTCCGCGAGATGCTCGGCGTGGCTCTCAATAGACGGGATGCAAACCAAGATGTCGTCGAAGAAAACAATCACGAATTGTCGCAATAGAGGCCGAAAAATATCGTTCATGGCCGCTTGAAAGGTCAATGGTGCATTAGTTAAGCCGAAAGGCATAACTAAGAACTCAAAGTGGCCATTCGGAGTGCGGAAAGCCGTCTTGAATATGTCCTCTTCGTGCATCCGGATCTGATGATAACCCGAACGCAAGTCCAATTTCATGAACACCCGAGCCGCCCCCAATTCATCAAATAGCTCGTCGCAAGTCGGAATAGGGAAATGATCTGGAACCGTCACTCCGTTTAAGGCCCTATAATCAATACAAAAGCGGAAAGACACATCCTTCTTTCGTATTAATAACACCAGGGAAGAAAATGCGCTATTACTCTGACGAATTATGCCTGTCTCCAACATCTCCTTAACCTGTCTCTCGATCTCGTTCTTCTGGAAGTACGGATATCTGTAGGGGCGAACATTCACTGGCTTGGTGTTCGGCAACAAATGAATCCTGTGATCAAAACGACGAATGGGAGGCAACCCTGAAGGAACAGTGAAAACTGACGGGAAACCCTCGAGAACCGTCCGTACCGCCCCGGGAATGTCGAGAGGAAACACCACGGCCCCCTCGGTCCTATCGGGCTCAGTCGGAGACATAGTATCCTCGATGGTAATTAATTCAAACAGAGCTCCCATGTCACGGTGACGCAAAATAGACGTGAAAACCCTAGCTGATACACGGCGAGGCAGGCGAGGCGTGATTTGCAAACAAATGTGGCGACCCTGACTATGGAACTCCAACGTGCCCTTCTCATAATCGGTCGTCACCCGCCGAAGCTCTTGCAACCAATCCATTCCCAATACCATGCTAGGCCCATGCAACGTCAACACGAACAAGTCAACATGAAATAAATGGCCTTGAATACTCAACTCCGCGCCCAAGCTGTTGTGGGAGCACATCAATGCTTGGCCATTGCCCATATATACACGGAAGGGCGTGATTTGAATCAATGGTAGGCGACACCGTTCAGTTATCCGATGATGAACGAAATTATGCGTGCTCCCGGTATCCACCAATATACACACCTCCGCGTCACACAAGGTACCAAGCAATTCGATAGAAGACGCCCGAGGACGGCCATCAAGGCTATATAAGTGAGACAGGTCCGTGGTGACGATCTCGGACTCCGGAGGTTCTTCCTCAACGTGCTCCTCCACTTTCTCCAATGCCGCAAGGTCTTCATCTGTGCCCATAAACGCTAACACCGGTTTCTTGCATGCATGATCGACCGTCCACTTCTCCGGACAATACCAACAGAGGCCTTGACGACTACGCTCTGTTCGTTCTGCTAATGACAACCGAACAATCGGTAATTTGGAGAATTCCCGAGCACGATTCCCGGTGGCTGCAGAGGCTGCCAGAGTAGAGCCATCAGAACCCGTCGGCGCCGGCAGGGATCGAGAGTCCCTCATTTGCCACTGTCTCCGCGTCGCTTGGCCGCTCCGATCAACCACAATATCGAACTCAGCAGCCATCGCCATAGCTGCCGCTACGGACTGGGGGTGGTGTAATCGCACCTGGCCACGGACCGGTTGACGCAGACCACTAATATAGATCGGCAGGAGAGTGGCCTCGATAAGGCCGTGAGTTCGATTCATCAATTTCTCGAACTCGTTGTTGAAGTCTGCCAAAGACCCCGTCTACGAGAGTTTGGATAGAAGCTCGATGTAGTTCACAAAATAGTGGGGGTCAAAGCGTCGCCGGACATCATCCAAAAACTGCGGTCACGAGACGTGAGGATTGTTCACTCGGTAGGAGAAAACTCAATCCGACGCCGGTGGAGAAAACAACATGATAACAGAATGTAAGCGTTAGTCGAGAGGCAACATAATATAATCAAAATAATATTGAACTCGCGTTACCCAGCTCTGTGCGTCCGAGCCATCGAACATTGGAGGATCCAAACGCATAAAGCGGGATGGCTTGGACGAGGTGTGGGAAGGCCCCCCTCGCGATGGAGTTGGCTCCCATGACGAACGAGGGCCGTAGTTCTCCCCACGGCTCACCACTGGTCGATCCCACGTCGTGTGAGGGTTAACGACGGTGTTATTGCCCCGTTGTTCAAGTGGTGGGTCCCACGCCGTGCGCCAAGCGTGCCCCCCCTGTTGCCCCGAAGAACCACGGTGGCCCTCTTCCATCGGTGACCACGCTGCCGAAGTAAGCGGCTGCGTCGGCGGCAACGTCACCGCCGTAGACGGCGTCTGAGTTCTCCCCGAAGGCCACGGCGGAGATCGCCCTTCCCACGGCATATCGGAAGGCGGTGCTGTGCGCTGATCCGAAGCATCGAGCTTGGCCTCCAACCGTTGGAGCACGCGAAGCAGGGAGTCCATCGGAATCGTATCAGAAACCGTCGTCGACTGTGGGGAATGGACTAACGCCGAAGAAACCTGCGGCTTGGACGTCAATGGCCAATTAGGGTTTGAAGACCGATTAGGGTTCATCGTTTGGAGGTGAGGATGAGCTCAATGAAGGCACCAGTTGATAAGAGCGTGCTGCCCTTATCTCAATCTCACGATCAAGAACACCCGAGAATTTAATCTACACGACAGTCGCGGGCTCTCCCCGTCGATCATGTCGAAAATTGCTAGAGACGAAGAAAAGAAAAGCGTGAAGAAAAATAGGGTTTATCTCATTCATAATCATAACATAACCCTAATTTCTCTATATATAGACTAGGACCCTCGTTGATTCGACTCATACGATTCGGGAAAGAATCAACAAGAAAACCCGAAAAGATTTACAAAATAAAATAGACTCGATAAATAGATAATTGGGCCGAGCCCGATTATCTAACAAAATCGTCGAACTTGGCAGGCCTCTTCGTCACTCGCTTGGGCCTTCCTTCCGTGGTTTGGACGTCGTCGATCTCCTCATCTAATTCTTCCAACGCCTCGTCCGGGTGCTGCTCCCCATCGCTCACGTCGGTCTCCACTCCCTCCTCATGTGCATGCCGGGATTGACTCGTATCAAGTCGTTACAGGCTACGTCCGTGAGGAGCGATCTGCATAGCAAGTGATGGAAGTAAGCTTCGCCGATCTCCTCGAGCTCAAGGCTCCTCGTGGATGGCTTGACGACGTGGTTCGCGATCCACATCTTGATGAGCTTCTCCTTCTCCAGCACGTAACCGTAGGGGAAGATACCGCAGAAGGCGAAGCAGTTGAATAGGTCGTTGGGAAGGGACAAAAGGCTGAATAATATGAAAAGGGAATCATCCTCGAAGTTGAAGATTCTCTCCAATGGATTAATGGAAGAGAAGAAACTTCCCTCAAATCTCATCAAGCTTCCCAGAAGCTTCAGAGAGAGTGGGACCCCATGGCAACGCTCAGCCAGTCGTTCCATGGCGTCGTCGTCTTCTCTGAGCTCTCTCTCTCTAGAAAACGCCAGAGAGCTGAACAGAGACCAGGAATCATGGCGGCGAGGCAGCTCTTCCAGATAAAAAGGGATATAATCCTCTGCAACTCCGCCATGGTTACGAGCTGTGAGTACTTCCACCTTGGACCCCACGCCAACGAAACGGAACCAAGAGTCTTTCAGATGCTGCCACAGCTCCGCCTCCATGAAGTCGAACGATAAGCGACCGGTGCGAGAGCTAAGTATCGACCACCATCTCGTGCATCTCGACCAGGTCGTTGAAGGAGCACAGCATCCCAGTCGCGGATTTCAGCAGCTTCCTCGCGATGTCGAACAGCTGGTGGTGGCCCCGCAGCCGGCCGTCGATCGTCACCCACGCCTTCAGCTCGAAATGATCCTGCACCGTCGGATCCTCGTAGATCCGACGGGCGACGGTCGTCTTCCCGATCCCGTCCCTCCCCACGATGGCGATCACCGACAGCTGCGGCAGTCGGTGATCGGGGGAAAGAAGTAGGGATGAGAGGATCTCCTTCTCCGCCTCACGGCCGAAGACGCTTTCTTTCTTCTCGATAGGCAAGAGCTCGTCGACGACGGCAAGGGAGAAACGGTAGTAGTCATCGTCGGCAGCAGCGGCTGATTGCACGTCGGAATCCTCCGTCGCGCATATATGAGGGAAGCCGATTCCGACGTGCGGCTTGTCGTCGCCTTCTTTCCCGGTGTTGTATGTGGATCGGGCTCTTTCCAACAGTTTTGAATGCAGGAATTCAGTAGTATTCTCAGCAGATTTTAAACCTGAAATCAATTCCGGCAACAGAGAACCGCGAGTAGCACTGCTGAAGGAAGCCATAGTACTTTGTGTAAAAATTATTAAATTTAACATGTATTGGATCATCGGATTTCTGGAAATCGGCCATGGATGTTTGAGTTCGTGGTAATGGTGAAGACAACTTAATTAAGTGCATATATTATATTTAATCGACTTAAAATGTTGATTTTTTTCATATAATGAAATATATTCATTTGATTAAGGATATTGTGTGTGGGCGTGTGTGTTTCTTTTTGGAACAATAGAATGCAGTTTAATGTTATTTTCATTTTTTTATATACGTATCGAGAAACCTTTAATTGGCGTAAAAATTGTAAAAATCAAAGAAAAAACGAACAAGTTATGATAATTTAAATTTTTTGAATTTAAATTATACTGAGAGCAGAGTCAGTATTTAAATTCTTTATTAACTATGCCTAATTCTCTCCACACACACACAAAAAAAAAAAAAAATGAAATGTGTTGTGCGAGACTGCTCGGAAAAAATAATAATAATAATAATAATAATAATAATAATAATAATAATAATAATAATAATAATAATAATAATAATAATAATAATAATAATAATAATAATAATAATAATAAGTGTCATCTTATACATAATTGAATGAGTATGTTGTACTATACATGCAAAGCTGAGGGATAAGTATAAATTATCCTCACGCCTATAACAAATATTAATACGAGATTGACTTCTTTTTGTTATTTCTACTAATTTTCAAAAAACTTTAACATGTGACATCCATCAATCAATATAGCAAAAGATATAACATCGGGGATGTGATGGAGAATTCAGATTGGTTATAAATATTACAGTAAGTGCGATTTTTATTTTATATTTTTGAGCAAAAACTATTAAGCGCTATTAATTGTATAATTTTTTTTCGTAATAGTACCTTACTAAACGTAGTTATATTCTGCAAATTATGAAACTGAAAATGCACCATTCAAAGTTTAAATACTTCCTCTGGCTCGTGATTCATGAGCCTCTTTCCTAAACGGGTCGTCTCACGATTCTTGACCCCTTTCCATTTTGGGAAATAATTAACTTTCTAACTACACCATTAGTTACCCTAATTACAATTAAGTTTTTTTAATTTCAGATTTATAAATTCAATTTATAAAAAACAAAATAACAAAATTTAATACTCCCACCCACCTATCTCTACCCCCCATGTCCCCATCACATTATTTCCTCTTTCTCCTAATTATCGAATCTGGTCATTTATTTTCCATCCCTCTCTCCCAACCCCCAATTTCCCATCGAAGAACCCTAATTTCTCCAACCATGGATCGCCGCTCCGCCGCAGTGAATCGGAATGGATCTCAACCCGCCACCGGTCCGCCGCAGTGAATCGCCGTGGCGGCGGGCTCGAAGGCGGCGAGGTTGTTGACGTCGTGGATCCACCGTCGGAATGGGTCTCAACCCGCAACCGCCCCGCCGCAGGCTGCGAGGTTATACGGCGCCGCCGCCGTGTTGTTCGTCGTTGGGGTTCCAACTCCGACGAGAGCCCAAGCCCTCCGCCACCTCCTCCTCGAATCAAACTGCCCATATCTCCTGGGAGATACGACACTCTCCGCTCACCACCGACGGTGCGACCGGCCTCAACTTACTCCGTGCCGCCGCCGTCGCCGCCGCCCGGCGAGGAGTATGTGTACAAGCCTCGCTTCTGCGAACTTACGCCGTCGCCGCCTCGCTATGATGGGAGTGTCCGTCCCCCCTTCCGTTTGGCAACCCCTCAGCAGCCGACGGAGTGGCCGGCGCGTCGGTTACCGTTTTCAGCCGCCCCAAGCGCAGACCACTCTCACCCTTCTGTCCATCAGCCGCCACCGTCGTCGCCGCCGCTGTCTGCTGTTGAGGAGGAGGCCATTTGGACAGCGATCCTATGTCCAAAATGCATGTCTATTATCACGATCGGGATGGGTTTCCAGTTTATTTTCCATTCCATCCCACCACACAGGAATGAGATGCATGCGAAAGAGAAGCTGATCGGAAAATGCTTGACTAACCTCTGTTCCACTATCCCTCTGATCTCTGCTCAATTTGCCACTGTGCCATCATGCTTGTTTGAAGTCAGTCCCTTACCGGTTCCTCTCAACCTGAATCCCCTTTAAAGATGAAGTCTTTAAAGGGGATTCGGGTCAGGAGGATGTTGAATAATCTGTGGTTTATGTGGATATGGATTAATCTCTATGTCTCTGTTTCCATCATGTTGTTTCACTAGTTTGGTTGTTGATGGGGTTTCTGTTCTATGCTGCATGTTTTTTGTTCTTATTGTCAAAGTTTTGATCAATTTGAAAATGGGACAGTGGTATAACAAAATAAGCATTTTCCATTTCAAAAGATGATAAGTACAAAAGTCTTTTGAAATCCCAAATGCTAACATTTCATGCCTAAGTATGTGTCTATATGCATCTGCAAAAAAGTCTTGAATTCTTGTGATGAAACCTAACTAATTGCAATCATTGTCATCTGTGATTCAATCCCTGTTAGCTGCTGCATTCCCAATCTTTGAAGCAAATGCTCAATTCCTCTGATCTGTCCATTCTCTACTAGATAATCATGCTCTGCCTTGCCAATTCCATGGGAATTGTTAGACTAATTGGCAAACTCCCTTCTCTGATCAGCCTGTCCTTTCCCATGTGTGGGATCTTGTAATTGTTGTGGCCTTTGACCTTCATTATCTCTGTGAGGCAGCCTTGGAGTGTGAGAAATACTTTGTTCAATGTCATAGCTGGTAGATCATGAAAAGCAGATTTCACAGCATTCACTAGATCATCAAATGATCTACATACTTTCCTATGTTGTAGTGATTGAATTGCATTGAAGAATCCCAAATCATTAATGTTTGTGTCTGGAGAATTGGGTGGCTGTTGAAATAATCTGATGTTGAATCCATCCAGGCTTGCTGCTATTCTGAAATCTGGGTCAGAATCATAAATGTGTGGCTTTGCATTATCTTGTTGGACATATATGTTCTTTGATGCAGATTCTGGCCACTTACTTCGTATTGCAGGGAGAACCTGTGTTGCCATGTGATGAAAACAGACTCTATGATTTCAGTACTTGTGCTATGATTTAAAAATGAGCATATGTGTGAGCATAGGTATTGCTGGTACCTCATTTATAAGGAAGGTTTTCATTACTTCTCTTGTAATGGAATCCACAGCCTTGGTATAGAGTGTGCCATTTTTCCTGTGCTTGCTGTTTTTGAGAGCTCTTGCTTGAGTTGTGAATGGGAAACACCCTATCTTGCCATCAAACAATACACTGCCATCATCCCTTAGTATTGGTCTACTCACTGCACACAAGAACATGATTTTTCCAATAAATCTCTTTGACTTGCATGCCCTGTATGGCTCTTCTTCTCCTGGTGCAAGGTAATATCTGTAACATGTTGTAATCTAGGTAAGTGTCTCTCCCAAACTGACCAATGATGAATATTGCAATTTTTGAGGTCAAGTATCAAAAAAAATAAAGGCTTTTGTATCTGTTTTTGCCTTTAGTTATGAAGAACCAATTCTCATCAATATGCACTACATTGTGCATAGATGAGTACCTTAGTGTGTTCATAACTCTATCCAATTCCAAGTATTCCAAGCTGAATCTGATTCTTAAAAACTTGTTATCTGCTGTGAGAGAAGGTTTGATGTAGCTTGCAAAGATTTTGAAAAGTCCAGCCTTTCCCCATCTTTGTAGAGTGGATCTGCTCACTCCCATCTTCTTCACCATTCCCCTGTAACTGGTCCTCTCACTTACATCCATCTCTTTAAGTTTGTTGTAGTCGGGCTTCATGTTGTGATCTCTTTTTCTCCCCATTTTGTGTGAAATAACATTAATTGCTAATCCTTTTGCTTGCTGATGTTGCAGCTTTCCACAGCCTTGTGACTGTTGATTTGGAGATGTTGAACCTTTGTTGAGCTTGAACAAGCCTACCTCGTATCGGCTTTCTGTTCGAAGTCTGTCCAAGGATGAATTGGACACACAAGTTCCTCTCATCATTGGTCAAGTCCTTGCGCCTACGCACCATTGTAGAGAACTGCTGCAAATCTTCTCCTCTTCAGCCTCTACTGCTTCTCTTCTTCTCTTCTGCTCGTTCTCTCTCTCTGTCTCTCTCCTTTTTTTTTTTTTTTGATGGAACAGGAATTTGGTAGTGGAGAGTATTTGTGATGTATTTTTTAAGTATTCCTCTTGTACAATTTGAATGTAGGCGCCATGTACATTTTCCCCCCTAATTTTTATTGATTTGATTGAGATATTTTAAGCATGTGTCAATTAGAAATTAGCACTTGTTTATTTTTCTCCCCATTTTGTTCTTGCAGTGTATTTTCTGTTCTTGCAATGCAATTTTAGTGTGTAGTGAAATTTCTATTTTGCTTGTTCTTGCGTATTGGATGGAAAACCAAAAAAAAAATAATAATAATAATAATAATAATAATAATAATAATAATAATAATAATAATAATAATAATAATAATAAAAAAAAGGCCACAGTTATTAATTAAACAAAATTAATCACAATGTTAAAAAAAAAAATTATATTATTATTTATTTTAATTTACATAAATACTTAATACAAAATATATAAACAAAATTACACAACTAAACAACACAGTTAAAACATTAAACATTCTCGCCATAAAATCCGTGCCGAAAAGAAAGGGCTTATGAATCACGAGCCAGAGGAAGTAATAAACTCTCAAAAGATAAAATACAGTAAGAAAAACATAAATGGTGGACCCCTAAAGAAAAGTCAACGGTTGAACTGCGTTTACAACTCAGGATGCTGAAATAACGGCGTTTTTAGGGAGGAGAGATACTTTTCACACAACACCCGATTTTATGTTCTCCGTTTTAGCAAGTCTGCTGTCTTGTCTTAGAAGCCAATGTTTTGTACTCGTCTTATTTATTGTCTTATTTATTTAGAAATAATTTTTTCTGGATACGAGAATTAAGATACGAGAATTAAGAGCAGAGTGATAGTATTAATTAAAATAGTGTAAATGAACTTTAGCGTGTTAAATTTTACTCCGTATTCTATCGGCTCTTTATACATTGGTTGTGCTTTTATATGGAACAAATTAGTTCCTCTGACTTATTTCATTTGGATTTCTTTCCTAACTGGGACGTCTCACTTCAACTAACTTATTTCTTAAGATGAAAATAATTAATCTTTACTTTTGAATGTGTCCACTTACTCCCTCCGTCTTTAAATAAGTGTCCCGAGCCGTCAAAATTTTTGTCCTTAAATAAGTGTCCCCACACAAATTTTCAAGCAAAATTTACACTAAAGTACCAAAACTACCCTTCTCTTGAAAATCTACCCTTCTCCTTGGTTTGCACAAAAAATAAAAAAATTCAAGGATTTTAAGGGCATAAATGTCAATTTACCATTCTCTTTGGTTTGCACAAAATGGCGGCTGGGGACATCTATTTAAAGACGGAGAGAGTACTTTTTTTTTTTTTAACATTGCACTTAAAATCTCGTACCGAAATAAAACAAGTTAATTTATCTGGGACCGAGGTAGTAACATTTAATTTAATTTTCATAATGAGTGTTTAACACATCTAATTTAATATTTCGTGCACCTACGTTTGTGGTTGCACATAAATAAAAGAAAGTCAAAACTAGCTCATCAACAATTACCTCAAACATTTTCTTTTTAGAAAAACATATTTGTGTTGACATCGATTCATATAAATTGGGTTATGTAGGTTAGACCGAAGACAGGGACAATGTTGGACTTTAATTTTATTAATCGAGTGAATTAATCAGTAATTTTATTAGGAATCTTTTGCCTTCAACAGCATAATTAATTATCTCCGTACTTTTGAAGTAGTTACAATTTCTTTCAACATTTATAGTAAGCATTTTTGAAATTCTTGATGATGAGTCTTTAAACAACTTTTTAATGAATTTTTTCTTTTACGAAAACTTTTCCAATGAGTTTTAAAACAACTTTTTAGTGGACTATTTATCTAGGTGAGGAACCGAGCATGACTATTTTGGATGAAAGTATGCAACATAGATTTCATCGTTTGTGATTTAATCATTATCAAAAAAAAATTAAAAAAATGAAAACCAAAGGCTATTAATATTTTATAAAATAACATAATCTTCTCAATATCAAGTATAAGGATCAAAAATCACAAAATTTAGTCAGGCCCATTGGCCTTTTGGATGCTTACATAGCCCATTCAGGGACAATCTTAGTACAAGTAAAGCTTCAACCATTTCTCTCACTAGAATCTCAATGTGAGGGACGAACTGCTCTCCCTCTCTCTTTGCTCAGTTTAACTCGACTTCATCCGCATGCTTCAAATTTAACTAGCAATTATCTTGAGCCTCCCTTTGAAAATGGCTCGTTCGAATCACTCGTGGAGATAAAAGGAACACGGTTAAGTTCCACCGGCACCAGAGCCCCCTTCTGCTGCCTTTTTCTCCCTTTGCTTCTCTCTTTTCTTCTTGTTTTTCAGCGCATTTTTGCTTAGTTCTCTGAAGTTGAGACACAAAGGACAGTCAGAACAAAATTTCAAGAATGCTTCAACTTACAGAAACGACGCTTACCCAGTAGGGCTTTCTCCGAACAGCTGCATAGGCAAATAATCAGAGATTAGTATATGTTTATCTAATAGAGGGCGAAAAAATTAAACTAAAAGGCAAAAGATTAAGAATGATGCTCAGAAATTTTAATTCATGCTTTAGGGTTTAAGGTCACAACTGGGGCCATGGGTGGACATCGGCATCCAGTTGCTGGGTAAAGTAAACCTACTATAAGGCTATAACTCTTTCTCAAGCAATCAGAAATGGCGCTTACTATTCCGAAAATCTGCTATAGTTGAATCAATAGATCCAACCATCCAACTCAATCATATAGTGATAGATATACTCAAACAAAGGCTTGTCGATATCGTTTTCCTTCTTCGGAATTGGAACAGCTAAGATCGCCTGACTTGGAAATTGGGATCTTATTGAGCTTCATAAATTAGAAAACATGATTCATAAGCTCTAATGCCATATCTAGTGAACTGCATATGCATATCCTACATCAAAAGTCAAACCACGTATCCGTTATAGACTTCTATAACTTAGATCCGTAAAGTTCTCCAAGTATATTTCATTAAACACTTTTGAGTGACAATTCACATGATACAGATTACTAAGTGCAGAATTTTCTGAAAGCCCAGAGGGCCAAGTTCAGCCTTTAGAATTTAATCTAATAAACGTTAAATCAGTTTTGGCTTATTTTAAAGATACCTCTGCCTGAACTGCAGCTGCTGCTTTAGCACTAGGTGGGCGATATGCAGCAGGTTTTTGTGCAACAGTGTTGGAAGCAACAGGTTTTGGGTTGGCTTTCGACCCTTGTCCTGAAATATTAGTTTCTTTTTAGTATCTCCTATATTAACGAATCTATATCAAATAGAGTTCAGAGAGAGTGATATAAGAAAAGATAGACCTTTCTTTGTTGTATCTTCCAATTTCAACGAATCAACAGACTTCAAAACTTCTTCAATGTCACCAAATTTTTCAGGTGACTCTGGTTTCCAGTCTACCTATATGTTCAATGATGAAATTCCAGCTAAGAAAATGAAATCAATTCCGAAGAAATTCAGAAAATTAAACCAGAGGTATTCACCTGAAACAGTTTGTCATACATCCTCTTGAAAAACAATGAACCATTGTGGTGGAATATTTTGATCCTTCATATAGAGATGAGTAGAAAAATAGAAAAAAATTTAAAAAATAACCATCAAATCACTTCACAAACTAGGGCACCAAGTGCCGTTAAATATTGATGCCGAGGTACAAGAAATAAAGAAACATGACTTGCAAAAACAACCTTTAACTTCCAGATACGAAAGTATCAGGTAAAAAATAACATATGTCCATATTTCACATTTTAGGGGATAGTGCCAGAATATAAGTCAAGCACTTGGCCAATAGGTCGGCCAACACTAGGCTTTTAACCACGTGTTAAGGTAATCTAAAGTAGAAAAACAAACTTTCACAATGTAATATACTGTGAGATATTACAACAAAGGCTATCGCGTCTTTTAAAATACTACTATTCTGAGAAAGAATGTAAATCCTTTTCTTTTCTAATAAGTCATTTCTAGTGCCAAGTCTAACCAACCAACTCAGAATCTAATGTAATTTGACCAGTGTCGAGATTTTGGCATACCATGCTAAATTGAAAGCTGTCAATTTTTAATTTTCTTTAACTATGTTCTAAGATCAACATATGATAAGCACATCCTTTGAAAAAAAAAACTCAGTATGAGAATTTGTGCCGCTATATAAACTGCCCTTCCTAGTGAAGCAGATACGATTAAGAGTTCTCCATAAATGAAGATAGAAGTTCATACCCATTGTCAACTTGCAATCTTGGAGCTGTTGTGGCAGTCATAAAATACCGTCCATCTGGGGACCACTCACTTGTCACAGATAATTCAGCTTTTGTAGCTCCCAGTTGCTTTTTTTCTGAATAATCCCAAAACGCCTAACAGCAAAAATAAGAAATTGAACTAAACATGGATTACAATTGTGAAAGCCGCTTCAGCACTAAGAAGCTCAATCGCCACATCAACATGCATAAAACCTCAGTAATACAGCTAAACTTATGAAAGGGGGAGAGAGGGGGAGAGATATGCATCAACATGCATTAAACATCAGTAATAGAACTAGACTTATGGAAGGCATTGACACATCAACTTAAGCATGGCGAACCAGAATCTCCCTCCAGACCATGGCTCAGTAATATTGACACAACTTAAGTGCCATAACATTATTTCAGTATCTGACAGCTGAACAAATAACTTGACATGATAGTTCACGTTAAACAATTGATGCCAATTGTATTATATGTGTTCCTCAGGTGACTGCCAAAAACTACTTTTCATCTTTATTAATATTAAGTTCGAAACTTTTAATGCTCTGAGTGATGATCAAGAAAGGACTTCTCACAGCAGATGAAAATAAATATCTCTAGATATCAAACATGAATGAAAGAGGGGGCGAATGTCGATCTCACAGAGAATTATTACACCCATATCGATCAATGATAGATGTAAATGTTTATCAAATAAGAGAGGTTTTTTAGTTTTGATCAGTGGGAGGGATGTACCATGTCACCAGGTAAGTTGCCAAATCCTGCCAAACATATAACTGTATAGTCGATTTAAGGATACAAATGAACTTAAGCTACTTTATAGAAAAGAGAGGGGGTAAGAAACAAAGAGAGAGCAAGAGTGACATGAGTGATAAAATGGAGAAACCAATAATATATAGCAGGATACACTTTCCTTTTGGATTCCATCTAACAGTATTGTATGGGCCTGTCCCAAGCTCAAGCAGAGGCTTGCACTTTGCGTCAAATATTGTTGCAACAGCAGGCATAACTAAGCTGGGTCAAGGAAGACAAGGAAATAAATAGAATAGGAATAAATTTCAGGTGTACAATTACATGTATGCATATTGGCAGATCTAAAAAGACATTGTGCTTCTGTATAATTACAGGGGAGAGGAGAGATACCGAGTCTTCCTACAACATGCATGTTTTAATGAACATAACATACAGTAAATATAGCATATAAAAGGGTGACAGTCTTAGTTCTCTGTTATTGAGTACAATTTTCTTCCTATAAAATATAGCTACACTACCTTTCAGTTCTACGAAAAGAAGACCACATCTCAATATCCTACACCATTCAAAAGAGAAATCAAGCATCAGCTCTGTAGAGCACAAGAAAAGGATACATCCATACACAGCTGCAAATTCTTTACCAGAGGAAGACCACTGAACATCGTGTACAGGCCCCTCCTTACCTGAAAAGTATAAAATGATAAGTCGCCACAAACTGTTAAATACTCCCTCCATCCCATTAGTATAGGGACCTTTTCATTCAAACTGGGTTTACTAAAATAATACTCCCTCCGTCCCACTGATATAGGGACCTTTTCCTTTTCGGGATGTCCCATTGATATAGGGACCTTTCCCAAAATGGAAAATTCTAACCCAATAAAATTCTGACACATCACTTTAACCCACTACCTTTCACTTTATCCCACTATCATCATTCTCATCTTAATTCCCGCGCCGGAAAAAAAGGTCCCTATCCCAGTGGGACGGAGGGAGTAGTAAAATAAGTTAATGGGACAGACGGAGTATTAAATAAAAAACGAAGCATGTTAAGTCAGTTGGCAAAAGAATGGAAATTAACACATACGAAGTTGCACTAATCCCTCATAAGTTCCATCTGTAGTCAAATAGTTCAGCTTTGTCTCTCCGTAATAACTTTGATTCGTTTTATCAACATCTGACTGCACAACTATCAACAGCCCCTTGGAACCATGGTTCCAATGCAATTGCACAGACGAACACCTAAAGAAACTTTTACGGGCAACAGGTTGACTCTGTGACTCCTTTGCACAAGAAAATATTTGAACATTGGCTGGCATCCCCTACAGAGATAAAGGTAATGAAAAATATACTTACGTCAAGGATTTTTTATAAGCAGCAGATAATAACAAAAAACTGATTGTCATGCAAACCTTGGAAAGGTTGATTATGTCCTCATCACAATATCACATCTTATAAAACTATCAAGAAGATCATTTTGGAGCGCGTTTTAAATGAAGACTTGCATCATATCAAAACATTACATCATTGTTGTGATTATGGAAACTTAAGGATTTTCTAAAAGTTCAGATTTTGAAAGAACGGATGACAAGAATCGCTACATAACACACATTACATCATTGTTGTGATTATGGAAATTCAGTTCATAAAAGTTTAATTTTTTTCGAAAAACTGATGACAAATCAAATGGCAGCACGCAATCAAACTTAAGAATAAAAGCAAGAAACGAAAATAAAACAATAAAAGAGCAAAACTAGCAGTATCAGCTCCAGAACTTCAGTTACAACATCAAAATTGTAAACCAAAAACCTTCGCTTCAGCAACAAATACGGCCACGTAAGAACCAGGGCTCTTCGAAAGCTCGAATCCAGCAATGCCAGGTACTCTAAGCCGATTAACAACTCCTTTAGAGAAATCTCCAGTATCAAAGAACTGCACTTCATTCGTTGCCAAACGACACGCTACCGCTTCATCAGAGCTGAATCGAACACAGGGCCTAAAAACAGCAGCACAAAGCAACAACATCACTCCAACTGAGAATCCCAAAATCCCACACCCAAATTCACAACAAACATTACCATGTCGCCTTCGTCATGTTCTTCTGGAACGCTTGGTAAACCGATTCTCCAGTCTCCGTCTTCCACAACTCCACATTCTTATCCTGGGGCGAGGTATATTTCCGAAATGTCTGCAGATAAGTCCCACAAGGAGATATGCTGGCGGCAAGAAGATTGGGCACTTGAAAAGCCCTAATTTCCACCAACTTGTTCGAATCGTAGATGATAACTTGAGAATCGGATTGAATAACCATGAGCTTCGATCCATCGTCGCTGAATTTCGTGGAGGTACATGGAGATTTAGCGAGCTTGGTTTTGGGTTCCCCATTGCTGAAAGGGGGGCCGCCCCAAATAGAAAATCCGCCAGAATCTCTCACTAGAATATCGAGCGACGGAGGATTCGCGACCGCCATTGATGACTGGGGTGAAAGGTTCACTGAAAGCTTCACGAGTTTAGGGTTTAACAGTTAACCTTTCAAGACACGATTTTTAGCATTGAAATAGTTAGGACTATTTCCGATTTCAAATACTCCTTTACTGAATTAATTTAAAATGACAATTAATAATGAAATTGATTTTATTTTATTTTTATTTTTAATTATTGAGATAGTGCTTGGAAATTGATGCATTAATAAGATCGGTAGAAATATTTGTTCGAAACATTCAAGTTTATTTTAACTTATTGTATGTAGTTTGACAATTAATACAACAGTAATTTAAATTTAGAGAATCTTTTTTTTGTAAGGCTGTATTTGGTAGTTAAGATATCCCATGATATCTCATGGTGCGTTTGGTATCCATATACGTATATCAGATATGGGTATCAAAAGATCTCATACTCATACCATGTGTTTGGCATATCAGTTAGGGGTGTACACGGTTTGGTTTGGTGCGGTTTAACGTAAAAACCAAACCAAACCATAAAATACGGTTTGTTAAAATTTTAAAACCAAACCAAACCACACCAATACGGTTTGGTGCGGTTCGGTTTACGGTTTTAGTCGTACTATATGTTCGTATTTAAGTAAAAATAGTAAAAAAAATCTTTTATAAAATCTAGATCGTTTATGAAAAAGAGTTCATAAGATAACGAAAAATATGACATACATCCCAAAATAAACAATTTAAAATTTCAATAAATATTGAGTAAGAAATATAGTTGGTAGTGTAAAAAGGAATCTTTTTGTAGTTGGATATAATATTTTATATAGAAAGAATTATATGTAACTGTACTCATGTTAACTAATTATCTTTTATTATTATTTTTCAAAACTCAATGGCGATGTATTAAAATTAAAGTAATTTATGTCAAAATTAATCATTTATATTATATTTATTATAATTAAATTACGGTTTTACGGTTTACGGTTTGGTTTGGTTTATATATTTTCAAAAACCAAACCATATTTTTTCAAACCATAAACCAAACCAAACCGCAAAACACGGTTTGATCCGGTTTGGTTTACGGTTTAAACCAAACTATGAACACCCCTAATATCAGTATATGGATATCAAATTGATATCTTTGATATACTGATATCCTCTCTTTTAACTCTTTTCATATACTGATTTTTATAGAGGTATCACTCATATCTCCATTGCACTAATAAATTATTATTATTATTATTATTATTATTATTATTATTATTATTATTATTATTATTATTATTTGGTTTTGGTATCCCACATCCGAACAATCTACAACAAACGCATATATCGGATATCAATTTCATACCTATACCTGATATCTGATACCCATACCTTTATCTGATATCTGATATACTAGTATATGGATACCAAACGAGCCCTCAGTTTATCTCATGTAATCGGGCGTTTGGTAGCAATGATTGGGCTATCACTCCGGCCCGTGTTTAGCACGCGGCCCGCATATAAAACACTGTTCAACTATGTTAACACACACTTTTTTATCCTGCCTCAACCCCGTGATAGTGGACTGTTCAACCCCGAATAATCATTTAAACCCATTTTTCCCTTTTTTATTTCTTAGGCTCGTTTGGTAGCCCAACTGAGATAGTAGGCCCGAGATTAGAAATCAAGATTATTATCATGGATGGGGAGATAAGGATTCTATATTAGTTGTTTGGTAGGTCGCAATAGATTATCCCTTATCTTAGTTTGTGTGTTTGGTACAAGAATTACAACCTTGACAAATTAGCAAAATGGCTAAACTACCCTTTTGTATTGATGCCTTATTTCCAATAATTCATCCCTCAAAAGAAGTTTATAAGCAAATTAATTGAAGGAAATAAATCTGCAGAATCAACAACAAAGCTTCAAGATTAGAACAAGCAGTTGAAGCTCATATCATCAAATTAATTGAACTGCCATTAGCTATTGGAACCCAGAAGAAGGAAAAAAAAATTACTTCTTTATCAACAGCAAATTCTTCAAGAAAATCGGCACTTTGAAGAACACCCAAGTCCCAAATTGAAGAAGAACTACTCAAAAAATCGTCACCTCAAACCAGAAATCGAAAAAAGAATCGGAAAAGGTATGGAGCGAATCGACGAGTTCCGTCTTCGCGAATCGCTACTCTGGCCGCAA
Source organism: Thymus mandschuricus (assembly GCA_029379335.1). NCBI lineage: Eukaryota > Viridiplantae > Streptophyta > Magnoliopsida > Lamiales > Lamiaceae > Thymus > Thymus mandschuricus. The sequence goes on along the minus strand of CM057082.1, from coordinate 13,479,568 downwards.
ATCGGGTCGCTGGTAATGACGACGAGGACGTTCTGAAAAATGCCCTCCGCCGCGCCGTCTGCAACATCAAACGCGGTGGTGAAGGTCCCACCTGAGGAACCAAACGCGAGTCATCGAACTGAGGCTATGAATTTGGGAATGAGATCGAGTGACGGTGGCTGATATGCAATTAATTGAGCAAAGAGGAAGGAAGATGAGGGGGAAGAAGCGGCAGAGATTATGATAGCTTGAGGGAGAAGAGAAGCAGAGGCGGTGGCTTCAATGGGGGAGGAGTCAGAGACTTGAGGAAGGAGGAGGGCAAAGTAGACATTTCATATAATAATCTGGTTTACTGTATAACGGTCCACTTTTAATCTGGCCAAATTTGCCCGATAGTTTCTCCTGAAGGGAACAGTGATTAAGTGAGGGCCTTGAATTTATCTAGGCCCCCAGTATAACAAAATGTGATACCAAACACATAATTAAGCCCAGTTAAAATTCTTTAACTTGGCTAAACGGACATACCAAACGGAGCCCTAGATTTGCAAAGACTTCAGCCACCACCAACGGCAATACGACGTGGCGCCGCCTCTGTTAGAGATGAAGGCACATCCCCCTCCACCGCCTTCTCCGACGCAGACGTCGATGCCATCACACTCACCGCCGCCGAGGTCGTCAACGCCGTCGCCGATCACGTCCCCTTGATTCCTCGAGTTTCATTGATTATAATTTATTGATTCCAATTTTTATTATCCCAATTTCTTGCTCGCAGCCACACCACCTTGCTTGAATTTCGCGATTACAATTTATTTATTCCATATTTTTTAAATATTTTTTTAGCTCTTTTGTTTATTAGTAATATAATTTTAATTTATGTAATATTATTAAATTTAATGCAAGATTTAAATAATAATTGAACTATCAAAATAAAAATTCCCAAAATTTAAATTTATAATTTAAATAACATGTAACGTAAAAACTTATCTGAAAAAAACTAATTTCAAAAGATATAAATTTATTTATTTATTTATTACTCCCTCCGGCTCAAGATTCGTGACACGTTTCTTTTCAGCATTTGTGACAAGCGTTTTCGAGCGTCTTGATGATGAGTTTCAAAATATCTTTTTAAGGAAAATTTTATTTTACGGGATACTACAAGTATCAAGGTATCCCGTAAAAAAAAAAATTCTTAAAAAAATATTTTGAAACTCATCATTAAGACGCTCGAAAATGCTTGCCACAAATGCTGAAAATAAACGTGTCACGAATCTTGAGCCGGAGGGAGTATATTACAAGGTTATTTTCGTCATTTACAATTTTAATTTTATCTCAAACTTGGCTACCAAACAACCATCCACAAAACATACAAAAATTATAATCTTACCTAATCTTATCACTCAACATAACTTTTACTTATCATACCTTATCTCATCCATCCTACCAAACGAGTCCTAAGAATCTATTACTCCCTCCGTCCCACTTCATTTGTCCTCAATACTATTTTCGTCCGTTCCACTTCACTTGTCATCTTTCCTTAAAAGGCAAAAATTAACCCTTACTTTTTTATGTGGACCCCTTACTTTTTCAATTTAACACTACGCATAAAATCTCGTACCGAAAAGGAAGAGGACAAGAGTGAACTGGGACGGAGGGAGTATTTTTTAAGGTTAAAGTTTTGGCTATATTTGTTTTTTTATCGGGTAAAATCATAAACATTTTTGGTATGTGAAGAAATGATAAAAACAAAATTTATCCATTATGCGTAATTATAATGGATTGTGCATCGTAGTACGTCAAAGTAATCATAATGTATTTTAGTGTTACTATAATGCACAAGTTAATTTACGTCGTAAGTCACAATGTTTTAGATTACTTCTCGTTGTTGTGGTGGAGACAAAGTACCGTGGTGGAAACTTGGCGGCGGTAGTCAAGTAGTCGACATGTGAGATCTTGGCAAGATCTTGTTAGATTTTGGAGAGATCTCTTGGTGGTGAAATTGGAGTGGTGAGAAGTGAAAAGATGGCGGTGGAAACACAAAGTAGCCGACATATGGGATCTTGGTAAAGATCTTGTTAGATCTTGGAAGATCTTGGTGGGTGGTGAGATTTTGGTGTGGGTGGGGTAGTGAAAAGTTTGGCAGTGAACTCACCTCTATAAATAGCATTGCTCTATGTTTGTAAAAGGCATTCCATTCAATTCTTCTGATTCCTTACTCCTCATAAATTTCTTAGTAAATACTCATGGCTTGACATCGCTCCCAGACGTAGTCGAAAGACAAACTGGGTAAACAAATCTCATGTTATTTTCCTTTCTTCCAGTATTCGTGATTGCGTGTGTTATATTTCCAAACACTCGTTTCTTACCGTGCCTATACGTATCTCTTGGCTATATATAGGATCCATCACATACAACTACTCCATATTAATTCCTCTCCTCAAATTTTGTAATTTAAACTTAAGGGTGTCTCCAATGGTAGCTTTTATGGGCTTTTAAAAGTTGAAAGAAAGTTGATTTTTCAACTTTCAACCATTGGACCCAACTTTCATTTTTGAAAGTTGAAAGCCCAACTTCTAATTTTGGAAGTTGGTTTCATGAAATAAAGTGGGAGGTGAAAAAGTGGGAGTGGAACACACATCAATTTATTGGAGGTGAAAAAGTTGAAAGTTGGGTTTATTGTTGAAGAAGAAAAAATAATGAAAGTTGAGTGGGTCCAAATAATAATGTGGCATTAGTGAAAATTAGTGCCTGTTTGGTAGGGCATATAGCATGGTCTTACTAAATTTAACTCACCTAATCTTACCTAATACAGCCGTTTGGTAGCTGGCATTACTTATCACACAGGCCCGTGATAAAACTTCGGCCCGCGTGTTAATTACTGTTGCCTTTGAGTTAAGTTATACGGCCAACCCCCTCTGATAAAGATTATCCTCATTCAACAGTGTTGAATGTAAAATCCCAATTACCCCTTCTACCCTTTTCTAGGTCATCGCCCTCGCTCTCCGCCTTTCTCTTTTTCTCTTTCCCTCCCTCACTCTCCGCCGTTCACTCTCTGCAGTCTGCACTCAATTTTGTTTGAAGTTAAACAACCCAACCCTCTCGAGCACAGATTTCCCGTTGATCGCGAAGTAGAGGATAGAGACCGGCGACGTTGCTATTGATTCCGAGGTAGAGACCGTACTCCTACTTTACTGTATTTTTTCATCAGCTCTTTGAGTCCCATAGGCATTCTCGTAGCTATAATGCAAATTTGGAATTGCAGAGTGGATTAAATCCTCAAATAATAGTTAATCTGGAATTGAAGAGTAGCTAGTCTAAATTGTATTTCTTCTCCCTGCTTATGCTGAAATAACAGGAGAATCTCGTGTTCTTCATCTACCTTACAGTAGAAACTGAAGAAATTCGAAGGTGAGTTGCTCCTGTATTGAAGTCATGGGTTTGGCATCCTTATTATTATGCATTGTGCTTCTTGAATCATCAGCATTTGTGTTGTTCAATTCTTTGGGTGTTTGTACAGCTCCGGGTAAAAATGAGATCTTGCGGCAGTTGTTACATGATTGATATGTGCTTTGCTGAATTTCTTGACTCAATATGCAATTCACCTGGTAATAGGGATATGCAAATTTATGAACTTTAGCAATGTGAGGAGTCACAATATTCATTTGATTAGTGAAACTTATGAAAGTAGCTTCGATATACACACTTCCCATGAGTATTGACTGCTCAAAATTTGTTAAACTATTCATCCTTCTCTTTTTACATTATATAAATCACTTCTTCCATACAATAATCCACAACAATATCACAAATTATAAACTTTTTGCTACTCTTTATTTTCTAAAATACTGAACAATGGCTCTATCAATTCCCCCTCAAAGTGAGTTCTTCTAACGAGCTCCATGGACTGCGGAGATGGATGGTGTGTTCTTATCCGTCTTCGTGAGAGAATTATCCGATCAACCCCCCATCAAAGGTCAGATTCCTACTCGTGCATTGCTCATGGCTAAAGGTACGCTTAATCAAGATCATGGCCTTTACTTGGATTGGGAACAAACATATTCTCGTTACAAACACATGAAAAAACGACATGAGACATTCAAGGATATCCTTAAAGTCAAAGAAACATTTTGGGATATGGATGCTAACTGGATCCTTGCTACCGATGAAGTGTGGTCTCGAATCTTCAAGGTATTATTTTTACCAAAGATATGCTCTGCCTTCAAGTTTTTGTTGATTTTTTTCTTGTTAAATCATAACATATGGTTTAATTCCTTATGTTTCAGCGGAACAAATTTGCGATGGCATATTACCGTGGTGGGGAGCCCGAATTTAAGAAGCTATCAATCATTTTCGGCTTTGACGAGATCAAGGAAGAGGATGCTTCGAAGTCGGTGGTGAACATCTCCGAAGATGAAGAGGAAGAGGATGCTTCGAAGTCGGTGGTGAACATCTCCGAAGACGAAGAGGAAGAAAATGAAGAAGTAACTTCTCCACCTTTTAATTCCCTTCGTCGGCGTCTCTTCCAAGACGACAGGAGTAGTACTACTCATGCATCCAAACCAAATGCTTTTCTTCGAAGGCCTAGAAACGATGATGAAGACCCTTCGATCAGCCATGGCCAGAGCTCGTGTTCATCATGTAGTCCCTTAAAATCGTGGCATGAGGTTTGAATAAATTTATATAGAAAAAGTCTCTAGCTATTAGTACGTAAGGTATTAAAATTAGATGTCTTTTTTAGTAGTCTATTATTAGTTTAAAATATTTTCTAGTATGTCACTTGAGTTGTTGTCTTTGTTGATGTTGTAGTTTAAATTTTTCCTTCGAATCCATAATATTTCCTTTTTATTTTTGGTAACTAAACATTCCAAATTTATCATCCAAAGTCAAACACAAATATCATAAATTAGCTAAAATAATACTACTACATTAGCCATCACAAATTAAGATGTCAATTACAATACCATGCATCAACAAACACATACCCAGCATACCAACACCAAATCTATCAGACTACATTGTATTCAAGCAACAAAAAGATAGGAATCAGCAACTTAATTACAAAAACAAACATATCAGTAACTTACAAAACCCAACACACAAAGTCGACTCCAGCAACTATTTCACATTCTTCATTAGCTTTCCAACAAACGCAAGACGAGCCTCATCTGGAAGTCCCATAAACATCTCAAGGCAATCAGACTGCTCAACCAGAATTTTTCCAACATCAAGCATATCATCCAAGGACAAACTGGGGATTTTTTGGAGATGAGTGAATACCTCCTTCCTTGCTTTTCCCAATTCAGCTTGATAGCCAACTCCATCAGCCAATTTAGTAAGTCGGGCATTTGTATCCTTCTGTATGTCACCAAGAAGCTCACACAAAGCACGGATATCACCTTCAGCCTTCATTTTCTTGTTTTGTGGAGCCTTCACATCAACATGTGTAGCTTGGCAAACACTATCTGCTCCACTGTCAGCTGGGTGGTTGTCCTCAAGATCGACAAAATAATCTTCATTCTCGCCTCCAGCATCGGCCTTAGTGTTACCATGAATAAGATCATTGACAATTTCAATGACATCCGCACCGCCATGTCCAGTTGCTCTGTCTTTTCCAAAGGCTTTCTTCCAGCTTTCCAGCATTGGCCATGACTTACCACGCATGTTCTTAGCATTACTATCCTTCTGAAAATCACACAAAGAATTAACATTAAAACAATTCTACATGCATCAGTAGTAAGTGATAAAGTTTTTATGACAACAATTTATGGAAAAGTACCCTAATTGCATCCTCCCACTGCTCATTGTTCATTTCAATCATGTGATCTCCATTCAAATTGAAGCCTATCCCGCTGCGGCTAAGTATAGTCATCAAGGTAGCATGATTTCTTCTCCAACTACTCATTTTGGAGGTGATGTGAGGTGAAGCCTTGATATTAGCCAAAGGGAATGCCTTCCTCATAGCATGTTGAAGCTGACGGGCAATCCCGGGCCTAAATCCGTTATCACATTTCCAGCCATGCGCAACCAATTCCAGAAGGGCAGCTAGTAGGGCATTATCCTCTTCTGGTGTCCAACTGCGTCTGCTCGCTTCTTTTTTAACAACCTTTCCCAATTCATTGCTACCTAGCAGAGATTACAAGAGAAACACGACACTATGAAGATTATGGTAAATGAACCAAATGCACACATCATCTTACAATTATATTGCTTGTGAACTATAATTAAATGGGACAGAGGAAGAATTACTGTCTACAATTTCTACAATTAAGGCCTATGTATACACAGAGGAAAGAGGAGAAAGAGCAATAGACAAGATAACATCAGTTTTCTAGAATTCAAGGTCGCTCCATGTGAATAACATATACTACTATTTTAATCGGAGATACAACCCAGAGAGCAACGTGCATAACAACCTCAATAAGATTGGAGAAGTAAATAAAAAAAAATTACCCGTATCTCAAGAAGAAATCAAAAGATGGGTTTCGTAATTCAGAATTTATTCTCAGCTTGGTTTTATACGTCGCACTGAAATACTTTATTTGTAATGTGCCATTGAAGTATTTGAAAGCTCTTACCTTGATGTGTTGCAGACATTCTTGCAAGTAGTTCTTGAGAGAAGCGGCGCTGTGTGGAATGAGAATGATTTTTGTGAACTTCCCGCCTCGTTATTCATATATTAGGGCTTTGGGACATAGTTGTAATATTTGAACTTTTGTTGGACTTTTAAGTAATTTCATTTATTTGTCATGTTCTTATCAATCCTACCAAACAACTTTTTCAAGATATCCTGATTATAATGCTACGTACCAAACACCCGTATAACACATTGATATTATTTTTATCTTGTCTTATCTTGAGGCCAAGGATAATTTTTAACTTATCACTACTAATCCTAACCTATCTACCATAGTAAGTTAGGTTTATCATTGGAGGCACCCTAAGAGATACAGCAGTACTATTTCTTTTATTATAGTATTATCTACCAAACAACATGTTAAAACCCATATAAATTTTAATATAGGCTTATAGTACTACCTCCATCTCATGAAATAAGCCCCAAACCATTTGGGCACAAAAACCAAGGAAAAAAAATCAGGGCTTTTTAATTACAAGTTTAAGCTGAAATTAACATATTCGGGTACTGTTCACCCAGATCACTGTAGCGGGTTTTACTGTACATTCATTTTACTGTTCACTAATAAAAAAAGAATTAAAAAAAATAAGTGGAAAACAGATACAGCAAGATCAGAGTATGATCATCTCTAAGGGGGGAAATTTGACATTTAAATTTCCCCCCATTTCACTAGATACACTCTATAAATCCATCAGCATTCACATCATTTGGATTGAATGAGAAAACAGAAGAAAAAGGAGAAAACAGAAGAAGAAGGAGAAAGCAGAAGAAGAAGAAGGAGAAAGCAGAAGAAGAAGAAAGAGAAAGCAGAAGAAGAAGACCAGTTTTAGAATATGGGGAAGATGGCAGACGTTCCAGCAGAGAGGAGGACTCAAATTATGCAGTTCTTGCTGCAGAAGCATAAGAATGGGAAGCTGGGCAAAGGGAGCATCAATGAAGCTGCAATCTTGTTTCAGATTTCCAGATGGAGTGTCCAAAGAATATGGAAATCTGCAAAACAACAAAGAGAAAGGGGTGAGGCCATGAATGTTGCTGCAAACAGAGATGGCAGAAGCAGAATCAAGAAGCACACAATCGATTATGCAGTTATTGAGGCTATACACCCCAGTAAAAGAGGTACAGTTTCCTCACTTAGTGATGCATTAGGTTCTCACATTTCAAGAGCAACAGTGGGAAGATGGGCTAAGTTACTGCTCAGACACCATAGTAATGCTATTAGGCCCCTATTGACAGCTCCTAACATGTTATGGAGGTTAGGGTTTAGTCTACGAGCCTTACACTTCGATTTTACTAGGAACACTCCAACATTCAAGCCCATGGAAAACACCATTCACATAGATGAGAAGTGGTTCTACTTACAACAGAAAAACTGCAGATACTACTTGACCCCAATGGAGGCAGACCCCCTAAGAGTTACACAGTCTAAGAATTTCATCCCAAAGGTAATGTTTATTTGTGCAGTTAGTAGACCAGTTTATAGGGGGGATGGGAGTGTTCTCTTTGATGGAAAGATTGGTATATGGCCATTCATAGAGGAGTACACAGCAAAAAGAAACAGCATCAAGAGACCAGCAGGCACAGTGGAGTTAAAACCCATTCAAAGCATCACAAAGGCTGTTGTGAAGGATTGCATATTAAAAGAGGTAAGTCAGCATTTTTTTAATCTCCATCAGTTTCCATCATTTGAGAACACTCATATTAAAACCCTAACACATTGCTCAATAACAGATTCTGCCTGCCATCAAACAAAAATGGCCAGTTAGTATGAGCAAGAGAATACAGATACAGCAAGACAACTGCAGAACACACATCAACAACACTGATGCAGATTTCCAACAAGAAGCCAATGCAGATGGCTTCAACATACAGCTAGTGCAACAACCATCAAACAGCCCAGATTGTAATGCAAATGACTTAGGCCTATTCACAGCAATTCAAAGTCTACAGCAGAGGATACAGTGCAAAAATCCAGAAGATCTCATAAAGGCAGTGCAGGAAAGCTTCCAAATAATGGAGCCACAGACATTAAACAAGGTTTTTTTATCATTACAATGTGTATTAGTTGAGATCATGAAATGCAAAGGGAGGAACAACTTCAAATTGCCACACATGTCCAAGGATTCACTGTTAAGACAAGGTTTACTACCTCAAAACCTTGATGTACCAGAATATCTAGTGAGGGATTGCATTGATCATTTGATATCAGAAGAAAGAACTGAAGGATTAGACATTTTGATGGAAGAATTAGGCATCAATGTCCCACAAGGTTTAGGTGAAATGTTTGATTTGAATGCAGAGAGTGAAGACAGAAATGGGAAACTAAACATGAAGCTTTTGAAGACTGAATGAAGAACAGCAGCAGATGGCAGTAGGTTTAGGTTTTCATAAAGTGTATGTTTTCCATTTACAGTACCTTTTGAAAAGTTTCATTTGAATGCACATCATTGAATATCATGTATTCTCAGTTATTAGTTAATGTAAAATCACATAAAGTGTAGGCACAGACAACAAAAACCATGTAACAGAGGTTGAAACCACTTCAATAGAGGCCAAAGCATAAATATATAGTCAAACATGTCATCACTGCAGCTAATGAGGAGCCCTAAATCCCACAGTTGCCCAAGAACAGACCATGATGCAAATCTCAGATAACATCAATAAATTTCCCCCATTAACAGAAAGTAAAAACCAAGAAGAGAGCATCATTTGACCATTTGTATGTAATCAGCAGAACACACAGCAAGAACAGAGCATCATTTGAGCATACAATGGCATCAGCAGGTAACACACATCAAGAACAGAGCATCATTTGAGCATACAATGGCATCAGCAGCTAACACACATCAAGAACAGAGCATCATTTGAGCATACAATGGCATCAGCAGGTAACACACATCAACAGCAGAGCATCATTTGCCCATTGTATGTCATCAGCAGAACATAACGAAATCACAGAAGACCTAGACCAACTATCACATAAACAGAGGGAAGGATACAACCCATATACATATCCATCAGCGAGGCCATCAAATGGTTCCTCCACAGCCCATCAAATGGTTCCTCCACAGTCGCATATCCAGTTCACCCAAACTGCATATACATCAACAACAAGAGCAGAGCATCAAATCATCTATCAATCTTTTTAGAACCCTCAACGCTAAAATGTTACAATAGAACAGCAAGAGGAAAAGAGGAGCTGATATGAAGGATTAAACACTTCTGTGCTGAGGGTTCATAAAAAGATTAATAGATGGGATGGCCCAGTGTTAGTGCTCAGATCACCCCATCTCCATCGTCAGTGGACGGCGCCGCCTCGGAGCTCCCAGCCGCTTCAACTCCGCCGCCGACGGTGGCCCACGATGGGAGAATCCGGTACCGGTAGAAGTAATCTGGGAGCCGCCTCCATTTGTTGGGGTCAGATCTGTCCGGAGATGTAGGAGCAGCTGGGACGGGCAACGCCGGCGGCTCCGGTGAGGGGAGCCGCAGATCTAGGGTTTGTCGAGGCGGGGGGGAGGAAGGCGGAGAGTCTGGATACTCGTCCAGTTTCGCCCCCCTTTCCCGGCGAGGGGTACGGCGGCGATTCCGACCCAGGGGGTCATATCTGGGAGGAGGGATGGGGCGAGAACGCCTCCGCCGGTGAGAATGGAGATTTCCCGCGGGGGGAGACGGCGGCGAGGGAGGGGTAGGGTTTTGGGGGCTCCCTTCTTCATCCGAAGGGATGGAAAGCTTCGCTCCAACCATCGACGGAGATGGAGGAGAGATGGAGAGCGACAGATGGGGAGAGGGAGAGGGAGAGGTGTGGTTTCACAGAGAAGAGAGAGGCGGAGAGCTCGAGTGAGGGAGGTAGGGTTTCGCAGAGAAGAGGGAGGCGGAGAAGATTCGAGAGAGGAGGCGGAGAGGTCGAGAGAAAATGGTGAAAAATGAGAGAAGTGGGAGGCGCTCGAGTGAGGGGTAGGGTTTTGACCCCTCACAGTTTGGGCTGCCTGGATTTGGGCTAAAAAAATTAGGGGCCCAATTACACTAATTAAGTGTAATTAGGGCCCCTTATTATGTTTTGATGGGATGGCCCATTAGGCCTAATTATTTGCCAAAAACGGAAATGGGGCTATTATACGAGACGGACTAAAATGGCATTCGGGGCTAATTTAGCGAGATGGAGGTAGTATATCCTACCAAACACCCCCTAACTATATCAAACTTTAGCTATATTTGTCGGCTTGTGCCAATCATGGCCAAATATTATTAATTTATATTAACCTAATATATTTATTTAGAAAAAAGTACTCCCTCCGTCCCCTTATTGATGTCCCATTTGACTTACTTTTTGACTTTTCCGGCACGCGTTTCCACCGAGGCGTATTACGAGTTTTACGATATAATTTTGAAATATTATTTCTTTTACGGGATACTACGAGTGTCGTAGTATCCCGTAAAAGAAATAATATTTCAAAATTATATCGTAAAACTCGTACTACGTCTCGGTGAAAACGCGTGCCGGAAAAGTCAAAAAGTCAACTGTGCCATCAATAAGGGGACGGAGGGAGTACTATACATCATGAATTTTTATCAATATCATATTTTAACAAATAACAAGGAGGTTAAATTGAGTAAAAAGTAATTAATTAAATGGGTGAACCCTAGTTATAAATAATGGTAAAACAAAGCTAAAATATTGGTATAAGGAGTTAAAAACTTAAAATTGCTCAAAAGTCCATGAAATATATCCAATCAATATTTAGTAGACTGTTTGGAACATGAAAATTAAGACATTGATCCCACCGAAGCATGGCTGAAAAATATATCCTAATTTTTTAATCGAGTCGTTTTACACGAATTGTTCTGTTTCTTAAAATGTAAAAAATTAATCCTTATTTTTTATTATAGACCCCTTACTTTTTACTTTTAATGTTGCGCATAAAATATTGTGCCGAAAAAAAATATAATAATTGAAGTGGGTCGGATGATGTATATAAAAATGTGAGCGTCATATTCATTTGAGCCGAGCAAATAATAACGTATTTTCGGATAAGTTGGCAAGACTAATTCATGTTTTCTTACGTTCTCATTCGATAGTAATCAAATATATATGTAATAATCTGCAAATAAAGATAATAAAAATATCTATCGATATTTACTAGGATAAATGGATAATATATTTTGTACAATAGCTTAGACTTTGAATATAGTTATGTACGTACGTAACAAATTCAATTCTTTTTTCTTACCAAAACAAAAAGGAAACAAAGCACACATGCACGCCATTTTTCATGCATATGAGAACAACCATGTTTCGCCTTCCATTCTTGATCATCTTATGCTACATCTTCTTCCCTCGAGCATCGACGTTTTCGAGCAACGAAACCGACTATCGCTCGTTGCTCGCCTTCAATCCGCCATCGATCTGGATCCGCTCGGAGCTCTATCTTCGTGGAACGAAGCAACTCATCTCTGCAGTTGGAATGGCATCAAGTGCAGCCTCAGGCACAAAGAAAGAGTCATAGCCATAAACTTGAGGTCTCAAGGCTTGCAAGGCTCTCTCTCTCCTCACATAGGTAATCTCTCTCTCTTCACCTCCATCACTCTCCAAAACAACTCCTTCCATGGCCCCATTCCTCAACAAATCACCCTCTTGAAGAGACTCAAGTACGTTGAATTTAGCAACAACTCCTTCGTCGGTCCCATTCCACGTAACATATCCAACTGTTATAAGCTCGTCTACCTCAACTTACTCGACAACGAGCTATCTGGAGCCATACCAACAGAGCTCGCCTCCATGCACGGGCTCGAAGCCCTAGGGTTAGGCAAAAATAGGTTTTTTAAACACATCCCTCCATTTCTAGGGAACATAACATCACTAACAAAGCTTTCATTAGTATTCGGTGGATTTGTGGGAGAAATTCCATCATCTTTTGCCCAACTCCATAACTTGAAGTTCCTCCAATTAGCCGAAAACAGCTTAACCGGCCCTGTCCCTTCCGGTCTCTTCAACTTGTCCGATCTTCGCTATTTAGGCGCTCCGAATAACCGTCTCCGTGGAAGCATACCTCCTACCCTCGGCCTCACTCTTCCTAACCTCGAGGCTCTAGACTTATTCGAAAACGAACTCACCGGCCCAATCCCGCCTTCCTTCTCAAACGCTTCGTTGCTCGAAGTCCTGCAGCTTTACGATAATTACTTCTCCGGGCCAATGCCTAGGTTAGGAAGACTTGTTCATCTCGACAGCCTTGACCTTCAAGGCAATCTCATAGAGGATGACGTCGGCGCCTTCGTTTCGTCGCTGACTAATTCCTCCAGGCTCAGATTCCTCCTGTTTGGCAGCAACCTCTTAACCGGTTCTCTCCCGGAGTCCGTAGCGAACCTCTCTAGAAACATCATCACCTTAAGAATGGATGATAATGGTTTTGGCGGGAAAATCCCCTTGGGTATTCGGAATCTCGAAAGCCTTTCCGAATTCCATGCTTCTGGGAATTTCCTAGAGGGTCGGATCCCTGTGGGGATAGCTAGTCTGTATAATCTGCGAAGCTTGTTCTTCGGAAGTAACGAATTCTCCGACGAACTGCGGTTTTCGTTCGAAAACCTGACGTTCTTGAGCCGGTTGGACTTGAGCCGGAACGATCTCTCGGGAAACCTGCCTCTGTCTCTTGCTAATTGTTCCAACTTGCTAGAGCTGGATCTCTCTCGTAACAACTTCCATGGATTCATACCTCCTGCAGTCTTGAATCTTTCTCGAATGTCGATTGTTCTGAACCTCTCTCACAACCGCCTCGAGGGTTCGATCCCACGGGAAGTTGGTGCCTTGACGAACCTTGCAGCGTTGGACTTGTCCATGAACGAGTTGTCGGGGGCGATCCCGGACTCTTTGAGCAAGTGCATAAGCTTGGAAAAACTAAACGGTAACCTTCTCCAAGGAGAGATACCTCTAGGGTTGAGTGGTTTGATAGGGTTACACGAGTTAGATCTTTCGATGAATAACTTGTCTGGTCCAATCCCCGATCTTTTGGGGAAACTGCAACTTCAAAGGCTCAACTTATCGTTCAACCGGAGTTTTCAAGAACGGAAGTTCGATCTCCGTTCAAGGGAATGAGGGGGAGGGATTCCGGAGTTGGAACTTCCTCCATGCCACCTTTCATCAGAATCCAAGAATAAAAAGTTTTCAACTTTAGCAAAAATCTTGATCCCAATACTGTGTTTGGTTGGGATATGCCTTATGCTTTCTGCAATATTATTCATTTACAAGCTAAAGTCATTTCGAAGAGAGGCGGTCACGATCACTCCCTTCGATCCGTCGTCGTTCCTAGGCAACCGAATCATGAGGCTTCGTATTTGGATCTTTCGAGAGCCACGGATGGATTCTCCGAAACCAAGCTGATTGGATTTGGAAAGTTTGGATCAGTTTATAGAGGGAATTTGATCATCAAAGAGGACGATCGAGCAGTGATGATTGCTGTGAAAGTTCTTGATCTGTCTGTTAGAGGAGCTTCTAGAAGCTTCGTGGCAGAGTGCAATGCACTTAGAAATGTGAGGCACAGAAACTTGCTTTAAATATTGAGTGTTTGTGAGAGCATAGACTCCCAAGGGGATGAGTTCAAAGCTCTGGTTTACGAGTTTAAGTTGAACGGAAGCCTCGATAGATGGCTTCACCAAGATGCAGGAAGGAATAATCTCGACTTGATGCAGAGGCTGAATATAGCCGTTGATGTTGCTAGAGGAGTGGAGTACCTTCACTTCGGTACGTTGTCATCGATTGTTCACGGTGATTTGAAGCCGAGCAATATCCTTTTGGACGAGCATATGACTGCTTATGTTGGAGACTTTGGATTAGCCAAAATAATTGGAGATGATCAATTCCCAATTTCCCATTACTGTTGCATGAAAGCAATAGTTTTGTTGGGTTAAGAGGGCTATATCCCTCCAGGTATATATATTTATATAATATATGATTAATTCCATATTATATTCGTATAATATAAATTATATAAATATATGTGCAGAATATGGGTCAAGCTTCTCAGTTTCAACACAAGGAGATGTGTACAGTTATGGGATACTTCTGTTAGAGATGTTTGCGAAGAAAAGGGCGAACGATGAATCGTTTGAGGATGGTACGAATCTTCGAATCTTCGTGGGAGATAAGCTGCTGCTAGGAGAGGGTGTGATGGAGATTGTGGATCCTCTTGTTCTTGTTGGAGGAGAAAGAGATGATGGGAGTAGATTAGAGAAGGTGAAGAATTGTTTGAGTAATGTTATGAGTGTTGGAATGGCATGCTCCAATGAGATGCCTAGAGGTAGAATGTCTATGGCACAAGTTGTTTGTGAGTTGGAGATTATTATACATCACTTCTTGTATGTTTAAATACTCCTTACTTACTTACATACATGTATATATATATAGAAGCCAATTGTAGCAACAATTTCACCACCAAATTCGTTGAAACAGGGAGACATGTAACTTATCCTCGTGCTAGTTTGGTACATGTTCATTCTTCCGATTGCTACAACAAGCTGGAGTGGAAAGAGCATTTTTTGTAATGACTTGTATTATGAATAATTTGAGAATCAGTATTACGAGAGATCAATTTTAAGAAGTTATAGACACTTGCAGCATCTATATCCATAAATACAATTATTGATTACTAATTAATGGAGTTGTGATCATATATTATCTTGTAATTAACTTAATCTTGCTGGCATGAGAAGGACTGCAAAGCAAACTCTAATGTTAATTATTATAATTTTTAACTAATCATAATTAATTGTAGACCAAGTTGATAAATAATGACACATTTACATTAAACAATTAAATATACCTAAGTCAATCCATCCAAATCTTAGTAAATCCACATTGCTCAACTCATGGATTAGTAATAAGTGAATCTCATTAACAAGTAAATAAAAGCAATGTACATCAATCACTATTTGAAATGTTTTCAAATAAGCAATTCAGGCTGACCTCAAGTTCGTTGAGACATGAGAGTAATTGAGTACTAGTTTTTTTTTTTTTTTTTATATATATAAATACTTCTACTATTGATAGTCTATAATTCAAAATGATACGTTTTTGAAATACATATAAGATACTATAAAACGATGATACGTATCAGATGAGACGGACGTCGAGGAAAAATAAGAAGACAAGAGAGTGAAGAAGTATATATAGAAAGAAGCTAAACAAATACATGGGGCTTGTTATTTTCTCTCTTATCCAATTCGCCTCCCAATCCTAATTTCAATAATATAATACTAGTAATATTGTATTGCAATCTTTATATATATGTTATGTTGAAAATTGATGGAGAATGAAATAATTAGAGTAGTTTAGTTATTAGTTTATTTAATAGTATAATCGTTAGGTTTTAGTTTAATTATATATTTTATTTCAGTTTATGGGCTTGGCCTGTTTAGTTAGTTTATATATATATATGTAATTTCATTATGTACTAAGGGAGTCGAATTTGATATTGAAAATTAGGGTTTATTCACCCTTTCTTGTGACTTCCGGTATTCTGTAGAGAATCAACGGAATTTCACTTATCTGCGTTCTCTTCCGGTATTTTGTTAATCAAAATCAACGGATTTAAACGCTTCCCCTGCATCAAAAACAATATACTAGTATTTGGATAATGATGTGTTCCCCACAATTTGTTAATGATCAATATTGACAAAGTCTCCCTCCTACTACACACACAATGCAAGATGTATATAATAGTAAGATAAACATCACCATCTATCTTATCCCCTTTCTCTCTCCTATACTTTACAAATATATGGATTATGTGCACAATAATTTTATCAATTTAAATAGAATATCTAGAGAGAGAAAGAGAGAAGACTTATAAATAAATAAATAAATAAATAAATAAATAAATAAAAGAGGAATTCTCTCTCTTGTTGCTACTTGCTACTAACCCAATCTACTTGACCTCACTAATTTCCAACATTGCCCTTCCTTTATTTATTAATGGCAAATTCTATCTAATTAATTAATTAACTAAGTTCACCTACTCATACCAATAACTTACCAAAAATTAAAAATACAGTGGCACGTTTTTTTCAAATACTTATGGAGTATAATATAAGTAAATATATTAGCAGCAAGGATGGGAATCCTAATTTGGCTTTTCTAGGATAAATTTTATTTTTAAAGGCATGCTCAAGAATATACAAATGTTGAATAATGGTGGCAAATTTTCGGTAGCAATTTTGTTATTACGAACTCAAGAAATAGCTATTAATCGTGTTAAAGTATCTTATCCGAATAATATATAAATATCGAATTATATGTTTGGAGCATTTTAAAATGACTTTTTTTTAACACAAACCAGGTCACGATACGAATATATGACTTATGTATTCTTATATATATTCTAAAGTAAACCTTTTAAAACATATACTCCAATTACAGCCAATACATAATTCATGTATTTGTATCTTCTAGAATAATTTTTTTATGCATAAACCTCGATCCTAACCTATGCTATGCATGAATACACTACTTATATATTGTACCGGGTTGGTTTGCTATTTTTTTCTGCTGAGAGTAATCATGACAATTATTCACTCGATCTCTTTTTAAGTGACCCATTTTATTATTATATACCTCACATATAAATATAAAATGAGTAAAACGGGTCACTTAGAAAGAGACGGAGGAAATAATATAAAAGAAATACTCTTTTCGTACTGACACTTTTTTATATTCGAACGTCCATAATTTACTAAAACTATTTATTTTGGGGCGTTGGTCCCTACATTTTAACGCTTTAATTATCACTCTAAATATTTGGGTTTATAATTGAAAAATGACTATTTTTGAGGGTTAACCTTAAAAAAAATTAGAACAATCATATCATTCGAGTGTCTCGACAACTTGATTGAAAATAATGTTTTTTCTTGGTAAAATTGATTAGTTATATGTTATTTATCGAGTAAATGATTGTTTGTTCATAATCATATTCTATTTAGGTAAGTCCAACTGCAGAATTGATTCCCCTTTATTATTCGAGTATTTAGTTAAAGTCTTTTATAAATTCAAAATCCTAATAATTTATGCATTTGGTTACGTTGGACATCAAAACAAAGTGTATTATTTCAAGAATCTAGCTAAGCTCTAACAAATTAATTAAAGATTGATTGGTACAAACCACCGTGCTGATCCAAAACCCAATTATCGAAATATTACTCCATCCTTCGTCCATTCCAAAATTGTTACCTGACATTATTATTGTGATCAAACTCAGTCGAATATAATGTGAGGTACATATTTGGAACACAACGAGTATTATTTAAGGCAAACATTCTAGACCCTAGCTTAAGAAAATGAGACCATTAGATCTATTGATCTAATTCTAAAATGTTTTTCTTTTTAAATAATTTTTTTCTCTCTTTTTTGGAAGAAAAAAAATCCCTACAATAAATAATTTAATCTGAAATTAAATCTTTGCTATTAATTTTTCTTTAGAGCGAGTAAACATTATTAAATGTATATATACATGAGTAGATATCGAACTATAAATTGTAATAGAATTCCACAATCATGCGTGGTGTCGAATATCCTATGTATACGAATTGTGTATATGTATTGTAGTAAAATTAGATGTAATTGTACTTTTAAAAAATAAATGCAAAGCATGGATAAATAAATGGTTGCCTAGTTTCAATCGCTATTATTCATTATTTGACTTTTAATCAATTTAATGTGGCCAACGCCACGCACATAATGTGAAATATTATTGTGTTTAAAGCTGTCCTCGAAATTATAATTGATTATTTCATTCTTACTACATAAGCAACTATTATTACATTGTACTAATCATATAAAAGTTTATTCCAACCATCATCATAGATTATGATATTTCATTTATTTTTTAATTTATCAAAACGGCGTCAATTAATTTCAATTATAAAATAAAATTATTATGGTACCAATAATTAGAGCATTGGATAAGAGCAACGTTATAAAATACTTTATATTTAATTGTTTGCATCTTCGATTCAAAAGGAATAAATAATTTAAATAATTTTTTTATATGTAAAAATTTTGAGTTTTCTAATAAAATGAATGCAGTATGTAATAAAATCATAAATGCTAGTAATAAATATTTTTGTATTATGTTAATTCCTAATATAATATTTCTGTAATTTACAAATTACAATAAATTTCCATATCTATATCTTTAAAAGTATACAATTCATCTTAATGTAATTTACTAATTTGGGGTAGAAATAAATAGAATTAATCAAATCTCAAATACAAAGCATTAATAATATTCCTATATTGAATGCTACTTGCTTAAAAAAAGCCTCAATACATGAGTTTGAATTTAAATTTAAATTAATCCCAATGCATAAAATAAAGATTACAATGAATTAATTATGTGAACATTACCGTTTCTCAAATAAATTGTCCCAAGTTTCAATGCCAGGATTATGCATAAATAGAACAAGTACGTATTCATGTAACGGTAAATTTACATCTGATAAAATACTCCCCCAATCTCATTTTTTGAATTATTAAATCAGTATAAAATGATAAAAACGTAATGAGTACAATAAAACCGATAATATATACTCACATTTAAAAAACCGTGTACAAGTTACGAAAATCGAGTACATTTGGAAATAACAAACCCTAGGAGAGTAAAGTACACATGGTTGGTGAACCAACCCTAACCTAAACCAAATTAAACTCCCAACTTCTTCTCCAACAAAATTAAAAAAAATAAAAAATAAAAAATCAATAATTAATTAACTAATTAATTAATTAAAACTAATTAAGTATTTTTGCACAGTGTTCGAGAGTACTTTGGTTGTTCGGTTCTCATTAAAAGAAAGGGCAGTTCGGCTGTACAGATATTTCTTGTACCCATCGCGTAAATACCCCCACCGAGCAGGGGCATATCCGTCTTTTCAGCATCCCAAATTCGTAAATTCCGCCACTCTTCCCACAAACTCCACCATTTTAATTTTAAAAATCCAACTCCCACTTTCTCTCTCTACCCCACCTCGAGCCACTATATTATTCATTCGTACCCAGAAAAAAATAAAAAGGTGCAGACTTTTGGCTTGTAGATAGAGAAAGAGAGGAGAGGGAAGGAGGATCAAGAATGGTGGACGATTTCATGGTGTGCGTGGACCGGATAATCGCATCCGCTGCATGCTTTCAAGAGCCACCGTCGTTAGCGGCGGGAGCAGCTGCTGCGGTGGATGGTGTAGAGAGAGAAGGTGAGGCCAGAGGTAGTGTTGGAGTTGGAGTTGGTGGTGAAAATGGAGGTGGGGTTGTTGGTGAGGGATGTTCTTTTGGTGCTGTGAAGGGGAAAGGGAGTTTCAGAGAGTGCAGGATTTGTCAAGAGGAAGATGAGGAGAAGGATATGGAGGCTCCTTGTGCTTGCAATGGAACCCTCAAGGTTTCATTTCTGTTCCCCTTTTTTTGTTTTGTGTGTGGAAATGATTTTTTTTTTTTTTTTGAGCAGTTCATGTAGTATTTGTTTGTGTTCTTGAGGAAAGAGAAAATCCCTTTTGCCCTTCTGGTTGTTTGAATTTAAATTTTCTTATAATTTTTTTATACTGAGGTTGATTCTTCTTTTGAGAAATTGAAATTTGAGTGTTTATTCTTTATAAAAATCTAGTCTTTGGGTAATTCACTATTGGAGCAGTAATGGTAATTTTCCCAGTAGGGTGTCCTTTTTTCTGTGTGTATTTATTAGTCTTTTGAAGAGAATGCCGTGGTTTAAATTTGTGCAGTTGTGCATTTAATGAATCCATTCTCACTTGGATTCCTAGCCTGTATCTATTTACGATTGTTACTAGATTCTATTGATTTAGAGCATGATGTTGTTAATGGAGCGCGTTTCACGTGATTCCTCTGTGATTTGTGATTATCCAAAAGTTTTAATTTTTGTAAGTTCTTGAATTTGTGTTGAGATTCATTTGGGCTGAATCTGGTTTTCTTTGATGTTTTTCAAATTGCCTACATTGTGTCGAAAGTGGATATAGTGTTGCATTTTCAGGGCCAATGTACTAATAGTCTAACACACATGTGAACGAATGCGGATAGCTAACCTGATGGCCTTATCTTGAATCAGAGTCCTGTTTCATGAGCTGTTTCGTACAGCTTATGAGCTAATATATTGTTCTTTCTTCTAAATTGTAACGTTTTTAGTGTTGTTTGTGAATCGTTAATGCTTTCTTTCATCATATATGATCAATGTATGTTTCAAAGGTTTCGAATTGTTCAAGCTAATGTGATACTTTGTTTGGTTCAAGTCTAATATTTGTTCGTGTACCTTAAGTCTGGGCATGTGAATGTTTGTCTTTTGTTTCTTTCAAGTTATTGTTAGATGCTCGGCGACACACATAATGCTAAATGTCGTTTGGTCCTTATGCAGTTTGCTCATAGGAAATGCATTCAGAGATGGTGCAACAAGAAAGGTGACATCACTTGTGAAATTTGCAATCAGGTCAGAATGTATGATATATATTGTAGTTGACTGCCTATTAATAAAAATATTATAGTAGAAATTTAATGCGTGAAAACATTCCCTGTCCACAGGTTTTTTCTCCGAATTATAGCTGTCCCCCTCCAAAAACCAATTCTGATGTTTTGGCTATTGATATCAGGTAAATATGCTAAATTTCTATCACCTTATGAAATAGATGTCGTTTGTGTTTGTGGGAGAGAGAGGCTATTGCCTTTGGCTTTGTTTGTCAGTCAAAAGATTTCATCGTTGGCTTGGCTTTGCTACAGAATGAATTTCATAATATTGTAGTTTTTGTTATACGAGCCTCTTTCTTTTCTTCACCACCCTGTTAACATTTTAAGATTTGTTCACGACTAAGAAGCTTCCACCACCCTTTTGTGTATTAAGATTTGATGTTGAAATTGTGCAACAGACTGCCATGTACAGAAGGAAATATTGAAAACTGAATATTAACCAAATAGTAAACAGAGATGTGCTTTTGCATGACTTTGATCTCCATTATGCTCGTGAAGATTTTGAATTTTCGTTTTTTCCAAAAGTTTTGAACCGATGGAGTGTTTTCTTTACTCTTTTAAGCTACAGAGAGATTTTTTCATGATATAGTTGGCACATCTAAATTTTTAAACGGTGTCCTTAATCTTCATTTTATGGTAAATATTTATTCTATGAATAACAGAGTACAGTTGAACTTATTATACTTGCTTCTTCGACTTCTTTCTCGTTTGCAGCTATCGTGCATTTGATCTTAACTGCTCGATTCTAAGCTTTTAGTTGCCTATTAAACACACCATTGTTACTCAAATGTGTAGTTTTTCTTTTTCATCTTTCCATGGATCTATAGCCTAATGAACTCCCTATAAGTTTTTATTTACCCTACAAATTTGTCGATTCTAATATCATCTGCTGTTTTCCATCAGACAAGCTTGGAGTCCTCACATTGATCTACGAGACCCTCGATTGTTGGCTTTTGCAGCAGCTGAACGTCAGTTTCTGCAATCAGAGTATGATGACTATGCCATAGCAAATAGTGGGACCCTTACCTGTTTTCGATCAGTAGCGATCATTGTAAGCACACCAAACATCTTCTTGCGGATTTCTCATCTTCCCTTCCTTCTGCACCTTCATTTTAATTGTTTTTTTAATTCTTTTTTCCCCCCTGATATTGGCAGTTGATGATGCTTTTGTTGATACGCCAAACTCTTTTGATCACTAGAGATTTTGGTGTGCTGCGAGAATCATCAGTTTTTGTCCATGTAAGACAAAGTCGGCATTTCTTGATAATTTTAAGTAATATTGCATGATTTTCTTAAATATATCGAAGCGATGCTGATAAATATGTATTTGTCCATGCCATATGATGACATGCTGCATAGAAAACATGAAGTAGACTAGAATGTTATCACAATTTGTGATTTCTCACTTTCTCATTGTCTTCTCTCGATTCAGTATCAAATTTCGGTTCTTCAGCTTGCTGGTTTTCTTCTGCCTTGCTACGTGGTTGGCCGTTCATGGTACATTGTACAATGTCGAAGGAGAAGGCAGGTTTGTTCGTCTTAATATATCTCCTTTGCTTATTGCATCACATGAAAAAACATATACTATGCAATGTGTCGTTGCTCTAGGTCTCTTAAGCCATTTATACAAAAGTTGGCTAATTTATATTATGAATCTTTATACACTAGGGTTGAGAGCAGACGGCGGTGGCAAATGAGCTGAAGCTGAAGACGAACGCAAGTACAACTTCAGGTCGAAGAAGAGTTGAATGATCGATGATTGAGCGAGCTTAAACGCGACGTGAAGATTTGGTAGATTAAGGTTACTAAAATGATGTTTATGATTCCACCAAGTGACTCAAAAGCAAGTGTAAATCTGAATAGTTGAGTTCACCAGGTGTTTTTGCTTTCTGGGCTGTATGTATATGTGCTGATTCTTCATCCTGCTGTGGAATTCTTTTTCCAGAATTCAGATCATAATTGAATTTTAAAATGAAATTGTAATCACTTGGGCATAATTTATTGATATGGAGGGAAAAAAAATCACTATACTTGAAATGATGTATTTTAAAATGAATTTTCATATTACATTTGGCAAAGATTTTTTTTTTTTTTTTTTAAATGGTAAAATTAGCTTTCCCTTATTACAAATATTTTCAAAATCGTTTAATCATCAATAATAAAAATACAAAAACAAATTGAAAAGCAGTACTCCCTCCGTTTCATTTATATCTTACTTTATAATTATAATAGACTATATTGAATATATATATAGTGAGACAATATACTAATGGGACGGAGGGAGTATAAGGGAGTATATACGAAAACTCAAATTATTTACCCAAAAACGAAAAAGGAAAAAACAAAGTGAAAAACGGATCAATTTTTTTCTCTTTTTTAAATGCTTGAAAAGGGTAGAAACGGGGTCGTTTTGGGGCACAGCTGATGCTAGGCAAATCCCCAATTCGTTGGCTATTTCTCTCCGAAATATTGAATCGATAGATTTCACGACCTTTGCCCTAATTCTCATCTTTTCCGCAATCGAGATTTCGTTCTTTTTTTCTCTCAATCTCGATTTCGTGCTTTCAATCAAACCCTAATCTCCTGGGGTTATGGCTGGTGAATCGATTGAGCCGAGGCGTCGCAAGCACCGCCGTTCCTCCTCTACGGACGACGCGGAGGAGCGATCGAAGCGCCGCAAACATCGCCACCACCGACATCGCCATCACCACCGCCACCGGAGCAGCAAAGAGAAGGAAGGTGTAACGGAGAGGGAAGAATTGGTGGGTGATAGAATTGATGATGCCGAGGTTTCGGATAGGAAATTGGAAAATTCCGGGGAGGATGGCGGTAGTTCTTTGGGCGAAATTCCGGCGAAGCGTGAATCGGGTTTGGCCGGGGTGGATTATGAGATGGAGGAAGGTGAGATAGTGGACGATGATGGCGTGGTTGAATTTGTTAGTGATAGACCGGATAAGTCCAAGAAGAATTTGCATTCGAATGAGAAGTTGGAGGGAATTAAGACGAACAGATGTAGTGATCCTAACATGGTGTGTTCAGATCCTCTTGCTCTATCTTTACATGTTTCGTTTCCTCCATTGTCGTATTCATTGATTCTTGGGGTCTTGTAGAGTATGTTAGATCACTAGACTTGCTTCAAAATTGTTTCTAGATCCGGCTTCATTATATGTTTGCGCAATTCACATTTGTAGTGATAGGAAGCTGTTTTGTGCATGCAAATATTCTTGCTGCATTACATTGAACCATCAAATTTCATGAAAAGGGAGCTTTGCACTCCGTAATTATGTTTTGGTGTCAGGCAATGTTTCCTTAGGCGTTTCGACTTTCCAGAAGACTGAAATGATGGCTTTACATTGATTGTAAGACTTGGTTACATGTACAGAACTTTATTTGCCAGCATTGTTATTTATGTGTAATTTGGTTTTGTGAAGTAATATTCCCTTCATAATTTTCTTGGCAGGGAATAAATGAAGACAGTCCTGAAAGTGTTGACAAAACAGTACAGAAATTGGGGAAGGACAAAACGAATGGCAAAGAAAGTGTTGAGATAAACCAGAATAGGGGTTATTCGCATAAACTTCCTGAAGTAGACAGTGGACATCGCCCTAGGGATGATAAGCAGTCTTACAATTTTGTTGATGAGGTGGATGGAAATAGTTTGAGAAAATCTTCATCTTCTGAGAAATTGCTTGTGGCTAAATCCCACACTCATGATAAGCCCCCGAAGGAGAGTTCTTTAAGCAATTTGTGTAAGTCACCTGAACGGCCTAGGGGAAGGTCTCGGTCCCGCAGTATTGTGCGTGAACCTTCCGTGAATGATCCCTATTATAGAGAGAGGAAACACCAGAGTGCTTCTGATGATGAAAGATCAGCTAGAGATACCAGAAAGCACAGGCACGGCAGTAGAGACATACGGGAGAAAGAAAGGGAGCGTAGTTCTAGCAGCAAATATACAGAAAGACTAGAAATACCTTATAGCAGGGAGACTCGTGACACACGTAGGGAGGGAAGCAGGGACATAGACCGGGATAGAGATAGATTCAGAGAGAAAGAAAGGAAGGAGGAGGTGGTGGGAAGGGATAGAGAGAGAAACAGACTTAGAGATAGATACCGAGGGGAAAGGGAGCAAGATATGAGGGAGAATGATAGAGACTGGGAAAGGGAGAGGGGAAGAGATAGGGAGAGGGGGAGTGGGAGAGACAGGGATCGAGTTAGAGAAGACCAGAACAGGGATAGGGAGAGAGATAGACAAGGGGTCAGGGATGGCAGAAGAGCCAGTGATAGAGACAAGGATTGGGATAATGATAGGCGCCAAAATTACGATTCCAGGCACAAACGAAACTATGAAGAGTACCATAGAGAGACTACGAGAACTGGTTTAGAAAATGGAAGCTCTAGAGATAAACAAGAGAAGGAGGGTAATGAGAACTTGGATAGGTATATATCTCTCCTAAAGCAATTAGCTGATTTGATGTCCTTTTTATCTTCATCACCTTCTAAAACTGTTTATGTTATTTTTTGGTGGTCACAGAGAAGATGACAAGCAAGAGGACTATCAAGAAAACATTGCAGAACTTGCTGAACAGGAAGAGGATGATCTTGAGAGAATTAAGGAGGAAAGCAGGAGGCGTAGGCAAGCTATCCTTGAAAAGTACAAAAACAAAGAGCAAAATACTTTACAAGGTATTGGTTAGTGCGAGCTCATCCTTGTTTTTGCTTACTAATGCTAGTGAATCTGTAGTAGTTTTATGAAGTACAGTCCCCCTCATATAAAGATGATTATATGTTGTTTGATACATGCCTCTTTTATTCTCGTAATGTAACATTTGGCTAATTCTTGCATCCTTCCCAGTAGTGGATGCGGTTGGAGATTCTCCCGTTCAAGTGGAATCTGCTGAAGCTGTACCAGAAAAATCTGATGACCAGGTGGAAGGGGCAGATGATTATGTTCCTGAGCCGTCTTTTGCTGTGGGGAAATTGCCTTCACAAAATGGTCTTCCCACTATTGAGATGCCCTCTGGAACCGTTGGGCTAGGAGAGGGTACCCCCAAGGTATTTCAATTGCCTTTGGTTCAAATCTCTTTATGTTCACTATCGGGAACTATGTATTAATCCTTTATTTGTGGTTCTAAAAGGCGACCTTTGGGTTCCATATTTTCTTAATGCCGTGGTATTCTAATATAGCCTCAGAATTTAATTTGTATCTTCTTAAAATTTCTGCAGAGTGAGAGATCTGATGATATGTTTTGTGACGATATATTCGGAGAATCACCTGCTGGAGTTCGTAAAACGGTAAGTCATGGCATTTTTCTGTATTTGCGTGCTTTAAATTTCTTTGTAACTAGAACATTCCCCCATGCATCTTATTTAATAACAAATTAGTATATATATTTTGTGGTTTTAAATTTTGTTACCAGTTCCCATATGTAGAGTATAGTCCTGTTCTTTCTCTTTGTCTATCATGCAGTACATGTCCTCTTTTTTTATTTTATTTTTGGCATGTTATAAGGACCTGCTATATGTTAGTGTCTCTTTCTTTATTTGTCTTCTATTTTTGTTTGATGCTGTTATAAGTACAACACCATCTGTCTCTAGTGACCTTTTCTCACTTCTTCAGGGTAAAGGGGATGATGGTATAGCTGTCGAAAGGGGTGGACTTCATGACAATTGGGATGATGCTGAAGGTTACTATGGTATGTGTCTGACCGCTGTGTCTCCATGCATTATACGTGTGCTGTGTGTAATACTGTTATGCATTTATAATGATCATGTTATGATCTTTGTGGAGCTTTTGGTTTGGTCAAATCCCTATTGTGAAACAAAGGCTACGGTGGTAATCTCGCTGTGTTTTTAATGACCAGGTTATCGTTTTGGGGAAGTACTTGATGGCCGTTATGAGATAATAGCTGCCCATGGAAAAGGTGTATTTTCAACTGTTGTCCGGGCAAAGGATCTTAAGGCTAAGACTGGTGACCCTGAAGAAGTAGCAATTAAAATTATACGTAATAATGAAACAATGTGGGTAGCTATGGGTTTACTTTCCACTTATCTTAAAAAGGTTTTTTAAATGTGATCATTGAAAGCTTGTGGTCCCCATCGTAATGTTCTTGTTATGTTCTAATGCAGGTACAAGGCAGGTATGGAAGAGTTGGTCATTCTAAAGAAGTTAGTTGGTGCAGACCCTGAGAGCAAGCGCCATTGTGTTCGTTTTCTTTCTACCTTCAAGTACCGGAACCATCTATGCTTAGTTTTTGAATCTCTTCATATGAATTTACGTGAAGTTCTTAAGAAATTTGGTCGTAATATTGGTCTGAAGCTTACAGCTGTGAGGGCGTATGCTAAGCAACTCTTCATAGCTCTGAAACATCTGAAAAATTGCAGTGTTCTACATTGTGATATCAAACCAGATAATATGCTGGTATGCAGGAACTATCCTCTTATTCTGTTTTCTCATAATTTGTTAGCTTTTTGTTAAGATTTTGATTTCTCCGGTGATTAGGATGCATTTCTTGCTGTAGGTGAATGAAGCAAAAAATGTATTGAAGCTTTGTGACTTCGGTAATGCCATGTTTGCTGGTAAAAATGAGATCACGCCCTATCTCGTTAGCCGTTTTTATCGGGCTCCTGAGATAAGTAAGTATTGCATTGTTTGCGATCTTATATTGCTTTATCCGTTCATTAATTGCCTGACCACTAAAATTGTTTTGTCTTTTGTCCTCAGTTCTTGGTCTACCGTACGACCATTCAATGGATATTTGGTCAGTTGGTTGCTGTTTGTTTGAGCTTTACACTGGGAAGGTCCTTTTTCCTGGTCCTTCTAACAATGACATGCTTCGTCTTCACATGGAACTAAAAGGTCCTTTCCCGAAAAAGATGCTCAGGAAGGTCAGGATGTAGATTGATTTTCTTTTCTTTTTTCCCGGTGCAAGTTCAATAGCCCTTTTTTCTAATGCATTGTCCTTGCCTTTCATTGCAGGGAGCATTTACTGATCAGCACTTTGACCAGGATTTAAATTTCCTTGCCATAGATGAGGACCCTGTCTCCAAAAAGGTTGGCGCTCTACTTTTGAATAGATTGATACTTACCTGATGAATTTAACTTTATGATGGTCATAGCATCCATTCTTTTGTTGAATTTTCACTTTGTTTTTGCAGCCTATAAGGAGACTGATTGTGAACATTAAGCCAAAAGACTTTGGCTCATTAATTTCGGTATCTCCTGGTGAGGACCCAAAGTTGGTTGCTAATTTCAGAGATCTGATGGAAAAGATATTTGTCTTGGATCCAGATAAGAGGTTCACTGTTTCACAGGCCTTGAGCCATCCTTTCATCACGGGCAAGTGAACCGTGATGCTGATTTCTGACTACAGATCTGCTGTTGCATTAGATACTTGTGCATTTGGTCTCATCTCAATACTGAGTTATCTAATTGGGCATTTATCTGTCTTTGTCTTCTGTCTGGGAGCAAGAATTCAGGAGACAGTGACTGAGGCATGGTTGAAGGTCTTAGAGGTGATCTTGGGGAGGCAGTTATCGTGGAGTTCTTTCCATGAATTGTTTTCTGTTTCGATTGTAAGAAACTCACTGAAGGCGTTTCCCCTTGTTACTAATTCTTAATGATGACAATCAAGAAAAGCTTAAAAATTATTGTTTTTCAGTGATTCGGGTTTACTTTTAGTCTCGATTTGGTATTAGAAGATACACTGGAGGCATTGGTTTCATCAGTATAGAGATTAGAAACCATTACCGCCATCATCTCTACATATTGTATATATATGATTTGCTTTTCAAATGTGGTTATTTTTGCGCAATCATGTTCATGTTGCTACCATGTGCTTTCTCTACCTTTTTAAACAATAATGTCAGGTGGTTTGCCTATTGTTGTTCCAAGATTATTCTCAATTTGTTTGTATTCAAACTCCTCTATAGTCCTTTTGGTTCTGGAGAGTCTAATCTAATCTTTCATTCAGGAATCTTCTAATGCTATGTGGAAACCATTCCGTGGTTTAGATGATTAAAGGCACTCTGGAGAAGGTACCTTGGTTTGTCTCTTAGGAGTTTATGTGGTGAATTGAGAACTAACCCGTTTAAATGTGAATTACATATGCAATTTTGTTATTTCGCCTTGGTTTGGATAGTCCTCATCTTAAGTTAAAGATATTTAGAGTTCACGAGTGGTAAACATACCTGCCTTGCGCACATCTATGTTCAAAATGTTTCAGAATCATGAGGTGTTGACAAACAAAAACACATATTAACGCTTCTTTAATACTATTAGTCAATCGATGTATGGG
This sequence comes from Thymus mandschuricus, assembly GCA_029379335.1. Lineage (NCBI taxonomy): Eukaryota > Viridiplantae > Streptophyta > Magnoliopsida > Lamiales > Lamiaceae > Thymus > Thymus mandschuricus. Next base: position 13,450,173 of record CM057082.1, on the reverse strand, counting down.
GATGTTATGGTGATGTTTGATTATAAATTCTTTGTTGGTCTACTTTACATTTTGTTGTTTATGCTTTAGAACTTATGTGCCTAGAGGTTTCTATATACCTGATCCTTGGTTTGGTTGTTCTGGAGGACTAAATGCCCCGGAGATGTTTGGATGCTGCTGACGTATTAATTTATTTTGGTAAGTTCTTGATTTCCTTCTCTTTTGTGTTTATCTCAATCTCCATTCATCAATTGGTTGCGTTATAGCTTGCACCTGTTGTGTTTGTAGGTTTGAGTATTTGCTGGTGACCGGCGAGTGCTTTCTATTTTGCTTATGTTCGATTTTTTTTTTCCTTTTCTTTTCTTACACTCATCATGAAGTCATCTTCTGGGCACTGATGCGGTGAAATTGAAAATAAGAAAGTATGCTTTTGGCATGATTTGTTCGATGTTCAGTACATAACCTAACCGATCATTGGGAAATGTGATAAGGAAAATTAAGTAAAAAGTATCTTTCTTGTAGTGCTTCCTGAATTTGAACTGGAATCTATATAGTCTAGGCTAGGTTTCCACTTCCCACTCACATGCGCTTTACTAATCAATTTGTACGTGTGCGAAACTTATATCATCCGTCCTGGTAGTTTGCTTGAGAGTATGTTGATTTAACTCTATTGTTATTGGCTTTATGAAAATTATTCTCCGGCCATCTTCTACTTGAAAATTTATTTCATGTGCATTCTGTTCTATTGTCTAACTTCTAACCGAGTATTAATTTGAAGTTGCAAACCTAGACAACTTAACTTATCAGAGAAAATCGGCGATATGGGCCTCATGCACATGTATAGAATAAGATTGTGAAGCAAATAGTTCCATGTGACATGTTTTCCTACTTTTGTTGTTTTATGAAAGTATGATTTTTATGTGTTGATTTGAAAAGTAAGGCGAGTGCTCTGTAAGTACTGTGGGAATGTGCTTGTGTACTTGAATAAATGTTCTAGAATTCCATGTCTCTGCATTTCGATTTTAATTGGCATTATGTGGAGGTAAAGGTAAAACTATGTTACTCTCTCCCTGGTTTTTGCTCCCTCCAATATAATAGTATACGAAAAGAATTCTACGGCCGAGGGCTTAGAATATGTGTGGCTGCATCCTCTTTGTTCCGGTGGTGGGGTGGATTAGCAAATGTTGAATAACTTATAAAAATGCCTAAATGTAATAAGATGAATTGAATTGCTATGTTCCATACTTTTTTCCACCTCGGTTTTCGTCTAAGTGTGGAGTTTGGATTGTGAATTTTTCAAGGTATCAAGGCAAACATTAGCAGTCACCTACTTGTTTTCGTTTAGATAATATACAGTGCATGTACACTTGTTTGCGCAGTCTAGCATAAGCGAATTTCGTGAAATTATTTGGGCTAGTTTTTCCCCTGCTCTGTATTATTTTTAAAAAGGTAAAACGGGTTCACAGAACCTTTGTTGAAAAGGATCGTAAAATTAAAATGGGCTCGGAGAACGTGAGTAAATTCGGCACTTAATCAAGTCATTAGTTTGGAACTATTTTCTGATTAATTCGTATGGCACGTTAAGGGGATCGATTTTACAAAAATATTCATCTAACGGTTGAAACGAATTTTTACAGTGTAAGCCAATGTATGCAATATCAACATTCTTCTGTTTCGATTCAAAATTCATGCTTACATAAAAATACTGAAGATGCTTCTAGAATTTAAAAGGATACACAACTATATTGACGAAAGAAATACCATCACTATATGGTAAAAATTAGAAAAAATTCCCAAATCCATGCAGTCTATATGCAGCCCGTGTAGATATTGCCTCAGCCCACGTATATCATGACACGTGGCAAGTCTATATTTAGTGGATTTATTTGAATATTTTAAGATATGTATATTTCATCTTCATCTGCAAGGGATGTCCCTTACAAGCGTCGGAAGCTCGGCCGCCCGGTGTCGGAGTTTGCCGTATGCAGGCCGATTGTCGTCGGAGTTGTTTCTATTGTGCCCTATCTTCCGTTGCGATTCCGATTATGTAGTCGGCACTTTGATTTGGTGTTTCGTAGGCCTATGTTTACTGTGTAGGATTGCAAATTATGGATATTTTAAAACTTGTGATAGACCCACATTTTAAAACTGGTGTTCTTAGGCCTATGTTCTTGGAAAACTTTACATAGTGGATTAAAGTTAAAAAAAGTTTCATGGGAAAAAACCAACTTGTATACAAAATGGCCTGGTTTCAACTTGAAACTACAATCAACTGTATTATTGTGTCATCTACTTTACTATACCGTTATAGACAATGCACCACTTCGACCTCTTGCAAGGAAATAGGGTGCTTACACCAACACCAACGTCGAATAACAGCAGTATGAGTATAATTTACGAGCAGACTTCAGAGGAGAGCGAAACTGCAGGCAGCTTGAAGACCGGTTGTATTCAAAATTTGGTTGAGAGTCAAAGAATTGAAGTTCATCTATATTTCTTGAACAACGGTTGGCGGTGATGGTGAATTTTCAGACTTGATGGAAGAAGTCTTCGACTTGATATATGAGCGTGCTACATCTAGCATCATCTCCACCTCTTTCTTGTACTGAAAGGTTTAGATCAACATACTCAAAACAGGTTGCGATAAAATGAATAGAGTGCTGAGAATCACAATTATACCTCGTTGATAGCACCTGATTTAATCTTGGATTGCATCACACACCATTTCTTGAAATGAGCACCTATATATAAAAGGGAGGGTCTCAGTTGCAAGTTTTAAATTCACTTTGGAGAGATGTAAAAGATTTAAATCGATCACAACCATTTATAGACGCACTGATAGCGTAATGAAAGAAGCACAAATTCCAACAAAATAAACTTCGTAAGGACATATTGCTTTGCTTCATGATTTCCCTTTTACAGTTTCCATTCATTTCTGAAATACTACGAATGGCAAATTCACAGCATATTTCTACATGAACATCAAATCAAACTCTAGGCCCCAATGAACACAAGAACAAGTAACAAGCATCAGAGCACGGAATTTATCAACTTAAGAACATAACAGAAACTTAAGCAAGCGAACACTTACCGACTTTTATATTCATGGTGCACGAAGACTCGGAGTTAGACTCTAATGACCATCTACAATGAATCTGATGCAAGAAACATGCGAAAGTAGAATTAAGAGAAAAGGAAAAAGGTATAATGAGAAGAGGATAATAGTTAGCATCCTTCCCTCAAAGTATAAACGAGAAAAACCAGCAACTGATAGTGCTTACCTCAAAGTATGACCCAAATGGAACGTCATGTGCCTGTTGTACAGTCTCAAACACCTGAAGACAAAATATAGTGATATTAATGCTCCACCTGGTAAAAGAACGTCACATAATTGTTTCATCATTTTTGAAGTCTAACGCACCAGTATTTTCTTATCTGGTGATAAAACAGCATGTTGCCATTCTGTCATAGCTGTATCTGGCGGACACATTGGACTGTTGCAGATAGATCTAAATGTAATTTCTCTTACTTGACCATCATATTCATCGGCAGAATGCCACTGACCCATCTGAAAGAGAGCATTAGAGGTAACTTAGAACAATAATGCACGAATCACGTTTGGACTAAATTTAGACACCTCAACATTCAGGAAAATAGGTGAAACTGCTCGCTTCTTATACTCGCAATAGACAGTTCAGAAAAATTACAATAGAAGATTATAATTCCATTCAACCTTCCACGCAGCACAGTGGTGAATATTATTATGACCATTATAGTCAGCGCAATTGGTAATGGTCGAGTCATTTGAGTGTTTAAACAGAAATACGAACAAGAACTCTTTTGTCCTCGACTTATGTATCTCAAATCTTTGTTGTTTTATTTCCCTATTTCTGTTGTAAGAGTATGTATCTGTGTATGAAAGTGATTCACCAAAAGTGTACTGGAATCAAGAAATTTGTTTTAAAACACAATAAAAAAGCACGAGGAATGGTTCAGATGAGTATAAGCAAGTATAAAAAGTGGTACTGAACCAATGAATACGCAAATCCTAGGACATAAATTACTTACTATGAGATTTGAATCCTTGCGGACATTACGGTACTCATTTGTATAGGTGGAATCATCATCTAACAAAAGCTTGAAAAATTGCTCTGCAGTGCACGGAAAAACATCCTGCAAGTCGATACAGAGAAAGGAAAATATAGAATAAATGTGCATCCTGTAAAACAATAAACGAAAAGATTTGAAAAATGAGAAGCAAAAGTACATTGTAAATTTCAGAAACAACTTCCTCCTTGATGAATGGTTGCGACTTTTCAGTCTTAGCCACACTCTGCTCAGAAATCTTGGATTGCCTGTTGCTGCCTCTGATAGAGCTGCTATGGGCACGCAATGCAGACTGTTCCTTTTCCTGTAATGCACAAGAATCAAGTGACAAAGCTACTCAGACACCTCAAACAGGAATAACTAAAAATTATATGCCTAAACGCTAGGATATGCTTGGTTGGGAATTTTTCTCAGTTTTTAGGTTCGGATTTTGAATTAGGAAGCCTATTGAATAATAAGGTCGTCGTGTTTGTTCAATCTATGCATTTATGGCAAGCATCATATATTTTGTCTCTAGTAAATCAAAACCATAAACGTATAGTGTTCTGTTGGAAATTGAGCAAAATAGTTTAGATGCATAAATTTTTTGGATATATCAGGAGAGATTACTCGTCGTTACATTCACATTTCCCAAGCAAAAAGTGACAGGATAGCAAGTTCTACTTATCTTATATTCTGCAATAGAGCATGAAGATGTAACAGAAGTAGAGTTCAAACCTTCTTCTCAGCTTCTACAATGTCATGATAGTTCTTTACTGCACGCTGTAATCCTCTTAGTGCATGATTTCTGTTCCAGAAAGATGCAAATTTGTATCTAACTCTACCTGAAAGAAATGTGCATGAAGTAGAGCAGTGCAGACATCAGCTTCAAGACGAAAGGAAATCTTTTCAATATTGACATGCAACTGATTATAAGTTTTATGTGATAACAGTACTAGGTACTTAGAGGATCAACGAAAGAGTAAGACTAACCATCAGGATTTCCTAAAGGAGGCACACCATGCCCTCCAGCACCCATTCGTAGAATGATTGTAATAGCTGGATTTATAAATGCATGCTGACTCCTCTTTATCTGAGATGGGAAACCAACTATATGAATCATTCAAACATACTACCAGAGACAAGTGAAATGCATTTTTAGTCCATAGGAATCACAGGGTGGCATTTACAGTAAATTACTGCATTTTGAGATTTTATGGGACAAAAGTTCGTCACTTTCACTAAATGCTGCACTAAACCAATAACATTGGTGGCAATTGTAGAACTGTAAAATTAAAAAAATGTGGTGAAGTTACTCTTTTTCTGCCACAAGAAACTTAAATTTGTTGCATTATAATTTTGTTATGGGACTGAAGCTGCTACGCTCTATTCTATGGGCCTAAAAGTGTCATTCAGCAATAACAAGTTCCAGCAAGACAAGAAATGATACAAGCCAGAAAAAAACTGAATCCGGGTGAAAAGGGATAATTCAACAAGGATGATAAAGAAAGTCATACCTCATCTATGTCACCAAAAGGTACCACTACCTAGAAAAGGCAAACACAAAAATAATCAAGAAGCAATAGACGGCAATACAACTTTACAGTAATTAGAGTCAGAACGACACCCACATGGACACAACCTTAGACAGAGGAAAAATAAAGTCAAGCTTATTTCTGAAAGAATCTTCAGAGGGTTTTGAGACAAATAATAATTAGAATGGGACTTTACATGAGCGGATTTCCCATACCCAAAAGTATCAATATTTCATAGAAAAATCAAAATTTCCAGCCTGAGTTCCGTGAAACTGCACACAAGTCTCCAAAAACAAACCAATTTCTTGGAACAAACAAGATCATGTACCAAAATATAAGGTGTTAACCTTCATCTGCTTGGAAAAGACGTTCGAGTGGAAGCAGATATGCCATGCTGATACATACATCCGACCATGGTACAAGAATGATCTCTCAAGTGCACAAGAATAGCTATGTTCCACAACCTGACAAAATAGCAAATATCAGCAAGTAATTCTACCCTAAGTTGTCCAAAAAATTTCCAAGCTTTTGCACACTCAAAAAGAAGAGAAAGACATCATTAATAAAATCTCATTTCTCATAAGCAAGAAATAATGCCTCATCAGGAAGAAGATTAAAAATTGTTTGCAGTGGCCCAGGTTTTTGATGAACAACTGTTGGTCCTTGCTTATCCAAAGGCCTTCTTCGAGGAGGATTACCACCAGTGTAGCCATTCAAACCCCTAAGAAGCAGTAGATTAAACAATTCAGATACCTTACAAAAGGAAAGATCAATGGAAGACAAGTTTGTACAGCATCAAGTTTAACATAGCCAAAACTGCAAAATTGTAAGTTAAAACCGTTCAGTAATTTTCATCCTGATGCATGCAAGTTTTCAGAGCAGTAACAAGAAGCAAACACAAAACCTTAAGAAAGAACAGTGACTGGACATTCATGAGGATAATGTGTTATGTTAATACAGAACATTAATTAAAGATATAACAAAATCAAAGCATATTTTATGTAGAGAATATAGGAAACTTGATCTCCAATCTTTTGACAACATTAAATTCAAAGTCCTTGTCTAATCAAGTGACTTTGTAAATTTAAAGCAAAGGAAGCAAATCTTGCTACAGTGGAAAACATCGGAAAAAAATCCAAGAGATAATAACCTAGGTAGCCAACACAATGCAGCATATACTCAACAGAATGTTACAATGAGCCAAAATTAGAATAGAGAAGTGTTTTGCAAGAAAAGAAATCTACCTAGAAGAATTCATCTGGTGTTTAAGTGTTTTGATATGAAGGCAGACCTGAGAAAAAATATAACTTCTTTTAAACATCAGCTGCAGAAGAGAGTATGAGGGGAAAATACAATAAATGCAATAAAGTTGCAAAACAAGATGTTCTAAAGAACCACAAAGACTATCCATAACAACTAAATACCTGTCCAGATGGACTGTCCAATGTATACCATACAGCACCAGTTTGACCTTCCTGTTCAACTCGGATTACCACCGAACCAAGAACTGCACTTTTCCAAATTATATCCCAATCATAAATTGTCACATTTATCTGCCAATAGATTTTATAAAAGAAATTAGTGCCACTAAGAGTGACTAAAACAAAAGAAGCAGTAAAAGCTCACATGTTCAGAGGAAAAAAAAAGAAAGGAAAAAAAAAGTACTGGAATATAATTGTGTTTTATATTTTGAGTTTGATAGGTAGCTTAAAGTGTTTGCAATATTTCAAGGTCGATGAAACAGAAATGAGTTTCTAAAACATGTGAATATATTTCTAGATTATAATGGTTATGAGATTATGCATTTGGCACCAGTCACTTTTCAACACTTAATTTCAAATCTTAGGCATCCAAGCTTCTGTTTTGAGTTCCTAAACTAGCATTCAACATATACAGCTAAATGCCTGTTCAAAATTCTGCCGTCATAAATTATTTATCAGGGAAAATGATTCAATATATGGAATGATGATTAACAAGGGTAATTGACTAGAAAAGGGAAAAAAAACAAGTTTCTAAGCAACTTGATAACTTGTTTGACAAGAATAACTGCCAGATCATAGAAAGACATAACAATGCACGGCCATACGATGCATCATAATACTTGTTAATTTCTATGCATCATAATAGTATTTGTTAAATGTGTATACATCAGAAGAGTTTTTTAGACATGTAGGTGTTTCCTGTTATACGAAGTTTACTAAAGATAAGCTTCAAGTTGAATTGAGTTGTGCCTTCGAAGTTCTTGAAACAGTCAATAGTTGAGAAAATCAAGAAAGCAATAGTTAGAAAGGTAACATTTATTAGTGCACTGCAATTCTTGATAAAAGCTTGTATTATCTAAATCCAAGAAGCTTCATAAGATACCTCAACAGGAAGTTCATCAACCGAAAAATTGAACTCTTCCCCCCACATGGGATTTCTTGAGCCAGGAACCATAGAACTGAGAAGAATACAAATTCAAATATCACAAATAATTTTCTTTGTGACAAAGACACTATAAATAGAGCAAAACTGTCAACTAGGAAATTCTATAACAACTAAATAGAAATTAGTATACCCACAATCCTCCTGAATAATTATCTGTTTTGGAACAATAAATGACAAATCTTTTTTGCTCACAGACATCTATTTTTAGATTTAATGATTGACATAAATAATAAGCAACCTAAGAAGAAGCTCATGCTCGTATTTTCTGCATCACTCCTAATGTACAGGAGATCACATTTCTCAAAACCAACAGGAGGAAGGAAATGAAAAAAAATAAAAAAATGATGCATATCAAAGTGGGGTACTGATGCCGAAGGCAACAATCAGGCAGGAAATTCAGAAATTATGAATTTCAAAGTTGTCACCCATTGGCCATTACTAGTATCAAATAAATGATGCATGTCAAAGTGAATTGTTATTATATAGTCAAGTTAGCAGCTGTAATAACATGCAGATTTTTTCTTGTCTAGGAGTATCTAGGATGTCAAAGGTGCCAATTGAAATTAATTATGAAATCACCTGAAACGCTTTTCTGACCCACAAGTGATAATTGCATAGGGATCAGACGTTCCATTTAAATTTGCCCCAATAAGATTCTTGGCTGCTAAAAGTTCTACCTGAAAAGAGAGACTTGCTATAGTACAATAACAAATTTCAAGGATGCTCGTTGTACTTGCACTTGCAGTTCAATCAAGAAAAATGAACCAACAGTTACATGAGAGCAACTAAAACAGACACCCAATTAGACTACAATTAAAGGTACCTTAATTAAGAATGCTGAATTAGTTTGAGAGTCTCCTTTAGAAATCATCTACAAAAGAAGTGCAGAACTGCATGTCAAGCAAGCGGAAAATTACTTGAAGAGTACATAATTTATGAAGTGAAAAAAACATAGCAAAATGAATAATAGTCCAACCGAAACAATCACAAATATCTTTGAGAGACTCCAAAGAATACTTATAACAATAACCATAAACTGCAACAAGACTTAGTGGGTAAAACACCCGAAACAAGATTTGGTTAACACATGTAAACAACATTATCTACTGATGACTTTGAATCATATGACCAGCATACTGACAAGTTGTTCTATACAAATGGGGAGTTCGAATTTCAACCCTAACATCCAAGAATTCATCAAAATAACGAGTTTTAAGAAATCAAGGAAGATCACAGGAATCCTTCATCGAGAAAGTAAGTTATATTTGTCAAACCGACACTACCCGATGTACAAAGAGATATCACTTGTATCTATCACATTTTTCAGAAATGTGTTGCATAAGTTGAGTAAGTGATTCAAAGAAACAATAACCCAAAAACAAAGATAACTGGTGTCCAATATTTCATCGATACCAGACATTCAGATACTGATCAGCTGTGTAGCAAATCAACAATGTTGGTTACACTCCATTATCTAAAATCGACTCAACACTACATTACCAATATACAGACCCAAAAAAGGTCGCCATCAAAGCACTAACTTTCAACCCTATAATAAGTAATTTACAACAATCCCTTCGGCTATGATAAACCACTTTTATAAGTAGAAGCAAATTACTGAGATAAGTACAAGATCACAACTTTCAACAATGAATGCAAGGCACTAGACGCAATTCGGTGAATTAATAAAAGAAGAAAAACACCACAAATCACAAGTAAAACTGGCCAATAAAGGAGCACAATTTCCACGAATTCGGTAGTTCAATAGCCGAATTAGCCTTTCTCAGTCCCCAAAACCAGTTGCGCGCCACAAGTCTAGTTAGAACGTACCCCAAACGAAAGAAATTGCACCAGAATGAATCGATCGCACAACACCACAAATCCGTCAACCCAACCCTTTCCCCCCACCCAGAAACAAAAAACACACAAATCAAACTCATACACGATTCCAATTCAGCATAATAACTCCAGAAATGACCTTATCCTTATCTTCAACCATATCCGCACCGCTCCCAGGGCCATCCACAAACCCCCGATCATCCCCGCCGCGGCCGCCGCCGTCGCCGCTGATGGAGAAGAACCAGTAAGCCACGACGACGAACGCCGCCGCCGCCACCGTGACTTGCACCTCCCACCACGACGGCAACAGAAACTCCATCGCGGTCTCCGCCACCATCGTCGCCCCCATGGAACACGAACCGCACCGGACCCCCCACCAACACCGAGGAGAAGAACAACAACGAAGCCACAACCGAACCGATTCCCCAGCCAACGATGCCGGAAACCAACACGCTCAGTATGTGCGGTGTGCGTGCATGATGGTGTAGAGACGGAGAGGCTTGTGTTGTGCGTACGTATAGAGAGAAACAGTCAACGAAGGGAGGGAGAAAACGAGGCAGGGGAGAGAGAGAGAGAGAGTACAAAATATTGAATCAGAAATTTCAAGCAATGGATAATTTATTATGAATCGATTGGAGATGTGAAAAGACCGAAATGGGTCTGAGGGTAGTTAAGGGGCGGTGGAGTGGGTGGGCGTGTAATAAAAGGTTGGGATGGAGGGCTATTTCGGAAGAATGTGAAAAGGGGGCCGATTCGGTTGTTTTCTCTCAGACTAGAGGGACGGACAGAACATTCCGAGGTTATGTCGTAATTATATGTGAGATTTCTATTTTATTTTTGTACAAAAGAAATTCATTTTATTATATTTCTCGAAACATATATTTTCTTGATACGTGAGTGAAAATAACTATAATACGTGCAGCGGGTGCTAGACTTTCGTTAGCGTCGGCTGCCTTGTCCACTATAGACCGGCAATTACTGATGCCGCCCCTTCGTTGGCGATTGGCAGTGGCGGAGCCACATGTAAGTGGTGATGGGCTCAAGCCCACCACCTATCAATTTTTTCTTTTTTTTAATTAGTTCTAAAATTTTTGATTTTCGTTAAAAAAATTCATCGTAAGTCAATGCTAAATGTGCAAAATATAATTCACCGATCAAGCTCACCCTACTGTTAATTCATAGCTCCTCCACTGGTGACGGGAATGGCGCAAATGTGCCATTCTTATGTCCTATGACTGCTATGGCTAACGGTTTTAGTCGTTGGTAATTTCTTCTTTCTTTTATCTAGATTTTTCTGTATAATTAATACTAAATCGATGTCACACATTTTCGATATCAATTTTCTTGCATTTCTTTCATTTTCATCTTTAGTTTCGTAGACTTCTTTCGTTTGTAATTATAATTGCTACAAATGGACCCAAAAGATAGCAATATGTGGTCTAGGTCTTCAAATTTCTTCTAAAATAATCAATTCCTCTCGATTCCAAACGTTTCTATTCTGGCATTTTACTATTGTTTATTCGGATCAGTATCACACTTATTACATATGTAAATTATCACTTTAGTTTATTCCTTTCTTATATTATTAAAGCTTCAAAATAAAATGTAGACATTGTCGGTGGACATGCACCGTTGTGGATGCTCTAAGTACACTATTTTTAGGTGAGACAAATGAAAGACTGCGAATATGAACTCACATTGTTATTCTTCAATGATATTTTTTTTGTCCCATTGAACTTGATACACTTCATTGTTTTATAGTAGTACTTTACAAATATTCAATAAATGTAACACGTTCAGGATGAATGGAGTATGAATTAATTGGTGGAGTGACAACATTTAGAAATTAAAGAGTGAAAACTAAAAATAACTAATCTATTATTTTTTTCTATATATTTCGTTGGTATTATTTATTATTCCTCCTGTCTCATTTCGTTCGACCTACAGAATGAATATTTATAATTTATTCGTCTATGCGCGTGGACTATGTCGCATGCATAAAGAAAGACGTCGTAGTTGAAACGACATTTCAAAATGGGTATGAATTGGAATGAAAAGGGAATATTTTAGTTTTTAATTTTAATTATAATAAGAAGGGTTTAATTCAAGGCAAAAACAAATCAATTCAAATCAAAGGTCAATTAACCATCATTTTCCATCTCCTTATCTTCATAGCACTATAATGAATTCAAGTGCGAAGTAATGACTTCATTTAGGCCAGTTTTTGGGTGAAGCTTGATGGGATTAGACCGATCCGATCATTTTTACTCTTTATAACTACTTCTCAAATCGGGCTTAAGATGCTTAGATCGGGCTCATAGCTAGTCGATGGACTTAGATCGGGCTCACCCTACCCCAATGGATTATGGAAAATTCCAATCGTTAATTAATGCTTTTTAAATCTTTGTCTCATTTCATTCGACCTATATAATGAAAATATACGGTATATGAGTATAAAATAATGAAATAGATTAAACGGTCAGGAAGAAAATAATATGAACATCCTTTTCTCGAGGGGACTATTAATATTCAGTCAAGCCGCCCTATGTAAGGGAAAATAACATGTCTATATTTAATTTTAAGGGAGTATTAAATTAATGCATATCTTTGCTTTCATTTCATCAAATAGTGAAATAAGTTTTATTTGGCTATATGTTGAAAATATAATCTGATTATGGCAATTTCTTGAGATTAATTATATATTAATTATATGCCAACTGCTTTATTATAGCTAATCATATTTAATTGATTGGATTTGCTTTAATCTTATGTGTGGTTGATAAAGACTTTTGTTTTTGAGTTTTTCTTTCTTCTTTTCTCTTCTTTTTTCTTTCTTGCTGGGATAGGTGAGATGGTGGGAAGTTAAAGTTAGATAAGTTCCGACGTAAGAAATAAGAATACAATAATGCTATTTGGCCATAATGTGGCCGGCCACACAACAATATTTTTTATATTTTTTGTAATTTTAAAAATTGTAAATGATAACAATAATTTATTAATTTCATATTTTAATTTAAAAATATTTTTTCCCCAAAAATTACATATTTTTTTCATTTTTTAGGTAAAAAAGGTAAAAAAATACTTTAAAATAGTAAAAATTATCAAATAATTAAAGGATTAATTTTAAAAAATACGTAAAAAATACGGAGTATCACTTTTTGAGTATTTTATATTCTAAAAAAGTTTGGCATAAATATATAAATTACTTGATATTATAAAAAATAAAACAAGTTAAATTATGGCCGGCCACATTATGGCCGAATAGCATCACTCGTAAGAATATATCTCGAATATTGATCGTATGTATCATGAGCCGAAGTGTTTATTGAGTTACAATAATGACAAAATACAATTAAACATCAAATATATTCTGTAAAATATTACATGTTTATGACTAATTTATGATTGATTCATAACAATCGCAAATTATACTCAGATCAATTATATCTAATATTAATTTCTATACTTTTATATGAATCATTCCCTCGATACACATGACAAAAGGTGGTTAGTATTTGTGGTTTTTTTATATGAGAGACTAGTATTTTGATTTACGATATCAAAATTCAAAATGACTACTTTCTGATAATTCCCCAAAGTTTAATACCTATAGTAGTGTATTCAAATGGTTATTTTCGGTGTACGTTATACGAGAAAAATATGTTAATCTAGCTTATACTACTATATTTAAATATATATTTACGACTTTAGCAAAACAATGTCTTCAAATTGAATCGAATTACTGTTAAACAAGCATATGTAATCTTGAATTCTTAATTTCTCAATCCAACTACCGTCAATCCGAGAAGTTTTGCAGAACTGAAGCCATGACAGGGTCTTGGTTCAACCAGACAGTTCGGCTAGTCAGATTCAGTTTTTGAAACACTGTGTGATTAGCAAAACGTTCGATCATATTATACTTCCTATGCAGGTTTGCCATAACCTAAATGCTTTAACTATCAATGCTTTAACCTAAAATGCAAAAAGGAAGAAGAAATGCAGTTTCCAAAAGATAAAATGGAGCTACGAACACAAAAGGATCTACAACCAATCACTAATTAATAAGCCCTAGAAAAATTAATGATTTGCTTTTTGTGAAATTAATATAGTATATGATTAAGTAACGGTAATCCTGTAAAACAGGAGATTTGCCCTTTGATAATAATGTAATTTAGGATTTCTGCACTTCCTTTTGGGATCATTTCTTCAACACCACTAACAAACCATAATCATTATGCCTTCCATTACTACTCCGATTCTCCCTCCGTCTCATTTAATTTGATCGTTTTACATTAATCGATAAATTATCGACTTAATGTATATTGTACGTTTTTCTTACTGTTATAACTATGCGTAGAATAAAAGATTGAATAAAAGCATTACTAATTCTTAATTGAATAATCGATGTACGTAATAGAAATAGTTAGGCAAATCGAAGTTCCCAAGGAAGGAAAATAAAATAAAATAAAATCAATTGTATAATAAATTAATTTAGAGTCCAAGTTGCTTCGATCATTTAATAGCAGCCTTTTATGACACATATGTATAAGTGTACCAACCTTGTTACATGCTCATAATCATGACATTATAGTATGTTTATAATCATTACAAAAAATGGTTAATTCTTTTTTTTTATACTCCCTCCGTCCTCCATTTAGTGACGGAGGGAGTATGGGCACGAGTTTTTTCGCATTTTATGGTATAATAATAAATTAATGTGTTAAAGTGTTAAAGTGGAATAATTGTGGGTCCATTTGAATTGTTTAATAGTATTAAAATGTTAAAATAATAAAAAGTAGATGTATAAAGTGTTAAAGTGTTAAAGTGATTGTGGGGTCTACGTCCAAAAATGGAAATTGTCAGTAAATGGAGGACGTCCCAATATAGTAATAACGTCACTAAATGGAGGACGGAGGGAGTATATAGTTTTGAAGAGGCAAACACGTGAACCTTCCAGCGGTAAGACTAAGAGGTCGGCGTTTCGAGATATTTTGTGTGTGTATATGGATGTGTGGGTTTTGTTTGCTAATTAGAAAAAAAAAAAAAAAAAAAGAAAAAAAAGAGTATTTGTTCAATATAATGAACTAATTAAGGAGTGTATACTCCTTAATTAATACTCCTAGTATTTTTAGTAGTATTCATTCATTGATGTTTTAAAAAATATAAAAGTATAAAAATTATTAGCAATAACAAAAAAAAAAAAAAAAAAAACCTATGTCCCATTAAATTGTAGGTGTTTTTATATTTTATACCTCATATATAATTGAGAAACGCCTACAATTTGTTAGGACGGAGTAAATTAGTAAGTTAAATGAGTTAGGAAAGAACATACTGTGTGAAATTTTTACTTTAGGTTTGAAAATTTGAATGAGCAAATGGTGTAATAAGTTGATGGGATTCAATCAGTTGGAATCATTTATGCCAAAGCAAAAGCAGTGCAACTAGTAAAGTAAGCTTATAAAAAATATTTAACAAAATTAAAGATATCGCATTGCCAACCAATGTTTCTGTCAAAAAGGTTTCATTATTCACTCTCTCCTCTCTCCCCCTCTCTCTCTAGCTCTCTTCTTCTTCTTCAACAAATGTCCATCTCAAGTCCCTTTCCCCATCTCTCTCCCACTCACTTTCATCTTCTTTGTTCATGCAAGATCCCAAGAACTCACACACAAGGTATTCTCTCTCTCTCTCTCTCTCTCTCTCTCTCTCTCTGTGTGTGTGTGTGTGTGTGTGTTAGTGTATGAATAAATTTGATGAGTGCTGCACTTGTGCATGATGTGGAGGTAATTTAGAGAGTTGATAGTTCAAATCGATTCCCATAAATTAGGCAAGCTCTATAATAATGCTGATCGTTTGCTGAGGATTATTCCATCTATTTGATCAAGTCTTGTAAGTTTTATACTCCTTCCCCCCGTCCCACTTAATAATGATCGTTTCCTAAATACACACGCGTGAGATATAAAATATAAAATCACTAGCTATTCGATTGGACAGAGGGAATACGAAAATAATTTAGATTTTTGTTTTCATTCATTCACTAGTATGTATAGTAGAGGAGAATTACTAGGCATGTATTTACAAATTCAAGAAATTTGGATCCACACCCCTTTAGAGATGTAGGCTTTGCTAAAATCAGTGGATAAAAAAAATGGGCCTTTTGGGACAAAAAAATGGGCCTAATCATTTCCAATTTTTAGTTACCAAAAACAGTCACCATTTTTTTCAAGAAAAATGTATTTTCCAAAAAAAAAAAAAAGGAAAAAAAATAGTGGAGATGATGGGAATTGAACCCTATATCATTTTCCAAGTTTGAAATGCTCTACCATTTGACATCCCCTTGTTAGTAAAGATTGCGCATATTATTTAATTTAATCAAATATGTAATGTGGGAAAGCCGAATGCCTTCGTGTGCGTGTGTTGGTCTAACGGTAGGAGTTACGTTTCATGATCAAAGGTTTTGAGTTCGAGTTCTTTGTGGCACGACCTTTAAATTTACTGCTATTCGTTTCAAATAAAAAAAAAAGTTCAATCAAACACATTTGTGAATAACAATATTATTTGCGGCGGAATCATAAGTTTTCATTCGATTGAACTTTGGTCAATAGAAGGAGAATTGCTTCTTATTTTCTGTTTATTTAATTATTAAATAAATTGTGTAGCTACTATATTAACGATGTTTTCCAATCATTATATATTTAATTATATTAAAATAATTGCATTTCACAAATTTTAGTACAAAACAACAAAAATTTTGTATATAAAAAATTATATCTATATATAGTGTGTGGATCGGGTTTCCGCCTACACTAGCCTCCAAATCCGTCATCGAAGATTATGTGGCAAAATGTATAGATATGATTCAAAGTAATTAAATGAATACGAAATGTAACATAAGAATGTAAACGGGTCGAGAAATTTACATTGAACCGATCCCAATTCTCTCTCTCTCTCTTTTTTTTTTTTTTAATATATGTTTATAGGAAGCCTTGGTACCAGAGAGCAATAGAGATGGCCACACTATGGAAACCCTTCCTCCCAAAACCTCCCAAAAACCCTACAAGACCCCACGACATTTTCTGCAAATCGTTCTCGAAGTCGAACGATGTAACCACGACGACGACCTCCGCCACGAGGAGGCTGAGGAAATGCAAATCCCTAAGGGTGGCCACCTCCTTCACCCGGGTCTGCCTCTGCGCCCCGATCTCTTCCTACACCGAGGTTTTCCAGGCCGACGTCCCGCCCCGCAGGAGCTACAGCTACCCCCGGTCGAAGGCGATGGGGCCCGCCGCGCCCTCGGAGATGATCAGGAGCAGCCCTAGCGCGAGGATGAGCGTGGAAGGGAGGAAGATATTCCGGGGGAAGTCGTTGAACGACGACGTGCTGATGAGGAGGTTCGTGGTGGAGGAGGAGGAGGCGATGATGAAGGTGAGGAGGAGGAATGAGATGGAGATTATAAGGAGGAGGAGTTGCATGAGGAGGAAGAAGATTGGCCCTAGCCCTTTGAGCAGGATGGTGGTGGCGGAGGAGGAAGAAGATGGGGAATTATATTGATTAATTAGGTTTTATTTATTTTCTTTTGGGTTTGATCAGGTTGTTTTTCGACGCGTTTATGTGTTGTATCTCGTGTTTTACTATCGACGATGCATGTTATTAACGTAAGATCGAGTATGATAATGTATTGGATGACGTGTATTGATGAAGTGAAACGTAAAACAAGATTATTTTTAATTATGGGACGATTGCAATATTGAATTAGTGAGTTATACCTTCATGTCTTTGCATGAAGTGCAGTTTAGTTCGCGTAAAACGTTTTACCTCTCCCGTTAAGAGATCGGGGGAATAGAATCTCCACAAAGCAAAAATGGTCGTATTAAGAGGTCGTACTACAACGCTGTTGAAGATGATGGTTCTGGAGTTTGAAGAATACATTCTGGCGCGAAGCTATTGAAGAAGAAGGAGTTTTGTTATTTCATAGTTTTATGTTCTCTCGAGGATTCAAACCTAATATCTATCTATTTTCCGTTTAAATTGTTGTCGTTGGATTAGAGTACACGTGTAGGGCGTGGATTATGTCTGCTTTAGGGTTAAGAAGTCGTGCTTTTTCTGGCTCACGCTTTTGTCTAGTGAAGTAGTATAAATATGTAATGGAACAGTACGCAGCTGCATGATTTTCTGCTTTACCAAAAATTTCTCCAAGATTCAGTTTTTATTCTTCCATTTCCATACAAAACGAGCTTCCAAACACCATATTTCTTCATGGTATCTATGAGCCAGGTTAGATCTTAGCTAAAAATGACGAAACATAACCAGCAAGAAACACCTACTCCAGAACAGAAGCCAAAGAAGCATGATTCTGCATCTTCAGATGATGAAGATGATGTCGTTGATCCCATTCTCAAGCTCAAACGTCGACAAATTGAGGAGATTCTGACTCTACCAGCTGCTGATCATCCCGGGATGGCTTTGGTAACTGCTCCTTTAACTGGATCTAACTTTCTAAATTGGAGTAGGTCTATTAAGAGAGGTTTAGCAGCTCGTAGCAAACTAGAATTTATAGATGGAACTTTTATGGAGCCTGATGAGGATTCTAAGTATTATAAACGCTGGGTTAAAGTTGATTACATGGTTTGCAACTGGATAAACAACTCTATCTGCAAGGAATTAGTGAACTCTTTTAATCATATTGAGGGATCTTATAAGCTATGGAATGCTTTGAACCAACGTTTTGGTGGATCTAATGGTCCAAAAATTCTGAAGTTACAGAGAGAAATTTTCCATTTCACTCAAGGATCTTTGAATGTTATGTTGTATTTCAACCATCTGAATGCTCTTTGGGATGAAATGGACATGCTACACAAACCTTTACACTGCACTTGCACAGCAAAGTCTTTGATGGATAAGAGGCAGGATGAGCAGAGGTTGCTTACTTTTCTCATTGGGCTGAATGATGAGTATGATGCCACAAGAACTCAGATAATGTTGCTGAAACCTCTTCCTAGCCTTGATGATGCATATTCCATGATCATTCAAGTGGAGGATCAAAGACAATTGAAAGATGGATCTCATGAGCCCAGAAATCTAATGGCAATGACAGTGGGAACACATCAAAACTATGGAGCTCAAAATACTGGACAACAATAGTTTTATGATGGAGCAAAGCCCCCATTTCAAAAACAGGGACAGAGTAACAATGCAGGGCAAGGGGGTTACAAGAAAAGGATTAGCAAAGAAGACAAGAAGAAGCTGAAGTGTACCCACTGCCAAGGAATGGGACACAGTGTGGATGAATGTTTCAAACTACATGGTGTTCCAGAATGGTTTGTTAAACTTAAAGAAGGGAAAGGACCCCAATCCAGAGCAAATTTTGCTGAAGCTAAAGCTTCTACAGAAGGATATAATGCAGCTCATGGTGATCAAAGAGAGCAATCTACTGATATGAGTAAACTGATTCAAACAGAAATTGCAAAGTGTATGGGGAACTTTATGCAACATCAAGCAGGCTCTTCTTCCTCAAAGAGTGATGCAAATTTTGTCCATGATCAACCACCAAAGCCAAACCCCTTCGATGGCCACTATGCCTTTGCAGTCATGCCTAGTATGCAAGCAGAAGAGTGGATTATAGATTCAGGGGCCAGTTCTCATATCTGCTGTTCCTCTGATTTGCTTCACACCATATACAGATTGCAGAGACCTGCAACTATATTCTTACCAGATGGGTCTTCCAGAACAGTCACTTATGCAGGCAAGGCCAGAATCAACAAGGATATGGTGCTCAATAATGTCTTGTTTGTACCAGGTTTTACCCATAATCTTCTCTCTATATCTCAGTTGATCAAGACTGCTGATGTAAAGTGCACTTTTCTCCCTACACACTGTTTGTTTCAGAAAAGTATTAATGATGAAGTGATTGGGATAGGGAGAATGAAGGATAATCTGTATCTTATTGATTCTCTACATGAGGATTATTACTATAGCTTCTTAAGCTCTGGTAAGATGACAGCACAGGAATGGCATGTTCATCTTGGTCATCCATCCATTACAGCAATGAAACATATGCATATGGATGAGACTCCTTTTAGCACAGAAGATTTAAAGGATGTACAACACTGTGAGGTCTGCTACAAGGCTAAACAAACAAGGGAACCATTCCCTATCTTGAACAGAAGATTCTCTACTCTGTTTGAAATGGTACATATGGATCTGTGGGGCCCCTATGCAGAGTACAACATATGCAATACAAGGTATGTTCTCACCTTGGTAGAGGATCATAGCAGAACAATCTGGACATATTTAGTTCAGACCAAAGATCAAGTGCATGACATTCTTGTGGGATTCATCAATATGATCCACACACACTTTGAGAAGAGGATTCACTATTTTAGATCAGATCATGGAACAGAGTTCTTGAATAGAAGAGTGGCAAAGCTGTTTACAGACAATGGGATACTTCATCAGTTATCTTGTGTTTACACTCCACAGCAGAATGGGATAGTGGAGAGAAGACATAGAACTCTGCTCAACACTGCTAGAGCACTCATGTTTCAGAGTGGATTGCCAATCAAATTTTGGCCATATTCCATCCTCACAGCTACTTGGTTGATAAACAGGACACCTTCTGAAGTCTTGGACTGGACTACACCTTTTGAGGTCCTCACATCCACACCTGTTGATTATGGTATGCTCAAACCTTTTGGGTGTTTAGCTTATGCTGCAAATATTTCACCAACTAGAGGAAAATTTGATGCTAGAAGTTTAAAGTGTGTTTTTCTTGGCTTTGATTCTTGTCACAAAGGGTACATTCTTTTTGATTTGGATACTGAGCATATCCTGATTAGCAGAGATGTTAAATTCATCCCTTCCACATTTCCTTTTCTTACTCCAGCTCCTAACATTAACTCAGAGCCTTCATTATCACTTCCTGCAGTTCCTATCCCACAAGGCTCCATTCCACCACCTACATCACATGCAGAATTCCCCATGGATTCCTCCTCTGTTGAAGTTAATGCTCCTCATCTTGAAACCGTCTCACCTTCTGTTTCCACACCCTCTTCTGTTGAGGAGATTGCTCCTCTCAGAAGAAGTACTAGAATTGTTCAAGCTCCAGTGTGGATGAAGGACTATGTGGGAAATGTCACCATTCCTTCTGTTTTCTCCCCTACAAACAGCATTACACCTCCTACCTTCCCATACATCATTAACCCTTCTCTTTCTAAGCCGCATATAGAGTTCTTGTTTAATCTAACCATGATTGCTGAGCCTACTTCTTATAAAGCTGCATGCAAATACCCAGAATGGGTAGATGCTATGTCAGCAGAACTTACTGCCCTGGAGAAGAACAAAACTTGGGAAATTGTGGATCTCCCTCCATCCAAACGGGCAATTGGATGCAAGTGGGTGTATAAGCTGGAGCTTAACTCAGATGGTTCTGTTGAAAGGTGTAAGGCTCGGTTAGTTGCTAAAGGTTACAATCAGGAGGAAGGTATTGACTACACTGAGGTATTCTCTCCAGTAGCTAATCTGGTTACTGTGAGGCTCTTTATTGCCATGGCTACTGCTCATCAATGTCCCCTACACCAGCTGGATATTAACAATGCATTCTTACATGGTCATTTGCATGAGGATATCTACATGACAATCCCACAGGGCTTACACATCACACAGCCAGGGAAGGTTTGCAAACTGCTCAAAAGTCTCTATGGTCTCAAACAGGCCTCAAGAGAATGGAACACAGAGTTCACCCATCAACTTAACTCTTTTGGTTTGGTCTCCTCAGTCCATGATCCATGCCTCTTTACTATGGGACATGGTGACTCTTTCTTATGCTTGATAGTATATGTTGATGATATTTTGATTAGTGGTCCATCTTTGGTCTTGATTGACAAGTTTAAGCACTTTCTTCATTCTACTTTCACTATCAAAGACTTGGGTCCAGCAAAGTTTTTTCTTGGAATGGAAATAACAAGATGTGAAGATGGCACCTCTTTAAATCAGAGAAAGTATATCTTGGAGATACTATCCAGTAATGGGATGCTGTGTGCCAAATCTGCTGCCACTCCTCTGCCTCCTGGTCTTGTTCTCACTCAAGGGAATGAAGAACCTCTCAAGCAGCCTGATACATATCGTCGTTTGGTGGGGCAATTGCTTTATCTCAACCTCACCCGACCGGACATCACTCACGCAGCTCAACAGCTTAGCCAATTCATGGCTTCTCCTACTATGGTGCATTGGAATGCAGCTCTGCATGTGCTCCGTTATCTAAAGAGTTGTCCTTCTCTTGGTGTATTCTACCCTTCTCGTTTGGACTTCCATCTCAGTGGGTATTCAGATGCAGATTGGGGATCTTGTCACGACTCCAGGAAGTCTTTAACAGGTTTCTGCATCTATTTAGGTTCTGCTCTAATTTCTTGGAAGTGCAAGAAACAAAATACAGTCTCCTCCTCCACTGCTGAAGCTGAATACAGGGCTTTGGCTACAACTACTCGGGAGCTTGCTTGGATTCATGCCCTTTTACAGGTTTTCCATGTCACTGCTCCTACACCTATTCCTCTTCACTGTGACAACAAGGCAGCAATTCAAATCACCAAGAACCCAGTTTTCCATGAGAAAACCAAACACATCGATATTGACTGCCATGTTGTTCGTGAGAAATATTCTGCAGGTTTTCTTACTCCCTTGGGTATTTCCTCTGCAAATCAGCTTGCTGATTTTTTCACCAAACCTTTGGCTAGTCCTAGGTTTCGTGATCTCCTCTGCAAGATGGGCGTGCTAGACATCCACCACTTCCATCTTGAGGGGGGATGTTGAAGATGATGGTTCTAGAGTTTGAAGAATACATTCTGGCGCGAAGCAATTGAAGAAGAAGGAGTTTTGTTATTTCATAGTTTTATGTTCTCTCGAGGATTCGAACCTAATATCTATCTATTTTTCGTTTAAATTGTTGTCGTTGGATTAGAGTACACGTGTAGGGCGTGGATTATGTCTGCTTTAGGGTTAAGAAGTCGTGCTTTTTCTGGCTCACGCTTTTGTCTAGTGAAGTAGTATAAATATGTAATGGAACAGTACGCAGCTGCATGATTTTCTGCTTTACCAAACTTTTCTCCAAGATTCAGTTTTTATTCTTCCATTTCCATACAAAACGAGCTTCCAAACACCATATTTCTTCAAACGCAAACTAAATTCCGAAGCAAAAATTATAGTAAATTAACAGAAAATGTATTCCGTCGTATAATTATAATCCCTCCATCCGTGGTCTAAAATTTATATCAAGTAGAACAATATAATATATCGAATACGACTAAACTTTAACTTAACATCTACTTTTAAATAAAAATGGATATCGAAAGATGGTAAATGTGCAGATTAATTATAGGCGGAGGTAGTATTCCGAGCATATATCTACCTTGTCCTTATTCATTAATTGTGTACAAAAAAATAAAATAAAAAATCCAATAATCATAAAATTAATTAGGTGAACCAAATTAAAGAATTAGGTGAGTAACAACATTAGGCATACAAGTATATATAGATTATTACATTAATTCTACTTTAGCTTATACGCCACCCTATGTCGGAAAATAGACATGTATATTTTCAGATTGTGATATATATCCAATACTAATATTGGTGGTTAATCATCAAACTGTCAGTGTCAGTTTAATTATTTTTTTCCTCCCAAATACTCTATTCTAATGATGAGACGAAAGAGGCCAAATAAAAATAAACGGAGATAATAATATATTGTACATGGCTGTCTCCATATTAAGTCAAAATATTTTAAAATGGTGGTTATATAATCAAATGATTCAATCTCATTTTTCGTTATACTTAATTGTTGATTAAGTACTTTGCCTAAATATTATTTCAACATCTTTGTCTCGTGAGAAATTAATTACCCTAATTTCCTAATTATGTGCTTCAGATTTGCGGATTTATAGTGGCAAATTCGTTTTATTTATAATTAAAGACAAAAAATTAACTAAAGTATAGCTTTAAAAAAAATGGATTAAATCACATGATGATTGAAATATGGTCCATAAGTTAATTGTCAAGTAACATATGTGGGATTAATGACTGATACCAAAAATTACATGTTCGAAGTCTTTCTTTCTTTCTTTTTTCCCCCTTTTTTTAGTGTTGAATTTATAATCTAAAGCAACCAATCAAAACTCTTCTTGCCAATTATTTCAAAAACTTTTTTCAATTCATAATTTCTCTCACATTATTTAAAAAATGCCATTATTTTATATTTTTAAAAAATGCTGCCTTTAAAGAAAATGAACTAGTATTATACTTTTTTTTAATTGTTAATTTTGAAATTATTTGAAATTGGATTGTAGCTAGGAAAAAAAAATACACACATGCAATATTTATTTGGATTATGATATTCGGCCATAATTTACCCTTTTAATTTCCTTTTAATATCAAATAATTTATATATTTATGTTCAAAAAATTTATATTATAAACAACTCAAAAAACAATATTTAATAATTTTGGCTATTTATGGAAACCATATACCTAAGGGAACAAAGAAATGAAAAGAAGTGTGAGTGAATAAGGTACAGACATGTGATAAAAGGGTAACAATGAAAGAGCCAACTCTATGAAATCTACGGCACAATAAACTTGTAAGGAAAAAAACTCTTGCAAAATTGAAAATGGACCACACAATTTAGGGAAGAACAAAAGGGAAAAGGTAAAGTCTTATGCTACTTACCGATTAGATTTAATTATCGACGTGACATTGCTACGATGGAGTTATATCTCATATTAATACAACTCGATTGATAAAATAAAAAAGTTAATGCAGACTTCTACGTCTAGCAAATCGATTAAATATATTAACTTTTTCTAACATATATCATCGTCACGTCAATATTGGATACCTGAAGTGTTAACTATAATGGACATTGGAAAAGTAATCTAATAAAGAAATGAATTCCTTTTTGCTTTTGTTTAAAGATGGTTAATTTACAATTCATATCTTTGTCCCTCTACATAGATAACAAAGGATATTAAGATGATGCTTTAAAGAAAATAAAACGAGAGAGAGAGAGATGGAGCCATAACTAATTTCATTAAATATTGTTAGTGGAAGGTGGGATGGGAAATATTGCTTTTCAAATAGTCTTAATATTAAAGAAAAGTTAGTTGAGTTGAAGCTCACCAAATAAGCCATTGAGTACAAAAGTGGCCAACTTCATTTTGTTTAAATTTCTTTTGATCATCACTCTAAACTTTTGCAAATTCATTTTCCAAAAATTTTAAAAAAAAGGGTAAAATTATTTCTAATGTTCATTAAATCTAGCTTAATTATCAAAATATTTCAAGCAAGTAAATTTAATCTGTAATTTGTAGTTTAATTTGAAAATTGAAGTAAAGGTCGGGACATCTCAGATCAATCGGCTTGTTTTCTAAATGAAAAGAGTTAGCCATTTCTTTTTGATGCAAATCCCTTACTTTTCACTTTTATGATCGCGTAAGATCCCATATTGAAATAAAATAAGTCAATACATTTGGGACGGAACGGAGGGAGTATTTCCACATTTCTTGAAATTAAAATTTACTTTTGCATTTATATTTTATAGATAATAAAATGAAAGGTATAAAGTAGTTATTTTATTCCTCAAGTAATACCACCTGTAGGTCAGTTTCTTGGTTGCAGAAAGTAAAAAATAAGCATATTATACCTTTCACCATCATCATCAATCATCATGATTCCACAAGAGGGGGGAGAGAGAGAGAGAGAGGAAGCAAAAGTTGAGAGACAAGGGGGGGAAAGAGAAAGATAAAGTTGCAAGTATTTTGCAAGCAAGAATCTAACTCTAAAGCTCAGAATTCAACATTCAACAACACACACATACACACATTCTGAGGTAGAAAAACTTGTACACATAGTTGGAAAAAGACTCTGATTACTACAAAGGGAAGAAGCATGCTGTTATTGCACACTAAGAAAGAGGATGGTTAGAGGGCTAGAGAGAGAGAGCTACCCTAGAGAGAGAGAAGGAGAGAGTTCAGTTTTCTGGAAGGATTCTGAAGGTTGGAGGAATATACACTAGTTTATAAGGTAAAGAATTCCCTTTTAAATGCATGCAGTGATGATGCACATGATCTCTTGGGATTAGGCCTCTTCTGCCTTCATATTATGATAATGTATGTTTTTTTATCCTTTTTTTTTTTTTTTTTTTTTAATTTCATTTCATTTGCTGTTAGTGGAATTCTGATTTCTGGTTCTCTTAGTTCCTTTACTGATTTGTAATCTCTCTCTCTCTCTCTCTCTCTCTCTGGAGATTATGATCTTGTCTTAGATCTTGATTAGTTTTTTTGGGAAATTTAAGACTGGGGAAAATGAGAGATCAACTGTGAAACATAACTAATCTTTGTCTCTTTCCCACCTCAACTACTAGAATTTGGTTTGAATTCTTTTCCTTTTCTCATAATGTTACAAAATATTACAAATTGTTTTTCATAATTTATTTATTTTTTGCATTATGTATTGTATACTGTCTCTGAGGTTTCTTAGATCTCTCCTTTTCTGTTCTTTTCTCTGTTTGTTTTTTCTTTTGCTTGAATATTCCATTTGCATAGTACTTGGAATTGAAAAGAAATTGAAATTGTATGCTTTTCTTGTGTTCTTTTGCTGCATCATGAATAAGATTGTCAGTACATAGAACTAAGAATGGCTAATGTGATGTGCATTTGTGTAGGGAGAAAGAGTAATGCTGAGAAGATGGGAAAGAAGGGAAGCTGGTTTTCGACAATCAAGCGAGTTTTCGTGCACGACTCAAAGGATAAGCCATCACTCTATGTAACAAAACTGTCCTTAATTTTCATATAGTTATATAACAAGTTTTTCATTCTATTCGTCTTACCATCTCAAGATCTTTGCATTTGATCCATTGTTCTCTATTGGATGTGCGGTTTCTTTGCTCCCGTCTCCCTCTTCTCTCCTTTAGCTGACATACTTTGTTAACAGCAGCATCATATCTTTGCTGGTTTCTATAAGTATGTGGTTTTGAAGGTTTAGGTATAAGTTAGGATAAGCTTTGATTCGTATGTGTGACTTCTTCGCCTTTGCCTCCCTCTTCGCTCCTTCGTTTGCTGTTAACATTTTGCTTAAATCTTTGGAATACCATCATAGTAAACAATCTGTGTTTCTTGTTGTTTGAATGGTGAAGTTCATAACACTTTTTTGCAACAAAAAAATAACAAAATGAATTAATTATGTAGGGATTAGACAAGAGAAGCAGCAAGGAAAAGAAGAAGGCAGGTAAGGGAATTCTACAGCATGGTGAAACCAAATCATTCATTCCAAGATTCCGGGAGACGAGCAGCATTGAGAAGATATTAGGCGAAGCTGATCAGCTCCTCGTCCGGCTCCCCGAATCCTCTGCAGAGACGAAGAAGATCCCAAGGGCTGCTTCGCCTCCGACTACTTCTTATAGGGCTACTTCCCCTACTTATAATGTTGCTTCTCAAAGGATTTCTTCTGCTAGGTTTAGTTCTCCGAGGCCTCCTTCCCCGAGGGCAGCTCTTCCCCCGGCTCTGACCCCGGAGGCGAGCCGATGGGAAGTCAGGTACGTGCAGAGGCCGGAGATGACTGTGAGGAACCAGCACCGGTCTGCGACTATAATCCAAGCTGCATTTCGAGGTTACTTGGTATGAGTGCTTATCGTTGCTTTATGTATTGTGATGATGACGGATTAGTACCGAATAAGTATCAAATCTAGGATAAGTTCACTTTTCCGGTACCGGTTTTTGGTACCTGAAAAGTCGTTTTGGCAGCTAGAGATCTGCTGCCAAAACGACTTCTAGTACCGGAAAAGTGGGCTTGCCCTAGATTTGAATATGAACACGGATACTAATCCGTCGCTAGTCTCTTGATTTATAGCTAACACGAAAGAAAATTGCAGGCGAGGCGAAATTTCAGAGCTCTGAGAGGCCTAGTGAGGCTTCAAGCAGTGGTGAGGAGCTCGAATGCTGAAAGACAGACACTGAATGCCATGAAACAGATGCAGCTTCTCGTAAGAGTTCAGACACAAATCCAGTCGAGGCGCGTGCAGATGCTCGAGAACCAGCACCAAGCGTACAACAACGGCAAAGAGATGGAGAATGACTTGAGCAAGTGGTCCTTGAACCAATTGGTATCATTTCTGTCTGATGTTTCATTTCTTCGAGAATCTTCGATTTCTTGGCTTCTGATGCACTCCGTTTGATCAAAATTTGTGTCGTTTTTAGCACGAGGCGGGGTATAGTAGCGGAGATTGGGATGATAGCACACTAACAAAAGAGGAGATAGAAGAAAGGATAAGAAAGAAATACGAAGCAGTCATGAAAAGAGAGAGAGCCATGGCCTATGCATACTCACACCAGGTAAACGGAATCCCATCTTCGTCTTTAGACATATCGATGTTTTTAACTTCGACACCATATTACAAATATGCAAAAAAATTGTAAAATTCAAAAAACCAACTTCAAATGCCTACCTACATACTAAGTATGAGTTATTATGATATGGTCCATTTTCGTTGCAGATGACTTATCGATGTTTTTAACTTCTAGGTCAATTGTAAAATATGTAAAAAAATTGAAAAAAATGAAAAAACCATCTATAAATGCTAATCTATATGTAGTAAGTATGAATTAGCATGATCTAACCTAATTTCCTAACATAGCTCCCTCAATTTACATTATGTTGTCATCTCTCGTTGCCAGTTATGGAAGGCTAATCCGAGATCCGTGCAAGCGGCTCCGGACATCCGGTCCAACGGCCTCCCCTGGTGGTGGAACTGGCTCGAACGCCAGCTTCCGCCAGCAACGGGGGTCGATCCTCCTATACACAACATGAAAAAGAATATAACCCTGACTCCTCCGAGGCCGGCCTCAGAGCACCGGACGAGGCCTGAGCCTCCCCGCTCGAGCAGGATCGTGCGCGGGAACTTTGCTCCAGAGAGCCACGAGGCCATCACTACTCCGCTATCCACAAAGTCCATGATACCTTCTAGGAGCAGAATATACAACACGGCGAGCAAGACTCCGGTGAGAGACGTCGACAACGACAGCCTCTCGACGTGCCCTCCTTACGGTACTCCGAACTACATGACGCCTACGGCTTCGGCCAAGGCGAAGGCGAGGGCGAGCAGCAACCCGAAGGAGAGGCAGGTCGAGGCACCGGCGAACGAGACGTCGAAGAGGCGGTTCTCGTTCTCTCTGACGTCGAACATTGGGGCTTTCAAGTGGAACAAAGGCTCCGGTAAGGATGCAGCTGCTGCTCAGAAGGTGACGGAGAAGCAGATTTCTTCGCATTTTCGCGGCGATTTGAGCATCGATTCGACAGTTTCGATGCCGGCTACCGTTGGGAGGAGGACTTTCAACAGATTTGTGTGATGTTTGGCGATTCTTTTGTGGATTTGTTTGTGTAATTTGTGATGTTTTTTCTTCTTTTTTTCATTTGCAATTTGTTTGAGGGTGCATGAATGCATGAGAGTATGAGTGAGGATACTTGTGTTACTATACAGTTATGTGAAATAATTGAGAGATTTCATTTGTCATTTTTCTTATTGTCTGTGTATTAATTTGCATAAGTGTACAAATGGAAATACGAAGACTTAAGTAGATTGTGAACTGCGATCTCTATAATTTCTCTCATTCTTCGTCTCTTCAACTTGATGCTTGAAAAATCAACACAACAAAATCGGAAAAAAGGATCCCAAGTGTTTTTTAAAATTAAAACAAAAATTTCTATTTAAGTTTATTTTGAATCAATTCAACACCCCTATTGCCTATTAGCGGCCCCAAGTTGGAAACAATTACATATATTATTTCACTTATCGTTAATTAAATCTATTCTGATATAATCTTCATTGCATATTAATATATTGGTTCACTATTTATTTTGCTTTGATATAAGTCTATTTTTTTTTAAAGCTTTACAACATAAATTCTAAAGATCGTCCTACGGGGACTCGAACTCGAGACCTTTTAGGTCCGATACGTTAATCATAATTCCCTATTACTAGACAAACACACACTCTCTTTCAATTTTTAGTTTAAGCCTTAAGGCTACACGAGAAAATAATAGATTAATAAATCGTGACGTGCAAGGAATAGAGGCGTAATAGTTTAAACTTTAACATGAGTTGTGAAATAAATTAACGAAGAGAAGACGAGTGAGGAGTCATTTCATGCAGTGGAAGTGGAATAACCGAATAAGGGTACCAATTGTGTTTTAAGTTTCGAGTATGAGTTATTACGTGACGCGATTTTTAAATTTTTTGAGATTTTTTTTTTCAATATGATATCTAAGACGAGGGTGTTTAGTATTTAAAAAGTGTATTATGTTTATAAAATAAATGTTAGTTTATGTATTTAAAGATTGTAATGTTAAATATAGATATAATTAGTGGAAATAAAAATCATGTGTAATTTTTTTTTGACAAAGACTTGTGTGTGGCCGGCCGCATGGTGCGGCCGGATTAAAATTGGCACTTTTGTTTATAAAGATTGACACTTTGAAATATTGACACTTTTGTTTACAAAGATTGACACTTTTGAAACATTGACACTTTTATTCATAATAATTGGCACATTATTAACGTATTTTTCTTAAAAGTGCCAATTATTATGAATAAAAGTGCCAATGTTTTAAAAGTGTCAATCTTTGTAAACAAAAGTGCCAATGTTTCAAAGTGCCAATCTTCATAAACAAAAGTGTCAATCTTAATCCGGCCTCACGGTGAGGCCGGCCTCACAGGAGTGTGCCCCTTTTTTTTCACTGGAATTAATTAAATTAATTACCCGTACTTTATTTCTGATTAATATTTTTTTTGCATTTTATCATTGCTACCACACAATTGATATTTCTCCTCATATTGGACTAGCAACATTTTTTACTGAAATTAATCACGTTTACTAATTTTTTTTCACTTAAATTATTATTATTATTGAAAAAAAAAAATTAATTAGGGAATGTTAATTGCAATAAGGGAATAACTAATTGTACTTTAATTTTCTTAATTATTTCCCAAAACAAAAAAGATGATATTATTTGTAAGTAATCAATAAAACAAATAGTGTTAGGATCTTCTAAGCGGAAAAAGTATATAACACTATACCGTAAGAAACGTATCATTCGAAACGAAACTGCAAGAATAATAAAGGAGAGTACCCCGCAACAAATCAATTTTTGGTTGCTTAAGTTTTTACCTTTTAGGCCTAATAGGATTTGGTCTATATTTTCTTATACGATTTTTAGGTTGATTTAATTAAAACTATTTAAAAAGTACTCCCTCCGTCTTTAAATAAGTGTCCCGAGCCGCCAATTTGAAAAAACCAAGGAGAATGCTAAAATGACACTTATGCCCTTTAAATCCTTGATTATTTATTTATTTATTTTTGTCTTTCTCCCACTTTTAGATTTTCAAGAAGGGTAGTTTTGGTACTTTTGTGTAATTTTTACTTGGAAAATGTGATAGGACACTTATTTAGAGACAAAATTTTTGGCGGCTCGGGACACTTATTTAAAGACGGAGGGAGTAAATAAAATCAAAAACAAAATAAGGGGATTTTTAATTTTAAAAAAAAAAAAAAAGACTAACCGAAAAATGAAAACAAGAAAAGGGCAATAACGTCATTCAATTCAGATAAATCCCATAAAACCAGTAAACCAGTTTCTCTCTCTCTCTCTCTCTCCCCTCACACACAGACAGATACAGGCATCATTTGCCACTTCCTCACTTATATATGTGGAGGAAACACAACCTGAGAAACTAAGCAAAACGAAACTCTACACTGCGAAGGAGATGGCGCTGAAGCTGAATGCCATTACCTTCCAATCGCCGACAAAATGCCCTTCTTTCGCCCTTCCTTCCGCTGCCACCTGCAGATCTCCTAAATTCTTCATGGCTTCCACTCTCCGTTCTGGTTCTAAGTAAGCTCTCATTTCATTTTCATCTATTTTATTTGAAAATTCTGGAAAAAAAAATTCCGAATATGTTGAGTTCTAGGGGTTTTCAGTTCCACTGTGTTAAATATCTTGAATCTTGGGTCAAATTTGTCGAATTCGCGCACTGGATTTTCTGTTTTGATGTTGAATCTGCGGTCTTGTTGTGACAACTGAATTGGCGTAGGGTTCACATTGTAGTATGAGAATATCCATTTTCTGCTCTATTTTTTGATGATTTTATGTTATAGCATTGGTATATACTTAACTGTGTGTGTATATACTTAGTTGGATTCTGACGAAGGAGATATAGGGCTTGTATTATTATACTGCAATTGATTGCCCTTATTTGAATGCTGCAAATTGCACTGAATAATTTAACCCTATCTTTATTCACACAATATTTATTTATTCATTTTTTTAGTGCCATAAATATATCTGTCAGGTTCAGAGGAGAATAAATATGTGAAATTTTTTATGCATAAACTGGTAATTTTAGTTGTTGCTTCTCCAGTTTGGATTTTTGCCTTTTTTAGCTTGATGGTTCTGTGGAGTTGGTAGAAATTAGGTGGTTTGAATGCTCACTCACTCACTCACTCAGTCCTTTTCAAATTCAATGTGCATTCATTTCACCAGAAATGTTCTTTTCTTCTTTTCTTTCTCTCTCTCTCTCTCTCCATAGTTAGTTAGTTATTTCCAGTTTTTGTTGGCTGATTACTGCTTCACTAATCAAGATTTTGTTACTCTTTGAGTTGTTAAATAATCATCTTATTCTCATCTTTAGAAAACGCCATGATACAGTATGTGTTGTACACATCCAGATCCAAACTTGTATTCAGTAGTATATTTAGTAATTCTTCGATGTCTGGATCTGGATACAGGTGTGACACAAGATTCCGGCTTCTTTCATGTGTATGATAGGAATATATGCTTTAGTGCTGCATAGTTGTTTTGTGCATGAACAAATTAGGTGAATGCAGAGTTTGGTCAAGTACCTCAGGCAATAACTACTGTTTTTGCTCTGTCATTTTCAGAGGTTTCCTATAATTTCCCTATCATTTGAATTGGAGTTTCTTCATGTACGATCTTGTGTTTTTGTGTTTTTATGCATGGTTGGTGCCACCATAAATATGCTATGCCGTACCTTAAGTTTTAAAAATAAAATAAAATTATATAGTTTGCATTTATGAGGGTTCCATGCTGTGAAACCTGAAACAATTACATGAATACATTCTTGAATTATTGGCAAGAAACAAACCAATTCTAATATTGGAAGATAGTACTTTTGAATGTACTCTTCTCTTGGGGTAAAATCTCTAGCCGTTGACTGAGTATGTTCCCCTTAAACAGATAGTATACACATATTATGCATACTTTGATCAGTGGTATCTTGTTTGATTCAACTGAGTGTTTTTTTCGGTTGAAAAAATCAGGGATATAATTTTTGTTTTAAGATACTAAGGTCCTCATGTCTGTCACTTCTCTAGTTTTTATATTGTTCAGTTTATAGGTAGATTATGGCCCTGACTTTTGCTTTGGCATTCGTCACTGGCGATGCTTTTGTATGTCTTACAAGTTACAAGAAAATGAGAAAAAAAAACTGTGGTATCAGACTGTTTTCACTTTTGCTGCTAGTGTCTGCATTTTGATCTAGATAAATGTCCCAAATCATGGTATCCTCTTCTTTCTATAATATTCCAAGTGAAGTTTTATTTACAGCATGTCTACTTTTTATTTACAGGGAGACAGAGACTGCCAAGAAGGTTTTCAGTCCTCCTCGTGAGGCCCACGTTCAAGTCACACACTCGATGCCTCCTCAAAAAGTCGAGATCTTCAAATCCATAGAAGATTGGGCTGAGGACAATATACTGATTCACCTCAAACCTGTTGAGAAGTGTTGGCAGCCTCAGGATTTCTTGCCTGATCCCTCTTCTGATGGATTTCATGATCAAGTCAAGGAATTAAGAGAGAGAGCTAAAGAAATTCCAGACGATTATTTTGTTGTTCTCGTTGGAGATATGATCACTGAAGAAGCTCTTCCTACATATCAAACGATGCTCAACACCTTAGATGGCGTGAGGGATGAAACAGGGGCGAGTTTAACGCCTTGGGCAGTTTGGACGAGGGCATGGACTGCTGAGGAGAATAGGCATGGAGACCTTCTTAATAAGTATCTTTATCTTTCGGGGAGAGTAGACATGAAGCAAATTGAGAAGACTATACAGTATTTGATAGGTTCCGGAATGGTAAGTATCTTCGTCTTTCGTTTAAATCTATGAATCTATGAATCTATGCTATGCTTTTGACATTGCTATTACTTGAGTATGCACATGTTTGTGATATGTGTGCATCAGTATAAGATTGACCCTTAATTTGATTCCTAAATTTAGACCTGATGAGTTCTTTTTGGCATAACATATTGTTTTAGTTACATAGACAATTTCATCCCAGTCAATCGTTATTGCAATTTTGGTTTTATGACAGTTCCATTTTGCCTCCGGAAAACACAGTTGGCAGCTAGATTCTATGCTTGGCCATTTAACCTGAGCTCTCCACATCATTGGATATATTCTAGTAGAAACGCAACGCATAAAATCTGCTACCATCAAGATAAAGCTTTTACAAAACCAATTTAGTGTGCCATAACATTAAGACCTTATTACTAGGCCATGACATTTTACCACCACCTGTTTTATGGGGATCTTGTGTAAGATTATATGATGGGTCAAGATCCATGATATGGGTTATGACTCGGATCCGAACAGCGTGAAACACGAGGAAATACAAATCTGCCCTCGGACATAAGGACTTGAATGTGAATTTTGCAAAAGGTCTTGCACAAGTTTTTCCATGTTCTTTTTTCTGACCTCATTGACTGATTTCCCATTTCTGAATGTCATGTTCTCCGAATGTTTTGGCAGGACCCTAGGACAGAGAACAGCCCTTACCTCGGATTCATCTACACATCATTCCAGGAAAGGGCCACCTTTGTCTCCCACGGAAACACAGCCCGACAAGCCCGGGACCACGGCGACATCAAGCTAGCTCAGATATGCGGCACCATCGCCTCGGACGAGAAACGCCACGAAACTGCATACACGAAAATAGTAGAGAAGCTATTCGAGGTCGACCCTGACGGGACCGTGCTCGCTTTCGCAGACATGATGAAGAAGAAAATCTCGATGCCAGCTCACTTGATGTACGATGGCCGCGACGATAATCTCTTCGACCATTTCTCAGCTGTCGCCCAGCGCCTAGGTGTCTATACAGCGCGAGACTACGCGGACATTCTAGAACACTTAGTCGCTCGATGGAAGATCGAGAATCTATCAGGGCTCTCTTCGGAAGGGCAGAAAGCGCAGGATTACGTGTGCGGATTGCCTCCGAGAATTAGGAGGCTAGAGGAGAGAGCTCAAGGGAGGGCGAAGCAGGGGCCGAAGATGAAATTCAGCTGGATATATGACCGAGAAGTGCAGCTTTGAACACGATTCGATTGAGACGGGTGCTTTTCGCACGATCCTTCTGCATGAGATTGAAACTATTGGTAAGGAAAGGGATGGTGAACTTCTTTTCAATGGTGATTTTAGCATTTGTTGGTTGTGTTTGGGAGTGAAAGAGGGTGTAGATACTACTAGTAGGTATGCTGCTGTGGTTTGTGTTGCTAGATCTTCATAAGAAGCAGCTTTAGTTGTAAGTTGGTTCCTTTTTTCTTAGTATGCTTTTGATGTAGTGTTTGAGATTGTAAAATGTTACTATGATGCATTTTTGATTTGCAGAATGAGTGTTTTTCTGCTCAAATGTGTTTTGATGAGTAACATGTTTGCTGAATCTTCCTTTTATTTCTTCTTTGATTTATTTTGGTGTTTTTTTCTTAGTCTTTAAATTATGTGAATGTCTTATTTCTATACTCCCTTTGTCCATTTATACTAGTTATCTTTCTTGTGGGGTATAAAAATTAATAAATGGTGAATTTGTGTGTTAATGTGATGAGTGTACGTGCAAAAAATGTTTTTCCTTTAGTAACTTTTTTTTTTCCAAATAAGGAAACGTAACGTGTTCTGTGGGACGTACTAAAAAGGAATACATAACTAGTATAAAGGGACGGATTGAGTATTTTTTTAAAGCTAACCTTTTTCATTAGGATTGGGTTGTTCCGATTTCAACGTATTATGATAATTTTATAATCATTTTAATAGGTTTACTCCTCGTCCATCTAAGGTATAAATTATTCATTTCGTCTTATTTTATTAGTTATGTATGATAATTTGGATCGTCCGACTTCAATGGTCATGTAATTGAAATGATTAGCCCTTAACATTTGCACTTAAAATATTATGCAGAAATGAAACAGAATTAGTGAAGTGGAATGGAGGGAGTATGTATTAGACTATTAGTACGTTTAATGCATGTTTGGTAGGGGTGATATCATGAGTTAGATCAAGATATCATACTCTTATCACATGTTTGGTTTTCATGATTAAAAGTGAAGGTCCGTCACTAATGTTCGGCCCGGTAGAAAAACAATGTTACACCATCAAATCTTATCACACCTCCCCGCATGATTAGTTATTGCACTTGAATAGTAACCAAAATATCATGGTTTACTATTTCACTCACGTATCACCTCCCCTATGATTAAGTTTAGGTTTATTTGATAAAATAAGGTTGATAAATTGAATATAATAGTATAATTTTTTTGGTTCTATTTTTTTATTATAAGGTTGTGTTCTTTTTTATGCGAAAGAAAAAGAGAGAAAATAGAAAATTACCCTTTAAATTCCACCCTTTTTCTCACCTTTTATCAATGAGGGAGGATTTTACTCCTTAAATTGGAGAAAATATTTACAACACTAAATTGGAGAAATAATATTTTCTCTCCATTGTAGTGCAAATGAAGGGGAAAAAATTGAAAAGGTAAGAAAAGGTGAGAAAAAAGGTGGAATTTATAGGGTGATTTTCTCTTTTCTACGCAACTTAAGTTTTTGTTTATTTTACTTATTTTATTACTCTTCCTGTCCCATTTAATTGTTCACTGCAGAATCGGCACAGTAATCAATGCAGTAAGAGATAGAGGAGTTTATATTATACTCCCTCCGTCCCACTTCACTTGGCTTGTTTTATTTCGACACGGGATTTATGCACAATGTTAAAAGTGATAAGTAAGAGTAAAGTCTTTCCATTTTAGGAAACATGCCAATTGAAGTGGGACGTCTCGACTAAAAAATAAAGCCAAATGAAGTGGGAGAGAGGGGTATTAGTTGTTACTTGTGAGAGTATAAAAATTTTCTAATTTGGATAAATGGACAATTAAATAGGACAAACCAATAAAGAAACAAGGACAATTAATGTGGGACGGTAGAAATATTATTTTATTTAAATTTTTTATTTTCATAAAGAGATTATATAACAAATAAAAATTATTGTTTTGTATGCGATAGATATATCGAAATCTTACCGTATTCTTTGACATTTTACATTTTTCTTAAAAATTATTACGCACAAAAAGAAACAAGATGTTATTTATATTAACGATAGATAGAGCATTATAGTTCATCATATCAAATACTTCTTCCGTCCCACTCTATTAGTCTCATTTGCTTTTGGGATATGAACCAAGTGAGTGAAGAATATGTGGTTGTAATTAATTTCGAGGAGAAAGAGAGAATTGTGACCAAATATTTTTTACCATTTTAGAAAATAAGACTAATAAGTGGGACAAACAAAAATGACAAATCAGACTAATAGAGTGGGGGCGAAGGGAGTATTACGAGTACATTAATTATTGTAAAGCAAAGCCCCTTTGTACAGATAAGAGAGAGACATTGAGTTCTGAAGTTATCATTCAATCAAGAATTTGGCGGGTGAAAGAAAGAATAAACAGATTCAATTCAATAAAGAAAAGTGATGATGAGTCTCAACGTCACCGATTCTGCAATCCACCACCTGTTCGGCGGCGGCGGATTCGCCGTCAAATCCTATGCTTCTCGCTACTCCACAAACGGCGAAAAGAGGCCATTCCCGCAAAAGCCCAGAACGAGAGTTGACTTCAGCGGTATTCGTGAGGCGGGCGCCGCCATTCTCTCCGTGCGAGAGATGGCGGCGATGTCGCCGGAGCCCTCCATCCGCGTCTACAACAATCTACTGAGCGACATCGCCAAGAAGGAGCTCTACTCGGATGCCCTCAAGGTGTTCGACGAAATGCGCCAACTGGGCGTCGCCGTGGATTGGTACACGATGAACATCGTGATCAACTGCTGCTGCCTTCTGAAGCGCGTCGACATCGGATTCCCGGTGCTCGGCGTCTTCGTCAAGATGGGGTACGAGCCGGACAGCACGACGTACAACACTCTGCTGAAGGGGCTGTTCTTGGCCGGCGAGATCGGCGAGGCGGAGGCATTGTTCAAGAAAATCCTGGGTTTCAAGCTGTGTGAGATCAACGATGTTATGGTACTGACTGTGGTGAATGGGATTTCGAAGGCCGGTAAATCTCTCGCTGCCTACGACATGCTTGTTGCGCTGGATGAAGCTGGCTACGAGCCTAACGTTAGAGCTTACAACGCGGTGATTGATGGTCTGTCAAAGCGTGGGATGGTGGATGAAGCTCTGTTTCTTCTGTCGAGGATGGTGGAGAAGGGCGTCTCGCCTAGCGTTGTAACTTGCAATGCGCTGATAGATGGATATTGTTCGCGTGGAGAAATGGAGAAGGCGAGCGAGCTCTTCGAGTACATGGCGAGGATGGGCTTCAGACACGATATCTTCACCTATAGTAGCTTGATCAAGGGATACTGCAAGAGGGGGAATCTTGATGAGGCGCGGCGTTTCTTTGATGAGATCCCTCGCGTAGGTTTGGAGCACTCGACAGTTTCGTACTCCACCATGATTCAGGGGTTGATCCGCAAAGGTAGACTTGGCGAAGGGTGGAAGCTTTTCGAGGATATGGAATCCCGAAAGCTACACCCCAATCTTCACACCTACAACATCATGTTGGATGGTTTGTGTAGGAACCATCAAACTGATAAAGCATTCGACTTTTTAGAGACGATGGAAGAGAAAGGCGTCCGTCCTAATATAGTAACCTACGGAGTCCTCATCAATGGTTTGTGCAAGAATGGGAGACTCGATGAAGCTAGGAACCTCTTCGACCACCTTCCTTCCGAAGGGCTACGACCAAACACCGAGATATACAACATGATGCTCGACGCCCTTTTCCAAAAAGGGCTCGAGGCGGAGGCGAGAAGCTTGGTAGATGAGATGAAGAGGAGAGGCTGCCCCCTCGATGACGTGACGTATAACATTATCTTGTGGAATTTGATGAGGAGGAACGAGGCGAACGAGGCGATTCCGTACCTGGAGGAGATGTGCAGGGGAGGATTCTCTGCTCATTCTGCTAACATGAAGTTGTTGCTTGATCAAGTGAGAGGGGAAGGTAAAGATGAGAAGCTGAAAGAATTGATCAACAAAGTTAGCGCCAAAGCATACAAGTGATATTTTTTATTTTATTTTTCTTTCTTTTTTCTTTTTCTGTGTTTTTTATAATTTATAGTAATTTTATAATAGTACATATGAATTTATAGAGATTAAGAGCTCTTTGTAACGTTACGAGGCTGCGAGATTCCTCGTATCGTATGTCATATTCAACTCAGTTTCTAATTTGATCCTATTATCGTCTATAAATGTAACTATATGACTTAGCACACCTGACCCACCGACTCCTCTTTTTAATGAGTGATTCGAGTTCGATCCGGCTCGGCAGTCGGTCTCCGAGCCACTAAAACTTCCTCTCTCGTCGGAAACTGAAAGTAGTAAAATCATGATTTTTATTTTGGGCCTTTTCGGGTGAGGCCTTCTATTGGGCCTCGAAAAGCCCATTTAGAGCAAAGTATCAATTGGGCCCAATTTAGAGCCTAGCCCTTTCCAAAAACGGCGTCGTTAGATACGAAATCAGCTATTGACATTTCTTACTGTTTCTTCTTCTTCAACTGCCAAAACTAAACCAGTCCGTACCTTGAATCTCAATCTACGAAGAATCTTTACTAGAAGATGAAATGCGATTGATTAATTTAATTATAGCGGTGGATGCCATGGAATTCGAAGGCCGAACTGAGAGATCTGAAGAGCAGCTTATTGAATCTTCAAGCATCTTCAAATTATCCACAAACAGAAGAATATGATGCGAAAGATCGTCGATTCGTCGATTCAGCGGTTCCAGAGAGGATACTGGGCTAAACCCTCGGCCCCCCGCGATTTTAATGTGGAAAATTCGCAGTTTTTGATCGCCCCCACCATTGATTTCACCTCTATACGCTGCGCCGATGACGCCGTTCGCTTGTTTCGCAAAATGATTGCTTCGTCGCCGCAGCCTTCCGTCCCTGCATACAACAAGCTACTGAGCTGTACGGCCAAGCTGGAGGAATACCGAGTTGCCTTCTACCTGTTCGACAAAATGCGCCGCCGGGGTATCGAAGTGAATCTCTGCTCTTTGAGTATCGCGATGAACTGCTGCTGCCATTTGCATCGACCGGAGTTTGGGTTGGCGATTCTAGGAAGCTTATTCAAGCTTGGCCACGAACCGAATCTCCCGATTTTTAGCACTCTTTTGAAAGGTCTTTTTTTAGCTGGGAAAACCAGTGAGGCAGAAGCTGTGTTCAGGAAGATCCTGACGTTGAATCTTTGCGAGCTAAACGATTCTGTGATTCTAACCGTGATTGGCGGGCTGTGCAAGAACGGGCGAAGTCGAAATGCTCGCGATCTTCTTCAGGTTATGCGAAAGACTGGGTTTGATCCTAACGTTAAAGCTTATAGTGCTGTGATTGATGGTTTGTGCAATGATGGAATGGTTGATGATGCTATGGTGCTTTTATCTGAAATGATTGGGAATAAGGTTTTACCGAATATTATCACATATAGCTCGATTATTCGTGGCTTGTGCAGTTTAGGCAGATGGAATGAGGTGAAATACTTGCTATTAGTTGATATGGTAGAACGAAGGGTGCCTTTAGATTCGATCATTTTTAATACAATAGTCGATATGTTGTGCAAAGATAGGAGGATGGATGAGGCGGAGGGATTTTTGGAACTTATGCAACAAGTAAATGTCTGTCCTGATATATTTACTTACACTTCACTGATATGTGGTTATTGCTCGAAAGGTGAAGTGAAGAAAGCTAGAGAAGCTTTCGACTCTGTCGCTAAGAGGGGCCTTAGGCATAACTTTATGAGTTACACGAATATGATCAGTGGATATTGCAAGAATGGGAATGTGGATGAAGCCCGGATTCTTTTTGATGAGATGCCCCGCATTGGCTTGAAGCATAGATCAGTTTCTTACAACATGATGATAGATGGGCTTTTCCGTGCTGATAGATTTGACGAGGGACAGAAGCTCTTCAGTGAAATGGAAGCTTCGAAAGTAGATCCTGATTTGTATACTTACAACACATTGTTGGAAGGCTTGTGTCGTAATCTTCAAGTACTTACTGGAGCAATCCCAATTCTGAAAGTGATGAGGGAGAAAGGTTTTATCCCCGATATAGTGACGTATAACATACTCATCAGTGGTCTGTGCAAAGTCGGTAAATTGGATGATGCTCGAAAGCTTTTAGATCAACTTGCAAATTATGGTGTGCAGCCCAATGTTCGAACATATACCACTATCATTGGCTCTCTTTACCAAGAAGGACGCGATGAGGAGGGGAAGAATCTGCTTGTGCAAATGGAGAAAGAGGGATGCCCCCCAAATCGCATCACTTACAATGCTATCATCTCGAGTTTGATAAAGAGAAACGAGGTTCACAAGGCAATGCCAATCTTCGAGGAGATGTACGAAAGAGGATTCTCGGCCTTTCCAGGTACTGCATCCATGCTTTTGGCTGAACTAGAAGGAGAAAATAAAGATGCTGATTTCTTAGAAATACTTAAGAAAGTTATGCCACAACAGGAAAACGAATGACTTCTCTGTTTTCGATTAGGAAGGTCGGCGACTGTCTTTTTTGTTAAGAGTTAGATGATGGAGTGAAGTTTCATGTGATTCTCATGAAACCAAAGAGGTGTAATGTTAGTGTTTGCATACAAATGAGGAGTTTCTTGTTTTGTTTTGGTTATTGTTTTAGGTTTATGTCTCAATATTATCTTCTACATCTTGACATGCTTAGAATGAAATTTATGAAGTGAAATAGTATAAAAAAGTCAGGTGTGATGCTTAACATGAGACTCTTATTGATGTTGGTGGCATTGGATATGAAATCATGGGTGGGAAAGGAATGACATTGTTATTCTGGTATCTTCGATGCTACACCCAACTCTTTAGAGTTCTAGCACAAATTCATTAAAATGAGATTTTAATTTTGTGTTTAAAATATTTGCATGTGGGAGGAGCGTATGAGAGGTCGACTTAACATCGACAAAACCTGTTATTCTTAGGTTGGATGGACTGATATTTACTTGAAATTGGTTTTAGACTTGTATATTTGCAAAGTTTTGAAGCATGAAGGTGATGGATATACTCCTATCTAAAGAGGTGTTTCTTGTTTGAGAAATAATAGTAATTGGATTGTTGACTTATCAAGATTCTAGGTGAATGTTGTCAAAATTTGAAAAATGAAAATCCATCATTTTATTTACTTAACAAATAATATTGTGTTGAAAAGAAATGAGACTGCTCAGAAGTTATATGGACGAAAGACGAAAGGAGTATTTTTCTTGAAATTTTTCTATAATGGTTCTCCGATCGACTTTACGGAGTGGAAACGTTTTATCAATTGAGGTGGCAAGAAAAAAAAAAAAAAAATCTTTATCCCAAAATACATGCTCATAGGTTATAAATTTGAAAATTGTGTAGCAAGAGACCAAGGCAACAAGTACCACAAATTAATTCCACACGCACTACACACACAGTGGAGGTGTGAGAGAGACCCTGAATAAATATGTCGTCTCTGTTTTGCAGCACTGAATCGCATACACTTGGACTGAGACGACAATGGCTGCTCTGCCCAAATATCCGTTGACTTCTCTGAGCGCCGTCGAGAGGCCGGACCTCGGCTCTCCGGCTTTCTTCGCCGTTAGAAGATCTATCGGACCTAGAACAATAGGTTCTCAGAATACCCTCAGGACCAGCTACAGCAGTAGGTGCAGTAATGGCGGAATTGTGTGTAAAGCGGTGTCGGTGGAGCCGCACGCGGCGATCGAAGGTCTCAACATTGCTGAAGACGTCAGCCAGGTTAGACTGCCATCTCTCTCTCTCTGTGTGTGTGTGTGTGTGTGTGTGTGTGTGTGAGAAATGTAATATGCGTTTGATTAACTGAAGGATGTGAGCTTGGTGTTATTGGCTTTTAGTCCAATCCGTATGTTTTCTCAAGACCTAATATAGATCAATGTATGTGAAGCTGAAGATTTTTTGCTGAAAATTACGATCTTATGTATGAAACTCGACTTTCTTCTCGATATTCAAGGTATAGTTCAGCTTGAGACATCCATTATCCACTCCCAAAATTCTGGAAATTGGGCACATTCCCATCCCTTTCTGCATAATTTGTAAATTAGATGCTAGAAATATAAAGTGCAGCTGGTATGAATTGAATAGATGAATATTGGGGCAGT
Organism: Thymus mandschuricus; assembly: GCA_029379335.1. Classification (NCBI taxonomy): domain Eukaryota; kingdom Viridiplantae; phylum Streptophyta; class Magnoliopsida; order Lamiales; family Lamiaceae; genus Thymus; species Thymus mandschuricus. The sequence continues at coordinate 13,406,773 of CM057082.1, read as the reverse complement.
ATCTGAATGTTATGGAATTTCGATTGTATTTCCAATTTTTGATTGCTCACTATCTTTAAATCCTGATGCTCTGTGCAGCTTATTGGGAAGACACCAATGGTTTACTTGAATAACATCGTAAAAGGCTGCGTTGCAAACGTATCTGCCAAGCTCGAGATTATGGAGCCATGTTGCAGTGTGAAGGATAGGTCAGTAATTTTAATCTTCATGTTCAAATGTTGTTTCTATAGCATGAAGAAGATCACTTTGTCTTCGACCTATTTACACGATGAACAAATTTATTAAGAATTTTGTGTTTGAGAGTAAGTTGACTTGTAAGTTATATCCATGAAGATTAGTAGCCATATTTGACTTCCAGGATAGGATCCAGTATGATAGCTGATGCTGAGAAAAGAGGCCTTATTACTCCAGGGAAGGTATAATGTGAATCGCATTTCGACTGCTTAGATTTTTCATGTTGTTGTCACCTCAACTTTTGGAGGTTGCTATTTTATTGGGCAAACTCTAGTGTATACACTGATAATGTTCTCGGAATTCTACTGTATTCTAGAGTGTTTTGGTTGAAGCTACGAGTGGAAATACTGGGATTGGTCTGGCTTTCATAGCTGCTTCTAAAGGATACGAGCTCATCTTGACAATGCCTTCATCCATGAGTCTAGAGAGAAGGGTTCTCTTCAGAGCTTTTGGAGCTAAACTTGTGCTAACTGAGGCAGCCAAAGGCGTGAACGGAGCTCTTCAAAAAGCTGAAGAAATACTGAAAAGCACACCAAATGCCTACATGCTTCGACAGTTCGATAACCCTGCAAATCCCCAGGTGTCTTCTCGCAACCTTCTGAAAATTGATAATTTTATAGGAATATTGCTGTGCTATATATCTGTTGAAATGCACTATATGGAAACATATGTGAGTATATTCAGTTGAATAATGACTGAAGTTCGCAAGTATATATACAAGAGAGGCTAAAACGAGATCATTAAGTGAGGATTTTTTTTTTTTTTTTAGATTCACTATGAAACCACTGGTCCAGAGATTTGGGAAGATACAAAAGGCAAGGTTGACATACTTGTTGCAGGGATCGGTACTGGTGGAACTATTTCGGGAACTGGTCGTTACCTCAAAGAATTCAATCCTAATATCAAGGTTTTTCTTTTCATTAATCCTTTCCCTTTCAAATAATCTATACTTCCAGATTATTTTGTTCAGCACTTCTTTTCTTCATTTTTTAACTGCCTTTCATAGGTTATTGGAGTCGAACCAACTGAAAGTAATGTACTCACTGGTGGGGAACCTGGTAAGTTTACAGTCCATATACTCTGCTTCTTCGACCCACATTGTTAAATTAGTCCTTTCTCTTAAATCTGCAACTTGAAAGTGCAGGTCCTCACAAAATTCAAGGGATTGGAGCAGGTTTTATTCCAAAGAATTTAGATCTTGAAGTTGTCGATGAAGTTTTAGCGGTCTGCTTCTCACCTCTACCATTTTGTCCAGCATCTTATGCGTATAATTCTGGATTTTCTTTAATTTGAAATTAATTTGCCCAACTTTTATTTGTCGATTCTTCTTTTTCGTGGTTAGATATCAAGTGATGAAGCCGTAGAAACTGCAAAGCAATTGGCTCTTCAAGAAGGCCTACTGGTTAGCTCTTCTTGTTACCTATGCCTAATAATTAGTTCATTTTATGGAATAATTTGTCGTGATTAATAAAGTCTTTTGATTCCAAGAGCTCGCACCAGAATTCATTTTATTTTTGGAAACAATTTAACATGAAAGTTAAAGACCGCGCGGCCCGCGCCATGAAGGGCTCACTGAGTCCTTTTTTCTCAGGCAACTACGCCACTACCACTAGGCCAACACACACATGCTAGAATTCATATTTTGTGATCTCTTTTGGTTATTTCCAGCTCACTAAAACTTTTTCCAAATTAATTCTTAGATTATGATGTACTAGATCACAAGTTTTCTTGTGAAGAATTTCTTCTAAAACGTTGATTTTGAACAGGTTGGTATTTCTTCTGGAGCAGCAGCAGCTGCTGCTATATTGGTTGCAAAGAGACCTGAAAATGCAGGAAAACTTATTGCGGTACGTCCACTTCTATCGTAGATCAAATGCAACTTCTTTCAATAAATACAATCAGAAACTGCGATATGCTCAATTATCAGACGTGCTGTATCATGACCGGTATATTTGGCAGAACGCAGACAGCTATTGGTTTAAAGTAACTCCAGAAAAAATTCGTATTTCGGGGCATTGAGAATTTCAGATACTTCAAAACTCTATGCTGATTTCCAGAACTCTATGGTTCTGTCATTGGATTGCTAACATATGAACCGATTGTCGATTAAATTTAACGAATACAGATTTTCTTTCCCTCGACAAATATACTAGAACAAAGCTTCTATCTATCTATCTATCTATCTATCTATCTATCTCCGAAACTCATCTAAGATCCCGATACACTTTTGCAGGTTGTGTTTCCTAGCTTCGGAGAAAGGTACTTATCCACAATTCTTTTCGAATCCATACGTGAAGAATGCTTGAAGATGCAACCCGAAGAGTGAATCAACATCTTCATTCTACAGATTTTTTTTTTTTTTTTTTTTTCCTTTGAGGTGGACTGATATCATACCTGAATGCAGTAAATATGTGTTGAGTGATGAACTTAAGCTTTTGATTTGATTGTTGTAAATATTCCACTTGTGGAATAATAATACAGTAATAAAGTGAAAGCAATTAATACTATGATTATACGAGATTTGTCCAAATTTAGTGAGAAATGTTATCCATGACTATTAAATTCGATTGCAGAAATTTCTTTAAATGTGCTTGGCAAAATTTTATTCCCAGAAAGTACTCCCTCCGTCACAAATCAATTTCCTTTTTTATTTAGGCATTGGATTTTAAGTGCACTGTTAAAAGTAAAAGGTATAAAAAGTTTTCAGTTTTAGAAAATAAGACAATTTATGTGGGACGACCAATTAAAAAAGTTGACGCTTAACTGACTCGTTTAAAACACGTATAATTGAGTTTTTTATACGATAAACGGTCGGTTAACCGAGCCATACTCACTGCTAGTTACATGGGACCAAAGAAGAACGGAGTATTTTTGTTTGAAAATCGAGAGAAACGTTTTATCCAATTGAGATAAGGAGATGTTAGACAATAGAAATGCAGAAAATAGGAATTGATTTCATTGAGTAGGGTGGTGCAGCTACAGTTCTTTTATACATGAGAGAGAAGAATAGAAGAGAGAGGAGAATGAGAGCACGTGAGAAGCACGTGAAGTCTAACTACTTTTGTACAGCTGTCAATAGATGAATGAAGAAGCTAAGCTTACTCACTAACTAATTCACTTAGCTAACTAACTACAATTAACCATTTATAATCCAATATGCACCAAACAAGAAAACCCTCTTCTTCAACTCCCTTTATGAACTTTGATCACACCAATTCCCAACTCAGTACAGAGAGAGTGAAGCCACACAAGATCTGTAGTAGTGTTGGCCAAAGCCCTATATTCAGCTTCACTGGTACTTCGTGAAACAACATCCTGCATTTTCGAACTCCAAGTAATTAAATCCGACCCAAAAAATACACAATAGCCACCTGTGGATCGACGATCATCAGGGCATCCCCCCAAATCGGCATCAGCAAAAGCTTCCAAACAAGTAGAGGAGGAAGTAGTAAACCCTAAACCAGTTCCCTGAGTCCCTTTCAAATAGCGTAGTAACCTTTTACAAGCACTCCAATGAACTAAGGTAGGAGAGTGAAGGAATTGACTCAACTTATTAACACAGAATGCAATGTCAGGTTTGGTGATAGTAAGATACTGCAAAGCACCCACTGTGCTTCTGTACAGAAGGCTATTATCAAACTCCTCACCCCCATACTTTGATAACTTGATATTAACTGCCATAGGTGAGGCATAAGGGGTACAATCATCCATGTTAGTCTTTTGTAGAAGCTCATGCAAATACTTTTGCTAAGAGAGAACAAAACCAGAATCACAAGAAGTAACCTCTATCCCCAGAAAATAATGCACCACTCCCAGATGCTTGAGTTTAAACCTGGACTTTAAACTCTCAATTACACTCAAAACTTGAGTACTATCATCCCCACATACTAAAATGTCATCAACATAAACAAGGACAAGCAAAAGACCAGCAGCTGAATTCTGAAAAAATAGGGAAAAATCAGAAGTACACCTGCTAAATCCCATTGCCACCAGTGAATCCTTCAAGGTATCATACCAGGCACGAGGTGCCTGCTTCAAACCATATAAAGATTTGTTCAACCTACATACATACTCAGGATGTAAACTGTCCTCAAAACCTTGTGGTTGAGCCATAAAGATCTTATCCTCAAGAATTCCATTGAGGAATGCATTATTAATGTCTAATTGTTGCACTGTCCAGTGTCTAGTAGCAGCCAAAGCAAATACAAACCTAATTGTGGATGCCTTAATAACAGGACTAAAAGTCTCAAGATAATCTACACCAGCAAATTGCTCAAATCCCCTAGCAATTAATTGAGCCTTAAGCCTATCCAAAGAACCAAGGGTTTTCACCTTGAAAATCCACTTATTAGATATAACTTTCATGTCAGGCTGATATGGAACAAGAGACCATGTTCCATTATCAACAAGTGCCTGAAACTCAGATTGCATGGCTTGTTTCCATTCAGGTGATTGCAAAGCCATAGCAACAGATTTTGGTTCTACAGGAATACCACTATCTGAAATCTCTGAAAGAAAGCACTTCTTTGGCTTAAAGATGCCATGTTTGGCTCTGGTAATCATATGATGTGTGTTAAGATTAGGAACAAAAGAAGTGGAAAAAGAAGATGATGAAAATGAGAAGAATGAGAAGAAGATGAAGATGAGACATTATGAGAAGAAGAAGGATGAGACTGGGAGGAAGTAGATGAAGTCAGAGGAGTGTGAGGAGAAGATGGTGATGATGAAGATGAAGAAGATGATGATGCATCAATGATAGGAGGAATAGGTGGAGGAGAGAAAGGAATAGAATGAGAGATGGATAGTGAGACAGGTAGAGTGTCTGAAGAAAACAAGGATGGATAAGGAAATTCAGAGACATTAAAATGAACTGTGTCTGCAATGTACACTCTCCCAGAAGGGTGTAAACATTTATACCCCTTATGCACATTGCTATAACCAACAAACACACACTTTGAAGATCTATACTGAAGTTTAGTACTGTTATATGGCCTCAAGAATGGATAACATGCACAACCAAAAGGTTTTAAGAACTTATAATCTGGAGAAGTGGAGAACAACAACACATATGGAGATTTGAAGTGAAGAGAAGCAGATGGGAGTCTATTAATGAGATACACATAAGTGTGGAAAGCTTCCCACCAGAAAGACATTGGCAGAGAAGCTTGAGCAAGTAGAGTAAGACCCATGTCAGTGATATGCTGATGTTTCCTTTCAGCTTTGCCATTTTGAGCATGTATATAGGGACATGGATGCTGAAAGTGAATACCAGCTTGAGTAAAGAAGGAAGTTAAAGACTTATACTCAACCCCCAATCAGATTGGAATGCTTTAATCTGAACAGAAAATTGACACTGAACATATGACACAAAGTTTTTGACAACTTGTGCAACCTCAGATTTCACTATGAGAGGGTAAATCCATGTATATCTAGTGTAGTCATCTACAAAGTGAACATAATATCTGTAACCTTGAGATGAACTAAATTTAGCTGGACCCCAGACATCAGTGTGCACTAGCTCAAAAGGTTTAGATGTTTTAGTAGACTTAGAAGTGTGAGAGAACTGATGCATTTTACCTAGTTTACAAGCATCACAAAAGGATAGTTTACTCACACTGAAAGGAACATCAATCATACACACTTTAGCTAACACAGTATGATTAGGATGTCCAAGTATATTATGAAGAGTATTCAAATCAACCATTGTGCTACAAGATAAAGCCACATTATCCAATACAGTGCTTGAAGAGCATGATGCATTACACTTACTAGAATGTTCAAAACTAGAGGATGTAGAAGTAACAGGATAGGTAGAGGCAACATGTGCACTGATAGAACTAGACCTCAAGCTGGAACCATCAAGAGCTGCAGACTTGAGAGAGAGCTGTGAGAGATCCAATCGATACAAGCCATTAACAAGCATGCCCTTCAGTAGCACCTTGTGTGTTTGTTTGTCCTTAACAAGGCAACAGCCATTATGAAACTCAATTAGAACATCATTATCAAGTGTAAACTGTGATATACTCAACAAATTTTTGGTGATAGAAGGAACAAATAGTATGTTGTTAAGCAACAGAGAAGTTCTAGGAGTAGAAGAGGAACTAGCATTAGGAATAGAAATGGAAGTATGACCTATAGAAGAGATGGGAAGGAGATTACCATTGCCAACCATAACAGCCTCTTCACCAGTGTAAGTCATGCTCAGATTTAGATTTTCCAGATCGTGAGTGATGTGATTAGTAGCGCCACTATCAACAAACCAAGCTCCGGAATCTCCCCATGTATCCTGTGAAACACAATCAACAACAAACACTTGTGGAGCACCAGTAGCAGCAGTATTAGGGTTAGAATTCTCAGATCCAATGAAGTGCACATCAAATCGCTTGAAGCAACGAAGAGCAATATGACCAGCTTTGCCACACAGTTGACAAATCACTGACTTAGACGCTGCCACAGCCTTAGAGAAACCACCACGAAATCCACCAGAAGAACCACGACCAAGTGCACCCCGAGCACTACCATAATACGCTACATTTGCACTCGGATCTGTGATGGAGAGATGAGCAAATTGTTGAGCAAGGCTCGTATGACTGAAAAGCAAGCTGCATATCCTGCAGAGTAGGGAAATCGGAACGCTGCATGAAATTCACCACTAGAGCCTCATACTCTATGCCAAATCCAGCCAATATGTACATCATAAGATCTTCATCAGTGATAATCTGCCCAATCGCAGAGAGCTGGTCAGCATAGCCACGCATCTTCAGAAAGTATTCCTCAATTGAGAGTGATCATTTGCACGTTGTTTGAAGCGTCATTCGTAGCTGCATAGTTCGAGCTTTGGATTGCGAGAAGGAGAGCCTATCGAGAATAGACCACACCTCGCGAGCAGAGGAGCACCGAACTACATGTCCAAGCATGGATTCACCAATGGATGCAAGCATCCAGCTGAGGAGAAACTGATCTCGACGAATCCACGCCAAATACTCCGGATTCGGACGAGCTGCAGCACCAGATGTAGACGGAAGAAACGGCGCCGGAGGAAGAGCCATCGGCGAAATGTAGTCGTCAAAACCATGCGCTCTGATGGTGGAGAGAACTTGAGCTCGCCAAAACGAGTAGTTCATGCGATCCAACTTCAGAGGAACCGGATGAAACTGCGGAAGCGAAGGAGCAGAACCAGATCTAGCATCCATAGCAGCAAAAGATCGAACAGAAAAACACAGAAAATTGAAGAGAAATCGAAGAGAAATCACAGTTCTAGCGCGATAGAAACGCAAGGTGATAGAAACACCAACAAACTAGATTGAGAAGAAAAGCGGTTGCTGGCTCACGATACCATGTTAGACAATAGAAATGCAGAAAATAGGAATTGATTTCATTGATCAGTAGGGTGGTGCAGCTACAGTTCATTTATACATGAGAGAGAAGAATAGAAGAGAGAGGAGAATGAGAGCACGTGAGAAGCACGTGAAGTCTAACTACTTTTGTAAAGCTGTCAATAGCTGAATGAAGAAGCTAAGCTTACTCAACTAACTAATTCACTTAGCTAACTAACTACTCCCTCCGGTCTTTTACAGTTGAGTCACTTTCCCGATTGGGCCGGTCTCTCCTAGTTGAGTCGTTTTCTTTATGGGTAAAAATTAAGTATTAAACACACAACTAATTGTACCCCTTATTTTACTTAATTAACATACTAATTACGCCCCAATTTCTCAATTTCTCCATTATCGTCATTGTCGTCTCTCTCGAAATAATTTTAAATTAATTTAAAATAAATCCAGAAAAGATTTACTTTTATAAAAAAAAAATCCAGAAAAGTTTTTTATTTTAATTTTAAACATCAACAATAATTTTATAAAAAAAAATTCCAGAAAATTTTAAAGTAATTTAAAATAAATCTAGAAAAGTTTTAATTTTATAAAAAAAAAATTCCAGAAAAGTTTTTTATTTTAATTTTAAACATCAACAATAATTTCATAAAAAAAAATCCAGAAAATTTTAAATTAATTTAAAATAAATCCAGAAAAGTTTTAATTTTATAAAAAAAAATCCAGAAAAGTTTTTTATTTTAATTTTAAACATCAACAATAATTTTATAAAAAAAAATCAAGAAAATTTTAAATTAATTTAAAATAAATCCAAAAAAGTTTTAATTTTATATAAAAAAAATCCAGAAAAGTTTTTTATTTTAATTTTAAACATCAACAATAATTTTATAAAAAAAATTCCAGAAAATTTTAAATTAATTTAAAATAAATCCAGAAAAGTTTTAATTTTATAAAAAAAAAAATCCAGAAAAGTTTTTTATTTTAATTTTAAACATCAACAATAATTTTATTAAAAAAAATCCAGAAAATTTTAAATTAATTTAAAATAAACTGAAAAACAAAACAAATATTAATTAATAAAAAACATTTTTTATATTAATTAAAACAACTCTTCTCAATTATAAACATAATTTCATTCTCTTCTCAATTATCAAACATACTTAAAGTACTAAACAACTCTTCTTATTTCCCGTGTCGAAAAGTTTCGACTCAACTGTAAAAGACCGGAGTACAATTAACCATTTATAATCCAATAGGAGAAGACCAACACTATTTCACTATTTACTCCACCCCTCCGTCAGAGAATCCTAAGGGAACAGTAACCCCTGTTCTTCGTCCCCAATTTCCCTTTTGCCCGTCGAAACATTGCAGAATTTCTGTGTCTTCTTCTCTCTCTCTTGCCGGGCGATGTGGACAGACACAATAGGGTGTGAGGGCGCAATTCCGGTGACGGAAACCACCTCCACGATTTCGCCGACGTACTAATACCTCTATTCGCGACTTCATTCCGCTTCAATGCAGATGTGCGAATCCTCGCCCGGCGTGGGCTCGCGGAAGAAGACGCGGATTCTAATGAACAGTGGGAGTCTCCCTCCTTAGGACTCCTATTTGATCTCCGTGAACACTGTCACTCTCTCCAAGCGCCTGCCAACTTCCTCTCTCTCTCTTCATGTACGTGATAATGGGAGTCTACTGTCTACAGATAATGAACTGCGACGTAATTGGACGTGAAGTGCAACGTGGTGATGGGATGGGGCTGACCGACATGGCGGTTCTGATCCAAATAGTGGCGCTGGGCGATGGAGGAGGAAAGAGAGGAAGTGAAGAAAAAGTTGCAGAAAAAGAAATGGGAAGGGACGAAGTGGAGGTGATGGAAGGGTAGGTGTGTAATTTTGCTATTTTATCTTAAAACTCGGGATAACTCATCTTATCATGCCTCATAATACGTCAGTCTCTGTTTTCCAGCACTGAATCGCTGAGACGACAATGGCAGCTCTGCCCAAATATCCCTTGACTTCTCTGACCGCCGTCGACAGGCCGGAACTCGGCTCTCCGGCTAGAAGATCTGTCGGACCTAGAACCTTAGGTTCTCAAAACACCCTCAGGACCAGCTACTGCAGTAACGGCGGAATTGTGTGTAAAGCGGTGTCGGCGTCGGCGGCGATCGAAGGTCTCAACATTGCTCAAGACGTCACCCAGGTTAGACTGCCATCTCTCTCTCTCTCTCTCTGAAATATAGTATGCGTTTGATTGGATAACTGAAGGATGTGAGCCTGGTGTTATTAGCTTATACTTAAATCAATCAGTATGTTTTCTCAAGAGACAAAATATAGTTCAGTGTATGTGAAGCTGAAGAATTTTGGCTGAAATTACGATCTTATGTATGAAACTCGACTTTCTTCTCGATATTCAAGGTATAAGTTCAGCTTGAGACAGCCATTATCCACTCCCGAAATTCTAGATGCTAGAAAGATAAGGTGCAGCTGGTATGAATTTGGTTAGATGAATGTTGGAGCAGTATCCAAATGTTATGGAATTTCGATTTTATTTCCGTTTTGTGATTGTTCACTATCTTCAAATCCTGATGTTCTGTACAGCTTATTGGGAAGACACCAATGGTTTACTTGAATAACATTGTAAAAGGCTGCGTTGCAAACGTAGCTGCCAAGCTCGAGGGTATGGAGCCATGTCACAGTGTGAAGGATAGGTCAGTAATTTCAATCTTCATGTTCAAAATTTGTGTGAAAAAGGAGATCACTTTGTCTTCGATATATTTACACGACGATCAAATTTGCTAAGAATATCGTAATTGGTCTTGTAAGTTGTAAGTTATATCCATTAAGATTAGCAGCCATATTTTACTTCCAGGATAGGATCTAATATGATAGCTGATGCTGAGAAAAGAGGCCTTATTACTCCAGGGAAGGTATAATGTGCATTGCATTTCGACTGCTTAGTTTTTTCATGTTCTTGTTGTCACCTCGACTTTATTGGGCAAACTCTACTGTATACACTGATAATGTTCTCATTTGGGAATTCTACTGTATTCTAGAGTGTTCTGGTTGAGGCTACGAGTGGAAATACTGGGATTGGTTTGGCTTTCATAGCTGCTTCTAAAGGATACGAGCTCATCTTGACAATGCCTTCATCCATGAGTCTAGAGAGAAGGGTTATCTTAAGAGCTTTTGGAGCTAAACTTGTGTTAACTGAGGCAGCCAAAGACGTGACCGGAGCTATTCAAAAAGCTGAAGAAATACTGAAAAGCACACCGAATGCCTACATGTTTCGACAGTCTGATAACCCTGCAAATCCCCAGGTGTCTTCTTGCAACCTTCTGAAAATTGGTCTTTTCTATTGGTATATTGCCTTGCTATATACACATTAATTGAAATACACTATATGGAAATATATGTGAGTGAATTTCGTTGAGTATTCATCGACTGAAGTACACAAGTATATATACAAGAGAGGCTAAAACGAGATCATTAAGTGAAGAGTTCTGTTTTTTTTAGATTCACTATGAAACCACTGGCCCAGAGATTTGGGAAGATACAAAAGGCAAGGTCGACATACTTGTTGCAGCTGTCGGCACTGGTGGAACTATATCAGGAACTGGTCGCTACCTCAAAGAATCCAATCCTAATATCAAGGTTTTTTCTTCTTCTTTTTGTTCCTTTTCCCTTTCAAATAACTTCTTTCATTCATTCTTCAGTTGCCTCTCTTGCATTAGGTTATTGGAGTCGAACCAACAGAAAGTAATGTACTCACTGGTGGCGAACCTGGTAAGCTTACAGTGTTTATACTCTGCCTTTTTGATCCACATTGTTAGATTAGTCCGTTCTCTCGAATCTGCAACTTGAAAAAAGTGCAGGTCTACACAACATTCATGGGATTGGACCAGGTTTCATTCCAAAAAACTTAGATCTTGAAGTTGTGGATGAAATTTTAACGGTCTGCTTTTCGCCTCTACCATTTAATTCTGCTTTATTTTTAATTTGAAATCAATTTGCCCAAGTTTTAGTGTCGATTCTTCTTTCTCGTGGTTAGATATCAAGTGATGAAGCGATAGAAACTGCAAAGCAATTGGCTCTTCAAGAAGGCCTACTGGTTAGTGCCTTCTTGTTACCCATGGCTAATAATTAGTTCGTTTTATGGTACCATTCGTCATGATTAGTAAAGTCTTTCGATTCCAAGAGCTAGAATTCATATTTTGTGATCTCTGTTGGTTTTTTTCAGCTCACTGAACCACAAGTTTCTTAGTGAAGAATTTCTTCTAAAACATTGATTTTGAACAGGTTGGTATTTCTTCTGGAGCAGCAGCAGCTGCTGCTATGTTGGTTGCAAAGAGACCTGAAAATGCCGGAAAACTTATTGCGGTATGTCCACTTCTATCTTTAGATCAAATGCAACTTCTTTCAATAAACACAATCAGAAACTGCAATATGCTCAATTATCAGACGTGCTGTATCATGACCGGTATATTTAGCAAAACGCAGACGGCTATTGGTTTAAAGTAACTTATTCTTATTTCGGGGCATTGAGAGTTTCAGATACTTCAAAACTCTATGCTGATTTCCAGAACCCTATGGTTCTGTCATTGGATTGCTAACATATGAACTCTTTTTTTCGATTAAATTCAAAGACTACAGATTTTCTTTCCCTCGACGAGTATACTAGAACGAAGCTTCTATCTATCTCCGGAACTCATCTAAGATCCCGATACACTTCTGCAGGTTGTGTTTCCTAGCTTCGGAGAAAGGTACTTATCCACGATTCTTTTCGAATCCATACGTGAAGAATGCTTGAAGATGCAACCCGAAGAGTGAATCAACATCAATTGTCTTAATCTATTTAGGCATCGGATTTTAAGTGCAGTGTTAAAGGTTAAAGGTATAAAAAGTTAATTATTTCAGTTTTAGAAAACAAGATAAGTTACGTGAGACAACCGATTAGATAAGTAGGACAATTGAAACGGAAGACAGAAACTAATTTGTGCGTGTGAAAATGGACAAATCTTTCCCACCTTGGAATAATTTTAAACCTAAGAATTTCAACTGTTTCAACTTTCAACTGTATAGGTACATAATATAATACGAGATGTACAACACCAAATGAAATAAGTATATGCATAATTAGGCAGCACATGTTTATATTTAGTTTAGTTTTTACTAATTAAACTCATGTGTAAATCGAATATTAATTTTTTTTATATATATTTTTAATGTGCCACGCCCAAATCTAAGAAGCTATACTTATAAAATATTCGATTTTTCTTCTCAAATTTTGTCACACGCATGAATATATATATCACATGCTAAAATGGGTAATTATATAATATTTGGTGAATTGACGGTTAATCTATTTATTTACGAGTGTTCGGCATCACAATTTTTGTATGCCTCTCTGTATTTATCAAGTGGAGCACATTTTCTTTGACAAAGTTGAAAAACAAATTATGGTAACATTATAGTATAATATTTTTGTTGAATATCAAAAAAATTGGGAATGGACGGCAATAATGTTGGGAATTACCAAACTAACTCTCTCAGTTAGAGACACTCTCCCGTCTATCTTGGCAAGCTTAATGTGCTCACTGCTGATCTGACAGTATCACGTCTATAATATTTATGTTAGGGTTTACCTTTTCTAGATAGGTTGAATTATGTATTTATATCATTTTACTCACTGATACCATTGTCACAGTAGACATTGGATCATTCCTTCCCTCGATATATATACAAACATAGTTATTTTCACTTGTTTAATTTTCAATTACTCCCTATGTCCCCCATATTAGGATGATAGAGATTCTTTCAGCAAAATGATCATTTTACATTTTAATATCGTAGAAAAGTTATTTTACTATTCATGGGATTCACTTTTACCTACTATTTTCCTGAAATCCGTATCGTTTCTCTTTTCATGCTAATATGAGAGATGGAAGGAGTGTTTATTTTCGCTCATTCCTCATATTTTCTCACTCTAAATAATACTACTATATTTGGTCTCGTTCGTTCAGAGTAATAATATTTTCTCTCTCCATGCTAATATAAGTTTCGTTTCCACATTAAATAAAATAACACGGGATAAAAGAAATGGGACACCGTAACGTTACGAAATTAAAATGAATAAATTTGGACTGCGCACATGTGATAGTGAGTTTCCATGTGCTTATAAATGAGAAACTTTCCATTTCTTTACCAAAGTTTTTTCATATAAATAATAGCCATGCGACTCTTATATATATTCTTTATTATTTATGAAAACGACTTTTGGTCAATACATAAATTATACCTTGACTACATAGATTAATTTAAGCAAAGTTAAACTAATTAATAAAGTTCAATACTCAAGTATGCAACTATGTAATTAACTTAATATGAGAGTATATGTATATTATAAAACATTCGTTGTTAAGCTAAAATTGTCACACATGATGAGTCGGCTCAGGCCCGGTTGATCAAGTAGGCCGGGTTAGGCATGGCCACCCACTTGAAGGCGAAACGGTCTATTATTTCTACTTAACAAGATGTGAAAACCCTTAAAAAAATTTACTCCTATGCTCAAAATTAGGCACATATAATTAGTTTAATGCATGAAAAACTTTAACAAGGAGAACATACATTTAAGAATTAATTAATTGTTCTTTTAAAAGATAAAGTAGTTAATTACAATAGGACAATAAAAACTGACTTAAGAAAAAATATTGCCGAACAAGTAGGCTTCTTCCCTTTAATTTAATTTTCATGCATGAACTAGGGTTTTTCTATTCACTATTTTATAATAGTGCGCCTCTCCATTTATTTCGAATACGTTACCATGTCCATCGTGTACATACTTATAATATCTGTTGTAAATATGATAATATTAAGTTCATAATCTCTACATCGGATGTTTAGTGTTTTTTTAATTTTAAAATATACCCTTATAACAATTTTTCTAAATTATGTCATACATAGTCACACGTGGTCCGTAAACACATTAAATATATTAACAATAGGTAACCTGTAGTAGAGTTATTTTATCTCAAGTTTGCATCGTATAATAGTAATTATTATTATGCAGGGCAGTAGTATTGAAGCCACGAGCGTGACTCAGACTATTATATAATTAAAGTGATGAGATTAAAATATAAATTTAGAAACATCGATTTATTATATGTTTGTGGTTGGACTTTGCAGATTCCATAGCACAATATTTCTTCAACTTTTCAGACTAATGGCTCTTCTTCCCTCAATATTTTATGGCACACCTTATCTCCCTCTCTCTCTCTCTCTCTCTCTCTCTCTCTCTCTCTCTCTCTCTCTCTCTCTCTCTCTCTCTCTCTCTCTCTCTCTCTCTCTCTCTCTTTCTCTCTCTCTCTCAATATACTAGTACTATATATATAAGTGTAGATCACTTGTTTCCTTGTCTCTCATCATTCTTCACTTCTTCTTCTTTTCCTACTTTCTTCTATCTCTTGAAGAATATAATGTCGAATAAAGAGGAAGCAAACACTATTTCTATTGCTTCCATTTCCCATATTCCTCCTCTATCAAGGTACTACAATTTACTTTCTCCCTCTCTCTCTAATTCTAGCTTCTTATACTCTTCCACTGTTCTTCTTCATACGATACGAGATCCTCCATTTTCTAATCGTGTTTCGGTTTGATCCTGCTTGTGTTCTTAATACATCGGTCACAAACTCACAATGTATGGTAACATTACTGTTTTAATAAACCTTACTTGTGTAGGTTTGAGTTGAGACTGAAACACGGTAAGAAATAGAAATTTGTACACAAATTAAGTCACGTACTTTTACAACATTTCGTGACATGAAATCTGTCATATACAATAACGAATGTCGGTGTATGTAGAAAGTACACATTCATATAGCTAGTACTTTCATGATCAAACTATTCTCTCTCTCTCTCTCTCTCTCTCTCTCTCTCTCTCTCTCTCTCATGTCTCATGCATATATATTGCAGGTGGTGGTCGAAGGAGACGGTGGCTATAGTCACCGGAGCTAACAAAGGAATAGGGTTTGCCCTGGTGAAGCGGCTGGCGGAGTTAGGGCTGACGGTGGTTCTGACGGCCAGAGACGGCGGCCGCGGCCTCAAGGCGGTGGAGATGCTGAAGAATGAAGGAATCCATGTTCACTTCTTCTGCCTTGATATTTCTGACAAATTCTCCATCCAGAATTTTGTCTCGTGGTTTAAACATACTTTTGGGGTTCTTGATATTCTGGTCAGTTCTTTCATAGTACTAATTTCTCTTTTTCCATAAATCGCCATTTTCGGATTATTATTATTTTATAAGATTACAATTTAAATTTATTTTTCATTCTAGTTATTGAGCTAGTTAATTAGTAGGATTTTTTTAGACATGATCATATCTACATTATCGAGTCGTTAGCATGCATAAATAATTAAATGATAATAATTGATCAAGTGATTAATCTTGTCTGATTAAATTAGGATTTTGTGTGAGTTGGATTCGGTGAACCGACCAAATTAATTAATTTTTTAGATCCAGTTTTTAAGCCGAATAATTATATAAATTCATTTCCATTATATATTTCCAAATCGACTATTCATGATCTTCAAACCTTATTGACTTTTTAGCTAATTTTAGGATTTTAAAATGATACAGTAGATTTTAAAATAAAATTTTGGAGTATAGTTTTTTTAACGAGTGCTATGAGTGTCATAGTATGAATTAAAAAATTATTCTTCAAAAATGTATTTTGAAATTTATAATTATGAAACCCCCAAAATTATACAAAATGTTAATAAGGCCTAAAAATCATGGACTGGGAGAATATATATTTAATATAGCTAGTGAAATTTATTCGGTTGATAAAATACTAACTCGCGCGATTCATAATGAAATAATAATACTACTATATAATATATATTGGACTAATTAAAATCTTGCTAGTTTGGGCAAATTGGATAAATAATTGGTATACACAATTAATTAATTTATTATAAACAAGTAGCTAGCTAGTATTAGCTGCTCTAGTCAACTATTAATTGTTAAATCACAACATGAATTAATTTAATCTTATGTTTCGTTTCTATTATTGCAAAGGATAGTAGTTTCTAATTTACACGTGCGATACTTCGATATTTAATTACTTTTTTTTTTAATTTTTATCTAATTAATGTTATGAGTTTGACTTGTTCGGAAATTCCAAAACTTCTAGCTTCTGCCAAATTAACAACGAATTTTATCGTATTGTTTAATTAATTTTTAATATTTTACAATGATTATGGCATAAAAATAATCTTCTAGCTAAGTGTGTATAATTAATTTTATAATTTTCAGATAAACAATGCGGCGGTTTCCTTCAACGACTTATACGAGAACTCGGTGGAGCAGGCGGAGACGGTGGTCCGAACGAACTTCTACGGCCCCAAAATGCTGACGGAGGCCCTTCTGCCGCTCTTCCGCCGCCACTCCGCGGCGGCGAGGATTCTCAATATCAGCTCAAGGCTGGGATTATTAAATGTGAGTATAAATTGACATATTGCCTTCCCTTTCGAACGGTCATTTTTCTTTTTTAAGCATTCTCATTCAAAGCGTTCGTATTTTTCTTGTTAATAAAAACCAACGAAAGAAAAATGCGGGTCTCATCATCTTCTTTAACACTTTATACTTTATAAAAAAAATAGTGAACACTTCAAACGAGACTGAGAGAGTAATTATTTGAGCCAGCTTATTTCTACCTTATTTAGAAGCTTATTTCTTAACATATTGTATATCTTAATTATCATTTTATACATATAAAAATAAGTTTTAAAAAAAAAAAAAAAATTACTCAACCACCTATTTCAGAAGTATGGTGCAAAATCTTCATTAAATGCATGCATTGAATTTTAATCGGCTCAACTACATAAAAATTAAATAAACTAATATAATTATCTATTTCTTCCTCTTTTTTTATTTTTATTTTTATTTTTTGCAGAAGTTGAAGAGTCCAAAAATAAAAGCAATGCTAATGGACGAAGAGAATCTATCAGAAAATAAAATAGAAGAAATGGTGAATTTATTTCTTGAAAATGTGAAGAATGGGACATGGGAAAGCAACGGTTGGCCTCAAGTTTGGACTGATTATGCAGTTTCAAAAATGGCTATAAATTCATACTCAAAATTATTAGCTAAGCGTTACAAAGGAAAGGGCCTAAGTGTGAATTGCATGTGCCCCGGCTTCACCCAAACCTCCATGACCGGCGGCAAAGGCTTGCACACCGCCGACTCCGTGGCCGCCATCGGGGCTCGCCTCGCCTTGCTGCCGCCGGAGGAGCTCTCCACCGGCAAGTTCTTCTTGATAGGGTCAAGTACTAACCCTAATTATGCAAAGTTGTGAGTGGAAAACAAAACATGCATGAGCCTCTTGTTTTGTTGCTTATTGTACTTCTATTTGTATTCCTATTTCTAGGTTGTGTTTAGATGGGAGATGTAACCAATTGAGGTCTGTTTAGTGCAATTTATTGTTAAATCGGTGTTAATTCCTTCCATTTTAAGAAACAAACCCTAATTGAATTGGGACGTCCTGATTATGAAAGGAAGCCAAGTGAACGGGACGGAGTGAGTAATTTATAATTACATTTTTTAAGGTTTAACAACATAAATTTAAAGACCGAGTTACGGATGACTCAAATTCGGGATCTTAATTTGGTTCCGATACTTAACCTTGTACCGTGTTGACCTAGTGGTAGGGAGTTAATTTTTGGGGCCAATTGTCCTGAGTTCGAGTCTTCCGTGACACAACCTTTAAATTTTCTGTTATTAAAGTTTCAAAAAAGAAATTATAAGAATGATAGAATTAACAAGTTTTATATCATGTTTAAAATAACTTGTTTTAATTATATTATACTCACGTATATTTAAGAAACGTCTTATCTAAACGAGACGGAAAGAGTATCTTCTTCCAAACAATTATGAAAATAGGTATACTTTGGCGAAAGATAAGAAAAGATAAGGAAGAAAGGGAGAGAACATATTCATCATAAATTCATCTTAAAAGATAGATGTACTTTCATTAAAATATAAGGAAGAAAATGATGGAACAAATTATTATTCACCATAAATAAGTAATCTTAATTGCTACAGAGGTGTAGGTACGTATAGTAGTATAGTAGAGGATGTGTGTAGAAAATTGATAAATATAGAATTAGACAATTAGGTAGCTAGAAAATAAATGATGCACCAAAAATAGATACACCAAACGTAACATACCTTATTATTTTTTACCCATATCGTCATCGAATTTATGTTCATCGGCCACATTCATTACTATTACTAGTACTCCCTTTATTCCACTAATAAAGGGACGTTTTCGTTTTTAGGACGTCCCACAGATAATAATTCCTTTCTCAAAATAGAAAATACTAACACAATAAAATTCAGATACATCACTTTAATCTATTACCGCTATCATTACTTCCATCTTAATTCTCGTACCGAAACAAAATGTCCTTTTCTAATGGGACGGAGGGAGTATAATTCATTTCTTTATGCAATTTTTTCGATTCATGATCTGCATCCCAAATTTCAGAATAACGTTATCATAACATGAGATACAACTATGACGAGTTGAATCACCTTCTCAGGGCAGAATATAGGATGTGAGCTATAAATCGAAAAAGTTACAATCTTAAGAATTTTTTTTCTTAAGTAAGTTCATAAATCAAAATATGATAAAAGTTCAGGTCATAAACTATAAATACCCCGTAATCTAAAATCGAACTAACAAATGCATTGAGAAACAATCTCGATGAAAAGGGAAACAATTCCAGTTAAAATTGCTCTTTTTTTACTGGGGCAAAGTCCACACAAACTCAATGGAATATTACAGAGTTCTCTTAGATTTAATCCGATTTATACCATGTTCGAGGTACAAAGTTGCAAAACTTTGAACAAGATTCAACTTATACACTGAAATTAGTAGAGGGGAGAATAGCATGGTACACTTTGAAGTCGAATCGTAGCCATTGAGCAAAGATCAACTTTTCACACTCCCAAAGAATCTCGAAAGAGGCAGAGGCCCGTCAGCCTCTTCGCTTTCACTGCTTGAGTGCTTGGACCTTGAGCGCCTCTTCTTCTCTTTCTTGCTTCTTCTAGACCTTGACTTTGACCGCTTCGACTCTCTCTCTTCGTCATCACTGCTCGATGATTCTGATGAGGAGCTGGAACTGGAATCTGAAGATTTCCTCGAACGCTGGAATTGAGTGCCAAGAGTTTGATTTATCAGCATTTATAGTTATTTGAAGCAAAAGATAATGAAACAGAGACCTATAACAAAACGAAGGGAGTCGAGAGAAGGATAATTATGATTCAAAATGAAGCATCCGTTTAGTGAGAATAGCATATTTATTGCTCAATGTCTAGATTTAAGAATTGGAATGCTTGATTTGAAGAGTTCTAGCAATGGACCAGGTCCAATCATATTTGTACTGTAAACAACACACAGTTTCTTCGTATAAGTTGCTGGGAGTAAATACAATAAAGACTTTTAAGACATGTATGATGATTCAGGGCAGATAATCGTTTTTCAGGCGGAGTTCACAAAATGTAGGTTAATGTCAAGAAAAGCAAAATTCCTAAAGGGTCAGTTTGGGCTTCGAATAATTGAAGTGAATTTTTTTTAGAAAATAGTAGAAACAATGCTCAGAGATTTCACTTTACTAATGCTGCACTAACATAGGTTGTCTTGTTAAACAGAATCCTGCGTATTAATACGAATAATAGCTGAAACACGACTCAAGAATTTAAATGAAAAGAGAAAGCGATAAAATCATTGACTAGCTAAGCACTTGTGAAAATTTTGTTCTGCAGTTACCTTCATGATTGGATGTTTTTCATATCCCTTATTGTTATTTGTTATGGCACTCAACTTTAATAACACATATAAGTCATGTAACATCACTATTAACTACTTCGAAAAACCTGTTGACAAGTTGAATTAATTAAAAAAAAAAAAAAAAAAAACGACTAATTAACAAAATGCTGTATGCACCTTTCGCTTCTTGCTGCTGTGTTTCTTTGAGTCTTTCTCCTTCTTATCTGCACAAACAGTACCAATAACATAAAAGACTGCTATCTAACAGAGTTTATCCTTACTCACTCAAACCATTACCTCTTTTACGCTTCGATTTGCTGCTGGAGTGGTTTTTCCCTTGTGCAAGTTTGCGCGATCTTTCAGCATCCAGCTGCGCTCTATACTCTCTCATCATCTTGTCTTTATCCGCTTCCAACTCTCCCCTTCTGATTTCTTCCTCCTAGCAAATACACCATTAGAATCTGACGTATTTATGCTAACAAACATCTTTTAAGCTTGAAAGACATGGATGGTGAAAGTAAAATATAGACTGTGCTCGACTGAGGTTTTGCACTGAA
Organism: Thymus mandschuricus; assembly: GCA_029379335.1. Lineage (NCBI taxonomy): Eukaryota > Viridiplantae > Streptophyta > Magnoliopsida > Lamiales > Lamiaceae > Thymus > Thymus mandschuricus. The sequence continues at coordinate 13,385,828 of CM057082.1, read as the reverse complement.
GTTTCATTTGGCCCCACAATGTTCATGAAAGACAGGATAAATTAAAGAGTGAAAGAGCACGAATAAATAACCTTTTGCTTCTTTTTGTACTCCTCCCATGTTATCGTATGCGAAGTCTTGAGACTTGCCAAACGAGCAGCATGCCATTCTGGTGAATGAAATGAACCATCCACCTGCGACAGTCCTCATCAGAAAAGGTACAATTTGCATGCATTGAATAAACAGCACAATAAAAGGGGATGATACAATACAACAAGAAACAATCAAAGATGTAGAGAAGTTACAGAAGCAAATTATTCATTCCAATGTAGGAAAAGTTAAAACCAAAGATTTGGCAGCCTCAAAGATAACATTCACTAGTAATACTGAAGAATCGGTTCCAACGAGGATATAAATTGCACGGTTTTAGCTCTAGTGATGCTACAAGAGAAAGTGAAACATAGTAACTTGCAATTATCAAGCACAACATGATAACTTCACTAATAACTTTTTCTTTTTCGCCAGCAACAATGTCCATTCTATCTTCAATCGTAGTATCAAAAGCTCCAATCTCTTCAAACTATCTCATCAACATAAAAATAATTTTTTTTCCCACACACCCCAATCTGAGTAAAGGGGAGGAGGAAAGACAACAATATACAGAACCATTGTTCATATCATAGCCTCGTGATTTTCAAAACCCTAACAATCAGCCCAAAATGAACTTCAGTTTAGCAGATTGGAAACCTCAAAATCCAAACGCAACAATAGACGAAAACCACGAAAGACAAATTTCACCAAGCTAAAACCAATGTCCAAGTACTATTATTCATAATCAAGTTCCAGCAGTATACATTTTCATGGTGAACACTTGGAAATCGATAGAACTAATTCGATCGGAAGCACATTCAATCAATCCGTTAATTATATAACAAAGTATCGTGTAATTGAGCATCTCCGTCAACTATCTTCCACAAATCAAACATCTAAAATCCAAACACGGCGCTGCGTGTGTACAGTACAGTATGAAAGGGTACGAACCATGCCATCTTCAACCTCATCCGGCGCGGCGGAGCTCGAGCCGAGCCGAGATCTTTGCATCGCTTTGTACGCTTGATTTTTCCCCATTTTTATACCAAAATTCTGCAATTTTTTTCTTCTATAATTCTGGGGAACAATTAGGAGATGAGAATCATCGAAACAACGAGTCCGATAATCAGATTTATCCCATGAATTGATGGAGAATTAATTGGGAAATACGGAGGTATTTTTGTGAGCGAGAACCAGGGTTGGAATTTGGGGGTTGATTTAATATTTTTTTTATTATCTGAAATTTAAAAATACAGGACTATATAATAAATACGGAGGTAGGTGGAAAAATACTGTAATTTTTTCAATTGAATGTCATCTGAATATCTGATTAGTTTAAGAATCTTTTGATAAATTCAGAAAAGATGTCACTCAAAGGACCTTCGACGCTTGAGTCAGTAGTCAAAAATGATGGATTCAAGAAGGAATGGTGGTAGTCGTGGAGGTGAGAGTTGGCGGTTTCGTCTGATGGGATAAGAAGACTATAGCCGAAATGAAAAAAAGGAGATTGAGCTTCAGATGAAGAGTCAATTGTCGATTGAGAATGAGTGCTTTCGATCGTGTGCCCCTTGACCTACTAGTCTGGAATTTATATATTGACAACTTATTCAACTAGGGTTTTCCGTTTAACCATAATCCCCCTCTTTTTGTTTGTTTAGTCAGCTCAAATCAATATTGATTATTGCCTGATTACGTGAACCCTAAGTCGATTATGGATTTAGTGGGCTCCCTAAACTATAATGTGTGTGCTTTTTTTTTCAAGAAAAATAATCCAATTCTCACAAGGCATGATTAATATGTTAACAGATAATGTTGAAATACTATCAATGATAAAAATAATTTAAATAAATTACTTAATCTATTTGAAAAGATAAACTCTAATAGAAAGTTGTAAACATGACAATAACAAAACAACATTACGCACGTTAAAAGTGTTCAAGGTAGGTAGATGAGCGTTTCTAAATATTTCATGCTCTCAATTTTAAAGATGTTTTTCTAAGTTGAGATTTAATTTTCAAAACAAACTAGATAATGTTTCAAAGAAAGTCAAATAGTATAACTCAATAATGGAGGCTTATATATGGGTAAGAATATTGGGTTGGGCTCCAAACAATGGAATATACACCAAAAATGGGCTAAAAAAAACGTAATCTCAATTTACTTTAACAAATAATGGACATTTCCTTTAACAATCTTATTTTTCTCCCAAAAAAAAGAACTTTACAAATAGAAATAACTTTATCAGCCCCATAAGTCTCCTTCATACAAAATGCCCAAGCCCAACCTCTGATTAAAATATTATCAAAATTTTAGGGGCTCGTTTGGTATCCATATACTAGTATATCAGATATCAGATAAGGGTATAGGTATCAGATATCAGGTATAGGTATGAAATTGATATCCGATATATGTGTTTGGTGTAGATTGTTCGGACGTGGGATATCAAAACTAAATTAAAAAAAAAAAAAAAAAAAAAAAAAATAATAATAATAATAATAATAATAATAATAATAATAATAATAATAATAATAATAATAATAATAATAATTCATTAGTTAATAATAATAACAATAATAATAACAATAATAATAATTAATAAAAAATTTTAATTTTTTTTATTATTTAATTCTAATTTTAATTACAAAATAAGTCGTTAGTTAATAATAATAATAATAATAATAATAATAATAATAATAATTACAAGTCGTTAGTTATAATAATAATAATAATAATAATAATAATAATAATAATAATAATAATAATAATAATAATAATAATAATAAATGAGATAATAGTTAAAAATACCCACTTTTATAAAAACTAATACTTCTATACCCACATTATAAGAAGTATAACTTCTATACCCATTTTGGGTTGAAATGTCAAAAATACCCTCCAACTTTTTTAATAAAACAAAAGTGTTATACAAAAAAACAAAATAACAATTTATGACGTGGGACCCACCCCCTAATAACTCCAAAATTAAAGATTCTAACTACCCCACCCTCCCCTCTCCCTCACCCTCACGACTGAATCTGCACAATTCACCCCAAATCGAAATTTACCCCACACGACCGATTCGAATTTTACCCTCCCCCAAATCGGAATTTTTTTACCGTTCCCGTCGCCGGCGCCGTCACCGACATGAGTTCCGACCACGATGAACCCGAAACATCGAGGAGAGCCGCCCAACGCCGCCCACGGCCCGCCTCCCGTCGCCGGCAGCAGCAGCCGCCGGAGCAGCCCGTCGAGCCCCGCGTCTTCCACGATCCCCCACCTCCGGTATGTCCTTTTCTATATTTGTTTACGTTCAATGTAAAAAAGCATGAAGCATGTTATGGTTTCGAGCACTTTGTTTAATAAGCATGGAGCATGTTATGATTTGAATCGAATTTTATTTGTGAAAATGAAAATTTTACTGTTATTGTTCATAGGTACACGACTGAAATTGTATTTCAGTCGTGTACTACACGACTGAAATTCAATTTCAGTCGTGTAAAGTCAATAATTTTGACTTTTCAGTCAAAATTGTTGACCTTACACGACTGAATTTGAATTTCAGTCGTGTAGTACACGACTGAAATACAATTTCAGTCGTGTAAAGTCAACGATTTTGACTTAAAAGTCAAAATCGTTGACCATACACGGTTGAACTTGAATTCCAACCGTGTAGTACACGACTGAAATTGCATTTCAGTCGTGTACATGGCCGAATAAAATGCATGAATTTTCAATTTTTTTTTTTTTTTTGATTCGTTTTGTTTCTTCTCGATTTGCAGCCTAGGTTTCAATGGATGCGGGGCCGAATGCAAGGGTTTAGAGGGCAAATAAACCTCTACATACGGGACGACGTGGTTCGGTCGATTCCCCACGTGTTGCGTCAAGTAGGCGGCCCACGCTTGCTCGATAGATTTACGGAAGGCCCGTTCGGATACCTCCTCGAGATTCGGAGGAACGGGAGCGCGAACAACGCCCTCCACGAGCTTCTAGCCCGAGAGCTCGAGGATGAGTCGATCCCCGAGATGGAGAGGTGGTTCCACGTAGGTGGGCAGGTGATACGGTTCCGTGCCCAAGAGTACGCCCTCGTGACGGGCCTGGCTTTCGGGGAGTCGCCTTTCAACCCTAAAGGCCGTCACGACCCTCCCCAAAGGAGCCTCCTCTTCACGAAGTACGGGGGCAAATCCCCTAAGATAAATAAGTTGAAGGCGGACTTCAACGACGACACGAGTGTACTGGGAGACGCCGACCAGTATCTGAAGGCGGCCAACCTCCTCATGTACTACCTCATGCTCCTCGGCCACGACAACCCGACGATCGAGGACTGGGCATGGCACCTGGTGGAGTTCGAGGAGCAGTGGAGGGCATTTCCGTGAGGAGCGTGGTCGTTCCAGATCATGCTCTACCAGCTGCGCGTGATGAAGAGGGACCCCGCCCTCATAACGGGCATGCGACCCGCCTATCACCTGTACGGGCCGGTCTGGGCCCTGAACATTTGGGCCTACGAGGCGATCCCCCGAATGGGGCAAGCATGCGGGGTTCGGGATCGTCCGACACTGACCCCCCGCCTCAGAAGATGGGCCACGTCCTCCTCTTCGTGCAACTTCAGGGGATTCTTCGATAATCCCGAGGTAATTGATTTAGTATTTTTTTTACCTTGTTTAATTTATTTCACGTTCGATTTCTGTAAATTTGCTTTAAAAGTCAAAGTCAACCTTTTTTAAAATCCAATTAAGTCGTGTAAGTCAACAATTTTGACTTTAAAGTCAAAATTGTTGACCTTACACGACTGAAATTGTAATTCAGCCGTGTAACACACGGTTGAAATTGCAATACAGTCGTGTAAGGTCAACAATTTTGACTTTAAAGTCAAAATCGTTGACCCTACACGGTTGAAATGCAATTTCAACCGTGTAGTACACGGCTGAATTACAATTTCAGTCGTGTAAGGTCAACAATTTTGACTTTAAAGTCAAAATTGTTGACTTACACGACTGAAATTGTAATTCAGCCATGTCTTACACGACTGAATTGCAATTTCAGCCGTGTACTATGCCGTGTTTTGACTCCTAACACCTCTTGTTTTATTTTTCGTTGTAGCTCGAGGTTCATCCGACACTGGAGGCTGATGATTACGATGTTCTCGAACTTGGATTCCAAAGTCTCGAGAGCATCGAGCCGATAGGCGTGGCCTACGTTCCCTCCAAGCGCCACGAACAAACCAATGTCCCGCCCGCGCAAAGGTTGTCGAAGGCGAAGCGCGATATTGAGAGGGCCGTGGAGAAGCTCAAATGCAGGGACGCTTCTCAGGCGGTGGCCCCTCGTCGTCGTGCTCCACGAGCTGAGCGAGCTCATTCCGACGGCGGGATCGAGATGCCGAGGCCGAGGGCTGAGAGGAGGCCCGAATCATGGGCCTCGAAGAGGCCTCGGAGCGAGCACGCTGACCCGCGGCCCTCCGGCTTGATCTGTTGCGCACACGGAGATCCGTGCGAGCGCGGTCCCCTCGGTGACGATTTCTTAGACCGATTCGGGGACCGTCTGGTGTCCCGATGGGAGCAGGATGGCTCAGGGACCGGATTTCTAGGCCGATTGGCGAGGGCTATCGCCGGGGAGCTGAAGAAGTTCGTATCCAAGAGTCCGAGCCGCAGCCGTTCTTCCTCCGGGGGCGAGGGACAGTCCCGTGTAGGTGAGCAGCCGTTTGCGGGGCTCAGGGATGTCCACGTCAGGGAGCACTCGCTTGGGGGGCTCAAGGATATCCCGACCGAGAAAGCTGATGACACCGTACACCGTGCCGAGAGTCAGAGACGGTCTGCCGAACGGCACTCCCTGAGCCGTGCCTCCGGTGGTCACGTCGCAGACCGTCCTTTCGACGAGCCTGAGCCCTCCCAAGGCTCCCATCACTCTCAGTTGAGTGCTTTTGTTGACGAGATAGATCATATGGCAGCGAGCTCAGATGAGGAAGTCACTCGTGCCTCGACGAGGGAGACGACGAGGGAGACACGCCCCTCAAAAGCTCTACGATCTCCCTACGTTGTAGAGCGTCCCAAAAAGCGACCCTCTACCCATTATCAGAGGTTTAGGGAATCGGGACAGTCCCACGTGGAGATGAGCGGGACCGGGTTCTACCTTACACAGGAGGTCTTCTCCACGATCGAGGACATTACGCAGTGCCTCTCAGCCCAGGTAATTTTATTACATGTTTCGTTATGTTACTTTTACAGTTGATTTTGTTCTTTGTTCTAATTAGGGTACTAATAAGATTATTTTGAAATGAATACAGGAGATAGACCTGTACACGGTCTACTGGCAACATAGACTCCAACAAGGGTACCGTCTTCTCAGTGGAGTTACCGCCAAGCACCACATAGTTCTGCCCCTTACGTTTTACGTAAGTTCCTTTTCTCGTTTTCCGTTTTCATTTGTTTCAATTTCAATTTGATAAAAAAACTAATAAAAACAATGTTTCAATTTCAAATAAAAAAAGACACAACTCCGAGAAGAGTACTTGAAGTTTCACCAAGACGACCCGACATGGGGGTTGGAAAACGAGTCGTTGAAGTACACGAAATGGGAGATCCCCGACGATTTCATCAACGGCTGGAAGGGGATTAACACGTACCGACCGTGGATCACCGGCCGATATGTAAGTTTTTAATATCCTATATTGATTATATCGAATTTAATTATTAGTATTGCTAAATCGTGTGCTTTTTTTTTAGTTTATCGTCATTTGCCATGTCTCCTCCTCCCATTGGATCACCTGTCGGGTGAACGTTGCTTGTTGGTGTATCGAGGTGTACGACTCGCACTATTACCTGTACGAGGGTGATAAAAACCCGACACTCAGGCAATCACGTATCATCCAATGCTTGCCCTTGTCCCGCCTCTTCTCACGCCTCTTGGAGTCAAATCTATTTTACTTCACGCGTATCAACTCAGATGTGCCCAACTTAGGGACATGATTCATGGACATCCAGTTCACCCCTCCGGAGTATCAATTCACTCAAGGAGACTCCGTGAGTTGTGGCGTGTACGCGTGCATGTATTTGGACTTGCTCCTTGGGACCACTCAGCTATACCAGGGCGACGAGAAAATGGTCATGGCAAGATATCGAAAGAAGATGGCGAAGCGCATTTTCATGATTTCGAGGGGATGGAGGGATTGGTGAACAAATGTATTTTTTTTTCGAATATTGATTGATATTGAATTCTGATTTAGATTTTGTAAATTGTTGAATTCGAATGACGTTTCTTGTTAATTAGATTTGTTTGAAATTGATTTTGTTCGAACGATGTTGATTTTGGTCGTTACAGGTGATGAATTGAAAAATATCAAATGGGGGAAAAATTGTTTTTTTTGGCCATTTTTTTCTAACCCTTCGGCTGGGTACACGGTTGAATGAGCAATTCAACCGTGTACTCAAGAACATCAGCCGTGTACCCTAAGTCGTGTACTTAAGAACCCCCTATTTTTTTATTTTTTTTTTTTGATTTTTCAATTCGTGGGACTCAATTGAGTTGGAATCACTGTTACTTTCATACATTGTGCAATCTTATGATTCGATCACGTTACGTGAATTACAAGTTTGTAAGAACATTACGTTCGTAAGTTAGTTCTAGATCAAACGTAACCTTAGTAATTAGACTATATAAGTGACACTCACTCTACACTTCATACTTACATAACATATCCTTCAATTCAATTGATTTTTGGCTTAATTATGACATAACTTACGTTATTACACGTTTACAAAACTTAATAGACTCGAGATACACGAAAAAATCAAATGAAACACGAGAATTTTAGGAATTTTGACTTAATTTTGACTTTTTAGGCTTAATTTTGACTTCTCACGACAAGGGTACACGCTATTTTTCATTTTAAATCGTGTAGAGTCAACATTCGTGTAGAGGGCATTGACTTTTATTTAATTTTGACTTTGTTGACCTTACACGGTTGAATTAGATTTTCAACCGTGTATACACGATAACAATTTACATTTGACCGTGTATGGTCATTTTAAATTTTGACTTTTTTTTTGTTGACTTTACACGAGTAATAGGATAATTTGACCGTGTATACATGATTAAATCAAGTATATTGTCGTGTACTTGGCCGAAGGTATCCATTTTATAACACAAAAAAACACAAATTTTCACCAAATGATCAAATCAAACACAATCTGATAAGATTACATCCAATAACATTCTTAAACATCCAAAAACGTTCATTAAGATCCAAAAAACGTCAATTTGTACAAAATAGAAATAAAAATATAATCAAGCATCGGTATCGTACGGACATCGAGGCCTAGTATGCTCCTCGCTCTTGCAAATGCTACATTTTTTCTTACCTCTTGGACGTCGAGGGGGAGCGTTTAGATCAACTCCGCAAATGGGAAGCGAGGCTTGGCAACTCCGTCGCTTGTGCCCGTATTGTCCGCATCTTGAACACCTTTGCCGGTTCGTAGAGGATTCTCCTTCAACGGCTGATCGAGCTCTTGCCATCGATGGTCGCCCGACTTGCCTAGGTACAAGAGGGGGTAGCACCCTCCATCGTGAAATGAATTCGGGAACACTCCACGTCTCGGGATGAGGAACCGGTTGAATTTGAGGAGAATACGTAGCAACTAACGTGGATTGCCTGAAATAATGGCTCACGTAGTCAGTTGCCCGCCCACCGGAGTGCCTGTAACAACATACAATACAAAAACGTTTAGAAATCCAATTGAAATACGACAAGCGTGAAACTAAAATAAAACGAGAAGTAGCCGTACCTTATCGCCGCACAAGCGTGTCGACAAGGGATGCCGTCTAACTCAAACTCACGGCATTCGCAAGTCGAGTTTTGGAGATCGACCAGGTAAGTCTGCTTTTCACCTTCGACTCTCCAAAGGGTGGGCGTAGGCGTTCCTCTGACGGAATAGCGACGGCCCCATTCCGACGATGCCGACATCTTCGTATAGGCCTTCTCGGTGAGTTCATGTTGGCGAGCTAGGGCACTAGTCCGATGTTCGTCGAACCACTTCTCGACGACTATCCGATACACCTCGATCATGGCACAAATCGGGAGTCTCCGAGCCCACAACAACCGAGCATTCATGGTCTCGGCGGGATTCGAAGTCATGAAGCTCGTACGTCGGACGGGACACTTGCACCTTGCCCACCTCGGCAGGCCAATGTCGCTCAACCTCCTGTAGATCCCGCCTCCCTCCCTGCTTAGGTCCCTCAGATTCCCCCAATATTCATCGAATTGGGAATCTCGATAGGCATAGGCTGCAGACTCGAATATAGCCCCCGCATGCCTCCCGTACCTAACGAAATTTCTCTGGAGGTGAACGAAGTAGAGGCCGTGAGCAGCGTGCGGAAAGACGGAGTCGATCGCATTTGCGATGCTCACGTGCTGATCGGATACGATCAACAAGTCCGAGGGCGCCCCGAAACTCTCTCGGACTTTGGCCAAGAACCACGTCCAAGATTCGTCGTTCTCTATGGGACCGAATCCAATGGCAAGGGGGAACACTTGCTCGTTCCCGTCTTTCGTCACCGCCATAAAGAGCGTCCCCTTATTCTTCCCCTTCAAGTGCGCCCTGTCTACTACGATCACGGGGCGTAGCAAACCATTTCCCCACGCCTCGATGGACGGACCAAAGGCGAGGTAGAAGTAGGTCAGACGGTGGGTGACGTGGGAGGTGTGGATGTCGTACTGGGTGCCCGGATTCATCTCCTTCAAAAGGTAGAGGTAAGAAGGGAGCCTCTGATAAGACTCGTCGAAGGCACCGTACGTCATCTCTATAGCGACTTTCCTCGCACGGAGAGCGAACGGGTAGTCAATCTGAATACCGTACTCACTCTGTAGCTCGTCCACCATCTCCTTTGGCTTCAACACTGCGCCCTCGGTGATCAATCGACGAGCGTAGAATGCTCCTAATACCATGGCCGGCACCTGTCGTTTGTTGTTCGAATTTAAATCAACTAGACACGTGTGATCGGCCACGTACTTGTTGATCTTCCAAATCCCGCCTTTCTGCGTTGCATTCAACTTGAACTCGCAATCCTTCCCCGAAGTGCACCTAAAACCCACACGGCCTTTGTCGGAACGAGGGATACAATACTCCTTCCGGAGATCCATGTGCAGCAATCCGACGGCTATATGCAAGTCATCCTTCTTCTTGAAGTATCCGTGCTTTCGCAACTGACCCAAGGCCGGTACCACGTCGGGATCGATCCATCCTAAAGGGAGCGCGGTGTCTAGATCGACATGCGGTATCAACCAATGTCGAACCGCCTCCTCGTTAGCGCGAGCACGAGCTTCGTCGTCACGGGGCTCTTGGTTTTGTGAGTGCATGCTACGAAGCCCGATAACCCTATCAATATGGCCGGGCTCGCGGATCCATGCTCCGAATTCAGCCGTTAGGCTCTCAAGTAATTGGGATCGTTCCTCCACATTCCTTGCTTCCTCGCCCTCGGACTCGAGAGACTCTTCTTCCGACTCCGGCTCTTCTTCGTCGCGTACTTCGGATTCATATGCATTCGATCTCGGGATCGACTCCTCTTCGACGGTATAGTTCTGAAAAATCGTCGATCGTTGGGTAGTATGGGCTGCCCGATTTGCTCTACTAATGACGTAGATCGTCGACATCTCCCTTCTCGCGATGCACATTCTAAGCAAATCCCCGGTGCTCTTTAAAACGGCCTTCACCATCTCCCGCTCGTTGAGGTTCGTCAAGTGGAATAGCAAGTGCTCCGATTCATCACCCAAGTAAAGTTGAACGTCTCGCAATACGTTTTCATAGCTCAAACTCGCTATGGGATAAGTGACGAGAAAAGAGTCTCCTCCTACGTACGATATTCCCTCCCAACGACCGCTATGACGGATATGAATTCTCTGATCACCCATCTCCATCTGTACCAAAAAAAAAAAAGAAAATTAATAATCTGAAAAAATTTTGTTCTTCAGTACACGGTTGAAAAGTTAATTCAACCGTGTATACACGGTTAAATTACACAATTTGTCGTGTAAAGTCAACAATTTTGACTTTCAATAGTTGACTTTGTTGACTTTACACGACTAAAACATACAATATACCGTGTATACACGGTTGTTTTGGACATAATATCGTGTACTTAAGAACAATACTTTTTTATAATTTTTTTGGAATATTACTAACAATAAATATACAAAATCATATATTACCTTGGTATTTTGTCTCGAATAAACCACTTGAATCTCTTCCGAAATTTCCAGAAATTCGAGAATGCGTACAAATCTACAAATTTTCACTCTCAATAATTAGGTAGTGTAATGTTGTGATACAATTACGTCTATGCTATTGTTTTGTTCACTTTTTCTGATTTTTAATCAATGCTAACCACCTACCATATTCTATTTTTACTGAATATGCAGATTTGGTTGTTGTAGTTAATTAATGCAATTTTTTTTTTTTTTTTATTTCTACGTTAAATTGAATTTTGTTTATGGAATTGGTTCACGACTACAATTGAATCGTGAGAGGGAGAGGGAGAAATCAATCGTGAGAGGGAGGGCCCCACAATCCAATTGATTTTAATTGATTTTTTGGTTTTATTAGACAAGTGGGACCCAATTACTAAGGGTATTTATGTCTTTTAACTACAAAATGGGTATAGAAGTTATACTTCTTATATGATGGGTATAGAAGTATTAGTTTTTATAAAAGTGAGTATTTTTAAAGTTGGCCCATAATAATAATAATAATAATAATAATAATAATAATAATAATTACAAGTCGTTAGTTATTATTATTATTATTATTATTAGTGCAATGGAGATATGAGCGATACCTCTATAAAAATCAGTATATGAAAAGAGTTAAAAGAGAGGATATCAGGATATCAAAGATATCAATTTGATATCCATATACTGATATGCCAAACACATGGTATGGGTATGAGATCTTTTGATACACATATCTGATATACGTATATGGATACCAAACGGCCCCTTAATGTTATGTCAAAAAATAAATGAAAAAATAACTTTAAAGGCCCCATAAAGTATTCTTGAGTACAAAATGGCTAGCTAAAAATAAAATTGGGCTAAAAAAGATTCAAATTTTGTCAAAAATAATTGTGGTCCTTGATTATAGCAAAGGGATACAAAAAGTGTAAGAATTCAAAGGTAATGATTGCAATATACTATAAAGTTGAATATTTTAAGATATCTTATTCCAACTTTTCAAATATAAAGATTTAATGGTATCATTGCCATGAATTGACGTTGGTGCTCTAAATAAAAGTAATGCATGCACAACCCACTCAATTAACATTTTATATATTCGCTTCGTACCGCTTAATTTGGCTCGTTTGTTTAATAAATTTCGGCCAATTATATTTTACTTATTTCTTAAATAAATGCGAGTTTTAAAATAGTTTAACAAGTTCATCAGTGTCGTTGATTGCTGGCCGATAAATCGGAGCTCACTGTTGTCTTTGTGAAGAGGAGAGGAAATTTGATTGCTCACGACTTCACGAGATACTCCCGTTTCTTTGCTTCCCCCAGTGTTCTAAAAGACGCCGCCTAGGTCCGCCTAGGCGGCACCTAGGCGCTAGTCAGTGTCTCGCCGCCCGACTAATATGTAATCCGCCTAGGCTCTATGCGATACCTAACGAGCCGCTCTTGAAGCTTAATCAATAGTCTATTTGTGTTAATTAATCTATGTTTAGGCAAACTATGCTACTCTATGTATGATTTTGAATTTATAATTATGAAACTAACCTATCAATTGTCATAATATGTGTATTTATTATAAATTTGACAACAATATTGTAAGAATAGTAAAAATAAACATTATTGTTCGAATCCGCCTAGGCCCCGCTTAGGCTCCCGCCTAGCCGCCTGGGCGCTAGTCACCCCTCCACCGCCCGACTAGCGCCTAGCGCTTTTAAGAACATTGGCTTCCCCCGTAATAGGTGAAGCTCTTCTTAATTGTTTTATTGAACAATTGCTGCGTTGAGCATTAATATTTACATCACTTATAGTAATAATAATTAATAATATAACGAGTTAAATGGAACGACACATTGGTAATAGAAGATTAAGATGGCCCATTATTAAAGAATTGGTACTTTAAATCTCAAATTTCCCTCTCTAGCTCTCCTTTTCATATTTATATACCCCTACAATTCCCACTAAACACATTTTAAACTATATTGTTATTTCTCCTCAATCAATGAATGAGAAAGGGAGGGATGGGATTTTATAATAATTAGGCATTGATTGAACGCGAGAGCAAATGTATTAAAATTTGATAACTTCAAAGAGTATGTCATTAAATAATTGGTCCCGACATATGATACCAGTATGTATGTGTAGAATAAAAGAAGACGAGAATCTTTCGTACTAAAATATGTCGATACATGATTATATATTACTCTCTCCGTTCCACTTCAATTGTCCGTCCTTCTTTAAGTTTTTAACGAAAAATGAAGAACAAAAAGAAAAAAAAATAATGAATGAAAGCCTGAAGACAAAAGTACGGCCCTGCGGCTGCGTGGGATAAAGACGAGAGAAGTTGAATAGTAAATCCGTGAATTGCGCACTGCCTCTTTTACCCTTTTATTTTTCTTATTATTACCATTTACCATTACTGTAAAAATAAAAAAAAATACTCCCTCCGTCCCGTGGCATTAGTCCCATTTGCTTTATTGACTTTTTGGCACGCTTTTCCACTGAAACCTAGTATGAGTTTTAAAATATAATTTCGAAGTATTTTTTTGTTTACGGGATACTATGAGTGTCGATGTATCCCGTAAACGAAAAAATACTTCGAAATTATATTTTAAAACTCGTACTAGGTTTCGGTGGAAAAGCGTGCCGAAAAGTCAATAAAGCAAATGAGACTAATGCCACGGGACGGAGGGAGTAACTAAGTTACTACTACTCCCATATAAATGTGAGTAAATTTTATTAACATGAGTGCTAAAAATAAAATATTGACATGTCACCTAAACAATGGTTATTCTTTATTTTTATTTTCCTTCGGAAGTTTTAATCATGATAATCACATGTATATAAATTAATCAAGTACCTAAGTACTCCATCATTCGTTTCATTCGAAATGATCAATTTCTTTTGAACATGTAGTATTTATAAAATGAGGGATTAATGGTTAAAGTGGAAAGTTAAAGTGGTGACTTCGCGACTGATAGGAAGTGGTGGCCCATCTCCCTAGGCCCAAAGGCCCAACACCTAACGACAGGCCCAGATCGGTGAAGGCCCAACAGGCCAAGATCAGTGAAGGCCCAACAGGCCCAGATCGGTGAAGGCCCTACAGGCCCAGAACGGCGAGCCCAACTCACACCAAATACAGGCCCAGGGAGTTGAGCCCAAAAACCTGAGCGTGGGGTGATGGAGAAGAATCCGGGGCCGCAAATCGAAGATTCATCACTGGCGCCGTCTGTGGGAATCGAAATTTGTGCTTGAGTTTTCGATCTTTTTGCTGCTCAAAATTACCATCAATGCCGCGCGGAGCCACAACGTTGCTGGGTACCCCTCGCCGTCGACGGAGCCGACGCCGACAACCCGACGAACCGGTCTCAACGGTGAGCGCGGAACAACCTCACAGTGACGTTCCGGTGGACGATCAGACCATCACCGAAGAGATCCCGGAGGTCCCAAACTCCGGCCAACAGAATACTGGAGAAGACACGGCAGCACACCCGTCCTCGCAACCAACCCAGTCACGCCGAGCTCCTGTGAGTTCGCGCTTAGGGCCGCAGGCCACACCAGAAGGCCATGTGGAGAACCTCACAGCGAGCAGGGATCGTGAGCTGTTCGGTCCGGAGGCGATACTATGCCAGTCCCCAGTCATTCGGCCGAGCTTAGCAGCTCGTCTTTCTCCAGTAATCCCTCCAGTAATCCAGCCGAACTTGGCAGCCGCGCCACCTCCTCCGCTTCCTGGAATCGAGGAGTTGTTGAGGAACTATCTCACTACGGCATCAGGACGCGAATTCCTCAACCAATACACCGGTGTGCAGGGAGTCCCTCAGGTCGGCCAAGGAATCCCTCAGAGACCGGGACAAGACTTGCGGCACTATCTCCAGCAAGTCCGAGGACAGGTGCAGGGAAGCTAGCAGCCGAACTCCCATATGATCCAACCGAACTACGCCGCTGCTCCACCCTATAACGCGCCCAACCAAGTACACCCAGCTGGAGGAGCGCAGATCTTTGATGCACTTGGAAGGATCATCAGTCCGCTCTCGGAGGAGATCCTCAATACACCCATGCCCTTTGGATATACGGTGCCAAAGATCAAGGCGTACAATGGAGTTGGAAATCCGAGTAATTTCCTTAGCCAGTTCAAATATAGCATGCTAAACCAAAATCTGGGGAGTGTGCACATGTGCAAGCTGTTCCCAGAATTGCTTATTGATAATGCACGGGAGTGGTTCGACAGTCTACCTCCCGGGTCGATCAGATCGTATTCCGATCTGATGAATGTGTTCGCCCGGAGTTTTTCCCAACGAACTGAAATAAGGCACACTCCGGCTCATCTGTTAACTGTGAAGCAGAGCCGAGGCGAATCACTGCAAGATTTCATGACCCGGTTCGATAGGGAGTGCTTGTCAACCCGATGCACCAACGATCTCCTTATCGTCTCGGCATTCCAAAATGCCATCAGCTCGGACCATCTCTACAGGGAGATTTTGGCGAAGGACCCCCAGACCACTACCGAACTGTGGGCTATTGCGGACAAGTTCGCTAAGATAGAGGAGGCGACCAGACGTCGAAAGGAGGTTGACCGAGGTGAAACCTCAAAGAAGAAAGATGATGCACCCCGGAAAGGGGTAATGGAGCGAATTCAGCGAGGTCCGATTGAGCCTCGTCTCGGACCTCGGCAGAGTCCAGCACAGCGAGGTCCGCCTACAAGTCAGCCTACACAGCGGCTAGCTCCGCAGTTCACTCCGTTAAACAAACCAAGGACCGAGATCCTTGAATTGCACGCTAATCTGTTCGAGAGACCAAGGCCGATGCGGGAGGACGGCAAGCCGAGGTCAAAGAATAAGTATTGCCAATTCCATGAAGATTATGGACATGAGACGGAGGATTGCAGGAACTTGGTCAGGACATTGAAAGCCTCGTTCGCAATGGTCCGCTTAAAAAATATCAAGATCGGAGCACGGGGGTCAATCAAGTGGATGCCCCCCGAAGTCAAAAAAAGAAAAGACAGTATAGAGGAGGGAATTGCAGCACGGATGCTGAGAAAAAAACAAAGCACAATGATGATGATGCCGACGAGGACGGAGATTACCAATACGAGGGGATAGTTGCTACGATCTCCGCTCTCGCCAAAGGACAGACTAAATCGTCCCTAAAAAACGGAGCTCGGAGCTTGCCGAGCAGCGAACCCGCTAACAAGAGGTTCAAGAAGGAGGAAGCCGTAACTTTCTCGGCCGATGACCCGGTGCCCCCCATGATGCCGCACTCCGATGCCATTGTTGTTGAGGCTGTGGTGGCTAACATGCTGATCAAAAGGATTCACATCGACACCGGGGCATCGGTAAATATCATGTTCAGACATTCCTTTGATAACATGGAGCTGGAGAAGTCAAAAATCATTCCAACCACACGGCCACTACGGAGTTTCGCGCAGGAGGAAACCCATCCCCTAGGGATGATCGAGCTGCCCGTCACAGTAGGGAAAGGGCCGAGAAGCACCACTAACGTGACCGAATTCATGGTGGTGGAGGCCAAGTCCCCATACAACATAATCCTAGGCCGTACTTGGATGAATACAGTGAGAGCGATCTGCTCCACGTACCATTTAGCTGTGAAGATCCCGACTAAGGGAGGGGTAGCCGTTATCCGTGGTGATCAGAAAATGGCAAGGGAGTGCCTGCATGTGGCTCTCAAGGGGCTAGGGGCAACGCCCGAACTGCCCCAAGCATAGCAATTACTGAACTCCGAAGAGCCGAAGAAGACGTCGCCCGCCGAAGAGAGGGAGGTGGCTTTGTACAATGACGATCCCGCTAAGGTCGTCAAAGTCGGGCTGACCGACCATCCCCATCTTCGCGAACAGGTTATTCGGCTTCTAAAGGAGTACAGAGACGTCTTCGCGTGGTCCCCATTGGATATGACAGGGGTATCACCCGACCTGATCACACATCGGCTAAAGATCGACCCCGAAGTGCGACCGATCAAGCAAAAGCAGCGCTCCTTTGCAGCGGAGCGGAATCAGGTCATAAAGACCGAAGTGACCCAACTGCTGGATGCTGGGATTCTATTCGAAGTCACTTATCCGACCTGGATAGCAAACCCGGTAATGGTTAAGAAGGCTGGGAGAGGATGGCACATGTGCATCGATTATACCGATCTCAACAAGCACTGCCCTAAGGACTGTTACCCTCTGCCCGATATCGACAAAAAGGTGGACTCGCTGGTCGGACATAGGATATTCAGTTTCCTGGATCTGTATAAGGGATACCACCAAGTCCTAATGGATGCCGAAGACGCGGCTAAGACAGCATTCATTACGGACTTTGGCATCTTTGCTTACCGCAAAATGCCATTTGGGTTGAAGAATGCAGGAGCTACCTACCAGAGGATGGTAGATAGAATATTTAAAGAACATATCGGAAAGGAGGTAGAGGTCTATGTCGATGACATAGTGGTGAAGAGTAAGGAAGATAGCACCAGTGTGGCCGATCTCTGAACTGTGCTCTCCATCCTTCGCAAGGTCAACCTGAAACTTAATTACCCAGGAAGGGTTGAGGGCGAATCCATCAAAGGTTAAGGCCGTGTTAGACATGAAGAATCCAAAGTCAATCAACGATGTGCACAGACTTACAGGGTGTCTCGCCGCACTGAGTACATTCCTATCTAAAGCCGCGGAGAAGCAGTTGCCCTTCTTCAAAATCTTAAAGAAAGCACCCCAATTTGATTGGAGTTCGGAGCATCATCACGCCCTACACCAGCTAAGGGAGTATCTCAAGGATCTACCGACCTTGTCAGTACCGAAGGATAGAGAGGTGCTATTTCTATACTTGGCTACTTCTGAAGAAGCAATTAGTGCAGTGCTCGTGCGAGAAGAGGCAGGTCGCCAGTTACCAGTTTATTTCATAAGCCGGTCACTAAAAGGGCCCGAAGTGAGATATCAGCCGTTAGAAAAGCTAGCCTTAGCACTTGTCAACGCTGCTCGGCGATTGCGCCCCTATTTTCACGCGCACCCGATCCAAGTCCGAACAGATTCCCCACTTCGGCAGGTGCTGACGAAGCCGGAAGCATCGGGACGGATAGCAAAATGGGCAATAGAACTTGGAGAGCATGACATCTCTTATGTTCCTCGACAAGCCATCAAGGGGCAAGCTTTGGCAGATTTCTTGGTTGAAACCTCGATATCCGAAGTCCCAATCCCGATACCAGAGCCAGATCGCACAACGGTGGGAGAGCCTCAAGACTGTTGGCACATGTACGTGGATGGGGCATCAGGGAAAGCGGGAAGCGGTGCAGGAATCCTTCTTATCAGCCCGGAAAAGAAAGTGATCCCCTATTCACTTCGCTTTCAGTTCGCAACTACCAACAATGAGGTAGAGTACGAAGCTCTGCTAGCCGGACTCCGGATAGCCACGGATCTGAAGATCACGGCCATAAAGGTACACAGCGATTCCCAGGTAGTCGTGAATCATATGCTAGGAAAGTATGAAGCAAAGGGAGAAAGAATGAAGAAATATTTGGCTAAGGCACGGGGCATGCAGGGGCTTTTCCAGTACTTCCAGCTCGAGCGAATCCCCCGGGCTCAGAATTCCCGAGCTGACGTTCTCAGCAAATTGGCAGCGGCACCTGGCACTTCACCAGTGGAAGATGTAAAGCATAGAAGCATAGACGAAGCCGAGGTTAACGATCTGAATGATGAGTCACAGCCGACGTGGATGACGCCCATTCTAGCCTACCTGGAGAGAGGGGAATTGCCCGAAGATAAGACAGAGGCTAGAAGGATATTATTGAAGTCATTGAGATATACTATTCTGGACAATGTCCTTTACAAGAAGTCATACCTTCAACCCTTACTCAAGTGCGTCGGCCCGACCTCAGCAGACTACGTCATGCGAGAAATGCATGAAGGGGCATGTGGAAGTCACATTGGACCTCGGGCGTTAGCAAAGAAAATTATGAGATGGGGATACTTTTGGCCCTCGATGCTCAAGGACTGCACCGAACTCGTGCAGAGGTGCGAGAAGTGTCAGTTACATGCAAATGTGACAAGGATACCACAAACCGAGCTGACTGCGATGCAGAGTCCTTGGCCGTTCGCGCAGTGGGGGATAGATATAGTAGGCCCATTCGATAAAGCACCAGGTCAGTTGCGACACCTCATAGTTGCAATTGATTACTTTACGAAGTGGGTGGAAGCAGAGCCCCTATCCGCGATCACGAGCAAGAACGCCCGGAACTTTGTATGGAAGAACATAGTATGCCGATTCGGCATACCTCATGTCCTCGTATCTGATAATGGGACCCAGTTCACGGACAGGGTTTTTAGGGAATGGTGTGACGAGCTGCAGATTCAACAACATTTCACATCGGTAGCCCACCCTCAAGCAAATGGTCAAGCCGAAGTGACGAACCGAACTCTCGTCAAAGGTCTCAAAACCCGGCTAGAGAAAGCTAAAGGGTTATGGGTAGAAAACCTTCCGAACGTTCTATGGTCCTACAGAACAACGCCGCGAACAGCAAATGGCGAAACACCGTATAGTCTAGCATACGGAACAGAAGCTGTAATCCCGGTCGAGATCGGACTCCCCAGTCCGCGCACGACCCATTTCGTAGCCGAAGTAAATGATGAGAACCGGTGTACGGACCTCGATCTGCTAGAAGAAAAGAGGGATACAGCTTACATAAGAGAGGCCCGATACAAACAACTCATAGCCCGATATTACAATCGGCGAGTTCGAGATCGGCAGTATTGCGTAGGAGACTTAGTTCTCCGAAACAATGAGGTCAGCAAGGCTTGTAAGCTCGGCAAGCTGGAGGCCACATGGGAAGGCCCATACCGAGTAGACGAGGTCCTTGGTAAAGGCGCCTATAGGCTTTCCACTCTGTCCGGGGAGCCCATACAGCGACCTTGGAATATAATCCATCTGAAGAGGTATTATGCATAGATGTGGAGTATCATGTAGAGTAGCTCGGTCATTTTAGTCTTTTGTCAGTTCGGTCTTATTCAGTTCAGTTCAATGTTCAGTCAGGTCTTGTCTTTCAAAAACTATTTTCAGTAATGAAGTTTGAGATTTTATTGCTATCTTTTGTTGTGTTCACACCACATTGCATTACTCCACTTATATGCATGTTGCCTCTACCTCCAACACTATCCTGACGAGGACAAGTGTTAGTAAAATAAATCGTACGAACCAGGGGACCACCCCTACCGACATAGTCGGCAGAACAGGAACCCGACTAGACCCAAGTGTCACCTCGGCAGGGGATAATAGGCGATATGCCATCCCGAACCGAGGGAAGACCCAAGAGTCACGTCGGAAGCCGAAGTTAGGCTCCCAAGCCACTTCGGGAAATCCAAATTTGACCTATGCGTCAGTTCGGAAATGAATAGAGCAGAAATGCAAATTCAAAATAGGCAAAAAGCCAACAATTACACTAACATAGATTTAATCCAAAAAGATGTTTCTTATTTTGCAGAATTTTACAAGTCATGAATTAGAAGGCCCGCCCTCATCTGGCCTCTTGCTACAGTTAAAATAACTAGCCCAACCGCTAGTCGGCGGATTCATAAAAAAATCAATGTTTACATTCTCTTTCTTTCGAGAGCTTTGTCCAGAACTTCGCCCACCACCGCGCCCAGCACCACCTTGGCTCGTCACCCCAGTTCGGCTTGACACTGCTCGGGAAGAACTCCGACCTCGAGGAATAATAGGAGCTCGGTAATTCCCATCCCCTCGGTTCGGTATCGGTCTGCGGTTCTGAACAGGCATCAGCATGTCCAACCGGTCCTTAACCAGACGGGATGGAACGGTAGGACTCAAGGCGCGGAACCGGGGAGCATGCTGCTTACTAGGCTGCACGTCGGGGTACCGGTCAAGCCACTTCTTCATTATTGGGTGGCGAGATAGTACCAACGGGAATAAGTTCGTCAAGTAACGCAGCTCGGATATATAGTCAGCAACTTCCCATGAATCCGAACCACGATTCTGGATCTCCCGCACAACCCCCCGCACAGCCTCGAATGCATCAGCCTCGACTTCGGATATCGTCTTGCCGCCGAGCTCGTGGATAACCCTTTCGTATTCGGCATGCTCGTCTGCAATCCTCTTGGCATCCGCATAATCTTCTTTTAATTGCAAATATCGAGCTTCGTTGGAATCAGCCTTGATTTGCAAAGCGTTATATTTGGCGTCAAATTCGTTTCGGAGGTGTTCAGAAAGTTTATCAAGGCGACCGATCTCACCATCCTTAAGATCAATAAGGATTTTCAGACGCTTTATTTCGTTTATCAACGCAGTCTTATCTGTTTCGGATTCGTTCTACAGAAGTAAGAGAAAAATAAGCAACAGAACCGAGTTTTCATTCATAAGAAAAGTGAATACATCTTACAGGTTCAATACGGACATCAGCAAAAACGACAGATCAAAAAAAAAAAAAAAAAAAAGGGCGGGGGGGAAGGGTTCAACTGACCCCGCCCGTAGGTTCGGCAGTTGTGGTCTGGGTCTGCGCCTCGGCATCAGCCTCTTCCAGATCCTCCCCTTCCAGAACGGGGGGCGGTGTATTCGGGGACAGCGGGCGTGTCGCCAGTTCTTCGCGGAAAGGGATGCACATTTCTTCAAAATCGGCATCCCTGTCGAACTGACAAGCCTCGATATCGGCAGCCGTTAGCAAGGCCTGCCCTTCAGCAAGATACCCCACAACGGGGAACGGGGAAGCTTTCTTCAGCAGCTGCCGAAAGTAAATACGAAGCACATCTTCGTCCTCGACTGGCTCATATCCGAACTTCCCCTTGTCAAGTTCGGGGAAGTCGACGGCCACCCGATCTAGCACTTCGGCCACCGCCCGCTTCTCCATCGTCTTGGTTAGAGACGACACTAGCTTACCAAAACCCTTGCTGTATATTATCCTTTCAGCAAGGGCATGGAAGACTTCGCCCTGGGCGGCAGCGATCTCGCCCTCCCGAGCTCGGGCGGCTACAGCATCCTCCTCACTCTTCGCCACTTTCTCCTTGGTGGCGTTGAGCTCGGCAGACATACGGTCGAGTTGCTCCTGCAGAGCGGCTTCCCGCGCTGTAGACTCGGCGAAAGCCTTTGAAATCTTGGCCTTATCATTGGTCAAGACCTTGTTCTTCTCCAATATGCGGTGGTACTTCCCCACCGATCCCTTGAGGAAACTTTTGACCGCGCCATTCACACGGTCATACTCCTCGAGAAGAGGATCCACACCCTGCATTGGGTTACTACCAACAGTCAAAAAAAAAAAAAAAAAAAAAAAAAAAGGAAGCCAACTGAGATCTAAAAGAGTTGTATTTACCGCTGGGAATACAGGAGCGGAAGTGCAAACCTCAACCATCTCGGGTTCGGACGACGCCGAACCCATAACCAACTTTCTCGCAGCCGCCGCGTCAACCTCCTCAGCGGCTACGGCAACATTACCCCGACCTCGGGGAGTAGGAATACCAGACCGAGTCTGTTCGGAAGACTCGGTGGCCTGCCTCTTCTGCCCGGAGAGGGAGCTCGCGGACTCACCCTTCCTCTTCTGCGAGATCGGCTTCTTACCCCTCACCAAATCCACTGCAAGCAGACAGAACGTCAATACCGATATTAAAAAAAAAAAAAAAAAAAAAAACAAGGGGAAAAGAACCTCACCCCTCCCCGGATCCACCGAAGTGGAAGGTTCATCGGGGCTCGGTACCGCCGTCCTAAGCGCAGAGAGCGACATCGGCATTTTGCCCAAACTGGCAAAACGCCTTACCACTTTGGCAAAATTTTTCGGCTTCGTCAAAAGCCTAACATAACCGGAGTGCCACCCGACTTCGGTGGCACCCTCGAACTGGCAGTAGAAGAATTTCTTCTGCCAGTCTTGAACCTTGGAAGGCACTTCGACAGAGAAGCCTTTCTGCCGATAAGAAGAATAGTACCACCCTTCAGTCCTAGACTTAAAGGACACCATCCCACCTAGGACATCTATGGAATACGGGATACCTAGGCGAGAACAGGCAATGCCCAGACCGGTTATTTGGCTTATGCTATTCGGCGTAATCTGGGCAGGAGATAGATCGAATGTATGGAAGATATCGGCGTAGATAGCCGGAAAAGGGACACGCAAACCAGCCTTAAACTGATCAACGTAGACAGTGACACACCCACGAGGAGGACGATGGGCCCTATCGTCGGCGTTTGGCCGGAGAAGAAGAACAGAAGGGGGGAAATCAAATTTCACGGCGATTTGAAAGAGGGTTGAGGTAGAAACTGTAGACTCAAGATCACCCACTATCCCAGACACTCCAGGAACCTCGGGGAACGAAACTTGTTGCCCGTACGGTTCCTCACAATCCGACCGAATGCACGCACGCCTATCATCGGGGAAATGGATCGGAACAGAAGTAGACGACGAGGCGGCGGCGACTTCTTCCGCCGCCGACGGAGAATGGGAAAGAAAGGGGGAATGGACTTCTTGAACGGAGGAATCCGAAAAAGAACTTGAAATGGAGACAGATGAAGACATAACTTACTCTTTCCTTGTTGAAATTGTAGAATATCCGCGATGAGAAAGTTGGAGAAGATGAACGGCAAAGAGGATTTACAGAATTAGGGTTTCACTTTTGAAAGGAAATGTAAGTGATTGTGTTACAATCATAGGACATTAAAGGGAAAGGAATTACGCTTATTGAATACGCCATTCAATGCGACGACGTTTCAGACAACGTCCAATCGGTACTTTATCGGTACCCCAAGCATCGCATTAAATGCGGCTGACAACTTTAACTTTGGGCGGGAGATGAGATCGGCGTATCCGACCTCCAGCCAAACCGTACTCAAAAGTCCAGTTCGGCCTTCCTCACACATTTCAGAGGGGGTACCAAGTTCAGTTCGGCCTTCCTCACACATTTCAGAGGGGGTACCAAGTTCAGTTCGGCCTCCCTCACGCATTTCAGAGGGGGTACCAAGTTCAGTTCGGCCTTCCTCACACATTTCAGAGGGGGGTACCAAGTTCAGTTCGGCCTTCCTCACACATTTCAGAGGGGGTACCAAGTTCTGTTCGGCCCTCCTCACACATTGCAGAAATACCAAGTTCAGTTTGGCCTTCCTCATAACCTTCAGAGGGGGGTACGCAAGTTCACTTAGGCCCTTCTCACAAATTTAACACGAACAGGGACAAGCATCAACTCCATCACCCCACTCTTTTTTTGGGGGGGGGGGTGTGATAGGAAGTGGCCCATCTCCCTAGGCCCAAAGGCCCAACACCTAACGACAGGCCCAGATCGGTGAAGGCCCAACAGGCCAAGATCAGTGAAGGCCCAACAGGCCCAGATCGGTGAAGGCCCAACAGGCCCAGAACGGCGAGCCCAACTCACACCAAATACAGGCCCAGGGAGTTGAGCCCAAAAACCTGAGCGTGGGGTGATGGAAAAGAATCCGGGGCCGCAAATCGAAGATTCATCAGCGACCTTTTTAGGTTAATTAAGAGTGAATGAATAATTAATTTGAGCTTATTGGGTCCAAAATAAAAAGTGATCATTTCGCAAAACATGTCCTTAAAAGAAAATGGGGTAATTTCGATTGAAGTAAGTAGTATTTACTACTCCATCCGTCCCGCCAAAGACGTTACATTTCTTTTTGTCAATTTATGGCACGTATTTCCACACTTCTTGATGAAGTGTTTTAAAATAGATTTTTGAAGAATTTTTTCTTTTGCGGGATAATACAACTATCATAGTATCTCGTAAAAGAAAAAATTCTTCAAAAATCTATTTTAAAACGCATCATCAAGAAGCGTGGAAATACGTGCCAGAAATTGACAAAAAAAATGTAACGTCTTTGACGGGACGGAGGTAGTACTTAATTGAAATGCAGTCATGAAATCGATTTCAAGAATGTTAATTTAATCAGCATTTTAAATGAAAATTGTTATTATTATTATTATTATTTTTTTGAGAAGATGAAAATTGTTATTTTGGTATTGGGAAAAGGTTGAAATTGAAAAGGGGGACATGCCAAAGAATATAACTAAAGTGTGCTTCTGATCAAGACTAAAGAATGTGCCTAAGTCGACATCTAAAAAGGGTTGTTCTTTAACCTATTTAATACTCTCTCCTCGTTTACGTCTAATATGTGACAGATTTATAAAATAATAAAAAGAGAATAATAGAAACCATTTGCATCAACATGTGATTAAAATGATTCAAAATTAAGAACCAAAATAAACATGTACTGTGCCTTTCAGCAGTGGTGTTCTAGTTTGCATGAAAAAATTAATCAAAATCCATAGAAAAAACATATGACTTATATACAAAATCTGGATAAATATGCATTCGATACCAATGTTTTAAAAACCGAACCGAAGGTCGGGCTAGTAAAGTCGTCGGTTCACGGTCGGTTTAATTGTGGTTGAGCCGATTGAAACCCGAAATAATTGAAAAAACCATGAATTGAGAACGCGAGATCACGACCGGTTTATTATTCAATCGGCTTAACCACCAGTTCGGTTCGATTTTTAAAATTCTGCTCGATACTATACGAAATTATTTTAGAAAATAGAGTATTAGTTTGAAATTGAGGTTGACTGAATCTCCTAAAGTTGGTAAGGGTAATCTTTCTATTAATATCAAACGGCAATGAACGAAAATTGTGATATTAAAAAGTGTCAGAATTTATAACTGCAGTTTTGAGTTTTGACCACAACAAATAAATGCTGGCACCACACACTATACATATGCAACCTCAGTATAAATTATGCAAATTTTTGTACTAGTATTTTAATATTATATTATTTTCTTATCTAAAAAAATACAAACACTAATTTACATTGTAAGGTGGATGGAAACAATATAAACCGGTAATAGATTCCTCCATTTATTAATGTCCACATTTAATTTATGAAGATGGTATTATAGTCAAAGAATATACCCAATGTGGGCTTCGTGTTTATGTGTCACAACTGACGTAACGATAATATAATAATTATTTTATTTTTATAAAAAATTTCAATTGAAATAACATCGTCTTATCAGTCGTATCGGTCATGAGTTTATTATACATACCCTTAATGATGTCTTTAATTATAAAATGTTTGGCATTTTTTCTTGATTGACAATTGCAATTTAACACACCTATCTAATTAGGTAGGAATTTATTATGAGGATCAAAATCATACTCCTATATAATCAACTCATTCATTAATTAGTATGCAAACGCTTATCCTCGCAAGCAAAATAAATTGATGATTGGGTACAATCAAACTGGCATATCTACACTCCATTATTACATTCTGCATTTGATCTCATGTTTTATTTAATGCTAATATTAGGGTTACAAGCGAGCTAAAATAACCGGTCACTATTCGGCGACCGATTTGAAGAAAGCTCGTTCAAATTCGAATTCGTTAACAATCGAGTTCGAGCTGGAGCATTAAAGTAGTCGACTCGATCTGATCGTACGGCTCATATATAATTAAGCTTTGTATGTTAGTGAGCCCATAACCGAACTTTAATGTTAGTACTCCTCTCTTTAAATGAGCTTAAATTCGAGTTTGTGATCAAATCTGAGAATCAAGCTTCATGGTGTGCGTAATTGAGTAGAAACAACATAAATTCGAGTTTTTTTTTTTTTTTTTAACAAATAAAGTCGCAAGCTTTAATGCAGTCTGATCAGATACTAATCAAGCTGAACTCGGACTCATAAAATGTTGATCGAGCTGAACTCGATCGTGATATTAAAGATCGTTTAAAAGAGAGGACTTCTAACATTTAAGCTCTATTCCTTGTACAAAAACGACTCACATGAGAAGGTGTGACCTAGTAATAGAAAAAGCAAATATAATAAAATAATTTCAAGGAACCAAACACAAATAGGTATCCATGTCTTCTTGTTGGAGAATGACAAAATCCCAAATCAAAAAAAGTTGCATGTGTTCTTCCTCAAAAAAATACTTAAAAAAATAATAAAAAAACACACATAACAAAGTAGTGTTGGTGTGTGAAAATGAAGAGGCATTTTTCATGCAAGAGTAGGCCCCACAGCTTTGGCAGAATTCACATTTTCACAGTCCACAGCTTTGCTATAGCTGGCCATCACTTCTTCTTTTTATTACACTGTTTCTATCTATATTTGTGCATTTGTGTTTCTTTTTTTTTGTGTTTATTTCTTCCTTCATACTCCATACTACCTCCATCTCATATAAGTAGTCCCATTTGTCATTTTTATCCATCTCATCTATTAGTCTCATTTCCTTAAATGGTAAAGAATATGTGGCTATAATTGACTCTCTCTCCCCACAATCAATTAATCCACATATTACCTTCCTCATTGACTATTGTGCCACTTTGAAATGGGACTACTTATATGAGATGGAGGAAGTATTTGATTTGATATAAAGTTGCCTTCAAATTTTAGTTTAGAAATACTCCCTCCGTCCCGCCCGATTTGGCCCGTTTTCCAAATCGGGGTGTCCCGGCCGACTTGGCCTATTTCCTTTTTGGGACCAACATTACACTTTCACTTTTTTAGTTTAATACTTTTAAATTGTTAAGAATGAATTTGATTGACTAGTTTTAATTTTCCTTTATTGGGAATACAAATTCAAGGTTATTAATTAATGTAATTTACTCTTCCTTAAAAATCGTGCCGAAAAGAACTAGGTCAAATCGGGCGGGACGGAGGGAGTAGTAACATTAGAAGGAATATTATCCATACTGTATTTCTTAATATAGTTGGCACCATTTGCCCGTTTATCGAATACACGTGAAATTTGAGAGTTCATGTGTATTTAGTCGAGCGATAGGGATTAATTTTCCAGATAAAAAAACTACATGACTCTTTTTAATCAATAAATTGGATAGGATAATAATAGTAGTAGTAATACTTAGCATAAGTTAAAATTTGCAGTAAGGCTGCAAATCCCAAGGGACAATATTTTTTGAAGTGTCAAGAGAATTTTTGATAAGCTGTGGTAAAATCTACTAATTTTCATCATGCTCTTCCCCTATCATAATTTCATAATTCACTCACTAGTACTATTGAACCACCTTACTGTATTTCTTTACTTGGGTTTGCATTATTGATCGAGAAACAATATGCTAGTCACCTTATGCTGAACATCTTCGTGGGTAGCTTTTGTCATTTTTTTTTTATTTCGATTATCTTTTGTTTGATTGATTTTTAAATATCAATCCTCGATTTGTTCGTTTTCTTCTAAGTTCAAAAAGTGTACTGTAATAAAATAAATCGAGCTTTGATATTTATATTTTTTTTTCCGATCTAGAGATTTCAATATTAATTTATAAAGTATTTAAATATATTTTAATTGAAAAAATCAAACAAAATAATGTCGAACACGAATGTGTCCACAATAAGATCACTTCTCTTATTTGATTTATTCAATCATGACCAAAAATTTGCTACTTCATTCACTACATGTTTTTCATTAATCGATTTTTAATTCGTATTTTAGTAGAAAGTAAAAAATTAAGAGAAAATTCAATTAAAATGTGTCGAAATACTTGAGCCGTCGATGATACAATATTTGAATTCCTAACTCTTTCACACTAATAAGGTTATTTGTTTGACCAATGTTTTGGAGGTTTGCAGCTTGATTCCCGATTTTAAGCGGATGAAAAATGTCTTTACATTCACCTTCTTCAACATTCTATATTCCATATAATCTTTGTAATAATAGTATATGGTTTTAAAATCCTACTTTCTCTGTCCCATTCATATAGAGATAAATTTTATTTTGTTGTTTCACTATTATTGTCTTATTGAGATAGTAGTATTACTTAAAATGATAAAATTTTAAACCATGAAAACTCATTCACGATATTTTATTCACTATTATCACCCCGGTCTTAATTTCAGTGCCGGAAAAATGTTATCCTTATATCAATAGGACAAAGGTTGCATTACTTTGTCTATTTCCTATGGAAATTCTATATACAATTTATTTTCCGTATTGTCAAAGTTTTGATCAAGTTCTACATTGAAGTTTATAGTACTAGTCTGGTATATCTTAACCCGTTATTGCTACGTAAGTACTATGCCTTTTATATACTATAAAATCGAATCGTTTCTTGAATATACGTATTTTACGGTTGAAATTTGTTAGTATAGGGCGAGAATCTATAGTTATTAAAGAAAAGCTTCTTTTTAATTTACTCCTATTTCTCCCTTTTCAAACTTTGTTTGACGTTGTGGTGAAAAAGGCCAAATAATAATACACTGCATCACCCTCTGATACTTGTCACTGCTGCTGCTCTGCTCCACTCCACTTCCACCACCCCCTCCGCCGCTGCAGCGCCGCCGTGAATGAGCGTTTTCGGCTAATTAAAACCCCCACCTTTTCATTCAAGTTTCCATCTTGGAAGCTTTAATACACGTAAAATGCACCATTTCCACCTCCCCACCACCGCCATTCTCACATTCCTCCTCCTCCTCTTTTCTTCCGCCGCCGGCACCACCACCACCTCTCACCGCCGCCTCCTCCACCAGCCCCTCTTCCCCTTCGACGAACCCACCACCATCTCTCAACCCCCCTCCTCCGCCCCCTCCCCTCAACCCCAACAGCCTAAGTACCCCTTCTCCACCCTCCCTCCGCCCGACTCCACCACCCCAGAAAACCCCTTCTTCCCTTCCTACCCCTCCCCTCCGCCGCCGCCTCCTCCTCCGCCGTCCTCCTCTGACTCCTCCGCCTTCGCCACATTTCCCGCCAACATCTCCTCCCTCGTCCTCCCTTCCACCTCCCACCGCTCCCACAAGCCGATTAAGCTCATCTCTCTCATCGTCTCCGTCTCTCTCCTCTCCGTCCTCGTCTTCGCCTCCGTCCTCCTCTTCCTCCTCCGCCACCGCCGCCCCAACTCCGGCAGCCGCCACCTCAAAGCCGACAGCCTCCGCCTCTTCCCCCCCGACACCCCCACCTCCGACACCGCCACCCCCATCGACGCCTCCAAGAAGCAGCCGCCGCCCCTCCACCCCCTCCGCACCCCTACCCCCACCTCCACCTCCTCCGAGTTCCTCTACCTCGGCACCCTCGTCAGCTCCCGTGAACCACCCCTTAACCCCTTGGCAAATGACGCCAAATCCCCTCCACCACCGCCGCCGCCGCCTTCCACCCTCACATACCACCGCCTCGGCTCGCCGGAGCTCCACCCCCTCCCGCCGCTCCCGCGGCAGCACTCCGGCCAAATGTACGCCAACATTGCTCCTCCCCCCGCCCCTCCGCCGGAAAATCAAGATTACGAGAACCTCCGCGACATCGACGACGACGAGGAGTTCTTCTCGCCGAGAGGCTCCGCGGCGAACAACGCTAGCCCCCACCGCACCAGATTATCGTCTCCCATGGCGAACGAGTTCAACAAGAGCAGAAGCCTGAACTCCCTCAACTCCAACTCGCCGCTCTACTCTATCTCGCCGGAAAACAGCCCCTCCGTCGTACTCAACTCTAGCAGCCCGCAAAGCTTGCAATCCAAGTCTCCCGACAGCCTCGTCAGCTTCCCCGGCCCACTGCGCCGCTTCATCCCTCCTCCTCCGGCGCGGCTGCCGAGGGCAATCCCGACATTTTCCCCATTCTCTCCCTCTTCCACGGAGGACGGCGCCACCACCAGGGACTGCTCGCCCCGGACTTCCGACTTTTCGGGCATTGGACGAATGCCTCCTCCTCCACCGCCGCCGCCTACTAGAAGGATGTGGGATGCGGCGGCGGCTGCTGGGCCGCCGGAGCTGGTTGGTCCAGCAAGGACAGTGGTGGTGCAGAATGTGGGTGGGGAGAAGGGTAGTTTGGGTAATTCAGAGAGCAGGGGAGAAGAGACTTTGAAGCCAAAGCTGAAGCCTTTGCATTGGGATAAAGTGAGAGCTAGTTCAGATAGAGCTATGGTGTGGGATCAGCTCAAAACCAGTTCTTTCCAGTAAGATTTCCCCTCTCTCTCTCTCTCTCTCTCTCTCTCTCTCTCTCTCTCTAATGTTCAATTATTTACTATTTTTGCTCACAAATCTTTGTTAGATTGAGGATCTTGAAAATTTGTTTTGATGGATATAATTTGCAAACTTATATTATCTACACTATAGTTGGAAAAAGGAAAGTGGAAAAAAATTTAATCTTGATTACAGATTTTGATTTCAATAGTTAATTTGTCTATAAATATAGCTATTTTCCTTGTGGATTCAGATTATTTTGATGAAAGATCAGTTTTTTACATTGCTTTGAATTCTTGTATAGGTTGAATGAGGAGATGATTGAGTCTCTGTTCATGGTGAATTCCAATGGGAGTGCCAACAAAGATGGAGTAAGGCGACAATTTATCTCGGAAACTAACCAAGAGAACCTCGTTCTCGACCCGAAGAAGTCTCAAAACATTGCTATTCTTTTGAGGGCTCTTAATGTGACTGTTGATGAAGTTTGCGAAGCACTTGTCGAAGGTGAGGACTTGTTTGGTTCTCCTGTATTTATGTTGCTCTTGTCGCTGGAATGGGATTTATGGTTCAAGCATTGGCCTTTTTGCGCTCTCGCGTCTGTTTATGACAAATTACGGTTGTCTTTTCTGCTTGATTGTTTATCCTATGTTTGCTTTATTGAAGGAATGAGGCTTATGTTTCGAGCAGTGTTTCTTTTCCGGGCAGTGGATTTCTGTTTTTTTTAGATCATACATCCTCTATTGCGTGGCTGTTCGAAACTTTACTGTTATTCATAGATGTAATAAGAGACAATAATGCACAATATGGCAGAGTTATAGAAAGTTGACATGATTGCCTCGTCTATTGAAAATCGAATTGATGAGGTCAGATAAGTGAGTATATAGCGTGCCTTCGCTTACCATTTCTGATCGAATTAGCATAGTTGGGATGTTTAAATATTGGTGTTTTTCAACAGGAAATTCCGACTCACTAGGGTCTGAACTCCTCGAGTGTTTATTAAAGATGGCTCCTACGAAAGAGGAAGAGCGAAAGCTAAAGGAATTTAAAGATGAAGCCCCGTTCAAACTTGGTAGAGCAGAGGCGTTTCTCAAAGCGGTGCTTGATATACCTTTTGCCTTCAAGAGGGTTGAAGCAATGCTCTATGTGGCCAACTTTGAGTCGGAAGTCGAACACCTCAAGAGGTCTTTTGACACACTAGAGGTATTCTGCGCGGCTCCATATTGGTTTAACTCGAATTATACGAAGTCAAATTTCAATACGACATGATATTTCATTTGCAGTCCATTTATTCTTCACCCGTTGTTAGTTGGATGCTTTTGTACCTCAATTGTCGTTGGCATTCTTACTCAATACCTTAATGCGCGTCTTCTCTTGTGTGCAGTCGGCTTGTAAGGAACTCAAGAGCAGCAGAATGTTCAGGAAACTACTAGAAGCGGTGCTCAAGACTGGTAACCGCATGAACATCGGGACCAACAGAGGGGATGCCCACGCCTTCAAGCTCGACACGCTTCTGAAGCTCGTAGATGTGAAAGGCGCAGATGGAAAAACGACGCTCCTTCACTTTGTAGTTCAAGAAATCATCCGTGCTGAAGGCGCCCGTCTCTCTGGCGTCGATCAGAATCCAGACTCTGAAGATGCGCAACCACCAACCCTCCAAGACGAAGTTGAATACCGAAAACTAGGTCTTCAAGTCGTATCTGGATTGAGTGGAGAGCTCACGAACGTGAAGAAAGCTGCAGCCATGGATGCCGAAGTGTTAAGCAACGATGTTGCAAAACTTGCTTCTGGGATTTCGAAGATCAATGGGGTGTTGAAACTAAACGAGGAGCTTCCATCGAAAGAGAGCCAGAAGTTTTTCGAGTGCATGATCGAGTTTGTGAAGAAAGCAGAGACGGAGATCATGAACGTTCAAGCTCAAGAGGGCATAGCTCTTTCCATGGTGAAGGGCTTAACTGAGTACTTCCATGGCGACTCTGCCAAGGAAGAAGCCCATCCTCTACGCTTCTTCACAATTGTCCGTGATTTTCTCTCAACTCTCGACCGAGTTTGCAAGGACGTTGGTAAAATCAACGAACGAGCTGTGATGAACTCGGTTCATCCTATTCCGATCCCCGCTGCATCAAGCCTCCCGCGAGTTTTCCCTTTATTTGACCAGAGGCTGCGGAGTAGCTCCGACGATGATGAGAGTTCTTCGTCGTCTTAAATTGCTATCTCAATTTCTGCAAATCCTGCCATGGATTCTGTTGGATGCATTGAACTTTTTTAAACACAAGAATATTGTGATGTATAAATTTTGTATCTTTCGTCTCACCTTTTGTATTTGGATAGAGAAATGGCTTGTGATTGTATGTAATAATATTAAAATATGCTAAATTACTTTGATCGTTGTTACTTGGCTTCCTTTTCTATTCGGGGCGTCTCCTTTACTAAATCACTTGATTGTAGTACAACATTGAAATCGTATAAATTGCTCAACTCTAATCAGTGTTCTAAAAGGCGGCCTAGAACGTGCTTGGCCGGCACGATTTTCTGCAAGACGGGCTCCTCCGGGCGGTGGAGATTCAATAGTAACACTATATACTGTTATAAAACTTATAGCTGCAGTCAAGTACTAATATGATCTCTCAGCTTCCATTCGTTCGATAACTCGTCGCGCTTCCTCCTCTGTTGCAGGTACTACATTTCGAATTCTATGGCCGTTTTTCAGCACGTCCGAGTCCACGGTGAAGGTGAAGTAGAACCTATTGGATACCTGAGAGAGAGAAATACACAGTTTAGGCTATGCATGGTGCATGTACTAAGTACTATCAGAGAGAATACAGAAAAGTTTGAGAGAGATAAATGTAAGCTCACCTCACTGGATCGAAGCTCAGGGCGCATAACATGAGCTACAACTTCGACGTTAATCAGAGGGTTTAGAGGATTCTCGAGTTCTGTATACAACACACACGAATTGAAACGGAGAAAGTTTCCAACATCGACCTGTTTTTCATCAAAGATAAACGAGTGTTAATTCAGTGCTTCTTTCTGGTCATTCTTCCTTCTTCAGAAATGATATACATAGCTCTCTGCATTTCTACGGAGTTTCAGCCATCCACGAAGATTGCTATTCAAAGCAAAAAACTAATATTCGGAGAGGCATTGTAAAATTTTCATCGACTTACCGGTTTTAGGAAATCTACATGATCAACTTCCTGAAAGCAAGGTTGACTTCCAGCAAAGGCATAAGCAGTTGCAAAGGCGAGTTCGAGAGCTCGCCTCATTAAAAATCCTCCGAATATCCGTCCATGGATGTTCCTTTGCTGTGGCTGACACATTAAGGAATTCTGAAGGCAAGTATCCTTGATAAGAATACTATCTCTATCAGCCAAAGCTGGCATATCACAAAAAATTCGACCCTCGGATAGCATTTCGTTGAGACTTTTCGTATCCTCACTGTTGATTTCTTTCTTTTGTTCCCCTTTCCTCTTTTTCCTCAATTTGTTCCTCTCTTCTGCTTCTTTCCAAAGAGTTTTTTCCTTTTCGGTTTCAGGAGAGATCGGATTAATCTCAGCTGATTTTCCAGTGTTTGAATCACGAGCCACGAATGTGAAGTTGGCCGTGAGAGCAACTGCAAGAGAACAGAAAATGTGAAACATTTCAACTGTAGGACAGCCGATGAAGAAAACTGGAATTGTAATGAATTTAATACTAATTCTTTATACAAATATTATCACGATTTCGGATTCTTATATTATACCATAATTAAACCTATATTTCGTGTCGGAGTGTGTGTGTGCGTGTGTATTAAACGAGAAACTATCCTCAAAAAATTGATATACGGCGGAATACTATAGGTGTATAAAAAATTTGTAATACCTCACACTTTTATGAAAGTAAGGATAACAGAGTAGTTCACAAGGCTATCTACACTGGAAATGGTGAATAGTCCGAGAGATAGATGAAATTACGAAAATATACTTGAATTAGGCTCTTGTAGTTTGATGTGCGAATTACGAGAAGTGAATACATTCAGAAGAGAAGGTAATATAAATATAACAAGATTATTATGTCAACAGATACCTTGAGTAGACTGAGTAACTTCTAGTTGAATCTCCATGGATGATCGACCAACCCAAGAAACGGCCCCAGCTATTGTCAGATCAGTGTCAACCTTGATAGGCTTTTTCATGGCCATTTTATCGACTGAAGCTGTGACTAATATTATTGGCCTTGTGTAGCTATCTTCACTGGAGCAATGCTGGAGCACACAGGAAATACAAAATAGGATTATCATGAATAAGGCGAGAAGCAGCCTTGACTAGAAGAGCAAAGAAATCTGACTTATTAATTTCAAATAAACAGAGAACATGTAAGAGTAATGCATAACGTGTTGAGCATGAAAATCACCGAAGTATGCACGTTTATAGTTTAAATAATCTTAACGAGATTTAGGTAATTATTAAGGGAAGAAGGACTTGGGAGGAACATGAATCTATGAATAGGGGAAATAGGCAACCTGACACTGAAATTTAACATGAATTTAATGTAAGCAAGAGTACAGAAACTACTACTGTTTCCGTAAAAGCCATAGCTTTCTATCTCCTCAAATAATGCCGCCATTAATCGACTAATCTATTATCATGCATTCTGCACAACCCAATCAGTAAGTCCATTAAGTGATGACTCTTTCCACAAAGGGCACAAAGCAAAAGGTTTTAAATACTCGATGGTTTTAAGACATTATCAGTCGCACACAATCAAATCAGCTGCAGACAACAAATATGTGAAGGCAATATTTGCTTCATTTTAGCTCTTCTGCCAAGGTAATACAAACTCTGCTAATTCGAGGAAGGATTTGCCTATCTATACTAAATAATGTACTATTCAACATATTTCAAAATATGAATTTTGGACAAGTAATTACGTTGGTGCAATTCTTTACTTGGCAGTCATTGTTCACTCATTTTTGCAACAAGAAGACAAACTCATATTGGCTTTAAAGCTCACAGCTCTACCCAATAGCCAATATTTTTTCGACAAAATCTCAACATCAATAGCACTCTAAACTTATAACACCAAAGACGCCACTATTCTAGCAATAAGCAATGTAGGGTATAAAACCTCTTGAATCTCCTGATTTTACTGCCTACCTAGTTTTACGACTAACAGAAGTAGTAGAAGCAAAAATATGAGCAAACACCGTCTTCATTTCCCAACGACCCATTTCACATAACTACCATAACCACAATCTGCACGCGTTGCAACTTGCAATACTCAAACATCAAACATGCCTAACAGTCATGGTTTGCATTCTACAAACACCTTCTAGTCAAGACACTACTAAACGCGTCTCACATAACTATTACCATTATTCACATATGTTGCAATACTCGAACAGCAAATGTGAGTTACTGCGTATCTCAATCACGAACAACACCACCAAGTAGTTTAACTTTTAAACAAAGATATATAAACACAATTAAAGAAAAGAGAGAGAATCAACCTTCAATGATATAGTTCCAGCCAAAGCATCAAGATCTTCGAGCAACTTCCCCATCCTAATCTCATTCCATGGATTCCTATACTGCTCTCTCAGTATATAATCACTCGAAAACTTGTACACTATACTCGTTCGACTCTGCGACGGATTTTTGGGGATCAATACACTCTGAGCTGAACCATTTTCCGATCGATTCGAACTTTTCTCGAAATATTTAGATCTCGCTTCCCACAATGCATTTGTCACCGGAGAATGGTACATTCCTGGCCACAAACTGATCGGCTTTCTTATCGAAGATCCGGCGTCGATCGGAGGCGACGCCTCCAACGGCGAACTCACCGTCGAAGCTACCGGAATTGCATCCGAAGCCAGAGAATCCGACTGGTCCGACTTCGAAGATGAAATCGGTCTCCTCTGAGAGAAATTGTTCGGCAATTTGTCGAATTTCGCAGCGGAACCAAGTAATCTGGCGCTGAAGAACCCATTTTGGAGGAATTTGCAGCTGGTATGTGGAATTGGGGATGAATCGGAGAGGATTCTGGTTGGGAGAAGATTATTCGGTATCGATCGGAGCAGGAGGTGGAGAATCGGTTCTCTTGGAGGTTTCATGGATGCATTCAGGGTCTCTGATCTCAACTCTCAAGGCGCCATTAAAGGGGGGAGTGAGCTTCAATTTGAATCTGTTACTTTCTTTCTCTAGCAAGCGATGTCGCGAAGCCTTGCACGATTTTGGTATATTCTTTTACCACTTTTATGAATTTTCAATCTATGATCCATCACTCCATTATCATTTCGTTTCGAATACCTGAACTCATTTCAATTACTATTTAAATTAGGTATGTAAACCAATCAAACAATTTTGATTCGTTTGAAGATTCGTATTCGTTTAGTCATATTCGATATATTACCATTCAAATTCAGTAAAAAGTGTATTTTTTATGATTTGATAACTAATCAAATAAGAATAATATTTTTTTTTATATTCGATTTGGTAATCGTAAAGATTTGATTATATATTTATTTAATATATAAAATAATATATATATATATATATATATTTATAAAATAATTACTGTATACTCTCTGTCCCACTGATAAAGGGACATTTTCCTTTTCGGGACGTCCCACTGATATAAGGATCTTTTCTAAAATAGAAAATTCTAACCCAATAAAATTCAGACACATCACTTTAACCCACTACCTTTCACTTTAACACACTATGACGGAGAGAGTAAGATATTAAATTGTTCAAACATACTACGTACAAATTAACAATGAGGGTGCTTTAGTTTCAGCCAAATTCACCCAAAAATTTCCTTGGACAAAACAGTCTTCATCAATTTGAGAAGATATTCGATTAGCAGCGAATAAGTAGTAGGATTTGCTGTAAATGCCCTTCAATGCATTTCTTCAAAGAATGGCATTTCCTTGAGAACCTCGTCCTTCCTTAGCAAACTCTGCACGATGACAATGAACGTCACGCTATTCGGTGCACAACCAAGGCTCTCCATTTCTCGAAGCAAACATTTTGCTTTCTCCACATTGTCTTCCTCACAGAATGAACTGATAATCATCGTGTAAATTCAGACATTAGGTTGTAAACCTTTTGAAGGAAGGTGATTGGAAAGATCTCTT
The DNA here is from genome assembly GCA_029379335.1 of Thymus mandschuricus. Lineage (NCBI taxonomy): Eukaryota > Viridiplantae > Streptophyta > Magnoliopsida > Lamiales > Lamiaceae > Thymus > Thymus mandschuricus. The sequence goes on along the minus strand of CM057082.1, from coordinate 13,347,547 downwards.
GCGTCATCATGCTTCCCGTATTTGCATAATCCGTTGATGAGAGCACCTTATGTTACTACATTAAGATTAACTCATTTCCCTCCAATCGTGCCTAGTAATGAAAGAGCGTCTTCAGTCTCCTCACCCTTGCACAACCCATCCAACAACGTAATATAAGTAACTACGTCAGGGCTTACACCTCGAGCTTCCATATCCTTGAAAAGCTTCCACCCTTCTGCAAATCTATCTTTGCTACATAACCCATGGTATTCAGTTGTTACATAATGAAATGTTATGCTATCTACTAAAGCATACTACAAAAGATGATGTGGAATGTACCTTCATAGCCCCTCAAATCTGGATCATCTGCTAGTAAGACGGGAGTTTCAAGGTTAACGGATCTGCAAACAAATTATCTTTCGAGTGTTAGTTACTAAGAACTCATGAATAAGAATGGACAGGCTAGTGCTGTGAGCATACACATGTAAGATGTAAACCGTAAAACTCTCAATTGAGACGAAAGCAGTTGTATATCAAATTCTGTACCGTCTACCTATCCTCTCATGATTACTCAGCGGATATTATTATTAAATAGGTATATGTAAAGGAAGTGAAAGCAAAAGGCATGATGAATATCTAACGTACAACACAGTCGCCCAGGTTTAGGAAACATAGCTTAAAGTTGAGAAACAATTAAATACGCCTGCAATAACTGGTTTTCGCATCCCTTCATAATATGAGAAGCAATTATTATTAGATATTAAGAGCAATGACGTGGTATGCCAAATCAAATACAAGAACAAGGATAAAAATCAATCTGAAGAGACTTGAGAAAATATGCATTCAAAAAGTAAACTGATGTAGAAATACGGCATACCATAGATGCTGCGAAGCAATAGTATGCTGCTGGTTCTTGAACACGAATAGGAATCTATCTTGAAAGATTAGTTGAAGGAATATAAATCAGCCACTATGCTCGACTTGATCCGTGCTGATTTCCTTGGGAACATGATTATTCATTAATTTGAGAAGCAAATCATCCTCACTCTGTCCTTGCACTCGATCTATTAGCACTGAAAAAGTAGCAGAATCTGCTGTGAATCCCCTTTTACACATTTCCTCCAAGAATGGTATTGCCAGGTGAAGCTCATGTTTCATCAGCAAACCTCGAACAATAACATTATACGTCACACTATCGGGTGTACAACCACGACTCTCCATCTCTACAAGCAGATGTTTTGCCTCCTCCACACGCCCTTCTTGGCAGAGAGAATCAATGATCATCGTATATATCCAAACATTAGGTCGCACACCTTTAGAAGGAAGTTGATTGAAAAGATCTCTGGCAACGCCATGCTTTCCATTTTTGCATAATCCATTGATGAGAGCACCATACGTCACTATATTAGGATTAACACCCTTTCCTTCGAAATGTTTCAGTAACGCGAGAGCTTTATCAGTCTCCCCGTTCCTGCATAATCCATCCATCAATGTGCTATACGTATGTAAGTCAGGTTGCATTCGCTGAGCTTCCATATCCTTGAAAAGCTTCCAACCTTCATCAAATCTTTCATTACTAAACAATCCATGAATCATGGCAGTACAACTACTAATATCATGCTCCAGACCTTTCCTAGGAACTTCGAGAAAAAGAAGCCAAGCTTCATCTACCCTTCCACTCTTGCAATATCCATTAATTAAGCTGCCATAGCTGATAATATCAGGCTTTAGACCCTTCTCGACCGCAGAATCAAACATCTGAATTGCTTTACTGATTTCCCCTTTCAAGCAAAAGCCATCAATCAGCGCATTATAAGTGGCAATAGTAGGACGTATATTCTCTTGTATCATAATTTCCAAAACTTTCTCAGCCTTTTCCATCTTTTTTTCCTTGCAAAGCGCGTGCATCAATGTACTGTAAGTAACTACATCTCGAGAGATGTTAGAATCAGCCATTTTATGCAACAAGCCATCAACATCCTCTACTCTGCCAGCATCGCATAACCCCTTAATCATCATATTATAAGAAAAAACATCAGGCGAAACACCCATACCAGCCATCTTAGATAGGAGCTTGAAAGCATCATCCACCAATCCACTCTTGCATAACCCATCAAGTATCGCATTATAAGCCTTAAGATTCACTCTCCGCCCCCGCCTTTCAAGTCTACGAACCACATAGCAAGCAATCCGAACACGTCCAGCTTTGCACAAACCATCTACCACAGTGAGAATCATAACATCATTAGGCTCACATACTTCAAAATCCACAAGCGTCTTGAACATTTTGACAGCATCAGCCACTTTACCGTCCAAGAACAGCCCTTTAATGAGAGTGCCGAACGTCGCCACATTAGGCTCGTAGCCGCGCTTGAAGAAGAGTCCCATTATAGCAAAACCCAAGTCCACACGCTTCATAAGGCAATAGCAATTGATCGCAATAGTATAAGTGAACTCATTAGCAGGGGAGCCTATCTGGCGCATTCCATCAAACACCTTGAGGACAAAGTCATACTGCTTCATCTTGACAGTCACGCTCAAAAGTTTGTTGTACACGAGAATGGAAGGCTGCGGCTGCATCATCTTCATCTTGTGAAACAATTTAGTAGCATCATCCAATTCCTTAACACAACTGAAATCAATTCTGGGGTACTTGAGTGGAAAAGATTTCTCTTTGCGACTGAATTTATGGCAATTCGAACAGAAATTGCCCAATTGGGAAGAAGCTTTATCTACAGTTCGTCTGCTGCGAATCAGATGAGTAGCGGAAGCAGCTAATGTTCGGCTCATCATCGCCGGCGGCAAGAATTTGTTTGAACGGTGGAATTTCAATATGGCATGTTTTCCGGAATGTGTATTTTGGTAAATCTACCCATCACATGTAAATTGAATACGCCTATTTAATTAATTTCATACCTAAAAAATACTCGTTCCGTCCCACTTAATGATAACTAATTACTACAATTATTTTAACTAAATCGAACCGAATCTATTACTACAAGATAAATTTATCGCACTAAATTTGCGAGTTAGCCAAATTAGTTATTAATACTCAACAAACACTTCTCGAAGATAAAAGGTGTCTTCTTTTTTTTCTTTATCTTAAAAAAAGGAGAGACAATCCAGAGCAGCCAACTGCCTTAACCAAGGAGGGAAACTTGACAACCACAAAACTCTGTTTTTACAAGATTTAGCAAACTTAGCTAGACAAGAGCAACTCTGTTGGTTGAACGATACATATGAACGAAGTCGAGGATGAAATTTTCTTTTTTCGCCTTCTTCATAATGTCAATCGTCTCTTCATCAAGGGCAGAAGAATGTGGATTTGTATCCTAAAGTGCCTTACCTACAACAATATAATCAGAAAATAAAATCAAATAGGCAATTTTTTCCTTGATGCAAACACCCATCCCTTCCACATCAACCCGAAACACAACTAGATTTCCATCTGCATTACGAACAACCACACCGACTCCAAATTGGTTCTAAACTCTATCAAATGCAACATCCACAGCAACCCGAAACGCTCCCTTGCCCGGTGGTTTCCACGTTCGTTCTCCCAACAAGATGCCAAAGTTTAATCTACTACCAAAAGCTTTCAGAGCAGTAGCATACAGAGATTGAAGCTCATTAGCCTTATCCAAGGAGGGCTTGTTACATACCTTTCCTTCATTATGTGCTGCAGAAATAGGACCAACTCATCCAAGTAGCCATAACCCATATATGATAGTTTTGTTTCATCATATCGACAAGAATAAATCTTCCGATTTCATCATAGAAGCACACTTAAATCTTTTCGGGGCCGGCCAGAAAAGAGTTCCATGACACCACTCCACAATCTGCTCACAAAAGAAAAGTGTGTTGGTGGCAGTTACCCAATTTTTTCGCCTCTCTTACCAAATTACCCTTGTTATGAGAAATACACGTGAATACACCTTTCCTATATTCGTGTATTCTAAAATAATTTTTTTAAACATGGACCCTCGTCTCGACTATTACAAGAATACATGACTTGTGTATTCGTTTATATAGTGGTACCACAAACTTTGTGAAAGATGAGTTTCCGATTAATGAAACTTTTTTTTTTTTTCCAGAATTCTCATTTTACATACCGAGCTTCTTCAGAAATCATGTCAACTACGGAAACAATAGAGTAAGTGAGAAAAGCTAACGCCAGTTCACCTCTAACGCAATTCCATGAACAGAGCATTCTTCATCAATTTGAGAAGATTATCATCCTCGATCCTTCCTTGCAATTGGTCGATTAGCATCGAAAAAGTAGCCAGATGTGCCGGAAACCCCCTCCTGTGCATTTCACACAAGAACGGCATCGCCTCGACAACCCTGTCCTTCTTTACCAAACCCTGCACGATGACATTGAACGTCACGCTAGTCGGTGCACACCCGCTGCTCTCCATTTCCCCAAGCAAGCACCTCGCCATCTCGAAATTACCTCCCCCGCAGAACGAACCGATCATCATATTATAGACATGAGCGCTAGGCCGCAAGCCTTCTTTTGGGAGCCGGTTGAAAAGTTCCCACGCGTCGTCGTGCCTCCCGCTCTTGCACAGCCCGTTGATGAGGGTGCCGTACGTGACCAAGCCCACCTCGTAGCCGCTCTTCAACAGGAGGCCCATCGCAGCGAAACCAAAGTCCAACCGCTTCAGAAGGCAGTAGCAGTTCATCGCAGTAGTCAACGTGAAGTCATTCACCGGCGCACCCCTCTGGCGCATTTCGTCGAACATGTAGAGAGCAGCGGAATGACGCTTCATCTTCACACCGACGTTCAGCAGCTTCGTGAAAGCAACCACCGAAGGCTGCGGCCGCATTTCTAACATCTCATGAAACAAGTTAACAGCATCATCCAATCTACGAACAGAGCTCAAATCCATTCTCGGTGGTTGAGGCGAAAAGGGATTATCTAAGAAGGAACTCATAGAAGAAAATGGCCGAGCAGAATCACCGATCTGAGGAGAAGAGGGAAATGGAATACGTATTCTCCGAATCAGATCGATCGCCGAAGCTGCCGATTTTCTGCTCATCATCGTCGCCGGCGAGATTTTTCAAGAAATGATGGCGATTGAGCCCTAATCCCCAAAATTAGCAACGGATTTTGAAACTACTGTAATTGCAAGCTATATCGGGTCGGGTTCGAGGTTGGGTCGGCCCGAACCGGATTTTTAATCACCTTTGAAGGCCCATTATGTATTTAAATTTTAATTTGAATAGTGGATGACGTGGCACAAAAATTAAAAAGGCTTTTCTATCAAAAAAAGGTTGACTAATCCACTGATATTCAGTTAATTGAGATTTAGAAATCACTCTCTCTCTCTCTCTCTCTCTCTCTCTCTCTCCCTCCCTCCCTCCCTCTGCCATAGATGGAAACAGAGAGGAAGCTCAGTGGAGCTCACATCTTAGTGGTTCCCTACCCCAGCCAAGGCCATGTCAACCCTATGCTCCAATTCTGCAAGCGCTTACTCTCCAAAGGCGCCAAGCCCACCCTCGTCCTCACCAATTTCATCTCCAAATCCTTCAATCTCCACTCCACCACCTCCATCGCCGTCGCCACGATCTCCGACGGTTTCGACGGCGGCGGTTTCCGCCAGGCCAAGGACGTCGACGACTATCTCGAGCAGATGCAGGTCGCCGGCGCCCGAACCCTAACGGATCTGGTCCGATCTTACGGTAAATCGAGCGATCGCGTCGATTGCATCGTGTACGACGCGTTCCTCACCTGGGCGCTGGACGTCGCCCATGGATGCGGGGTCAAAGGAGCTGCGTTCTTCACCCACGCCTGCGCCGTGAATTACGTGTACTACTACGCCGCCTGCGGGGCGCTGAAGCTCCCGGTGGAGGCGGCGGTGGAGCTCCCGGGGCTACCGCCGCTGGAGTTGCCGGATTTCCCGTCGTTCATATCCGTGCACGGATCGTACCCTGCTTACTTCAAGATGGTGTTGAACGAGTTCTCGAATTTGGGGAGGGCGGATTTCGTGCTTGTTAATACTTTCTACAAATTGGAAGCGGAGGTAAAAGTTATCTATATCTCTGAAAATTTCCCCCCCTTTCAATGCATTGTTAATGATTGTGAATTTATCTCATCTGAATTTTTATATTGATTTTTTTTTTTTAAGAATCTGATTTGAATGTTGATGAAGATATATATGCAGACTGCAGTAGGAATTAATCTAATATTCAAATAGAACTCAATTTGAACTCTACTTTCTACCTTTTCAAATCAATTGTTTTTTCCAATATTCAAAGTTTCAATGGTGTCCACACTATATATGTGATGCATTTAGGGATTTAGGGATGTCAATGGACGGGTATTATCCGGGCCCAAACCCGTAAAATGAGTTAGGGTTCCGGGTCCAAAATAGACCCGTCAATAATTGGACCCGGATCGGACCGGACCATCAAATGTAAAAAGCTACGGGTTTGGGCCGATTTCTCGTGTTATGAGAAGTGAAAAATCTACCATATTTTGTTGGTCAATATATATTCTTTCTTTTATGTACACAAAATCTGCTTATATCGATTAGGGGCAGATGCTTATGTGCAAACGCATAATAAGAGTTTGTATACAAACTCTTTTTATGGCCATACACGTGTAACACTCCCCCACATGCAACAGTAACAAAACATTTTTGTTAAAAAAAAAAAACTTTTTGTTTTGTGATACTTCGTGATTATTTATAATTTAGTTGTAATACTCAAAAATTTTATATGGGTTTAATATTTTAATATATCTTATTTCTTTCAAAGCAAATAAAATATTAATAATTTCTAAGTAATATAAATTTTTTAATTGCTAAAATTACCAATATTACAAATGTCAATATTCAAAATAAATGTACAGAAGTAAACCACAATTTAAGTCCCACCCAATAAATTCATTTTTCTACACATTCATAAAGAACAATATCGTCGTCATTGTATTTGAGTTGTAATTAGTTCGGATAAGATTCACTGTCTCTATTTTTGTATATTGAGTCTACACACTTAAAATTTTAAATACTCCCTCTTTAATTCTCGTATTCAAAAGAAACGTGTCGTACTAGGCCAATTGGAGAAAGTACTATAAAAAGGTTATTTCTATATAGAGTATTATTGTTTAAAGGTTGTACCGTAAAATGTAAAAGTGTATTATTTTAAAGGGAACTAAGATAATAATAATAATAATAATAATAATAATAATAATAATAATAATAATAATAATAATACAAGGAGTAAAGGAATAAATCACTGTACCTAATAATAATATCATTTCTACTAATTTATAGCAAAATCGCAATGAATCACAAAATAAAAAGATTTTTTTTTTTAAATGGTTTTAGTTACTGTTGCATGTGGGGGAATGTTTGCCAAGTGTATGGCTATGAAAGGAGTTTGTATACAAACTCTTGTTTTGCGTTTGCACATAAGCCTCTCCCTCGATTAGGAAAGACAATGTTCGGTGGATTTCTGGATTCGAATGACACGTGACAATCATCCATTCACGTAATTAGATTCAATAGGGAATGTTTACACTTCATCATTTGTTGCTCTGAATTTGCTATTACAAGGGGTTTAGTTTCCTTCATTTGTCGTAGAACACTTCCAAAACCCTTCTATGTGGCCTAATCTATTTCAAATTTCTCAATTGTTCTCAAAATAGGTTGTTGATTCAATGTCGAAAGTGTTTCCGGTTCTCACGATCGGCCCCACGGTCCCATCTTTCTATCTTGACAACCGTGTTCCAAACGACAAGAACTACGATATCAACCTTTTCCAATCCGATCCCTCAACAACGATCAACGATTGGCTAGACAAGAAGCCTCGAGGATCAGTTGTGTACATTGCATTTGGTAGCATGGCGGCTCTTCCCACAGCCCAAATGGAAGAGATAGCGTGGGCCCTAAGAAACACGGGATTTGACTTTTTGTGGGTCATCAGGACTTCGGACAGAGAAGGAAAGATTGTGAAAGATCTTTTCTCCGGATCGAGTGATAAGGCCATGTTCGTGAATTGGAGCTCTCAGCTGGAAGTGCTTTCGAACAAAGCAGTCGGATGCTTCTTTTCGCACGGTGGGTGGAACTCGACGACCGAGGCCTTGAGTTTTGGGGTGCCGATGGTGGTTATGCCGCAGTGGACGGATCAAACGACGGATGCTAAATTCGTGCAAGATATCTGGCGTGTAGGAGTTAGAGTTAGGGCTGGCACGGATGGTGTCGTCGGAAGAGAGGAAATCGAGGGTTGTATAAGGGAAGTGATGGAGGGGGGAAAGGGGAAAGAGATGAAGGAGAATGCTAGCAAATGGAGCGATTTGGCTAAGGAGGCAGTGAGTGAGGGTGGCACTTCTGATATTAATATTGATACGTTTCTGTCAAAATTGAACACCAGTTCTTCAGCCGTTACATTTTGATTGATTGGTTTTGGAAAGTGATTGTGTGTAGAGTTTATAGCCTCTTTCTTTGAATACTTTTTCAAAAAATAGTTTAAATTCTCTAATTATATACTTCATCCGTCTCATTTATATAGGGATTAACATTTTACAGGCACGAGAATTAAGACGTGAGTGAAAGTAGTGGATAAAGTAATATGAATGAGTTTTGTTGAGTTAAATTTTGTCATTTAAAATAATATTATTATATTAGTGGACGGATGAGAAAAGTTTTTATCCCAAGATGAGTCGGATAAAGTGAGTACTACTTATGTATTTCAACACGAAGAATCATGTAACTGCTTCTCCAGATTATATTCAGATCATGACTTTTGGGGTGTTACGTGCAGAATATAATAGTATTACCGTAAGGCTAATATATGCACACTATTTACATGATTTGATATATATTGACAATATGCCGATAAACTTCCTTAAATGTTTATACAAATATACTTATCTCTACCTCAATAAATAAACTCTGTCTTTTACTACTTAATATATTTAATGAGATGGTTGGCCTACATATGTTGGCACTTACTGCATTTTGTGCCAAACCTTTAAATTAAACCCCCTCTCTCCCTCTCTCTCTCTCGTACAAGTGGATAGCATTCTCAAAGAAAAAATGGAGGAGGAGAGAAATTCCCATAAACCACACATCCTAGCCGTTCCTTACCCTAGCCAAGCAGTGGCGACTCCAGGAATTTCAATTCGGGGGTGCGAAAATTAATAATATAACATTAAAAAAATACCATATATCTTACAATAATGTCTCAATGAAAATAGTAAAATTACAAATATACCTAATTTAACTTTCGAAGATCGGATTGCTTTGTTTTTCCTTTTGATTTTTGTGTATCCCCATGATTTCCTACATTTAATAGATAAATTTAGGTGTCAAAATACTATTTCTTCTAACTCCTTTTCAAAAGAAAATCTAAAACAAAGAAACAATATAAAATTTATTGAGTATGTTAATAAAATAGGATCATCACAAAAAAAAAAAAAAAAAAAAAATTAAGGAGCAAATGGGATGGGGACCATCTTGATCTTTGTTTCTTACAATAAAAAATCCAAAGTAGCAGTAGGAACCCACCAACATTTTTGCTCAATAACATTCAATTTTCAATAAAAAATTTATATACATTGGCAATTAATTACTTTATTCTCTCCATTGAACCATTCTCCACTTTCTTTGACAAAATGCAACTCCTCTAATAAAAAATAATAAAGACAAAGTAAACCATGAAAGACAAAATAATAAACTCAGATGGGTGTGGCTTCCCCATTCGGCAATTCCTATCCCACCGCACAACACAAATGAAGCCCCAATTCTCATAGCAAAACGCAACGCAGAGATATCTAAACAAAAAAAAAAAAAAAAAAAAAAAAAAACAGAGGTAATAAAATTCATCAATTTACCCTTTTCTAAAACTGATTTTAGGAGTGCCGGTGCGGTGAGGCGGCCGGCCGGCGGTGCCAATCTGTCGGTGCAGTGCGGCGGTGTTGGTGGCAGTCAGAACTCCAAAACGGCAAAACGGCGAAACGTAATTTCGATTTCCGAGCGAACAGGTGGGGTTTCTGAGGGTTTCTTTATATTTTCTTTGTTTTTTTTTCCTCTTTGCTTACTGCTTTTACGGGTTTCTTTAATTTTTCTTTTTTCTTTTTTCCTTTTTGCTTATGTGTATTTGATTTTTAATATTCTAATATTTGTGTTGCTTCTTTAAATATACATATATATACATACTACTAATTTTTTTTATTTTTTTTGGGGGTACAACTGTACCCCCAATGCCCTTAACTCGCGTCGCCACTGTAGCCAAGGCCATGTCAACCCTATGCACCAATTCTGCAAGCGCCTCTCCTTCAAAGGCGCCCACACCACCTTCGCCGTCACCGAATTCATCCTCAAGTCCTTCGACCCTCCGTCCGGCGGCGCCGTCTCCATCGCGGCCATCTCTGACGGCTTCGACGACGGCGGGTTCGGGCAGGCAGGGGACGTGTCAGAGTATCTGACACGTATGGAGGAGGCGGGCTCGAAAACCCTAGAGGATCTCGTGTTGTCGTATCGAAACTCGGGCCGTCCCATCGATTGCATAGTGTACGATGCCTTCTTGCCTTGGGCTTTGGAAGTGGCTAAAAGGAATGGTATTAAGGGAGTTGCCTTCTTCACTCAAGCTTGTGCGGTGAATTATGTTTACTATTATGCCCACCGAGGGCTTATGGAGCTCCCGGTAGCGGCCGCCTCGACACCGGTGGAGCTGCCGGGGCTGCCGCCGCTCGAGCTGCCGGACTTCCCGTCGTTTATACACAAGCATGGGAGTTATCCGGCATACTTCGAGCTAGTGTTGAATCAATACTCGAATTTGGAGAAGGCTGATTTTGTGGTGGTCAACACTTTCTACAAGTTGGAAGAGGAGGTTAGTTGAGTTCTTTATTTATTTAATTAGTACTACCTCCATCCAGTTTAACCAGTTTAAGTAGATCCATTTGTATAGTAACTTTTCCGGCACACATTTTCATCGAAATCTAATACGGGTTTTACGATATAATATTGAAATATTATTTCTTTTACGGGATACTACGAGTGTCGGGCTATATTTCAAAATTATATTGTAAAATTCGTACTAGGTTTCGGTGAAAATGCGTGCCGGAGAAGTCAATAAAGAAATTGGTCTACTTAGATTGGATGGAGGTTAGTATTACCCCCTCCGGTCTTTTACAGTTGAGTCGAAACTTTTCGACACGGGAATTAAGAAGAGTTGTTTAGTACTTTAAGTATGTTTGGTAATTGAGAAGAGAATGAGATTATATTTATAATTGAGAAGAGTTGTTTTAATTAATATAAAAAATGTTTTATATTAATTAATATTTTTTTTGTTTTTCAGTTTATTTTAAATTAATTTAAAATTTTCTGAATTTTTTTTTATAAAATTATTGTTGATGTTTAAAATTAAAATAAAAAACTTTTCTGGATTTTTTTTTATAAAATTAAAACTTTTCTGGATTTATTTTATATTAATTTAAAATTTTCTGGAATTTTTTTTTTTATAAAATTAAAATTTTTCTAGATTTTTTTTAAATTAATTTAAAATTTTATAGAATTTTTTTTTATAAAATTATTGTTGATGTTTAAAATTAAAATAAAAAACTTTTCTGGATTTTTTTTTTATAAAATTAAAACTTTTCTGGATTTATTTAAATTAATTTAAAACTATTTCGAGAGAGACGGCAATGGCGATAATGGAGAAATTGGGGCGTAATTAGTATGTTAATTAAGTAAAATAAGGGGTACAATTAGTTGTGTGTTTAATACTTAATTTTTACCCAAAAAGGAAACGACTCAACTAGGAGAGACCGGCCCAATCGGGAAAGTGACTCAACTGTAAAAGACCGGAGGGAGTATTTTATGTTACAAGATTTTGATTGATTTTGTATTATTTTATTTATAGTAACATAATTTCAGTCTTGCACGCCATGAGAAATATTCTTTTAAACTAGTGATTTGGTTATAAAGTCAAATTTGACAGATTTTTTATATTATCCGTCGTTGTATGGTTGATTTTTTTTTTTTAATTTTATTAATATTTTAAGCATACTAGTAGTAGGCGGTAGCATAAAAATTGATCGGATGATGTTAAAATCAATAATTTTTAACCATGAAGGAAGAAATTATTTAAAAAAAAAATTATAACGTAAAAAGAACAATTTTTTGGGTAAGGGGGCGCTGGAGCATGCAAACTCCAGCTCCCCTTTGGACATGCCCTTATGAAGTATTACCTACATCCCACAAAAGTAGTCTATCTTTCCTTTTTTGTTTATCTTATACATTAGTCTACTTTCTATAAATGGTAAATAATACTACCTCCGTCCCGCCAAAGACGTTACATTTCTTTTTGTCAATTTCTGGCACGTTTTTCCACGCTTCTTGATGATGCGTTTTAAAATAGATTTTTGAAGAATTTTTTCTTTTACGGAATTTTTTAAAATAGTTGTATTATCCCGCAAAAGAAAAAAATTCTTCAAAAATCTATTTTAAAACGCTTCATCAAGAAGCGTGGAAAAACGTGCCAGAAATTGATAAAAAGAAATGTAACGCCTTTGGCTGGACGGAGGGAGTACTTGACTACAATTAATTCTCTCCTCAAAATTAATCACTACCACACATTCTACTTTTCTTAATTCTTGTGTCATTTAGAAGTATGACTATTTTTGTGAGATTGAGGTAGTAGTATCTTGCGTTGATATCTATTTGCTCGTTCCACTTCATTTGACCCAATAAATTAAATATTTGTAAGGTTTAAAATAATATTTTACTATAGTTAGTGCAATAGTAGTTAAATTAATCTATAGTGTGAGTGCGCGTGTGTTGGTCAAATTATAAGAGGTTATGTTTCGAGATCAAAAGTCTCGCGCGAGCTCGAATCACATGTGGCGTGTTCTTTAAATATCCGAGCTTTAGAAAATCATCATTCTATTGGTTTTATGTCCTTATTAATTGATGTGTGACCTACTGACCTACATCTACAATTGCTTGTTACATTGTATTACTTTTTGTCCTTCTCTAATTCATATGGACTAACATTTTGTTCATTATAGATTGTGGACTCGATGACAAAAGTGTGCCCACTTCTCACAATTGGGCCCACACTCCCATCTTCCTATTTGGATGGGCGAATTGAAAATGACAGCAAATATGACATCAACCTCTTCCACCCGGAGCCCTCCACAACAATTATCAATTGGTTAGACAAGAAGCCACCACACTCCATTGTGTACATAGCCTTTGGTAGCATGGACAACCTCCCAAAATCACAAATGGAAGAGATAGCATGGGCCATACACAACTCGAATTTCAACTTTTTATGGGTCGTTCGGACTTCGGACAAGGAAGAGAAGATTCCCGAGGAGTTTGTCCGGGCGTCGCGTGATAAGGGCATGTTCGTGCACTGGAGCCCTCAGCTGGAGGTGCTTTCGAACGGGGCGGTCGGGTGCTTCTTCTCGCACGGTGGGTGGAATTCCACGACGGAGGCTCTGAGCCTGGGGGTGCCGATGGTGGTGATGCCGCAGTGGACGGATCAAACGACGGATGCTAAGCTCGTGCAGGATGTTTGGCGGGTGGGAATTAGGGTTAGGGTTGGCGAGGACGGTCTCGTTGGGAGAGGGGAAATCGAGGGTTGTATAAGGGAAGTGATGGAGGGGGAGAAAGGGAAGGAGATGAAGAGGAATGCTAGTAAATGGAAAGATTTGGCTAAGGAGGCTGTGAGTGAGGGTGGCACTTCAGATGTTGATATTGATACCCTTATATCAAAATTGGCAAGTTCTTAGTTGTTGCAACATATGTATGACTATTGAATAAAAAATTGTTACCCTTGAATAAAATTTTTATGACTACTATACTTGACTATCATTAATATTGTTTATTATAATTAATATTGTGTTAATTATATTGTTTGAATTTGTTTATTTATGGCATCTTGTTATACATGTTTAATTTAATTTATTACTCCCTCTGTCATTTTCAAGTTGAGTCATTTCTTTTTGTGATTTTCGGCAAGCTTTTTCACGCCTCTAGATGATGAATTTTAAAATAGTTTTGTTTTAAAAAAAATTGTTTTACAGGATACTACAAGTGTTGTAGTATCCCGTAAAAGAAAAAATTCTTCAAAAATCCGTTTTAAAATTCATCATCTGGAAGCGTGGAAAAGCGTGCCAGAAATCACAAAAAGAAATGACTCAATTGAAAAGGACGGAGGGAGTACTTGTTAGTGTAGTAGGGTTTCGCATGCATTAAAAACAGCGGAAGATACAACTTCGAAACTCAAACTTCGATCGTGATATATGTTCTAACGTGTTAAGAGACTTTACGATTCGTCAGGTAACGGGAGAGACACCTACTTGTTTCTCCACGTGACAAGGATCTTCAAGAGCTTGAATCCCCACTATGGTGTCCACGTGCTACGTCGAAACGAACTTGGGACGATCCCGGGTGCACGCCTCTCTTCTCGATCACTAGGAAACTTTACAAGAGAAGCTCAAGTGCAGCGGTAGTGTTGTGAATCTTATCTCTATACCCTTTGCTGTCTCATACACTCATATATATATATATAGAGAGAGAGAGAGGATGTATCATATAGAAATAAGTCATGGTGTGAGAAATAGGAATAGATCTGAACCATTGATCTTAATTTGATCTGTGGTTGTAATTGATTTAAGCATAATTATAAGGTATCATAAGCATGACTAGGTTTAAGCATGAATTTGTACATTAAAAAGCATAATGGTGTTGTAAGCATAAATATATACTGATTTAAGCATGATTTTGTATAGCTTTAAGCATCTTTCGCATTTTAGCACGTAAGGATTTATTTGCACACGAACCACTCCCTATATATATATAGCGGAGAGATCACATACAAAAGACAGGTTCCGTAAGAAATGAGAAGTGATCTGGACCATTGATCTGTGTGATCTACGGTGTAGATTGACTGGTGCATTGTGATTTTACTGAAAATGCATTATGATTGTATAGATAATGCATATAATGCATTGTGCATTATAGTTATGTATATCATGCATTATAAATTATGCATAAAATGCATCATTTTTTATTTTTTACGATAAACCTATTTTGTACAGGATCTCACCCATATATATATATATATATATATAGGTGATGGATCAAATGAGATCCTTATCTTTAGGTAGTAACTAGGATTCAATCTTAACCTTCTATTATTTTATATCTACTGTTACCATGCATTGATAATTTATAATTGCATTATTCATTTTCTTAATGTAAAAGGTCAATTACGGAAATTTGAATAATTATAACCACCATCTCCTTAAAGTTAGGGAATTAAATAGAACTTATCATTTAAAAAAGAATTCTCTCTCCTCCGCACTATATGCCATCGTAAAACTTTGAATCCTGACATCAATGTATTTCTTTCTTTGTTTTGGAGACTGCCATTTTTATTTATTTTTTTCCTTTTCAGCAATACCACTGAACTAGATACCTTAATATAACAAGGCAAATAAGAATAATTCAATTTATAATTCTACACCTTGAAATTGCAAATCTCAAATTATATAAGTTACGGAGAAATTTTGAATAAGCAATACACAAAATATAGATACGGAAGATATATACGATTGAAAAGGGAAAATATGCATATATATAAAAATTAAGTTTCTACTTGGTGCTAATAAGCAATACATTAATTGTAAATAAGCAATACATAAGGGGTAAATAAGCAAGTCAAATGTACAATGATATTTATATAAAATAAATATATACTTAGTGTAAATAAGCAATTCAATACATGTAAGCAAGCAATTCAAAGTGTGAAAATAAGCAATTCAAAGAATAAATGGTGATATATGTACATGTAATATATATTTATATAATACAAAATAAGCATTTTATTTTGTGATAATAAGCAATTTGACATGTATAAATAAGCAAATCAACAAGTTAAATTTAAACAAGAAGCATATTAAAATTGAAATTATCAAAATCAATTGAAGTCATAAATACACAATACAAGTGTTTAAAGTTTAAATAAGCATTTCAAACATTGTAATTAAGCAATAAATAATATACAATTAAGCAATAATCAATGTGTATTATAAGATTGTTTTACTATTAAATAAATAAATAATTAAATTAATAAATAAATAATGTAGGAGTTTCACCGACAGAGAAAGCAAATTTTTGATTGCTATAAAATAAAACAAGCAAACATATAAATAATTAAATAAATCAATTGAGTTGATTTTTGAAAATATCTTATTTGTTGCCAGAATTTTCGTTCTTGTAGGAAGTTAAAAGATTTGGTTTGTCCCTTTCTACCCCTGAATATTATTTTTTATTTAATTCATTAATCCATATCAGATTTTTGTGGATTAAATCTGTCCATTAATTTCCTATCTATCTACGAATCACAATGGTTCTTAGTTAACACCTAAGGGACGGTTTCTATTGGATCCGCTCCCTATATATGTGTGTGTGTGTGCGCGCGCACCATCTCAACCTAGTTGAATTGGCTTGGGCCTTGGCTTGGGCCAACACTATGAGCCCAACAATTTTAGGCCCAATAAACTAATCCCATATGCAAGGTCATAGATCTTTCAGTTAGAAAGTCACATAATCCCAATGCTAGAATTCTCCAAATGCCTAGCACAAACAATCTAAATGTCACCTAAAATATCCCTTATATAACACATCAATCTCAAATGAGACCATCCATATTCGAAGAATCAGAAGAAATTCAAGAACTATAATATAAAGCAGACTTTTTCACTTCGTCTATGAAGAAATTAAACAAGATTACCATAATTCCATAAATCAACAAGAGGTCTTCCCATCACCTTCCAAAACTTCTGTTCTATGACTATGTTTCCATGGCTTTGTCAAACGAGATTCGACCCGATTTTAGTTGGTGTGGGCCGAATTTTTTATGGTTGACCCGAAATTACATCACGTGGCTTTAACTTGTTTCAAACATGGGCCTTTTTTCTATTGGCCCATAAATTAATCTTATAATTTTTCTTTGTGAAAAATCAAATAATCAGAAATTAGTACAAATCTAACATTTTTTAATTCATTTTTTTTTTTAATTTTATTTTTATACTCTGATTTTCTTTTTATCCCCACATTCCTAAAGCTGCCATCTTTTCTCCCTCCAAAGCAGAATCAAAATATTCTTTAAGAAACAAAAATTGTGCTTAATATCAAAGCTGAAGATGATTCCCAGCAGATAATTTCCATAAAAAATCATGCCTTCTTACACCATGGATGATGTCCAAGACAATCCATGGCTCTCGAAGGTTGCCCCTCTCACCCTTTTACTCTTCACACTTTTCTTGATTCATAGAAAATGGCGTATGTATACAAAACCCTCGAAGAATCTCCCACCGTCACCTCCGAAGCTTCCGATAATCGGGAATCTGCACCAAATGGGCTTCAGCCCGCATCGAAATCTGGAATCTTTGGCCCGAAAACACGGGCCCGTGATGCTCCTCCACCTGGGTAATGTTCCGTTCCTTGTCGTTTCTTCAGCTGAAGTAGCGAAAGAAATTTTGAAAACCCATGATCGGATTTTCTCGAATAGGCCTAATTCAACTGTAGCGAACGGGATTTATGAATGTAAGGACATAGCCTTTTCTCGTTATGGGGAGTATTGGAGGAATGTGAGGAGTATTTGTGTTAATCACCTCTTGAGCAGTAGGAAGGTTCAGTCGTTTCGCAATGTTAGAGAGGAGGAGGTGTTCTTGATGGTGAAGAAGGTTAGGGCTTCGTGTAGGGCGGAATCGGTGATTAATTTGAGTGAGGAGTTTGCTTGTTTTGCTAATGATGTGATTTGTAGGGTTGCTTTGGGGAGGAAGTATGGTGATGGGGAAGGTGGGAGGAAATTCAAGAAGGTTCTGGAGGAATTGGGGGTGTTGTTGGGTGCTTTCGACGTGGGGGAGTTCGTTCCGTGGCTTTCTTGGGTTAGATATGTCAATGGGATGGATTCTAAGGTTAGGGAGATTGCCAAGAATCTTGATGAGTTTTTGGAGTTTGTGGTGAGGGAACATATGGATGGAAGGAGGAGGGAGAGAGACGGGGGAGAGGGAGGCGAGGGCGATAGCCAGAAGGATTTTGTGGATGTTTTGCTTGAGGTTCAAGAGAATACGAAAGATGGCTTTGTTCTTGATGCAATCTCCATTAAAGCTGTCATTTTGGTGACCTTTTACTTTTCCTGTGTTAAAATCTTTGTTACTTGAGAATAGAGATCGGATTGCGATTGTTTCAATTAATTGTTCGTTTTTCACTAATCCTTCTTATCAATCCTGCATAATGTGCTGTATTAGTCATGTTTTGACTTAGGTTCGACATTTCTTGCTGCGTAGTAGTTTATTTGAGTTCGAATGACCTTAAGCATGGTTTTTCTAGTGTCTGAGTTATTGAATTGATTTTGGAATTTGTCGACCTATAAAGTATATCGAACCTTGGTTTGCTTGGAAGCTTTTAACTACTGTATTAATCTAAAGTCGAGTGTTGTGTAATCTTCGATCTCCTTAGTTTGAGCTTGATGAATGTGAATGAAGAAGAATATGTTGTTGATCACTGTTGCAGGACATGTTTGCAGCTGGCACCGATACAACATTCACATTGATAGAGTGGACGTTATCGGAACTCATACGCCACAAGGATATCAGAAAGAAATTGAAGACGGAACTCCGACAAATCGCAGGATCCAGTTCAGCCATAGCCGAAGCAGATCTAGACAAATGCCAGTATTTAAAAGCCGTGATCAAAGAAACCTTAAGGCTGCACCCTCCTCTCCCACTCCTCGTGCCACGAGAATCAACCCACGACGTTAAACTATCAGGATACGACATTGCAAGAGGGACGAGAGTGGTGATCAATGCGTGGGCTATGGGGAGAGATCCCTCGCTGTGGGAAGATCCGGAAAAGTTTTGCCCCGATAGATTCCTAGGCAGTGATATCGATTTCAAAGGGCAGTTCGGACAGTACCTCCCGTTTGGCGCTGGCCGGAGGGGATGCCCCGGCGCTGCATTCGCCCTCGGAAGCGTCGAGCTCCTGCTGGCGAATCTCGTGCTCGGGTTCGAGTTCGCGTTGCCAGGTGGAGTGAGAGGAGAAGATCTTGACATGGTTGAAGGTGATGGTATTACTATTCATAGAAAGTTCCCACTCTCTGTTGTTCCTATTTGTGATTCTTGAAAAAATATTTCTAAATATAACATGTATAGATAATATTAATATATATATATAAACGGAATATGATTTAAAAAAAGATTTAAATCTCTAAATTTTGTTTATGATTTTGAAGCAATTAATTCCTCAGCAAATTCATTGATGTTTTGATCAGAGCTCCCTCCTTCACTGACTGCTTCAATGGCTGAATCCTTCCATTTCAACACATTCCTCTTTATCTCATCGCCTCTCTCTCCCTCCATCACTTGATTCAAACATGCCACAACTTCCTCCCTCGTCACGATCCCGTCCCCGTCGGCCTTAACTCGAACCCCGGTCCCCCACACGTCGACTACCATCTTAGCATTCGTGTTCTGATCCGCCCATTGAGGCATCACCACCATCGGGACCCCTAAAACTAGTGCCTCCAGAGTTGAGTTCCAGCCACAGTGCGAGAAGAAGCATCCCATGGCCCGGTGCGACAGCACTTCTAGCTGATCGCACCAGCTCACTACTAGGGCTCGATCGGTGAGGCCCGAGGCGAAGCATTGAGGAAGCTTGCTCTGTTCCGTTTCTCTAACTACCCAGAGGAAGTCGCGTCGGCTCTCAATGAGACCCGACGCGACCTCCTCCATTTGTTTCTCGGACAAACCGGCTAAGCTTCCGAACGACACGTAGACGACGGAACGGTCGTCTTTTCCGTCGAGCCATTTGGTGCAGGAGGAGTCGGAGGTTTTAGGGGTGAAGAGGCTGAGGCCATAACCGTAGTTTGCTAGTAATCGCTTGTCTGTGTACATGGATGGTACAGTTGGCCCTATTGTTCGAATCCTGTAATCCTTTCCCATCCATTGGAGCACCTGCAAAATTAGTACAAATAGTTACATGCGTTGACTGCGTTGACTTGACGATAGAGAAAGTTACAGATCCAAAGGTTTCGGTTCTGAGTTCTATGTGGCGTGATATTTAAATTTCCTGTAATAGAAATTTAAAGTACGCGCTTAAAGTACGCGCCACAAAGAATTCGAACTTTTGTTCCGAAACTTAACTCTCTACCAGTAGACTAATACAGACTCACGTACTTAATAATTAATTAATGAGCCACATTTAAGTATCTCATGCAAAACCTTCAATTCGAGGCAGTTTCAACTTTCAACTACATTAATTAATTAATTAATTAATTAAGATCAAATGTTTTGTGATTATAAATTAGTGAATCCAATATCATCTTCTTCTGTTAAAAATTACTACAATATTCAAAAGACTAATGGCTTCTCCAAAATCGATCATCTTACTCATCACTTTCCTGCTTGCAGCTCTAGGTTGGCTCTCTCTATCTCTGTGTTTGTTATGTTATGTTATGGTATGTTTGAGACGATGGATTTAACTTAATGTGCAGAGATGGCGAGGAGTTCGGAAGTGAATAGGTGCGAGACGAAGGAGGATTGCAGACGCAGTGGTAAAGTGTATTGCCCTGCAGTTTTGGGGATCGAACTAACATGTGCGGACGGCAAGTGCGCCTGTGTAGGACGATACTCGAAAGCGTTACCGAGGGTGCCGCCAATCAAGTTCAAGTGCAACACGGACAAGGATTGTCGCGATAATCTGTCTATCCGCTGCCTCAACCTCAGGACCAAGTGCCACAATGGCAGATGCCGTTGCTCCGGCTAATCGACTCCACTCCTTACTTAATAGTAGTATTACATACATATATAGTTTGAGATTGAGAAAGTTGTATTGTCAAATTTTTATTCAAAAGATAATCTCATTAAACATATTGTAAGACATAAGAATAATTTACATAATACAATCGATCCCGTGCGTGGCACCGGGTGATACTAGTATGACGTAATTTTAGCGGTGCCGACTCTATCTATCGGTGTTCGAATATTTCAAAATTCGGACTAAATCAATTATATATAGGGATACACTATGGTGAAAATTCAATTTTTTTGTGAAACTGCAAACCATTGCATTTTCATGCATTAATGATGCATGAAAATTAAAATACTAAAAATTAATAAAATAATATATTTTTGTATGCAACAGGTTGTAAATAAAAATGCACATTCTATGCATGAAAATCATGGTTTTCAAATTTTACTGAAAATTGAGTTTTCACCTGATTTATTTCTTATATATCCATGTACAAATATAATATGTACGTGTAAATGTAGTATAACATGTATGATGTATCTCGTTGAATATTCTCCACTAAATAGATGACAAATGAATAACCAGGGACGGAGCGAGGGGGTGACAGGTGGTGGCGGTCTGGCGACCGCCCCCTCAATTTTTCAAAGAAGATTAGCTATATATGCATTTTATAAATATTGTGTGTGTAATTTTGGAAAATGAATATTTGGAAGACACAGTTTAGAAACAATTGGAAGATGAATTTTTGGCTTCTTCGTTACTCATATATATCGAGAAAGAAATTGTCAAAAAATTTAATGTAGAATCAATAATTGATGAACTTGATGATATGAATTTTGAAAAACGAAAAATAGTACAACTTAAACGGTCTATACTTAGTAAGATTAGTGAGAATTTTCTTTATATTGATTTAGCTATTTTATATTATGTTAAAACTTTATACAGTTAGTAGTTATTTACTACGTGAAAAAAATAAGATATTCTCTTTAGTTTTGTAGAGTTGATTATTAGAGTGGTGTTTTAATGTGTCATTATATTGTATTAATAAATTGCTCTTATTAGTTATTTTAAGATGATTTGTCTTTATATTAGTTTATTTTGAATGATTATGTGGAGAGTATGTTCATTTTGAGAGAAGTTTTTGTTACACTTAGATTTTTGAAAAGTTCGTCACCCCTCTTAGATAAAATTTTTAGCTTCGTCCCTTTGAATAAGGTAACGTAATGTTTTTTAATTGGACCGTCCCACAATTAATCATAAATAATGTAATACTATATGAATTACTTCGTATATGTGCATGTAATATGGGATGTTGCAATATTATTAAGTCAAGATTTCGTCAACGATCGAAATAGAATAAAATTTCTAGCTCCGTCACTGACCAGAAGCAAACGTACGTACCTCGTGCTCGAGCCTGTCGAAGGTGTTGAAAAGTCGCCAGTCGGCCGCCTCAAACGTCGAAAACTGTTCCACGAGCGACTTCAAAATGGCTTGATAAATCCCTACATCGAACAAAAGCGTAGGCAAATCTCTAACTCCCATCAAAGGCAATCCAGGCAAAGAAACCTCGTAAATTTCGTCATCGGGCGAAATCTCCAAACTGCCCTTGTACACATGATAGAAGACCGAGCAAACGGCAGCCGGCTGCGTGAAGAGCGCTGCCCCTTTTAGTCCTTTCTCATGAGCAAACTCCACCACCCAAGGGAGGCAAGAGTCGTAGACGATGGCCGTCGGAGGCTCGCCGGAGTTGCTATATTTGGCAATAATCTCCGGCAGGCCACTCGTCATCGAAGCTTGGAAGCGTCTAAAGAAGGCCTCGTAGATGTCGGGGCCTTCTTCATCATCAGCAATCGAATCAGGAACTGATTCGATGCTGATGAGGCCGTTACCGGCTTCCTCTTCTCTCGATAAAGTTTTGCTCAACGAAGCTGTCGTAACGTAGGTGACTCGAATCCCTTTCGATACGAGGCGGTGGCAGAGCTGAATCAAGGGATTGATGTGGCCCTGTAGAGGGAGGGAGATTGCAAGAACATGAGGATTTGGAGCCATTCTTTTTTTCCTTCTACTTTTCTTGTGTTTAGTTTATTATTTTTCTTGGTTATGTGCAAATGTAAGCGTATTATGATTTTGGCCACATATTTGAAGAAGAAAATAAAATTTTTAACCACACATTTTGGGAAATAATAATGTGAATTGAAGAATAGATGGGGTTGAATGGGTTGTAGTGCATGAATTGTAATTGTATTCTATGTACAAGAAGAGTCAAAGAAAGTTTGGTTTTGATCATAAACTATTTTGGTGCTATTAGAGATTTGTTTTCTAGTTCTCCTCGGTGAAAATTTCTATGTGGGTGTAAATGTACTGCGCACTCACCCCTTATATTGTAAATAAAATATTAATATATTACCTTACATATTATATTAATATAATATCAAATGTTACGAGTGAGTGTAGTACACCCATACCCATATAAAAATACACCCTCCCTCCGTCCATATTTACTGGACTAATTACAATTGTGGGTACGAAGTATAACGTATGTTGATGATGTGAAATAAATTAAAGCATTAAAGAGGTAAAGTGCAATAATTGTTGGTTCATCTTATATTTATAATTATGATAAATACTCGTCAAAAGCCCTAATTTACAATAATCCATAATAAACTCGTGAAAAGTTATAATATCCACAATCACACAAAGCCTGTTCTAGCTAAACTTTGAAGTTATAGAACAGAATATCAATAATGACATAATGAAAGTGTAACGTCGGGCCGGTGTAATTAAATGGACAGAGAATAGCCCAAGAGATCAAGCATATTGCAAAGCCCAAGTTGGAGCAAAAGGGAGAGAGGCCCGTTCGAGAGAGGAAGCTTCCAGATAAGTTTAAGGATTATGTGGTAGGTGAAGTGAATCCACGTGGCAATACCTCAAGCTAGTGGTCCTCAAATTCTGTTAGGGAAGTGTAGGGTAGAGGGAGAAACCCACTGTTATTTAGCAGAGTTTTTGTACTCAAAGAAATGATGAATGAAATAGTTGTTATCTTCTTTCTTCTTCCCTTGCTCTGCTTCTTCTTCTGTTCTTCTCTTTTCTGGAGTTAAGGCACACTCAAAGTTGCCTCTTAAGCCATTAAAGGCGTATCAAAGTGTGCGACTATTTATATTAAATAAGATTCCAAGACCTAATTTACAGGTTTAACAAATAGCTCAAACTAATAATATAGATACCAAAACTCAATTAAACAACTATCCTATCTTCACCTTTCTTTAAATGGGTTTTAAAAGACAAAACGAGACAAAAGTTAGTTAGAATGGAGGAATTACTATACTATTATGTTTATAGCTAGTAATCCAACTCAAGCACACATCACTTACGTATATCATAGATGAATAGGGAAAACATAAATAAAACCGATCATCATCCTTGTATCTTAGGCTGTAAATATTTCGATTTAATCTCCTCATCCTCTTCCAAGTAACGCATCTCATCCTCCTTCAAATGCACCCACGCCTCTATCCCATCGCCCTCTTTGTCGG
The DNA here is from genome assembly GCA_029379335.1 of Thymus mandschuricus. NCBI lineage: Eukaryota > Viridiplantae > Streptophyta > Magnoliopsida > Lamiales > Lamiaceae > Thymus > Thymus mandschuricus. The sequence continues at coordinate 13,323,258 of CM057082.1, read as the reverse complement.
CCATGAGGAAGACGGTTCCAAAATGTGGCCGTTGCGGTCCGATTCCGGTCCAAACCGGTTTACCCCATCCGAAAGCGGCTCCGTAGAATCCAAACTTACTCCAATCGCTAAAAGCTAAGACGTTCGTCTCCGGTGCCAATACTTCCCTCGCGAGGTTCCCTAAACTATTCATGATGATTCCTCGTCCATCTTTGTCAGGAGACAGTATTTCAGCATACTCTGTTATGCTGCTTCGAACTCTGTCGCCTATCTCTCCAACCAGCTCTGGAATCCCGGTCTCTCCAGCGCGAGAGACAGTGATCCGCCGCACGTGTGGCGGGACCGTTCTCTCGCGCATGTTGATCAGTTGAACATGGCAAGATCTCTGTGCTTGCCATGTTTCGCCCGGTCCGTCCGGATCAGCGCTTTCGCCATAACAGCACACACAACACGCGCTGCGGAGACCGGTTTTTCCCTCTTTATTTCCGACCGGAGGCTCGTTAGAGCCTCCCGGTCAAACGAAAGCCTCTTCACATGAACTTTCCTAGCCTCCCTGATCGACCCATCGGTCCCGTGGCTGAGATCGAGGTCCCAATACGGGAGCAACGACGGGATGTCGAAAGTAGGCCGGATGAAGTCGTCAACTTTTTCGTCGAGATAGCTTGCCTTTGACCATGAAGCGACGAATGTCCCTAGCGACGAAGCGTCAAAAACCCTATGAGAGACGCCGATGGCGACCGCGGCCCCGCCACACGGGAAATGTGTGGCCTGGACCAAAAGGAGCGGATCGTGGGCGGCTTCGTCAACTCGAAAATATTGAGGCGGGAGGAGAGCATCGAGTTGCTCGGTCTCGTTCTTAGCGACAAGATCGAGCAGCTCGATTTCTAGAGCTTCGGCTTCGATGAACTCGGCGCCTTGATCGTTGCAGTCGACGGCATGATCACTCTTGATGTATCTTCCGGCAAGAATGTAGAACTCGACTAGGGTTTTGGCTAGTGATTCTCGTAGCTGCTTGATGTAGTGTTGGGGTTTGGATTTATAGAACAGAATAACAGAAAAATTCATAGGCCGAATAAACTGATCGACAAAGGAAATTTGGTAGTTGTTGAGGTTTTGAGGAGTTGGGGTGAGTGGTTTTATTAGATTACTGCTAATTCTTTTGATCTTCATTTTTGTTAGAATTAATTGCCTTAATTTTGGTATTACTGGTGTTCCCTCCGCCACACTTACAAACATAATCTACCTAAAGCATAAAATTGAATGGTATTCCCTCCGCCACACTTTATTTGGCTTTCTTTTATAGTGAAAAGTATCATTTTAATTGGCTTGTTTTCTAAAATGAAAAGAATGAATCATCACTTTTTAACATAGATCCTTACTTTTCACTTTTAACATTGCACCTAAAATCTCGTATCAAAATGAAACAAATCAATTAAAGTGGAACAGGAGGAGTATCAACTAATATTAACCCCATTTGTCCCACTTCAATAGTTTTGTATCTTTTTGTCATATAATTTTAAGTGTAGTTTTAATAAAAATGAAAAATAAGAAAAACATAAAGGTTGATTTTTTCCGTTTTAGAATACTTGACTATTAAAGTCGGACATAAGGAGTACGAGCAATTGCCGTAAAATAAGATTGAAATTAGTTTAAGTGCAAGTTGCAAAAACTATTTTGTCAATTAGCCATGCGCCGATGGATAACTTTACAATTAACAATGATATTAGATCCCAAGAATCTTTTGAGAATATATTGATAAACATATAAGTTAATAGTTACGGTCAAAATAAGATTTAAATTATTTTATTTACAAATTGCAACAACCAGGGTCTGTCCAAGTCCAACCATGAGGTGACTCAAGCGGCCGTCTTATGCCACCAGAAATTTAAAGGCCTTTAATCTAATGGACTACACACTTTGTTATATGCTTCCTTGGTCGTTCTCATTGGGAATCATTATATGAGTCAATAAATTCTTACATATCCCTTTCTTTCTTGGTTTCATATACCATAACCAAATGAAATTAGGGCCCGTTTGACTAAGCTTATTTCAAAATGCTTATAAGTTCTAGGTGCTTATAAGATGTTTAAGAGCTTATAAGCAATGTTCTAAAAAACGCTAGGCGCTAGTCGGGCGGTGGAGGGGTGACTAGCGCCTAGGCGGCTAAGCGGGGCCTAGGCGGATTCGAACTATAATGCTTATTTTTATTATTCTTACAATATTGTTGCCAAATTTATAATAAATACACATACTATGACAATTAATAGGTTAGTTTCATAATTATAAATCCAAAATCATACATAGAGTAGCATAGTTAGCCAAAAACTAGATTAATTAACACATATAGACTATTAATTAAGCTTCAAGAGTGGCTCGTTGGGTATCGCATAGAGTCTAGGCAGATTACATATTAGTCGGGCAGCGAGGCACTGACTAGCGCCTAGGCGGACCTAGGCGGCGTCTTTTAGAACATTGATTATAAGATACATGAGGGTAAGAGCTTATAAGTTGTTGAAGTGTTTGGATAAAAGAGCTTATAAGCTCAAGGAGATAATAAAAAAATAAAATCTGAAAATTAAAAAATAAAATTTTTGAAATTATAATGTTGTAACATCAAATGGAAGTGTATATAATATAAATATAAAAATAGAATAGAATTATAGTGGTAAATAAGCAAAATTAAAAAAATAAAATAAGTTGGGGTGAAGTAACTTATTTTTTGGAGTGCTTATAAGCACTTTTTGCTTATTTTTGCATCTTATAAGCTCTTAAGGAGCTTATTTTGCCAAACACATTAGAGTGCTTATAAGCAGTCAAACAACTTATAAGCAGTCAAACATCTTATAAGCTAGATTACAAGCTTAGCCAAACACCGTCTTAGTAATGACAAGGGATGCAGACGATGGACTTGAAACAACTGGCATTTCTCTCCCTTGACGGTTCCTTTCTGTTCTCTATACGTACGTGATGGCTAGGCTTGAGATTACAATTTATACTACCTCCATTCATGTTAGTTAGTCTCATTCAAAATGGCACAAGAGCCAAGGAAAATAGGATAAAGGGTGATGTAGATGGAGATTTGATGTTAAATTAGAGTTTAATTTAATTTAATTTAATTTAAAACTACTATACCCATCCATTTTTAATTGGAGTTATTTTAGGCTAATTAAGTGTGATGTAGATGGCGATGTAATGTTAAATTATTTCCTTTTGTAGAAATGAGACTAATAATTGGAAAATATCAAAATGGAATACGGCCTTATGAATATGGATGGAGGTTGTAAGAGCATCTCCAACCCATAATTTAAATTGGAGTATTACTTCATTTTGATGTACGAAGGACATTCCAACCATACTCTATTTTACAGTTAGAGTATAGATTATTGAACAGTAAAACTCTATATATGGAGTTTTACTGTTTAATACTTCATACTCTATATTCACTATCTGAACAATATTAAACTATAAAAATAATAATTTAACTAAATTTCATTAATATAATTTGATTTATAATTTATTGTATTCTATATTTTATTTATTGCTAAATTTTATAATTTTTATTTAATTTAACATATTTAATTGTATATAAATAAAAAATTAGCAATCCACAATATACTTAAATTATGCAATTTAAGATACAATTTTATTAATTATCCAATATTTATGATACAATAGAAAATGCTAATTATGTGAAATAAATGAAAAACTACAAATAGAGTATGTATATAAAGTACTTGGTTGGAATGAATTTCTAAAATAGAGTATATCATACTACATTTTAAAGGTAACATACTACAAAATAGAGTATAGGGTTAGAGATGGTCTTTCCCATCAAATAGCAGTTACCCATTAAATTGCTCCAATTAGCACCAAATCTTTTTCCTCCTTTTATAAATCAATAATCTTGTAGCCCAAGTTTTTGATCCACTTATGTAGTGGGCTTTGACCCATTTCGTTTGTTCCCATGAATTCATGAATGTTGTTGTAATCAACAACTTTGGACCAAGTCTCCCCATCAAACATGCATTACTTAAAGCCGGCAAACTTTTACTTATACTTTTTGTTTCGAAAGGTTCTTGTACAATTTTTTATTTTAATAGATCCCTATATTATTACATTTTAATTTTATTGAATCCTCATTTAACGGATTTAATAACTCCGTTAACTTCTCCGTTATCTAAGTAATTCATAAATAAATAGAAAAGGGAAAAGGAAGAAAATATCCAACCAAGCCAAATCTCCCCCAAAAGTGACTGCCCTCGTCAACCATTTCATGGCAGCCATCAGCAACAAAGCCTTGTTGTCAAGCAATTTTGATACCAAAGTTACCTTACCCTCGAAGGTACCAAATGGAAGAAGCGGTGAATGAAGGGCATTCCACGCTGAGGAGATATCCGGCGGTAGGGGTGTCAGTGGGTGGGTAAAACTCGGACCCGGTCCGGACTCGGTCAAAACCCGCTCATTAATTAACTTAAGGGTCCGGGTCCGGGTCCAATCCGGTCAGACCCGTACTGTAGCAGACCCGACCCGACCCGCTACTTCCGGGTCCGGGTCCGGGTCCGGGTCCGACCCGGCCCGTTTTTTATTTATTTTTTAATAATAAAATTTAATTTTTTTTCCTTTCTTATAAATTAGTTCAACCATTTAGTTTTTTCAACTTATCAATTTTTTATATTCTTACATATTAAGATTGATTATAGTTTCGGTTTGAAAATACTAGGTATGGCCATGGATCGAGGACCCGGTCCGGATTCGATAGATCCGATCCGAAAATTGGATATGGACCTTGCAAATTTTTTATTGTAATTTTTATTTTCAAAATTTTAATTTAGAAATAAATGCTACGGATCCGGGTCCAGATCCGTAAACCCGTGGATCCGTCGGATCTGGACATGGATCTCAATTTCTTGGACCCGACGGATCTAAACCCAATATTCCACTATTTTTTAATAACATAATTATAACATTAAAATTTTGATGAATTTGGGCCATTGAATTAAAAAATTAAAAATAAAAATAAAAATATGTAAAGGTAATTTTAATTTCCGGGTCCGGGTCGGGTCCGGGTCCACTTTAACGGGTCGGGTCCGGGTCCGGGTCCAATTGTTAACGGACCGGGTCCGGGTCCGGGTCCTTTGTTTTTGAGCGGGTCCGGGTCCGGGTTTTACCCACCCGCTGACACCCCTATCCGGCGGTGTTGAAGACGGAATTCTACGCGTCAAGCGATTTTAAGGTGACTCGAGACATTACCTTTGAGGGCAAAGCTCTACGCCAAGATTTAAGGTTGATAAAGGGGCAACTTTCGGCGTGGTAGGGATGATTCAAGTAACTAAAGGGATTTGATTTGATTTTTGGGTGTAGATGACAATAAGAATTTATTTTTTGATTATTAATTTTTAATTGATAAATTATTAATTGGATAACGGAGAAGCTAGCAGAGTTATTAAATCCGTTAAATGAGGATTCAATAAAATAAAATGTAATAGTATAGGGATCTATTAAACAAAAATTGTACAAGGATCTTACGTCACGAAACAAAAACTATAAGTATAAGGACCTACACGAGTTTTGCCATTACTTAAGTACTTTTCCACTTCTAGCTCCAACAAATCTTAGTGGGACTCGGTCAAATTGACTTGCATGGTCTTCAATCCATGCAAACAAATACTTCTCCCCTTAATTCATGTAACACTCCAACCTATGTGTCATGCACACAAACACTACGAAAAAAGACAAAGAAACTAGCGATGAATCTAGATTCAACAGGGACTAATAAAATAGGATGGACGGAATATTTTATACCATCTACATGCATATTGTGCTACTGCTCTAGCAATTAGTGATAGTTTTAAATCTACAGGTCTTTCGAAAATTTTCATAAATCGTGATGTTTATAAATTTGGGAAACATATCAATGAAGCAATACATCACTCACATAGATCATCGTCCTTGAATTGTATCTTAGGCTGTAAATATTTCGATTTAATCTCCTCGTCCTCTTCCAAGTAACGCATCTCATCCTCCTTCAAATGCACCCACGCCTCTATCCCATCGCCCTCTTTGTCCGCCATGAGGAACACCGAGGCGAAATGCGGCCGTTGCGGTCCGATTCCGGTCCAGACCGGTTTTCCCCACCCGAAATCGGCTCCGTAGAATCCAAACTTACTCCAATCGCTAAAAGCTAAGGCGTTCGTCTCCGGTGCCGATATTTCCTTAATAACGTTCCCTAAATTACTCGCGATGATTCCTCGTCCATCTTTTGCAGGAGACAGTATCTCAGCATACTCGGTTATGCTGCTTCGAATGCTGTCGCCTATCTCTCCAACCAGTTCCCGAATCCCGGTCTCTCCAGCGCGAGAGGCCGGGATCCGCATGTGTGTGGGACCCACGAAGTTCCCGCACACGTGCGTGGGCTGAGGCGGGACCGTTCTCTCACGCATGTTGATCACTTGAAACATGACCAGATCTCTGTGCTTGCCATGTTTCGCCAGGTCCGTGCGGATCAGGGCTCTGGCCATGACGGCGCACGCAACACGCGCTGCGGAGACCGGTTTTTCCCTCTTTATTTCCGACCGGAGGCTCGTGAGAGCCTCCCGGTCGAACCGAAGCCTCTTCACATGAACCTTCTCGGCCTCCCTGCCAAATCCGTCGGACCCGAGGCCGAGATCGAGATCCGAGTACGGGAGCAAAGACGGGATGTTGAAACTAGGCCGGACGACGAAGTCAACTTTTTTGTCGGGATTGGTTGCCTTTGACCATGAAGCGACGAATGTCACTAGCGACGAAGCATCGAAAACCCTATGAGAGACGCTGATGGCGACGGTGGCCCCGCCACACGGGAAATGTGTAGCTTGGATCAAAAGGAGTGGATCGTGGGCGGCCTCATCAACTCGGAAGTATTGAGGCGGGAGGAGAGGATTAAGTTGCTCGGTCTCGTTCTTAGCGACGAGATCGAGCAGCTCGATTCCTAGGGCTTCAGCTTCGATGAACTCGGCACCTTGATCGCCGCAGTCAACGGCATGATCGTCCTTGATGTATCTTCCGGCGAGAATGTAGAATTCGACTAGGGTTTTGGCTAGTGATTGCTGCAGGTGCTTGATGTAGTGTTGGGGTTTGGATTGATAAAATAGAATAACAGCTACATTTAGAGGATGAATAAGCTGATCTACAAAGGAAATTTTATAGGTTTTGAGGTTTTGAGGAGTTGGGGTGAGTGGTTTTATCAAATTACTCCTAATTTTGTTCACCTCCATTTTTGCTATAGTGTTGTTGATGAGTTCTTAATTACAACCTCCCCCTATATAATCCACACATGTGAAACTATATACCCCTATGTCTCATTCATATGGGGATAACTTTTTCCCTAATACGAGAATTAAAACGAGAGAGATATATATTAAAGAGACTGATGAAAATAGAACATATCCCTATATAAATGAGACAGAGGAAGTATAATATTGAAAAATATCTAATCTACATTTCCGTTCATTTCATATTATCGTTCTCGTCGAAGGACTCGGACTCGAGAACTTTCAGGTGAGGATCGAACTCGGGCCATTCATTAAAAAAAGGTGCGCTAAGTTGCTTGATTTAGTCAACTATTTTTTGTTCTTTAGCCATATGTGCTGAATCAGCATTACAATTTACGATCTTAGATCCACGAATTAATTAATCTGTCGAATTTAAGTTGTAACAACTATTGACAATTCGTATTTAAGTGCAAGTTGCAACGTAACAACTTGTTATATTAGCTAGCCATAGTTATTTATTTACCAAGTGGGAAGTCTCCGACTGTTTAAATCTATTACTATTATAAAAGTGTGTATTCTTACAAAATATGTAATGCCAAAAATACCCCTCCCCTCCTTTTATTTTAAAATAATATTATATTATTTATATAATTATCCTTTTATTAAAAATATTATTGTTATTATGTTTTATATTATTATATTATAATAGTATTGTTATTATATATTTTTTATGTTATTAATCGACGTAGTTGATTGGAAGAAGTGCCGAAGTGGTTTAATTAGGGAGTCATGTGTATTATTATTTTCTAATCAATTGTTATTTTTTTTTAAAATCCTTTTATATCATCATAAAATAACATCGAAGAAATAATCAACTATAAATATGATTATTCGTTTATGATTGTGACTTTTTTCCTACAAGTAATTCTTCTCCTAATTAATTCCTACAATCAACTATTCTATAAGTATGTACTTCTTCCACACTAAAAGAAATTCTTCTTCTAATTAATTCCTACAATCAACTATTCTACTCCCTCCGTCCATGATTTAGTGACACACTTTCTTGGGCACATTTTTTTTTTTTTTGCATTTTGATGGTGTAGTAATAAATTAATGTGTTAAAGTGTTAAAGTGAAATAATTGTGGGCCCATTTGAATTTTTTAATAGTATTAAAATGTTAAAGTAATAAAAAGTAGATGAATAAAGTGTTAAAGTATTAAAGTGATTGGGGAGCCTACGTCCTAAAACGGAAAGTGTTAGTAAATGGTGGACGTCCCAATATAGTAATTGTGTAAATAAATGGTGGACGGAGGTAGTATAAATATGTACTTCTTCCACACTAATTTAAAAAACTTACCTACGCAAATTACATTAATAGTTCGTAAGATATTTGTATAATAATTTGTACAATTTCTTGGTTTATTGTCGTTCTTGCTCTATTGTTTACTTATAAAGAAAAGCAGAGTAACAAAAAGATTTTGAATTTTAAGGATGGAATAATAATTATGAAAAAAATGAAATTCGTCCAAACTCTTTCCCCTTTTTCTTTTGATTATTCTATTATTTATCTTAATAGTATAGAAATTGTAAAAATAAACTATTTAAATATATAGAGATTTAAATAAAAACTATAATTTTGTAGTTTTAATAAGATTAGGTATTTTAACGTAATTTTCAATTATAATATCTATAAAACCTATAAAATTATTATTCTTAAGATTTTGAACCTTTTTTGAACCGTATTGTGAAAGCACTATGCAGGTAAAGATGGATATCCAATTTATAGAAGAAGAAATAACGAATCAGTCGTTTTTGTCTGTAATGCAGAGCTTAACAATCGGTGGATCGTACTATACAATGTTTATCTACTATCAAGATACAATTGTCATATTAATCTAGAGGTTTGTTCTTGCATCACGACAGTCAAATATTTGTGTAAGTATATATACAAGGGACATGATAGAGTGACAATTAATATGACTTAGAATGATGATAACAATCAAGTTGATGAGATAAAGCAGTTTCAAGATGTACGCTGGGTATCTTCTCAAGAAGCATTATGGGGAATATTCGAATTTGAGATGAATGATATATACCCGACCGTTATAAACTTACAACTTCATCTTCCTGACAATCAGTTCGTAGCATACCACGAAAGTCAAAATCTGGATAGTCTTTTAAATTCAGGTCACATTTTAAAAACAATGTTGACTGAGTTTTTTTCTACCTGTGCTACAAGTGAAAAAACAAGAAAGTACCTTTACAAAGAATTTCCTGAGTACTATGTTTGGAACAAAAGGGGCAAATGTTGGACAAAAAGGAAAAAGGGCAATGTTATTGGACGTATTAGTTCAGCAAATCCAATTGAAGGAGAAATATATTATGAAAGATTACTCTTGAATTATGTTAGAGGACCAAAGTCTTTCAGATACTTGAAAACGGTCAATGGTACATAATATTTGAGTTTCAAAGAAGCAGCACAAAAACGAGGATTGTGAGAAGCAAATCAAAGTATCATTGAATGCCTGAATGAAGCAATAACGTCTCAAATGCCAAAAGAATTACGAAGATTGTTCGCAATAATATATATTAGTACATTGTGCACCATCAGATGTTAGAATTCTATGGAATATTTACTATGATGTATTGTCGGAAGATTTCAGGAAGGAAGTAAATACTTCACTCGATCTACAAGTTTTCAAGACTTTGAAAAGTTTGAGCACTTACTGAAAAAGCATGGGAAGGATATATGAGCTTTTGATCTGCCAAGTATTCCGATGAATCTTGGTAGTGTGAACATTGAGAACTTTAGAGAAATACAAGAAGAAATGTCAATAGAGATACCTGAAGAAGATCAGCAAGCAGAATCAAAGTTGAACTCCGAACAACAAGTTGCATTTTCAATGATTTTGGATTGTATAGAAAAGGAGAAGGTGGAATTTTTTTAATAAACAGACCAGGTGCATTATTAGCTAATGTTAGATTGAAAAAATTGATTGCACTTGCAACTGCAACATCTGGATGTTGCTGCAGGAACAATGCCAGGTGGATGAACATCACATTCACGTTTCTAGATACCAATAAATGCTGATGAATCAAGTGAGTGTTCAATTTCTAAACAAAGTGCAGCTGCAATACTATTGCATAGAGCGCAATTGATTTTATGGGATGAAGCACCTTTGGCTAAAAAGTGGGCGATTGAAAAAGTGGATAGATTACTGAAGGATGTACTAAGAAATGCAAAGGATTTTGGTGGAAAAGTAATAGTTTTAAGAGGTGATTTTAGGCAAGTGCTACCGGTTGTGCCTAAAGCTACAGTCTACCAAACTATATCAGCAAGTCTGGTCAAGTCTTATCTATGGCGCAAAATGAAAATAATCAAGTTGTTAAAAAATATGAGATCGAGAAACGATATGGAATTCAGTCAATTCTTACTTAGAGTTGGAAATGGTGAAGAACCATCTAACGTTGATGGAAACATTAGAATTCCATACGAGATGCTTATTAAGTATGATAATGAGGAGAATTCCACAAAGAGACTCATTAAACCCATTTTTTCAGATTTAGAGAAGAATGCACATTCTGCAGAATACGTGACAAATTGTGCAATATGGACGACCGAAAATGAGCATATGTGGATAAGCTAAATGAAGAGTTAATTTCTATGTTCCCTTGAGATGAAAAAGTGTTTAATAGTTTTGATGAAGCTATTGATAAGACAGACAAACACTATGAGATAGATTTTTTAAACACTTTCGATAGGAATGTTACTACAGCTTCGTAGGAATTGTTGATAACATTCAAAATAAAGCATCGATTGGTATGATTCGTGCAAGAAATGCACAACATCATGTCCAAAATATTCCAAAGATTCAATATGTAGAAAGTGCAACGATAAAGTAACTGAAACAATCCCAAGATACTTTCGCAAATACAAATACTTCAAAGTTGCAATAAAGTACGTATTTTTAACTTGAATTTCCTACATAATTACAGATACAAGATAACTCTAAATGTTGTGCAAATGGATTACAATGCACATGTTACTATGTTTAACGATGTTGCGGCAGTACACGTAGGATGCTAGGTGGATTAATATATATCATCAATCAGCCAGGTTATTTTCAGTTCTAAATTCTTAATTAATGCTTAAGAATTTCCAAATCAAAGATAAATACATCAACTTTTATTTTTAGGGAGAAAATCAATATGTGTACTACAGAGGACTCGGCTTAAAAAATTCAAGGGAAGTACGCTTTGTTACAACAACCAATTTGGTGAAGATAAACAATAGAGGGAACTTAAGCCTTATAGCCGATGCAATCCAAAAGATAGTAGCCACAAGTGAAGAAGAGGTCAAAAAAATCTAAGCAAAAACGTGAAGCCGAGGAAAACCTCTAAGAAAAAATCAAGCGTGAAGTTAGAACTTCGTGAACATCAAGAGAAGGGGAAAAGAAAAATATTTTGAAAGAAGTTTGAAGATTGCGTATTTCGAAAGAAGTTTGAAGATTGCGTCAAGATATTAGCTCACCGAATTCCGCACTAAGAGTAAAGTCTCACTCTTGATCAAGCTCTAAGCTTAGGACAAGAGAATCGTAATTACTTTAGATCTAGCTTTCGGCTAGGTCTTAGTATTTCAAAAGAGCACTTTACTTCATACTCTGAGTTAAGGAAAAGAAGTTGAAAAACTTCAAAATACGTATTCACCCCCCCCCCCCCCCCCCCCCCCCTCTATGTATTTTTCCTATAACAAACCGGGACCAACAAGTGGTATCAGAGCAGCGGTTCTTTCGAGCCTCTGCTTTGCATATCCGAAGCGAGTCCCCACTCGCTTCACGTTGTCTCACTGAACCGGATCCTATTTTTCTAAGTGCATCAAAACTTCACCCACGCATACTGCATCTACTACTAATAGTTTGCTATGAAAGTAAAAAAGGAAAATAATTGACCATGATATAAATTTAATAGAAAAATATTTCGAAAGAAGTTCGAAGATTGCGTCGACATTTTCAGTGGCGACAATGATGATACCTTGGAAAATTTTATCTTCAAAAGCAAAAGGAAGAGAAGTTCGACGCGCGTCAAAGTAAAAAAGGAAAAGGATTGACCATGATATAAAATTTAATTTCTAAATATTGTAGTATAGATTAATTAATTACTTTCTTTTTTTTAGCGATACTTGATTTTTTTTAGTTTAATTATTTTGTATTTATCATTTAATAATTGCTTTATTTTTAAGCTTTAATAAATCGTTATATGTTTCGATATAAAATAACATAATAATATAAGCAACTTTTTTATCGAAATAAGTAAAAGACTGAGTGATCACGTGCATCGCACGTGTTGTCCACTACTAAGCATCAAAAGGCAAAATAAGCCTTCGTTACCGTTTTTAATTTGAATTACTCCCTTCGTTTTTTCTATAAGGGGTTTTAGGTTTTTATTTTTATTTTTTTATAAGGTGTTTTCATATTTCTAGATAAAATTTTCATTTCCAACTCACTACTTTCACTTTTTCTCTCATTTTCATTACCTTCATTCCTCAGAATTAATGTTTATCTATTCTTTCAAAATAATTTGATTTATTTTTAAATGAAAAATGTGACTTACGAGAAAAAAGATAAAAATAGAACAAAAATCAATAAGTTTTATTAATTCTTGTGTCTGAGCTGAAAACCGCTTATAAAAAAACGGAATAGTATGTCAACGTTATATATACACACATTAAAAATGGCTACGATAGATGGAGGAGCATTCCTCTAGCACGAATATATTCTCGAGAGATTCAACTAAGTACGCTATGGTTCGGGGCTTTAGCAGGTTCATGGATCTAAAATTATTGTAATGCTATATCTGCACATCTAACAAAATAGTTGTTGCAACTTGCACTTAAACTAATTCCAATCTAATTTGACTTTGATTAAATAAATTATTTAAAAGTAAGTGGTTGAAATTAATGCAGACTTGGATATTTTCAATATTTATATTTTACATAGATTAATATAAGGGGAGAAGAAGTGGATAATTGCAAAAATGAAGGTGAACAAAATTAGCAGTAATCTAATAAAACCACTCACCCCAACTCCTCAAAGCCTCAACAACTACAAAATTTCCTTTGTCGATCAGTTTATTGTGCCTATGCATGTAGCTGTTATTCTCTTCTATCAATCCAAACCCCAACACTACATCGAGCAGCTACAAAAATCACTAGCCGAAACCCTAGTCGAATTCTACATTCTTGCCGGAAGATACATCAAGAGTGATCATGCTGTCGACTGCGGCGATCAAGGAGCCGAGTTCATCGAAGCCGAAGCCCTAGAAATCGAGCTGCTCGATCTCGTCTCTAAGAACGAGACCGAGCAACTCAACGCTCTCCTCCCGCCTCAATACTTTCGAGTTGATGAAGCCGCCCACGATCCGCTCCTTTTGGTCCAGGCCACACATTTCCCGTGTGGCGGGGCCGCGGTCGCCATCAGCGTCTCTCATAGGATTTTCGACGTTTCGTCGCTAGGAACGTTCGTCGCTTCATGGTCAACGGCAAGCAATCCCGACGGAAAGGTTGACTTTATCCGGCCTACTTTTAATATTATCCCGTCGTTGCTCCCGTACTCGGATCTCCATCCGGTCCTCGGATCGGGCGGAGAGGGTGAGAAGTCTCACCTCAAGAGGCTTTGGTTCAACCGGGAGGCTCTAACGAGCCTCAGATCGGAAATAAAGAGAGAAAAACCGGTCTCCGCAGCGCGTGTTGTGTGTGCCGTTTTGACCAGAGCCTTGATCCGTACGGATCTAGCGAAACATGGCAAGCACAGAGATATGGCCATGGTTCAAGTGATCAACATGCGCGAGAGAACGGTCCCGCCTCTACACAAGCACGTGTGCGGGAACTTCTCAGTTCCCTCACACGTGCGGCGGATCACCGCCTCTCGTGCTGGAGAGATCGGGATCCGAGAGCTGGTAGAAGAGATAGGCAACGGCATCCGAAGCAGCATAACCGAGTATGCTGAGATAGTGTCACCTGATAAAGATGGACGAGGGATCATCTTGAATTCTTTAGGTAAGATTATTAGGGAAATGTCGACACCGGAGACGAACGTCTTAGCTTTTAGCGATTGGAGTAAGTTTGGATTCTACGAAGCCGATTTCGGGTGGGGAAAACCGGTTTCGACTGGAATCGGACCGCAACGGCCGCATTTTGCCATGCTCATCCTCATGGCCGACAAAGAGGGAGATGGGATAGAGGCGTGGGTGCATTTGAAGGATGATGAGATGCGTTACTTCGAAGAGGATGAGGAGATTAAATCAAAATATTTACAATGATGATGATGCAATATATGATCAGTGTTATTTATACTACTATATGTTTTTTCTTATTCATCATATATCTATGCAAGTGATGTGTGCATGTGTTTCTTTCTTAAATCTACGTTTCATTCCGTAACCTTATTTGTCATTGTTAGAAGAATTGTAAGTTATAATGAAGAGTCGTAACTTTTGTACGTTGATTTTGGAGAGGTGCAACATTATAAAAGATGTTTTGTGCACTTCTTCTTCAATTAAATGATGTAAATTAAATTAGCATGTTCGAAAACTATGTTTCGAGTAGATTAATTCTCTAAGTTCCAATTTCTGATGAACGAGAACTTAATACATTAATTTAAAGTAAGTTAAGAAAATGTGTTTTGAAATATGAAGAGTGCTTCCTATCCAAATGATGCAATCAATAACCATAGAGGTACGGTCCAACCATCTAAACTCATTCGGAGGAAAGAGTGACACCCTTTTCACATGAGCGGGCATCACAGAGCTCTTCATTTTATAAATATATAGACCTCTCCTACTATTCATTTGAGGAGACAGTCATACGTACATAGTTAGAGATTTATCTCTTAACTACAATTGCATTGTTATTAATTCTTCTTCTTTTTTTATTAGATAGTCTTGAACTATTGAATAGTTCGTCGGAGAGTCGATTCAAAGAGCTTCGACTCCGAGTTCGTGAACCGTTGTATTTTGGAGACAATTGATATAGTCCGATGTTCACTAATATTTTTACTACCGCAAGTGTACGGGTGTAATTATAGATAGGGAAGCAAGGTCGTATTCCACGAGGACTGATTAACCTAACGAGTACTAGTCTAATTTCCTATCCTCTATCTAGACGAATAAATCGTTTGGTTTTGTTTTACTAAACTAATTAAAAGCGAAATAATAAACATAAACAACAAGCTAGCAACGAGAGAATCAAATGTAAGAAGAATTATTCTAGAGCTTCGGTTTCAATGAACGAACGAATTCAATATAGTCAAAATCAATCGATCACATAGAGGACTCGACTATTACTAGAACAACCACACAATAAGCTTAAACCTACTTTCGTAGCGCCTAAACCGTAGATTTCATGCAAGAATCGTTGTGTCCAACCGATAACTAACACATGAAACTCCTAAAGGTTCAAAAGGTTATAAGCTCTCACACAATTCTCAAGATCTCTCGACTTTATTGAAGTGTGCGTCCTATGTTCCCTATTCGAGCGTTAATTCTCATCTTTCGCCTATCGAATCAACACAATAAATCGTGCGAATTTGGTAGCTAATCAAATAAGCAAGCAATAAACTCAAGAACATACGAAGCAATAGAAGGTCGTGATCGATTGATAAAGACTAATTCGAATCTACAATGTTCATCTACTCCCTAACTCTAGAATAATAGAGAATTTTAGCCAAACATAATGCGGACAATCATCTCAAGTTTCGAAGGGGACAAAATCATAAACAAACGAAAACCGTAGAGCAAGACTATGGCTTCGAATATCGCCGACGTGACTCCTCGATCTTCTTCTCCCAAGATTGAATACTCGCGTAGCCTCTTGATTCTGCCAAATCCGATATCCTTCTCTCCTCTCGCCCCCCTCTACTTATCCTCTTTCTCGATCTTAATGGGCCGTTCCCAGTTTTCTCCCAAATCGCGTGTAACACGCCCTTCATAAATACGGGAGGCGCGGCTTGTCAGGACGGCGACGCGGTGGCGTGATGGAGAGGAGGCTGCCGCGTGACCTGAGCGCGGATAAGGGGACGCTGGGCGCGGGGTGACGGCAGCGCCGACGCTGCCGCGCATGCATGCGTGAGGGAGGTGAAGGCGCGGCTGGGTGAGGGAGACGCGGGGGTTGCATGGCCGCGTGAGCTTCAATTTGGATATGAGTTGGGCCATGCATTGTTGGGCCATGCATTGTTGGGCCAAGATTAATTCAAAGCCCATGGTTAATTCAAGGCCCATGATTAATGCTTTTATTTCCCGTATTCTCCTCTCTTTTGCCTACAAAACTCGACTAAACCGAAATCAAGTGCAATATCCGAGAATATAAGAAATATAGATTAAAAGTATAGAACTCGACCATGATAATAACACTAAAGCGCAATTATAAGCTCTCGTAACACGTAGAAAATCCGTGTTTATCAACCCCCCAAACTTGAGTGAATGTTTGTCCTCAAACACAAAAACGAAGCAAAGAGATCAATCAACAATAAACACGGATTAGCAAAGTGACAATGAATCTTGGCCTCAGAAAAATTTTACAAAACTAAAATCATCACAAACAAATCACCACAATCATCGATTAGCACATCATGATCATCTCTCAATAATCTAACTTCCTCGAAACTCGGATCCTCACGGCATAGGAGTATATGTGAGTGACACTCTTAACTCTCAAGTGTATATGGATAAGTAATTTTTCACTCAATTCAAAACATGCACAATATCTACCATAAGCTTGCAATTCATCTCAACCTCTCCATTGCTCAATGTGTGCTTATAATAAAGATCAAAAAGGACTTTGATTAAGGTTGTAATGTAGGCTCTTTGGTAGGTAGGAAATATTTGGCTAAGTGAGTACAAATCCCAAAATAATGAGTCTTATTCTCCACAAACACTCAACTCATTAGCTAAAAAAAAAAACTACAATTCCCAACCATTCATCCATTCTGACTATCCTCATCACTCAGCCATCTTAGTATTCCTTCTCTACTCACTTATGCTCTTTATTCAACAACTTTTTTTTTTTTTTTTTTTTTTTTTTTCCTTTTTTTCTTTTTATTGAGACTTTGTCTCTATTTCTTTTTTTTTCTTTTTTTTTTTCATTTAAAATAGAGCTTGTGTGAGCAAAAGGATCCATCCAATTCCACCCTCTCCCTTATTCTTTCAAATTTCTCAATACAAACCAACAAAATCCTACACAATATCCCCATCCCAGAGTTTATCAAAGAAAAAGGTCTCAAAGGCTCAAGGGGGTTAAACTAGGATTATGTATCATTTGGACAAGAAAAAGGGAAGGAATGTGGCTAAGAAAGATGGCCTTAGATCATCTCTAAATTATTGAGCACACTAATGCAACCTCGAGGGAGATAGAAGAGCAAGTTCTAGAGACAAGTACGCATGCTTGAACAATCACACACAAGAAAGAAGATACGACTATAATCATGTGATAGTCAAGGCTCAAAACTCACAACAAAGGCAAATATGTGATCCAAGCTTCTTAGAGGTCAAACAATTAAAATCAATCAATCATGCTAATCAACTCATGAAGTAATCCCAAGTGAAAGATTTTCAATAAACTCAATATCAAGAAATCATCATAGGCCTCGTCATCACAAGTACTAGCCATGCTTATCATCAATTAAACCCAAAAACACACAAATGACTCTACTACTTTATACTAGACACTAAACAAGACTCAAACAAAATACCTAGAAAGCAATAAAAATCGAAATACTTTTCCACACTTCGCCATCCCCCCAAACTTATTGTTTTTACTAAGAAAAATAATAAGTTTGAAAGAAGAAGAGGTGGAAAAGTATTTCGTACTAACCCGGAATTTCACACGCCCTTCTCTTTTTCTTCTTATAATTCTTCAAGTGGCTATGCAAATGTTTCGGGGTAGCTCCATTCTCTTCGTTCCCTTTTTCGAAAAGGTGTGCATCTTGATCTGAAATTTTCTGCACACTTTCTAAAGTACACTCATTAAAATAATTAGAGCATAAATAAAAAGAATATTTTGAAGAAGAGAAAGGAGTAGAAATGCAAGTCTCGGTAGGAGTTTTGGGCGACTCCATAGAACTTTTTACGGTGTAAGAATCACGCACACCCAACACTTTGCACTCCTCTACCGATTTGACGACTTCTTCCTCAAAATATTTCGAAGGCTTGTAGATGGAAAAAGTGCAACTCTCATCATTTACCCTCAAGGTAAGCTCTCCTCTTGCAACATCAATGAGTGCTTGGCTCGTCGCCAAAAATGGTCTCCCAAGAATCAATGGCATATTTCGATCTTCCTCCATATCGAGAACAATAAAATCAGCGGGAAAGATGAAATCATTAACCTTGATAAGAACATCTTCAACTATGCCTTGAGGATATGCCACCGAACGATCCGCCATTTGAAGAGCTATGGTGGTAGGCTTCACCTCTCCGATTTTTAGCTTCCTAAAAACTGAAAGAGGCATGAGGTTGACACTCGCACCCAAATCACATAGCGCTCTTCCGAATTTCATCCCCCCAATCTCACAAGCAATTGTGAAACTACCCGGATCTTTGGACTTGACGGGCAACTTCCGTTGTAAGATAGCACTACACTCTTCATTCAAGTTCACTATCTCAAAGTCTCCCCACTTCTTCTTCTTTGAAATCACATCTTTGAGAAACTTGGCATATTTGGGCATTTGTTGTAGAGCTTCTACCAACGGAATGTTGATTTGGACCTTCCGAAAGATGTCCAAAAATCTGGAAAATTGCTCATCCCCCATCTTCTTTTGATGCCTTTGCGGAAAAGGCATAGGAACGTGCAAAGGTGGTGGTAGGGGTTTGGGCATTTTTCCTTCCTTCTTCTCCTTCATGGCCGGTGTGAGCTCTTCTTTTTCCTCTTGAACCTTTACACTTTCGGGCTCGTGCTCCGGCATCTTCGGTCCCTCATAAGTAGTGTCACTCCTTAGTGTGATTGCCTTGCATTGTTCTTTCGGATTAACCACTGTGTTGCTTGGGAACTGCCCCGGATTGTGCTGATTGCTCAAAGAGTTAGCGATCTGGCTCACTTGCTTTTCGATCATCTTTACTTGTGTCTCCACCGCTGACATCCTTGTATCCGAACTCGAGATGAACCTCATAAGTATGTCCTCCAAATTCGGCTTCTTTTGCTCATTGATCACTCCAGTGGATGTTGAAAATCCGGGTGGTGGCTGAAGAGCGTTGTTCGGATTTCCATAGGAGAGATTCGGATGGGATGGAGGTGCTTGATATCCTTGGTATCCACCTTGATTTGATCGACCCCCTTGGTAACCTCCTTGAGGTCGAAACCCCCGATTGTTGACCCAATTTGCCTCCTCGAATTGAATCTCTTCAACTGTTGGGTTGCTTCGGGTCTGCATCATGGTCTCGAACTTGCTAGACAAAGTTGCAATCTGATTTGTGAGTGCAACAATAGGGTCTTTGTTCTCAGCCATAGCTACTTTCCTCAGATTGCTCCTCTCTGTTGGCCACTGGTAGCTCGTGGACGCCATGTTCTCAATGATATCGATGGCCTCATCTCCCCCCTTGCACAACAATGCTCCTCCAGCGGCTGCATCCATGAGTCTTCGTAGTTCCCCATTGCAAGCATTGTAGAAGATCATAATGCGGGTACCTAAGTCGAAGCCATGGTTGGGACACTTTCTGATCGTTTCCTTGAACCTCTCCCAAGCTTCGTAGAGACTCTCCCCTTCATATTGTTGGAAATGTGTGATTTCCATCTTCAATTTGAACATGAGGCCCGGAGGTTGGAACTTGAATAGGAACTTGTGAGCTAGTTCCTCCCATGTAATATCTCCTCCCAACTCGATAGATTGGAACCACTGCTTCGCCTTGTCCCTCAAAGAGAATGGAAAGAGGCGAATTTTGATAGCATCCTCAGGTGCTCCATTGATCTTAACTGTGGCGCAGAGATCCAAAAACTGACTGAGATGGGCATTCGGGTCCTCCAACGGACCTCCTCCATACTGATTCTGTTGGACCATAGATATTAGGCCCGTCTTCAACTCGAAGTTGTTAGCCTCGATGGCTGGTCCGGGAATTCCCCCATGAGCTATCACATTCTGAAACTGAGCCTGAATAGGAGCTGGATGGTTATTTGCTCGTTCCTGAGCCTCCATCAAAATCCTTAACTGCTCCCTGAGTTGATTGAGCTCCTCTTGAGTTGCCATTTTTCTCTTATTCCTCTTTGCGTTGTTTCGACGACAGGTAGCTTCTATCTCCGGATCTACAGGCTCGAGAGTGATGCCTGAGGACCTTGTGCGCATTCACCACCTATACACCAACGAAAAGAAAGAAAGTAGACAACTCCAAAGAACCAAAAGTGCAAATAAAATACGAGAAAAAAAAAGAAAAAAAAAAAAAAAATGTCTAAATTAGTATCAACGAAATCTAACTAATATCACTAGAACGAAAATCAATCCCCGGCAACGGCGCCAAAAACTTGTTCACTAATATTTTTACTACCGCAAGTGTACGGGTGTAATTATAGATAGGGAAGCAAGGTCGTATTCCACGAGGACTGATTAACCTAACGAGTACTAGTCTAATTTCCTATCCTCTATCTAGACGAATAAATCGTTTGGTTTTGTTTTACTAAACTAATTAAAAGCGAAATAATAAACATAAACAACAAGCAACGAGAGAATCAAATGTAAGAAGAATTATTCTAGAGCTTCGGTTTCAATGAACGAACGAATTCAATATAGTCAAAATCAATCGATCACATAGAGGACTCGACTATTACTAGAACAACCACACAATAAGCTTAAACCTACTTTCGTAGCGCCTAAACCGTAGATTTCATGCAAGAATCGTTGTGTCCAACCGATAACTAACACATGAAACTCCTAAAGGTTCAAAAGGTTATAAGCTCTCACACAATTCTCAAGATCTCTCGACTTTATTGAAGTGTGCGTCCTATGTTCCCTATTCGAGCGTTAATTCTCATCTTTCGCCTATCGAATCAACACAATAAATCGTGCGAATTTGGTAGCTAATCAAATAAGCAAGCAATAAACTCAAGAACATACGAAGCAATAGAAGGTCGTGATCGATTGATAAAGACTAATTCGAATCTACAATGTTCATCTACTCCCTAACTCTAGAATAATAGAGAATTTTAGCCAAACATAATGCGGACAATCATCTCAAGTTTCGAAGGGGACAAAATCATAAACAAACGAAAACCGTAGAGCAAGACTATGGCTTCGAATATCGCCGACGTGACTCCTCGATCTTCTTCTCCCAAGATTGAATACTCGCGTAGCCTCTTGATTCTGCCAAATCCGATATCCTTCTCTCCTCTCGCCCCCCTCTACTTATCCTCTTTCTCGATCTTAATGGGCCGTTCCCAGTTTTCTCCCAAATCGCGTGTAACACGCCCTTCATAAATACGGGAGGCGCGGCTTGTCAGGACGGCGACGCGGTGGCGTGATGGAGAGGAGGCTGCCGCGTGACCTGAGCGCGGATAAGGGGACGCTGGGCGCGGGGTGACGGCAGCGCCGACGCTGCCGCGCATGCATGCGTGAGGGAGGTGAAGGCGCGGCTGGGTGAGGGAGACGCGGGGGTTGCATGGCCGCGTGAGCTTCAATTTGGATATGAGTTGGGCCATGCATTGTTGGGCCATGCATTGTTGGGCCAAGATTAATTCAAAGCCCATGGTTAATTCAAGGCCCATGATTAATGCTTTTATTTCCCGTATTCTCCTCTCTTTTGCCTACAAAACTCGACTAAACCGAAATCAAGTGCAATATCCGAGAATATAAGAAATATAGATTAAAAGTATAGAACTCGACCATGATAATAACACTAAAGCGCAATTATAAGCTCTCGTAACACGTAGAAAATCCGTGTTTATCATCCGACCACACTACCTATATTAGAGCAATATTTTCTTACGGAAATAGAGTCTAAGTCTAAACCTCGTTTCTACTCATTTCTACATCTCCCATACGTACACATCTTTCTTATAACAATCTTATTCGTCGTTCATGTAGTATTTACTACAGTCGATAGAGTCTAAGTGTTAACCTTGGTTATACTCATTTTTAGATCTTCCATACACATCTTTTTTTATAACAATCGTATTCTTCATTCATGTTGTGTTTACTACAGTCGTTTCTTTTTCTTTATCGTATCTCACAACAAGAAAATTCAGATTTAGTGACGGAAATATCCGTCACTAGATGGGAAAATTCCGTAAGTAAAAGGGTTTAGTGACGGACTGATTACGGATTAAATCGGTCTCTAAAATGGGCGTAGCTAGATTGTTAGTGACGGAAAATAGTCCGTAACCAAAGTTTAGTGACGGACTATTCACGGATGGTCCGTCATTACTGAATTGGTGACGTTTTAGTGTCATTTTGATCTAGTGACGGAATGATTACGGAAAACGTCCGTAACTAAATTTGGTTACGGATGACATCCGTCACCAATTTTTAATGATGTTGGCAGAATTCTAGTGACGGAACTTGTCCGTCACTATTTTCAAAACTCAATATTACAGTTTTAATTACGGAACATTCCGTCACTAAATCCAAATTTTTTTCCCCTTTTTTTTTATGTAAAAATACATTGAATCCTATACATTTTTACATCCACAACAAGGTAATAAGCGAAATATATATTGAACTCAAAAACGAAAGCAAAATAATCTAATATTCATTATACCAAAAGCTGAAAATTCAAGCACAATCAAATATTCAAGAACAATATAATCAAACATCAACTAGGTCCACAACAATCCAACATTCGCCTAATTTCAGTTTTCATCCCTCCATTCGAACCATGAGCAAAGTAAAATAGCATCCAATTTCAAAAGAAAGTAATCAAGAAGATGGTGCAAATTGAGACGACTTCGAAATCAACTCCTGGATCAGTTTTTGTTGGGCTTGTACCTGCTCGTACAATTGCTTTCGCTCCTCCTGGTCTCTCTCAAGTTGCTCGTACAACTGCTTTCGCTCCTCCTGGTCTCTCTCAAGTCGCTGCTCCATCTCCTCAAGTCGGTTGTCAATCTCTTGTCTATCAATTTGAGATGTTGCTGTAGAATCTGAACTCATGAGAGTCTTTGCAAGTGTACCACCACCAAACAACCTACCCTTATGATCCAGGCCGCCGGTTACCTCTAGGTAACACTTGTTCCAATCAACCGGTCGTGGCTCAGTAGTTCCGGGTAAAGGCTGCGCCATAACCTCAGCCAAGTCCTTTATTTGGTTCTACAAGAAAGTAAGATTTTTAATCAATGTATATACATACGTATATAGACGTAACAAAATTTTAAGTCTATAAAATTACGATACTTTATTAAACAAGAGAAACTTACTGCAATCCTTTCAGATTTTGCATCAGTGTAACTTCCATCTTTGTTCCTGTGAATATGCTCAAATGCATCATGAAGACAATCCCTTGTTTGGACCCCTTTCTCGGCAGCCTGTAGAATTAATTTAGTGAAGAAAAAGTTGATATGCAGGGAATTCCTTATCCAGCCAGTTAAATTAGCAATCTGTTCTTGGTCTATTAATTTAAAATATCTTACTCTCAGTGCTACTTAATCCATGAAAATAATATTATCTTTGTTAAACAATAGATGCCACCTTGAAAAGTTGATGAGAAATCCAATTCCAATTCCAATTCCAATTATTAAGATGAAGAAAATTTGTTTCAGCACTTTCTTGCATTCACCCCACCCAACTACTCCCTCCGGTCTTTCCTAGTTGAGTCATTTCTTTTTGTGATTTTCAGCACGCTTTTCCACGCCTCTAGATGATGAATTTTTAAACGGATTTTTGAAATTTTTTTTCTTTTACGTGATACTACAACACTTGTAGTATCACGTAAAAGAAAAAAAAATTCAAAAATCCGTTTAAAAATTCATCATCTAGAGGCGTGGAAAAGCGTGCCGAAAATCACAAAAAGAAATGACTCAACTAGGAAAGACCGGAGGGAGTAGAATCTAAATTTGAGAAAGCAATGATAGAAAAAGCCTAAGCTTTAGATAATGTCAAATGCGTTTGATTAGATAATGCCAATTCAAATTATTGGCTGAGATGATACCTTAACCAGTACACACATTTCATGAAAATGACTTCCAATTTCCTTTAACTTTACCAGAAAAAGAAAACAAACTACTGCTAAATTAAATAACTATGATTTAGCAGAAAGCAAACAGAATGGAGAAAGGCTCAACATATAATACAAAATTGTTGAAGGTGACAAACATAGCATAAGAATAGAAGTTTTGAAAGCGTCACCGCCACTCCCAACTCCCAACTCCCATGGCAGTCCATAACCAAGAACCAAAACCCAAGATATGGACTCCCACTGTATATGGAAACCCCACCTTATCAGTTCCACACACTCCACACAAACAAAGAAGGAAGGAAAGCCAACAAAATGGAGAGGGAAGGAAATCCCACCTTATCCAGCAAATATCCAGCAAATAAGAGAAGAGAGCAACGAAAAAAGAGCATTCTCACCTCATCTAGATGTTTCAAATCAGAACCTAAGCATGCTTTTGGATGGAATAATTGCAGACTGCTTATAATTTGTCGGGTAGTGCGATAATATCTCAGTAACCTGCACAATTAATATAATGAAACCTAATGATTTCTCCACATTCACATATAAGGCAGAACTACTGTCTTATGTTGATCCTAAATTATGCTGAAATGCAAACCTACGTTTTCAATTGCAGAAGAACACTACTCCATCAGAATTTAGAATCCTCACAGATAACTGAAGAATCTGCCATTAGCAGAGTAAATGGTGAAGAAAAGCACAACACACATATACAGACATAGAGAGAGAGAGACCTGATCGAGAGGGAAGGAAGAGCTCTTCAATGGAATAGAGACTCAAACACGAGCTGTAAACACATGTATAGACTATAGAGTGAGGATGGAAGCTTACAATTAGTTATTTGGAGAACAAAAGTAGAAATTTCTTCACCATTAGCAAGTTATCCGGCGGCGGAAGACCAGCAAATTCGGCGGCAGGATACGTACGGCGGATTGGTGAGAGAGAGATTGAGAGAGAGAGAGGTCGAGAGAGAGAGATCGAGAGAGACAGAGGTGGCGAACACGACGGACACGGCGGTGGTACCGCACGGCGAAGACGGCGGTGGTACCACGGCGAAGACGGCGGTGGTACGGCGGCAATTCGCTGAAGAGTTTTCTCAGGGTTATTCGATTGAAGAAAAGGGGGGAAAAAGAAAGGGGGAAGCTTTTCTTCATTCATAAAAATATAAAATATTATTAATTTACTTACGGACGATTCCGTAATTAAATAATAATTACGGACATTCCGTAATTAAATCCGTAAGTATTATATAAATAAATATTAAAAGAAAAAATTATTAATTTAATGACGGACTAATCCGTAATTAAAAAATAATTACGGAAAATCCGTAATTAAATCCATAACTATTGTATAAATAAATATTAAAAGAAAAATTTATTATTTTAATGACGGACTATTCCGTAATTAAAAATTAATAACGGAAAATCCGTAATTGATTCCGTAACTAAACTATAAATAAATATAAAAATAAAAAAAAATTATTATTTTAATGACGGACTATTCCGTAATTAAAAAATAATTACGAAAAATCCGTAATTGATTCCGTAACTAAACTATAAATAAATATAAAAATAAAAAAATTATTATTTTAATGACGGACTATTCCGTAATTAAAAAATAATTACGGAAAATCCGTAATTGATTCCGTAACTAAATATGGCGCTAAACATTGGCGCCGAAGTCCGTGAGTAGTCCGTCACCAATTCCGTTACTAGCCCTTGTAAGTATATTCCGTTAGCATTCCGTAATTAGATCCGTCACTAAATGGTGACGGATTATTGTCCGTAACTAAATCCGTCACTATTCTGCCTGTTTTTTTGTAGTGTCTCAATCAAGCATATATATATATATAGATTCACTTAATAATTATTCAAAATCTAGAACATGTCATATTGTGCAAGAACTATATATTTGGAATCTTTATCTTCTAACCTGTCTTAAATAAAATACGATTTACTTAATTTTATGCATTATATATTTAGATATTTTTTAAAATTTTATAGTAATATTTTAGTTAATTTTACAATTATTTCCCACTAAGTTACACTTATTCAGTTAGGAATTTTAATTATTTTTTTACAATTAATTTTATTTTATTAGTTAAAGTATGGTTTATAATTTTCTCTTTCTCATTCTTTCTTTTTTAAAACAATTAACAGGAAATTTTAAAGGTCGCGTCACGAATTGAAGGACTCGAACTTGGTACATTTATCTCCGAAACTTAATCCCCTACCATTAGATCACCACACGCACACAAGTATATAGTTTTTTGAGGCTGAATAGTGTATTTGGGTTAATTGGGCCATTAGTTCATTCTCGATACGGGCGTGATTAATTAACCATGGATCGGATTAGGGATCTGATTTTCGCCTATTTCTTTTTCTTAAAAAGGAAATGAGACTAATGAAGTAGAACGACATAGGAAGTACGTACGTACAACACAGTGTGTAGTCCATCAAAATTTCGTGGCCTTTAAATTTCCAATGGCATTAGGCGGCCGCCTCATGAGGCGGACCGACCCCAGTTGTTGCAATTTGGAATTAAAATAATTAAAATATTTTTCATTCCGTCCCGCTTTACTCGACTTCATTTTTTTTTTTTTAAAAAGACGTCTCATTTTAATTGGCTTGTTTTCTAAAATGAAAATGATTATCCTTAGGTTTCAATGTGGATCTTTATTTTTCACTTTTAACACTCTGTCTAAAATTTCGTACCGAAATTAAATAAGTCAATTGAAATGGGACAAAATTAGTATACGTTGATGAATATATTCTCGGGAGATTCGTTGGATATATATCCAATATCATTGTGAATTGTAATGTTATCTATTGGCACATATTGCTAGCTAATTGACAAAAGTTGTTGCACCTTCCACTTACTTAAACTAATAATTTGATAGCATTGTTGCACCTTCCACTTACTAGATATAGTATTTGATAGCAATTTTGCAACAACTGTTTTGTCAATTAGCCATGAGCAAATAGATAACAATTCACAATTATATTAATAGTTACAGCCACGTACGATTTAAATTATTTTAATTCCAAATTGCAACAACCAGGGTCGGTCCGACCATGAGGCGACTCAGGCGGCCACCACATGCCAATGGAAATTTAAAGGCCACAAAATTTTGATGGACTACACACTGTGTTATACTTTCTTCGTCGTCCCTTTTCATTAATTAGTACTCTTATTAGGCAAAAATATTTTATACCATTAGGCAGGCAGCTAGCAATTAGTGATAGTTTTAGATCTACCCAATTGGGTCTTTCGAAAAATTTCATAAATAGTGATATTTATAGATTTGGGAAGCATTTCAATGAAGCAATATTACATCCTAAACCCTAAGCAATAAACCATAAACACATATTAGGTTTGAACGAGCTCGATCGAGCTCAATTAGGCTTTTGATCAAGCTACGATAAATAAATAAATAAATAAATAAAAAACTTGAATGTAGCTAACACAACATGAACGAAGAATACGACGACAATTAAGGTAACGAAATGAAACGTAGATTGAAGAAAGAAACACACGCAAAATGCAACTCAAACACACATCGCTTACATAGATTAATGAATAAGAAAACATATATAAGTAAAACTGCTCGTACATTGCACGATAAACCTTGTTTCTTAGGCTGTAATTAAATATTTTGATTTAATCTCCTCATCCTCTTCGATGTAACGCATCTCATCCTCCTTCAAATGCACCCACGCTTCTATCCCATCGCCCTCTTTGTCGGCCATGAGGACGACGGTCCCAAAATGCGGCCGTTGCGGTCCGATTCCGGTCCAGACCGGTTTTCCCCACCCAAAATCAGCTCCGTAGAATCCAAACTTACTCCAATCGCTAAAAGCTAAGACGTTCGTCTCCGGTGCCGATATTTCCCTAGTAATGTTCCCTAAAGAATTCAAGATGATCCCTCGTCCATCTTTATCAGGAGACAGTATCTCAGCATACTCGGTTATGCTGCTTCGGATGCCGTTGCCTATCTCTTCAACCAGCTCTCGGATCCCGGTCTCTCCAGCACGAGAGGCGGTAATCCGCCGCACGTGTGAGGGGACCACGAAGTTC
The DNA here is from genome assembly GCA_029379335.1 of Thymus mandschuricus. Taxonomy (NCBI): domain Eukaryota; kingdom Viridiplantae; phylum Streptophyta; class Magnoliopsida; order Lamiales; family Lamiaceae; genus Thymus; species Thymus mandschuricus. The sequence continues at coordinate 13,294,818 of CM057082.1, read as the reverse complement.
CCACACACGTGCTTGTGCTGAGGCGGGACCGTTCTCTCGCGCATGTTGATCAGTTGAAACATGACCAGATCTCTGTGCTTGCCATGTTTCGCCCGGTCCGTGCGGATCAGGGCTCTGGCCATGACGGCGCACGCAACACGCGCTGCGGAGACCGGTTTTTCCCTCTTTATTTCCGATCTGAGGCTCGTGAGGGCCTCCCGGTCGAACCATAGCCTCCTCACATGAACCTTCTCGGCCTCCATGACAGATCCGAGGCCGAGATCGAGATCCAAGTACGGGAGCAAAGACGGGATGTCGAAACTAGGCCGGACGAAGTCAACTTTTTCGTCGGGATTGGTTGCCTTTGACCATGAAGCGACGAAAGTCCCTAGCGACGAAGCGTCGAAAACCCTATGGGAGACGCTGATGGCGACGGTGGCCCCGCCACACGGGAAATGTGTAGCTTGGATCAAAAGGAGTGGATCGTTGGCGGCCTCATCAACTCGGAAGTATCGAGGCGGGAGGAGAGGATTGAGTTCCTCGGTCTCGCTCGTAGCAACGAGATCGAGCAGCTCGATTCCTAGGGCTTCGGCTTCGATGAACTCGGCGCCTTGATCGCCGCAGTCGACGGCATGATCATCCTTGATGTATCTTCCGGCGAGAATGTAGAATTCGACTAGGGTTTTGGCTAGTGATTGTTGTAGCTGGTTGATGTAGTGTTGGGGTTTGGATTTATAAAACAGAATAACAGCTGCATTTAGAGGTAGCATAAACTGATCTACAAAGGAAATTTTGTAGGTGTTGAGGTTTTGAGGAGTTGGGGTTGTTGGTTTTATCAAACTACTGCTAATTCTGTTCACCTTCATTTTTAATTGCTATAGTGTTGTTGATTTCTTACCAGCCCACCTCTCCTCCTCCTTTATATTGAATACTCCATGGATATATACTCTCTTCGTCCTACTTAACTTGATTTTCTTTTCTAATCGAGTATATTTTATTTCAGTTGACTTGTGTTTTTTAAATGCAAAAAATTAACTTTTAGTAGTTAATACCTTTCAACGTGAATCATTTACTTTTCACTTTTAACGCAATATCTATAGCTCGATATCAACTAAAATAAAATTAGTTAATTTAAGTGGAACGGAGGGAGTAATTAAGTTCGAAATAGATTGAATTAAAAGTGCAAGTTGCTACTACCGTTTAATTTGTTCGTAAGCCATGTGCTTAGGCATTACAACATTACAATAACTTTAGATCCACAAATCTCTCCAGAAGATATTCCCGTTCGTGTATTTGATTTTAGATCCACAAATCTCTCCAGAAGATATTCCCGTACGTGTATTTGCTCCCTTCGTCCGATTCATTTTTATATGTCCTATTAATATAGGTATATGTATATTACTTTAATTTATAAATAAAGTAATGAAATATGTCATGAATTTTTAATTTATATATAAATCTACCGGGTCAATTCTATCGGGCTCGGGCTTTTTTCCGGATCATCTCTATCGGGCCTTTTTACTTTATAGCTATTATATTTTGGCTCTAACCCACTATTTTCTTCGGGCTGTTCGGATCGGCCCATCGCGTTCAGACTTTTTTGACATTCCTAATATATTTAATCATTTCATTCATAAATGAAATGACACGTCATCCGTGGACACATTAAAAATGCATTGTTTCCATAAATAATCGACTCAAGAAATTTAGGGCCCGTTTGGTATCCATATACGTATATCAGATATGGTTATCAAAAGGTCTCATATCCATACCATGTGTTTATGTGTTTGGCATATCAGTATATGAATATCAAATTGATATCTTTGATATACTGATATCCTCTCTTTTAACTCTTTTCATATACTGATTTTTATAGAGGTATCACTCATATCTCCATTTCACTTATTATAATAATAATAATAATAATAATAATAATAATAATAATAATAATAATAATAATAATAATAATAATAATAATAATAATAATAATAATATTTTTTTTATTAATTATTATTACTATTATAACGATTTAATATAATAATATTTTTTATTAATTATTATTACTATTATAACGATTTATTATTATTATTATTATTATTATTATTATTATTATTATTATTATTATTATTATTATTATTATTATTATTATTATTATTATTATTATTATCTCACATCAGAACAATCTGCACCAAACGCATATATCAGATATCAATTTCATACCCATATCTCATATCTGATATCCATACCCTTATCTGATATCTGATATACTGGTATATGGATACCAAACGAGCCCTTAGAGTTAATATCGAGCCCAAAGAGTCCAAGCCCAATTCGAAACCGGGTCGGGCAGTGAAGGCCTGAAACCCTAACGACCGGGTCTAACCCGATCCGCTTACACAATGGCTCTTCCTTTACTCTTCTTCTTTTTTTTATTTTGGTTGAGAATTATTCACTTCTCTTTCCATTATTACGAGCAAAAGCTTCATTCTCTGACAGACACCAACAATGGCGGCTGCTGCCACTCACTCCGCTCTATTTACCGCTTCTTCTGCATATTCAAATGAGCTGCTTCCCAAAGCTGGGGCCAGCGCTCGCTCCATCAAATTCACTCAAAATCCGAAAAGACGATTCGCGGTCTGTGCTCAAAGCTCTAATGGCGATGGCAAGCAGCAAAACGACGCCGTTATCGCCGTGTCGGATGCTCCTCTCACCGGCAGCAACAATTCCATTTCCAGGCAAAAGTAACTAAATTCTCCGAAATTTCACTGTTTGCTTATCTCTGTTATCGTTTCGGTAATTCTATTGTTAGAATTGAAATTGGACAAATGATTAGTTATAGCCGATTGGTGTCTCTCTCTCTGTGTGTTCGTGTGTGTGTTAGAATTGAAATTGGGCAAGGTTTTATGTTAAATTCTTATTGATTTAGTTTGTTTTTTCTTCCTTTCTTTCTGTATTTATTTTTTAATTAATGAGAAATGGATTAGCTAGAGATGCCTCAGAACTTAGCCTATAGGACTGGTAATTTTAGATGTATTAATGAGCAATTGTTTTTGATGAAACCATGGTGATCTATTCTGTTTCTATTGCTGTATAAATTATAGTACTAATGAGCTATGGATTGGCTACATTTTTTGAGTGCGTTTGTGAAGAATATTTTGCATGATCATATGAAAACCAGGAACTCTGGTGTTTTGTGCGGGTAGAATTTTAGTCAGTAGTTTAGTTGAATTTGCGGTGTGCTAGTGCCCCGAAGATGTTTATCAGGATTTTAAAACTGTTTAGTGTTGTTATGAATCCAGGGTGAAACGTCACACAGTTTCTGTGTTTGTCGGTGATGAAAGTGGAATGATAAATCGAATTGCTGGAGTTTTCGCTAGGAGAGGGTATAACATTGAATCTCTTGCAGTGGGGCTGAATATAGATAAGGCTTTATTCACTATAGTTGTATCTGGAACTGAAAGGGTGCTACAGCAGGTTATGGAACAGCTTCAGAAACTCGTCAATGTATTAAAGGTCATGGTCTTTTTCTTGGATTTTTTATGGTTTCCTCTTTTTGTTGATAAATTTCTCACTGTTTTTTAAATAACTTCTCATTATCATTAGGCTTGTATATAAGGTCGTCATGATTTCATGATTCTTTATTTCTGTATGTTTGCCATAGTGAGTATAGCGTCTGACTTTTGTGAATTTGGTAACCAGGTTGAAGACATCTCACAGGAGCCCCAAGTGGAACGGGAATTAATGCTCATAAAAATTAATGCAGATCCAGAATACCGAGCAGAGGTTTTGTAGTCATGCATTAGTTTTTTACTTGTTGTATTCTTGTCTAGGAGTCGACTCTGTCTGGTTGTTGGTTGAATATATGTACTTTATACTTTTGTTCAGCCTTTTCCCTTTTCCGGTGCGGCTCAAGAACTTAACTTTTATGTGTGTGTGTTCATTTTCAGGTGATGTGGCTTGTGGACATTTTTAGGGCGAAAATTGTGGACATCTCTGATCACTCATTAACCATTGAGGTGATGTCTATTTCTCTTCATTTTACATGTTGCGTAGTAGGATTTTGAGCAACTTACAGTTTTCAACTACTCCATATTATTCAGCAAACTATGACTTCTATGGGGGTGTGTGTATCCCTCCGACATTTCAAAAGCTTCCTGAGTCATGATCATGATTTATGGTTGCTTTCTCCTCCAACCCTTTGAACTAGACAAGGGCATTACTTCTGGCCTCTGGGCTCAAAATATATGTGGTCTTACATGGTAACATGTTAGTTTGTTTTTCACATTCTTCCTATCATGATGTTCACACGCAAGAACTCAGCGGCAATTTTACTGTTTGTTCTTTTATGACTGTGATAGTGCTCTTCTGATATGCTTGTAAATTTAATGCTTTTGCAATTGGAGTGTATCATGTATTAATTTCTAGAACTGAGTCCTCTATAACCGTTGATGTAGGTTACTGGAGATCCAGGTAAGATGGTTGCAGTGCAGAGGAATTTGAGTAAATTTGGAATCAGAGAAATTGCTAGGACAGGAAAGGTAAAAAATAAATCATAAAAAAAAAAAATCTAGTTCTTTCTGTCCTTTTGCCTTTATGTCAGTTGATTTTGGTTGTCTGAACTAGATTGCCTTGAGAAGGGAAAAGATGGGTGAATCTTCTCCTTTTTGGAGGTTCTCAGCTGCTTCTTATCCAGATCTTGAAGCAAAGCCTGCTACTACTGTTACAAAAACTGTAAGGGAGACTCACGTTGGAGAATCAGATACATCTGCTGGGGTATGTTAGTTTACTTGTCTTAAGCATGAAATGTGAATGAATATTTTTTATAATCCTGCTTATTTGTTTTTTGTTCATAATGTTGCGAGAGACCAAACATGACCTTGGAAATTCTGTTGTCCTTACTGATTACAATTATTGATAAGCCAAACCAGTAGTTAGTAAAGAGAACAGTAGAGGACATAGTATGACTTTACTATGCAAAATTTTGATCGTGTTATCGTAGATATAACCTAAATGCCTATTGAAGGCCATTGTTTCATTTATGAAGGGAGATGTTTATCCTGTGGAGTCAGCTGATGGCAATTTTATCAATCAAGTTCTTGATGCCCACTGGGGTGTGCTGAATGAGGATGATGTAAGGACTCATTCTCGTCTTATCTATTTGATTTCTGGCTCTCGATTTTCAAGCCAATAATCCTCTTTCGTATTGTTTGCTATAAAATTCTGTGATAAAATCCTTATCAATGGCAGACCAGTGGCCTTCGCTCTCACACTCTTACCATGCTTGTTAATGATGTTCCTGGAGTTTTAAACCTCGTGACAGGTGTTTTTGCTCGAAGAGGATATAACATACAGGTATGGGTTCCACTTTTGTATCTTCCTAAAAGTTGGTGATCAGAGTTTAATCATACTGCTGTTGATTTCTTGTGCTTCTCATTTTCTAGAGTTTAGCTGTTGGTCATTCTGAATTTGAGGGCCTATCACGAATTACCACTGTCGTTCCCGGTACGGATGAATCAATTGCAAAGTTGGTTCAACAACTTTACAAGTTGGTGGATCTTCATGAGGTGAGAGCATTAAGGAAAACATGATTATTATTTTTTTTTGAGAAGGAAAACATGATTATTAAAACAATAATTCCCAGAAAAATCATGTAAACAACATTTCAATGTATGAAAAGGGCATTCAGAAACGCAGTTCCCAAGCCTTCATGTATAGTTAGTCATAACAAAAGTATGACACTAGTTTGATCAGGAAACTAAATAACCGGGATTTAATACTAATCTGTTGATTGCTCTTACTTAAGCGCACTTTGAGAGCTTTATTCCTATTACCTTCTCATTAAGAGCTTTATGTCTCCAGGTCCGAGATCTCACACATTTACCTTTTGCTGAGAGGGAACTGATGCTGATCAAAATCGCTGTAAACGCTACTGCTCGTCGAAATGTTCTCGACATTGCTAGCATATTCAGAGCCAAAGCTGTTGATGTCTCTGATCATACCATCACCCTTGAGGTAGCATTTATGTTATTATACATATGTATCTACTATAAAAGTAGTGTACTATACTGTATTTTCACTAGAACTTTAAATAAATGAGGATATTATCTCTTTATCAAAAATTGTAAGGATACACTCTTTATGATTGTCATAGGTTAAACAACTTTGAGCTTAATTCTTCACATGATCAACCTTATGTGTCGTAAATCCACGCTATCAACTTAAACTAAATGCTCCCTCATTATATTAGATTTATGATTGTGAAGTGGCGTTATGTTTGTGTAGCGAGGTGGGGCTGTTTGCCTCTTGGATTGTTTGTAATTAATGATTGAACTATACTATGACACTATACTTAATAATACAAGCTGGCGTCTCTTCTCATACGTATGCATGCATTGTGCTCCTCTCTTGTTATGTATATGCTGCATGTATATTTCTCCTCCGCCCTACATTCTCTTGACTAGATTCTGTTATTTTTTTGATCTTCAGCTGACTGGAGATTTGGATAAGATGGTTGCCTTGCAAAGACTGTTGGAACCATACGGCATTTGTGAGGTATGTTATTGTTCTGTAACCCAGCCTCCTTCCGCTTCCCTTTTCACTCTGATTAAGAAAACAGTCGAATGCCGTATTTTACCCAAGTTTACTCACTTACATGAAGAGCCCTTAGTTTTCAAGATCATTGAGCTGGTTTGTTTTGAAATTTAATGCCCCTTTGATGTAAATATAGAGCTAAAATTTTGGAGATGGTGTATGATTTAAGCACAAGCTACTAGTATGTGATAGATTGAGACGGTGTTCATCTTCAAATGCTCGATCCTATGTATTTTCGGTCCAATCTATCTCCCAAAGTAAACAACCCCCGACCCTAAACTTTTCTTGCTCGAGTTTTGCAGGTGGCTCGAACCGGCAGAGTGGCTCTGGTAAGGGAATCGGGAGTCGACTCAAAGTACCTCCGTGGATACTCTTTCCCGGTGTGATTCTGGACTCTCTAAAATTTCAAAGATGGAGATTTCATCATCGTTTTCGATCTATCGAGCAAAGATGAAGAAATAAGTTTGGTTTTGTAGCTAAAATTTGTCGAGCTTGATGTCTTATCAACACAAGCCGAGTTCTCTCGTAAGAGCTGAACTTGGACTCTGCTTTATTTGTAACACTTTGCTAGTTAAAATTTTGCGATTGTTTTTTGTGGGAGTGTTTTGTATTATCAATTTTTGAATATAACAAATATGTAAGTTGAATACTCCATTTGTCCCCACTTCACTTGGCTTCTTTTCTCAATTGGACGTCCCACTTCAATTGACTTGTTTCATAAGATGGAAAGAATTATCTCTTATTTTTTAACATGAACTCTTTACTTTACACTTTTAATAATATGCCTAAAATCTCGCGTCGAAATAAAATATGTCAATTGAAGTTGGATGGAGGGAGTGTGTGTTACTAACTATTAGAGAAATTTGCATAATTAACAAAATTAGCATATAATTACTACTCAAATAAACAAATTTTATGGGGTGTATTTGACGCCTAATTTCGGAAATTTTCGTGAAACTGCAACTATTTCTTTTTTAAATAAACAAAAAATAAAGTTGAATTTTTCCTGTTAATTTTTTTAATATTTGTAAAGGAAAAACTTAAGCAATACCACGGAGGAAAACATGAAGCAATAAATAAATTAATACGAAGAGGAAAAAGGAGGGGAGGGGGCTCGAAACGACGCCGTTCCGTTGGAATTGCAGAAACCCTTCAAAACTGCAAAACCCCCATTTCGTCTGAGTTGACAAGAATCGGAAAATGGCGCTCTTTAGAGCTCGCGCTCTCTCCTCCTCTCTCCTTCGTTCAGTTCTTCGCGCTCCGTCTCGTTCCCTCTCTACTGGTAATTATTACGCTTCATACACTGTTTATTCATCGTGTACAGCAATTTTCATTGTTTTAATCTAGGTGATGATTTCGTGTTTGTCGCAATTGTTGAATTAAATTCTGGATATGAGCTTAGGAATTGCAGCGATGTTTGAAATTTTGAGAAATTGAATTATTGATCTACAGCAGAGTTAATTGGTGGAAATAGTAGAATAATATTGAATTTGGAGCTAGGATTTGTGAGTGTGCTTTACCAACAATTTGCATTGGGTTTTGATGTGAGTCTAGCAATCTTAATGTGGTTTGAGAACATGAATACTGTTTGTAGGTTGTGATTGTGAGATTTATTATTGTTGTGAAAAATATTGATTTGTAGGTGCTGAGATAGTAGAATCGAAAGAAGTGCCGTCGTTGAAGTCGATGATGAATGAAATGTTCACTCTTGACATAAGCTCTCAAATTGGGAGCTGCATGCCTCTCTCGAATATGCGAATAGGGATGCAGATTCACAACATTGAACTCCGCCCTGGGCAAGGTGGAAAGCTAGTGAGATCTGCTGGAACCTCTGCTAAGATACTTACTGAACCGAATAGATCAGCCAGGTAAGAAAGTGATCTTTAATGTATAGGAGATTTTGAATACTGGCGGACTACAAAAATATCATATAATGATTGAAAACTGCGGGAATTGCCTGATGGGGAATTGATGAGATGGGAGAAGCAATGGTTTTACTGATATAATGAATACTATTCTGTACATTAAGGTTCAAGAGGTCGACTTGGTATGCATGTTTGAATACTCAAAAGTGTGTTTGATTTTATTGTCCCATAATAAGATATGAGTGTTGTTTAGTGGAGGTTACTGACTTTGAATCCCTCAAAAGATTGAGATGTGATATGCCAATTGCCATGGAAGAGAGTAGTGCTGACTTACCTCTGATTATAGTAATCTTACTAGATACGTATATGATTTTTAGATGACTGTTTGAAGTGATTTCATGTGTTATATGAGTTCTGTGAAAGGCATATAAAACAGAAAATTTGTTGGTTCTACGAAAACCACGAAATGTAGTATAAATGTCACAAATATCCGTTTTTCCTTCTTTCCTCGTCATCCAGAATTATGTTGATCCATCTTCCTGGTGCTTGCACCATGTCCATGGTTCCACCAAATTTCTGTCTGGTGATGCTTGGCTCCAAATTCCGGCTCTCAGATTTATTTGAACCACTTTTTGAAGTGCCATAAAGCACACACTTCCCATCCATTTAACATATGAGACGGGAGAAAAAAGAGATTAGAAGCAATGGGGAGGAGAAAGGCCGGGATTGATTCTTGAAGATTCCTTACTGTCTGCTGACAAATATAACATCTAGATAAATTTTCTTAAGACTAATATAGAAAGACAAGGATTCAAAGGAATTTCTTCAACAGCCTCTAGTTACTTCTGTCTCTCCCGTTGTTTTTCATTCTTCTTCCTAATGTGTGAAATTGAGTTCATCATTAATGTGGATCAGTTTCAAGTCAAACGAAATTCTAAAGCTTTGGTTGATGAGCAATGGCTGTTTTGTTGATTGTTACGAGTAGTCATGGTTGAGCTTGACCTACATAAACTGAATGAGCTAAACCAGCTCATCTCCGCTCTGTTTTTAGCAATCAAAGCCTTGTCTTGAATCTTGATATAGTGGATCTTATCCTTTCTCATAATTTAGAATTCTATAACTTCAAAAAAAATGGCACGATTTAACTTCTTCGGAAGTCGTTCATACTGCTGCATAGAAGACCATTGTCGTTGACCAGACAATGCAATTTCTGATTTTCTTTGTTCTGCTCTTACTATAGGAGCTCATACCTCCAGTTTTACTGAAATCGGTCAAGATGCAGCATTGATAATTAGTTTAGCATACTCTGCTTTACTTTATGTGCATCTCTGACAATGCTTTTTATTTGTTCAATTCAGTCCTTGATGTTTCATTTTCAGGTACTGTGAAATAAAGCTGCCATCGGGAGAGAAGAAACTGATTGACAAAAGATGCAGGGCAACAATAGGAATGGTGTCGAACCCTGAGCATGGATCAAAGAAGCTGAGAAAGGCCGGGCAATCTCGATGGCGTGGGATAAGGCCCACAGTGAGAGGTGTGGCAATGAATCCAGTTGATCATCCTCACGGTGGTGGTGAAGGTAAGAGTAAGAGTAGTGGAAATCATGGGCACTGCTCAAGGACACCGTGGGGGAAGCCAACCAAGTCGGGATACAAAACTGCTCCTACTAAGAAGAGGAAGATTTAGAGTGCGGCGGCGTTTTCATGAAAGAGGTATCGTTCCTGCCATGTTAGTTGGAATTGTTGTGGTGGGTTTTGTTAGTTTTTATACCGAAGAATTTGAAGAGGAAAGTTATTTTTGCTTTCAAGGATTCATATTTGCTTGCTCTTTTCATTCTTCGAGAACCCGATCCGAGTACAAAATTTGGTTGTACTGATAGTTAAAGCTTAAGTTAAATTTGTTTATTTTTGAGACGAATTGGAGCTTAAGCTACTGATACATTTAGGCACAAATTTATGAGTACAATAATCGAATTAAGCATTGTTACAATATGTGGTATTTGATTGAAGAACTTTGCTGAGCTTGCGAGGAGCCCAGCTCGTTACACCTCTGGCGAGACCAATACGCAGCAGACACCTACTCACGAGCAACGACAACGACCTGCTTCCCAACATTGCGGCCGGAGAAAAGGCCCACGAGGGCGCTGGGTGCGCTCTCAAGACCTTCAGCCACGTCTTCAACATAAGTGATCTTTCCTTCCCGGATTTGAGGCAAGACCATCTCAAGAAACTTGGGGTAAAGGTGGTAGTAGCTGAAAACAAGAAATCCTTGCATTTTGATCTGTTTCGTTATCAGGTTAACCAAGCTGTGCACACCTTCGGGCTTCTCGAGGCTATACTGGGAGATCATCCCGCACACTGCAACACGGCCGTGGGCCCTCATGTTGTCGAGCACTGCTTCGAGCATCTTCCCTCCGACGTTCTCGAAATAGATGTCGATGCCATCCGGAAAATACCTAGTAATCAGAAAATAAGAATAACGTCCCTAACTGGTTTCATCTGCAGAATTCTTAAAAGAGAAGCCACAAACTTACCTCTTCAAAGCTGCACTATAATCTTTCTCTTCTTTGTAGTTAAAAGCTCCGTCAAACCCGAACTTGTTCTTCAACAGATCAACCTTCAACAATGTGAATCCGAATAAGTATATACTCGGGTGATTTATGATTTATCGAGTATTAATTTATGAACTCGTCAAGTAATCTAACCTTTTCTTCGCTGCCTGCACTTCCGACGACGTAACATCCAGCCAACTTCGCAAACTGACCAACAATTTGGCCAACAGCTCCTGAGGCAGCCGAGATGAAGACGGTCTCCCCCTTTTTGGGAGAGCAAAGCTCGAAAAATCCGACATACGCCGTCAAGCCAGGCATACCTACACCACCACGAAAATCAGCACAAAAATAATCAGTACGGTACAGGGTTAACCATACTTACAACAACTCCTGACCTAATAGATTACAATAGAAGAGAAACGTTTTACCAACTGAACTGCATTTCAACCGTCTCGTTAGAATATCTCACCTAGAAGTCCGGTATAGTACGACAGAGGGACGTCGGTTTCTTGAATTTTAAAGAAGCCGGATGGATTCTGAATTAGGGAGTACTCCTCCCACCCAGTCATCCCCCAAATGAGGTCCCCCTTTTGGTAATCGGCGTGTGAAGAATTTAACACTTTCGACACTCCGTATCCGGTGATAGCCTGTCCTCGTCCTCGTCAACGTAAACACAGACGAAAATTTAAAAACCGCGCTACACAAGACTCGAACCCAAGACCATCATAATCCAAAAAGGAAAAAAGAAGAAGCATAAATTAGCTAACCGAGCCAAGAGTGAAGGATTCAACGTAGTGGGACTCGAGTTTCTTCATGCGAGCGAGCATGTAAGGATCGCACGACAAGTAGAGATTCTTAAGCAAAACGGCGCCGTCCGGGGCTTCGGCGGAGACGGCGGAGTCTCTCACCGACATGTCCGATTCGACGACGGAGCCCTTGATGTAGTTGTTCAGCACAACCTGCCTGTTTCCAAACTTGATGGCTAACTCCTCTCCCATTTCTTCCCTGCTGTCTGTGTGTGTGTTTGTGTGTGTGTGAGAGTTTAATTTCTTGTTGTTGGATGGTTGCTTTTGTAGAGCTGTGAGGAACGAATGGGTACGAATTTACGGATCATTTTATACGTGGGAAAATGGTTAAGGATTTTGGTTCTATCGAAGGCGGGCCCGCGACATTTCAACGCAATTTCGACACTAGATTCGTTGATGACGTAAGCTGTGACATGATACATTTTTATTAGTTAGGACTATAGTTAACGTATAGTGATTCGTATTAACTGCTCCCTCCGTTCCTCGTATTAGCGTGAATAGGATTTCTGTCCTCATTTATGTGTATTAATCGTGTACTATATAATTAATTTTATTAGTTTTATAATATTTTTTATAAAAGTAAAAAATGAAATATTATATGTAATAAAGAAAAATAAAATTTTATAACAAATTAGAATTCTAAAAAATTATATACCCTAATCTTCTATTTATTGACCCTATTTTAGCTAATATAATTGAAATTAATTTCTAAGGTTGTGTTCCCTTTAATGCGAAAGAAAAGGAAAGAAAAGAGAAAATCACCCTAAAAAATTTTCTTTATTCCTCACATTTTCTATTTTTTACCCTTCATTTGCACTACAATGGAGAGATTATATTATCTCTTTAATTTGGTGTTGTAAACATTTTCTCCAATTTAAGGAGTAAAATTCCCCTCATGGATAAAAGGTAAGAAAATGTGACGAAAATGGTGAAATTTATAAGGTGATTTTCTCTTTTCTCTCATTTTCTTTCGTATCAAAGAGAACGCAACCTAAAAAATAATTATAAACTAAAATTTTTATAAAATTATTTCGAATCATGATATGTCGAAATTGTCAAAAGAAAATGTATAAAATTAATTTAAAAAAACATCTAGTACACGATTGGTACATGGAAATGAGGATAGATGATCCTATTTGATATTAGCGTAGAAAGAGAAACGAAACATATTTCAAGAAAATAGTAGAAGTGAAGAAAATGGTTAGTAAATGTGAAGAAAATTTTCAACAGAGCACGGTCTAGTGGTAAGACGCTCTCCTCCGATTAAGAGGTAAAAACCCCTTGAATGTGTGCATGGGAAAATCATTTTTCTGAAGGAATAAAAAAGTGATTGAGTAACTACTAGTTAAGCTCTCATGAGTCATGGCGAGCCGTGAAATTGTTTTGGATACGAGGAATTCACGTGCATGGAGGATTTGAATACTCCAATTGAAATTGAGGATTTATGAGTTTCTCTAAAAATAATTACATTTTAAAACACATTTATCGCATGGCCCCATGTCGGTTGTTTCAATATTTGTTGTTAGAAATTAAATTAAACAATAAACCCATTTTAAACTTGTATTTAGGAAACTGACAAATCCATGTGCAGTTTATAATTTGACGAATTAATCACGAGATTCCATTTTTTTTCTATTACAAGTTGAAGTCTTCGCAAGAAAATCTATCGGTCAGAATGCGCCAACTGACGTTTTGGCAATCGGGTACACAACGGCCGGCCATGAATAAAAACGATGTCATTTTCGTACTAGAATTTTTAAGGAGTTTGTTCTTTAATATATCGATATTCGAAAATGATGTCTAATTTGTAAATGTGTTAGAATTGTTGAATCTTTTGCCATTACAGTAGTAGTAGGTCGGGAAAGACAGAGTCATTTTTAATCGCACTTGAAATGTTTGAGCTCACAAGATCATCGCAACACCACAACTAGGGATGTCATAAAAACTGAGACCAACGGGCCGATTTGAATAAGTCAAAAAAAGGTGGTTTTGGGCCAATATATTATAGCCTGATATAAAAAAAGCTTAATAGGGCTGATTGAAAAAAGCCCAATTCCGATTGGACTAGACCGAATAGCACACGGGTTGGCCCGATGAGTTGGTCGTGTGTGATATTTCATTATTTTATTTTTAGCCTAATGGGCTAGACCGAAACCCAAGAGAGTTAGTGTTGGGCCGACAATAATTAGCCCTAAGGAAAAAAAGTCCAATCTAAAAAATCCGCAACCCGATAGAATTGACCCGAAATCGAGTGAATCGGCCACCAATCCCCCACAACAACAAAGTAGAAAATAAATAATAACCATCACAAATGTTTTAATTTTAAACATTAACTACAGAGCATATCTCCATTTTCACACACAGTTTATAATAGCTCAAGTTTTTACTTTTAAATAGTACTAGTATATGATAGCAAGATGTATATACCCCTACTCACTAGTCACGGGCAACAACCACCACCTGCTTCCCAACATTACGACCCGAAAATAAGCCGACGAGGGCCTTAGGCGCGCTCTCGAGGCCTTCAGCTACATCTTCGACGTACGTAATCTTCCCTTCCTTGATTTGAGGTAAAATCATCTCAAGAAACTTTGGGTAGAGATGGTAGAAATCGGCCACCATGAATCCTTGCATGCGGACACGTTTGGTTATCAGGTTAAACAGGTTGTGCACGCCTTCAGGTTGCTCGAGGCTGTATTGAGAGACCATCCCACACACTGCAATGCGGCCGTGGACCTTCATGTTGTTGATCACAGCTTCGAGCATCTTCCCTCCCACGTTCTCAAAATAGATATCGATCCCCTCGGGGAAATGCCTAACGAGCACAAGATTTTTGGAGATTTATTTGGTTATGATCCTTTACAAATTAATTAGTAGTAAAATTTCGTAGTAATTCCATGGGGAGGGAAAAGCTCACCTCTTCAAAGCTGCAGTATAGTCTTGCTCTTCTTTATAGTTGAACGCATCATCGAACCCGAATTTGTTCTTCAAGAGGTCGACCTTCAATTGAAGTAAATGACAGCAGTAATTCCAATAGTTAGCTAGTTCAACCAAAGTGAATATTAAAACAAACGAGGAAAACTCATCCGAAGATACATAACCAATCAAGTTAGACAGAAAAATGTTGATATCGATACCTTTTCTTTGCTCCCTGCACTTCCGACAACATAACAACCAGTCAACTTTGCAAATTGGCCAACAAGCTGACCAACGGCTCCTGATGCAGCAGATACAAAGACAGTTTCGCCCTTTTTGGGAGAGCAAACCTCGTAAAATCCAGAATAAGCTGTCATGCCAGGCATACCTACGAGGAAAAAAAATGAAAGATATCGATTTGTGTATGACAGGAACAGAAGATCAACATATCATCAGTTGTATAAGTCATGTAAATAATAAAAAGTTTCATCTTTTCACGAAGCTAGGCTAGTGTTCATTTCCTCTGTTCTTTCTTACTAGAAATTCTTCGTATCATTGTTGAAAACATCGAATCTGCTTTTCTGTCTCAGAAATATTCCTTTGGCCACCCATAAACATCAAGATCGAGATACACACCATTCGTGGCTAAACTAGAAGCACAAACAAATATTTCCTAAACAGTTGAGAGGCCATTGATAATTCAACACGAAGAAAGTTCATAAACTACATATTTTCTCTAACTGCATACATAACTTACTAGAGAAATAAATTCTACAGAAACATGAATGGATACTCCAATGCAATAACAACTTATTCGGATCCCTTATAACTCAGTCATAGTACCCCGGAATCGAGCATGCTATTCAAAGACTAAAAGAAACAATTACAAGATCATAATCTGCTCCAAGAGGACTCGAGACTCTTACCAAGAATCCCTGTATAGTAGGAAAGAGGCACATCGACATCTTGAATCTTAAACAGCCTGCTCTGATCCTTAATAATGCTGTACTCTTCCCACCCAGTCATCCCCCAAACAAGATCACCCTTCGAGTAATCCGGATGAGACGAATCCAACACTTTCGACACTCCATATCCAACTATAGGCTGTCAACAACGCGGTGAAGTGCGATTAGACTCTTCGAAATTTTTCAAAAATTTAAGCCAACATTGCATCAATGCTCATTCTAACAAGACCCCAAATCAAGCAACTGTTCTAAACAAACATTATGAAATTAAGGGCCCTAAATCAAACCAACGATTTTCCCTCAACATTTTCCCCCATAAAGAGTGACCCTAATAATCATATAACGTACGAAATTCAAGCAAAAATTGATCAGCTCATTCCTGGCGATTCTCACCACCATTTTCCAAATGCAAAAATCCTTTAAAACCCCATTAATTGAAGAAAAAAACCCTAAACCCAGAAACTCAATCAACTCAGAAACAGAGTAAATTTCATCAAGAAATAAAAAGAATTGAAAGGGAAGAAAAAGCTTACGGAGCCAGGTACGAAGGAAGCAATGTAATGGCCCTCGATGTTCTTCATGCGAGGAAGCATGTAAGGATCGCACGACAAGTAGAGATTCTTCACCAAAAGGGCGCCGTCGCAGCCGTCGGGGATTTTGAGGTGAATTCTGGAGGTCGTGAGCGACATGTCGGATTCCTTCACCGAAGCCTTCACATAATCGTTCAGCACCACCTGCTTGTTGCTCATTTCCTCGCCCATTCCGCCGCCGCTTCCACTGTGTTTTTGCTCGAATCGAACAGCTGATTTTGGTTTCTTATATACTGAGAAATTGCTAGAACTAGAAGCTTTCTGTGCGTGTCGGAATGGAATTTGGGCCACGGGATTTCGCTTTCTTATACACGCGGAGGGCGCATAAGGATCTTTCTCAAAATGGAAAATTCTAACCCAATAAAATTCTGACACATCACTTTAACCCACTACCTTTCACTTTATCCCACTATCATCATTCTCGTCTTAATTCTCGCGCCGGAAAAAAAGTTCTCTATCCCAGTGGGACGGAGGGAGTACTAGAGCAACATAAACGTTGCCTTGTTCACGGTTGGCACGTTTAATGTCCATCGTACATTTACAATTTTATTGATTACGGTTTAATTTCTTTTGATAGGTTAGTATATAGTATATACTTCATTTGTCTCACATAATTAGTTCACTTTGTTATTGACATAATAATCAAGAAAAGTTAAGATAGATGAATTTAAAAGGTGTTTTTGTGCGTTCATTTGTTTTCTTTTTAAAAAAGTGGATTAATGGTAAATGAGACGAACAAGAAATGAAGGATAGTATAACAAAGTGGGACATGAGAGTATAGTTAAATCATTTATTATTTATATCATTATCACATCATTCGTAGATATATTAAGCGCGTCCATAACGTGTATTGGAGCGTTACTTAGTAAGAAAAATCGACTTCTGATATTTATGTTCTTTTGAAAGGAATTCATTGATAAAACGAACTATAGTGATGATAAAACGAACTATAGAGAAGTGATATGTTAGTCACCTTATGCTAGTCACCTTCGTGGACACCTTCGTCATTTTTTCATTTCGACATTATTTTGTTCGATTTTTTCAATTGTAATATATTTTTAATACCTTATAAATTAATATTGAAATCAATAAATCTAAAAAAAAAAAATAAATATCAATGCTCGATTTGTTCGTTTTTTCTTCTAAGTTCAAAAAGTGTATAATAAAATAAATCGAGCTTTGATATTAATTTTTTTTTTTGGATCTAATGATTTTAATATTAATTTATAAGGTATTAGAATATAACACAATTGAAAAAATCGAATAAAACAATGTCGAACACAAAAGTGCCCACGAAGGTGATTAACATATAATATATGTCAATTATTAAATATAAAATTACGTTTAGTTCATGTATAAATAAATAGATTATAGCATGCATATAATGCCCATATATATATATTGATCTTATAATATTGAAATCTAGCTATGTTATCTTATATGGAATAAAATCTAGTATTACATTATATATTGCTCTTAATAAGGGTGAATAAATATTCTAATGAGAACATCTATATTCTAAAGATTTATATATTCTAAGAGTAAAATAGGTAAATAAAATTTTGTAAATTAGGACGTAAATTGCATGACGTTTTGTACCATATATAATAATTGTAACAAATGGTCCTATAAAAGCTAGGGTTGTTGACGTGAAATTGAAAGTGAGCTAGGGTAATTTTTGAGGCATACATTAATTGTAAGTACGTATAGTAGTAGTGATGTATGGCGAAAACAATAATAGCTTTGATATTGGCAACATTGTTGTTGGTAAGCTTTGCTCTCCCATCGTCCGGTGATAGGCCGGTTATAGGTTACCCCGCAATCGGAAAAGGAGGTGACCCCAGAATGGAGCCCAAAACACCGGAAAACCCCTACCATCGGGGCTGCGAAGCCCCGGAGAGATGCCGCGGCTCCCCCCCTGCCGCTGCCGTAGGAAAGCTGCCGACGGATTCTAATGCTTGAGATATTTTGATGTTATTTATTTCTGTGTCGTCGACTCTTTTATTTCGTTTCAAGAATTAACAAATTTAATATATATTTATTATTCCGTTTGTCTCATTTCAATATTTGATGTTATATATATGTTTGTCGACTCGTTTATAATTATGATTATTATTCTTCTTATTATCAATATATATATAATACCGATACGGATCCCGATCATACGTGGCATCGCGTATGATTTTCTTCAATATTTTCGAATATTCTCATTGATTTGGCTTATTTTATATTTTGGCTTATTATATATATTTAATCCAATTATATCACATTAATGAATTCTGTCCCACATCGATTTTTTACAAAAACCTAACAATGGATTACCTATATAAATAGATCCATATATTTCCACCAAAATTCATCTTTAATTTGAGAAACTACATAATTAATGTAAAAATCTCAAAAACAAAAATCATACGATTTTTATATGTGAAAAATTACCCTAATTTTTTAATTACCAAGTAATAATCATTAAATCTATTCACTATTAATTGTCCCACGTTGATTATAAATAGATCATGTATCTTCATCAAAATTCATATTTGATGTAAGGAAATGCATTACTAATTCATGCTAACGTTATATCGAACAACGGGCTAATGGAAAATTTAACGGGCAGATCTGCACTATTCATGCTAACGTGATATCGAAGAACGGGCTAACAGAAAAATTAACGGGCAAATTTACACTATTCATGCTAACGTGATATCGAACAATGAGCTAATCGAAAAATTGTTACCTATATAAATAGATCCATATATTTCCACCAAAATTCATCTTTAATTTGAGAAACTACATAATTAATGTAAAAATCTCAAAAACAAAAATCATACGATTTTTATATGTGAAAAATTAGCCTACTTTTTTTATTACCAAGTAATAATCATTAAATCTATTCACTATTAATTGTCCCACGTTGATTATAAATAGATCATGTATCTTCATCAAAATTCATATTTGATGTAAGGAAATGCATTACTAATTCATACTAACGTTATATCGAATAACGGGCTAACAGAAAATTTAACGGACAGATCTGCACTATTCATGCTAACGTGATATCGAGCAATGAGCTAATCGAAAAATTGTGATATTACGTCTTAACATTTTTTTTTAATGTCACAAGTAACAGGCAGATTAAAATAATTTATAAGAATTTGTAATAATTTTTTTCTCTAAGTTTATATATTTTGAGGAGAATAACTGTTATAATAAATAACGGGAGGTTTGACATCCATACCACGTATAATTATTTGAGAAATGTTAGCCTTTATCGACATATTTTTATTTCAATATACATGTTCGACGGGTGCTTTAGATATAAAATAAATACACGGGAGGTTTGACATTCATACCACGTATAATTATTTGAGAATTTTGTTAGCCTTTATCGACATATTTTTATTTCAATATACACATTCAACGGGTGCTTTAGATATAAAATAAATACAACTTTCTATCAGTTTCATCGAAATAAACAACGGGTGACTTGATATATTTTGATATTTTTCTTTTATATTTTGCTTAAAATTAACAATATAGAGTCGAATTTTGGCGTGACTTAGTAAAATTATATAGTTATTTCAGAAATGTTAACCCTAACTATCCCTTTTCATTTGGTCAAAAAGATCCATTTGAAGGGTGTTTTAGTTAAAATAAAAAACGAGGCGGCTTAATATATTTTTATTTTATTTTATATTTGATTAAAATAACATTATAAAGTGATATATGTCAAATTTTGACGGGATGAAATAATCGTAAAAATATCAATTTACTAACTCATTTCATATTACCACGAGTAACGAGCTGCTTGAAATAATTAATTAATATACAAGATTATGTATTTTCATTAAAATTTTATGTATAATCACGAAATAAATTGAATCCCGTCGAATTTCGACGGGCATTGCACTAGTTATTATTATAAATTTTCAAATGC
The DNA here is from genome assembly GCA_029379335.1 of Thymus mandschuricus. Lineage (NCBI taxonomy): Eukaryota > Viridiplantae > Streptophyta > Magnoliopsida > Lamiales > Lamiaceae > Thymus > Thymus mandschuricus. The sequence continues at coordinate 13,274,618 of CM057082.1, read as the reverse complement.
AGAAATCCTTTTAAACCCACCCCATTAATTTAACAAAACCCAGAGATGTATAAAAAAATAATGTAAGTTAATCAAACTCAGAAACAGAAACAAAGTAAATTTCATCAAGAAATAAAAAGAATTAAAAGGGAAAGGAATTGCTAGAACTAGAAGTTTTCTGTGCGTGTCGGAATGGAATGGGATTTCATTTTATTTTAATTTTTTTTATTTTATATACACGTGCGTGTAAGAATATTCAACTTCTTCCTCGCTAAGCCGAATATACTAACTTTATCCTATTTATTTGCCACGTTTCCTAAAATAGCAAAAACTACATGAGTACAATTAATTCTCTCTTTAGAATTGATTATAATTTATAGCCACACGGTTCCGATATGCTAAGCGACACATGGTGAGCTACCCATGAGCGCCTAGCTTTTATTTTGCTTTATAATTCAATTTCTTTCATTTCATTTTGTTTTATTTTTACTTTATTAAAATGAAGATCAATATACTCCGATTAATATTTTAAAAAGTCTTGTTGGGATTGATTAAACCTCATAATTAATTTTATTAAACCCTATTTAACATTATTAAACCCTAGCTAAAATGTTAAACCCTAATTGAAGTTAATAAACCGTAATTGGATTTATTAAACCCTAATTGAAGTTAATAAACCCTAATTGGGTTTATTAAACCCTAGTTGAAAATATTAAATTCTAATTAGATAATTGAAACATAATTTATAATACACATTAATATTTGGAAATATATTAGACAAGCCTGTAAATTTTTTATTAAAATAAATAAATAAACAGTAAAGGCAACGGTTGAAGAAATAAGGAAAAGGAAAAAATAAAGTAAAAATTGAATTGAAAATTAAGAGAAATGAATTAAATATATTGCAAAGAATGTGGCGCTCACCAGTCGCCTAGAAACTGGCGCCCAACATATCAAATCCGTATAACCACATATCCCCTTTTGCATCAGTTATTGTATCATTTCAATACATTGTTAATATAGACGCTACCATATTCGCGGTTGTCACGCTTAATGTCCACGTACATGTACAATTAGGGTTCAATTCCTTTTGATAAGTTATGATATATTTCCTCCATCCCACTTAATTATTCCACTTTGTTATTGATACAATAATCAAGAAAGAAAAGTAGAGATAGAAGAATTTAAAAGGTATTTTTGTTTGTTAATTTGTTTTCTTTTTAGGAAAACGGACTAATAAATGAGATAGACGATGTAACAAGGAAATGTTAACTAATAGAGTGGGGCATGTGAAGTATATCTAAATCATTTTGTTTGTTAATATCACTATCACATCATCCGTAAACATATTAAGCATATCCATGATGAGCATTGGAGCGTTACTGAGTAGGAAAAATCGAGTTCTGTTTAAAATGTTCTTTTGTAAATTTAATAATTTCTATATTCATGTCTAAGATATTAAAATATACTATAAAGAAAATGATAAAAACAAAAATCGAAGTAAAAAACTAGGTAGATGTCTATCGTGAGTTTTAAAATGAAATACCCTACTAATTGATCGACTAAAAATTTCCCTTTGAAATTGCTTAAAATTTTCCTTTGAATCCCATAATTCTAGATGAAAAAATTATGTAAAAAACATCAAAACATGTGATAATATGTTAAAATAACCACACTAGATAGTGAAAGATAAATTTTAGCCACTAATTTAAAAATTATAATTTTTAGCCACTTCCTAATTAAAGTGACTAATTTAACCTTAATGAACAATTAATTTAAATTAAAAAAAAATATTAGCATATCTTTTTTCTCTCCCACTATTCTCCTCCTCCAACAACCGCCGTTATTCTTTCTTCTTCTTCGCCCATGTCCATTGACGTTACCACCAACCCCGCTGCCACCGTCGTCGTTGCACCACCATCTCTCTCTCTATTTTTTCTTCATTCCGGTGTTTCAGTTCAAGAACTCTGAATCGGTTGTCGGCACCGCTCTGGGGCCACTCCACCCACATCATTGCCACTACCATCATCATCACCGTCGTCGTTGATGCATGACTCAAATGGAGGCCCGATCAGCCATGCAGATCTATTCGTGCCTATCGGGTTTGTTCGAGCCATAGTGTAAAACCTGCACTAAGGCTCGATTTATCCTGAGAGGCTCGATCGAACCTCCTATGTTTAATGGAGCCTTCGTATAACAATGGCTCGATTGAACTTGTTTCATTAACTCGATTTAACCTCATGTGCTTAATGGAGTCTTCGTATAACAATGGCTCGATCGAACTTGTTTCATTAGTTAGGGTTTAGGGTTTATTTCTTAGAGGTTTAGGGTTTAGGGCTTCTCCCTCTTCCCCTCTTCATTTCCGGGCTTGAACGAAGCCCATTTCAATTAGTGCGAAAGGCTGGGTTGAACCCATCTATAGGATGACTTGATCGAGCCTCAAGGTAATATTACATTGGGGAATGAACGAGCTCATCTATAGAAGTGATCGATCGAGGCTCGAGGTAAAAAAAAAAAAACTAAGGCTCGATCGGGATCATTAAGGGTAATTTTGTCTTTTCATGTCCGAAATGGCTAAAATTTATAAGTTGAATGACAAGAATTTACGTTTTGTTATCTAAAGTGGCTATTTCACATTTCCCCCAAAAAAACATTTTCTCGTTAATTAAGGTATTGGATGGAGCTTTAAAATTAGTTGGGTTATGATTTAAAATTTGGGCCCATAAATTCTTGGGCCTTGTTCTTAATAATAAACTGGACATAGAGAGAAACGGCCTGTAATTACTCTTAAAATCTAAAGTTTCAATGAAATACTCATACAATTAGAATCAAAAGAAAATTTAGCTATTTCTGTGAAAATCAACATCAAAATCAAATGAATTCATTGATAAAACGGACTATAGTACTAATGTCTTTGAGATATTGGGTTAGATTTTCAATCTTCTTGCTAAAACTCTGGTCTTACAATATACATCTCATCCAATATTTCACTATAGGAAGTTGAGTTCTAATTTATAGATACTGATAAATGATGCAAGACATGAATATTCACCTCTTCACAACTCTCATGATATGTAGCCTTGTTCTGTCGGATACACAAAATAAAATAAACTCAAATTTGAAACAATGAGTAAATTAATTACAGTGATAAACGAACATTTTTATCGGAAATAAGTTTTGCGATCAATAGTTAACCTAGAATGACACAGTAATTATATGAAGAGAGATATTGATCATAAATCAACTACTATTAAATTACTTTTTTACTGTTTTATTTCACAAAGATGGACACACTAATAAATAAACCGTAAGATAGTTATTCAAATAATATGCCCTAAATTTATTCAAATATTTTATTTTCCAAGTCTTTACATTACTCACTAAACATAATTAATTTTAAAAAAAGAATAAAGAATGCTAATTTATTAAATAGAATAGATGATTAAAAGTCACAATTATATATATAATGTCAATTATTAAATATAAAATTACGTTTAGTTCATCTATAAATAAATAGATTAGAGCATGCATACAATGTCCATATATATATATATATATATATATATATATATATATATATATTGATCTTATAATATTGAAATCTATCTATCTTATCTTATATGGAATAAAATCTATTACAATAAATATTGCTCTTAATAAGGGTGAATAAATATTCTAATGAAAACATTTATATTCTAAAGATTTATTCTAAGAGTAAAATAGGTAAATAAAATTTAGTAAATTAGGACGTAAATTGCATGACGTTTTGTACCATATGTAATAATTGTAACAAATGTTCCTATAAAAGCTAGGGTTGTTGACTCTTGTTTTCGTAAAATTGAAAGTGAGCTAGGGTAATTTTTGAGGCATACTATACATTGTAAGTACGTACGTAGAGTAGTGATGGCGAAAACAATAGCTTTGATATTGGCAACATTGTTGTTGGTAAGCTTTGCTCTCCCATCGTCCGGTGATAGGCCGGTTATAGGTTACCCCGCAATCGGAAAAGGAGGTGACCCCAGAATGAACCCCAAAACACCGGAAAACCCCTACCATCGGGGCTGCGAAGCCCCGGAGAGATGCCGCGGCTCCCCCCCTGCCGCTGCCGTAGGAAAGCTGCTGTCGACGGATTCTAATGCTTGAGATATTTTTCATGATGTTAAATACTATCTATGTGTCGACTCTTTTATTTCGTTTCACGAATTAACTAATTTAATAGTATTTGATATTCCGCATGTCCTGTTTCAATATTTGATGTTATATATCTGTGTGTCGACTCTTTTATGATTATTATTATTATTATTAGCTCATTCTTGGCGATTCTCACCACCATTTTTCAATGAAGAAATCCTTTTAAACCCCATTAATTGAAGAACAAAAACCCCACAATTAACTAAACCTAGAAACTCAATCAAACTCAGAAACAGAAACAGATCGAGTAAATTTCATCAAGAAATAAAAAGAATTCAAAGGTAAAGGAAAAAAGCCAGGTACGAAGGAAGCAATGTAATGGCCCTCGATGTTCTTGCTCGAATCGAACAACTCGATGTTTGTGGGTGTGTTTTTGTTCGAATCGAACAGCTGATTTTGGTTTCTTATATACTGAGAAATTGCTAGAACTAGAACAACAAAAACGTTACCATGTTCACAGTCGGCACGTTTAAAATGTTCATCTTACATTTAGTATTTTATTGTTTAAGGTTTAATTTCTTTCGATAGGTTAGGATATACTCACCCGTCTCATTTTATTAGTCCACTTTGTTATTGACACAATAATTAAGAAAAATAAAGATAGATGAATTTAAAAGATGTTTTTGTACTACTGTGTTAATTAGGCAAATAAAATTTTCTAAATTAGGATAGTATAGATAAATTAGGATGTAATATATTGTATAACGTTTTGTGTCTTGATAGCCTTCTATAAGTAGCATTTATAATAATTCTAACGTACGCCCTCAACAAATGTTCCTATAAAACCTAGGGTTGTTCACTCTTCTTTTCGTAAAATCGAAACCGATCGTATAGTAGTGATGGCGAAAACAATAGTTTTGATATTGGCAACATTGTTCTTAGTAAGCTTTGCTCTCCCATCGTCCGGTGATAAGGTTATAGGTTACCCCACAATCGGAAAAGGAGGTGACCCCGGAAAGAACCCCAAAACACCGGAAAACCCCTACAATCGGAGCTGCACAGCCCCGGAGAAATGCCGCTCCCCGCCTGCCGCTGCCACTGGAAAGCTGCCGACGGATTCTAATGCTTGAGACATTTTGATGTTATATATGTATGTCGACTCTTTTATTTCGTTTCACGAATAATAAATTAAATATTTGATATTTTGTCTGTCTCGTTTCAATACAACTAACCTTAATGACAGTAGTGCGGCTTTCGGGTTTCATTATATTATTGTTGTTGTTGTTGGTGGTGGTGGTGTTGTTTAATATATGGCGATTCTCGTCGAATATCGCTTGCACGCGAGGAATGCCAAGTTCCTCCGCTTACACCGGATAAATGAATTTCAGCTTTCTAGTGGATCTCTCTCGTCGACCTCCATGGATGTAGGCACATTGTGAAACCACATAAATATTGCGTTCGTTATGTCTTGCTTATTATTAATTCTTTGTATTTGGTTATTACTTGTGGGTGATGGTGAAACTTTGGATCAAATTTCGGGTTTAGCATATTATAAATAAGTATTACTACAATATATGCAAATTATAATTGTATAAGGAAACTTCACTCTTCATTGAAGATAGTGACTGAGTAAAAATTTCTTTCAAGAATCCACCATATTGAAGTCCATACTTATTCAACCGTGGCAGAAATTCGTACACACAAATTGGAAGCATTTTATGAAATCATGTCACCTAAGCAACATATTTTTTAGGTACAAGGAGAAGAGAGTTTTTCTTGTGCATGGTGATTCCGGGCAGAGTATCCATATCGATATCTTCGGCCCGAATCCCTTCGGGCAGCTCCCAATCGAACGAGCAAAGCAAATTCGCAACCGTTAGCTCAACATTTGAGATCCCCATAATCATCCCGGGGCATATCCTCCGTCCTGATCCAAACGGGACCACCCCGAAATCTTGCCCCCTTATGTCAATGTTACTATTCAAGAATCTCTCGGGCATAAATTCTTCTGGATTTTCCCAATAGTCGGGGTCCCTTGCAACTGCCCACGCGTTCACATGGACCACGGTGTTGGGTTGAATTTCGTACCCTTCCAGAGTGCACCTCTCATTCGTTACCCTAGGAACAAGCAATGGAGCGGGAGGGTACAACCTCAAACTCTCACTCACGATTGCCCTTAGATAAGGAAGATTGAGCAAATCGTCTTCGTCTACTTTACCCTTTTTTCCCACCAAATTTCGAATTTCGGATTGTACCTTGTGCATCACTTTAGGTGCCTTGATTAAGGCCGTCATGGTCCAAACGGTTGATGCAGCACTAGTATCCGTTGCGGCTAGAAATATATCCTATGAGAAAGCAAACGTTACTAACATAACAAATTTTGATGCAATATACTTGTCTGACCCACTTTATTAGTCCGTATTTCATTTTTTGTTTGTTTCATTTATTTATACCATTTCCTAAAAAGAAAATAAATTAACACATAAAAATAGTTTTAATTAAACCCCTATATATATGTTTTTTTAGTTACTGTGACAACTCAAAAGAGACTAATTAAGTGAGGCGAACGAAGTATGTTCGGAATAGTTAAACAAAATGAAAAGGAAAGAGTAAAATAAAGAGGGAATAAAAACAAATGAAGAAGAAATTATATTTGTTCTTTTCTTCTCAACTTTCTTATCTATATATTCTATCCAATTGAGATTTTCTATCCATAATAAATTTGTGTCCCTAACCACTCCAACTATCTTTCTTTTGTTCCATTTTCTTACTTCTATCTAATTTCCTTATATTTAATTATAACTTTTAATTTGGGTTGGCTATATAAACCCAATTGATTAGGCTATAATGCATTTTACTTTCAATTTTCAGGTTTATATAGTCAATGATTAATGGAGTACTAGTATTTATCAAGATTGATCATTCCCAATCAAGAGTTATATCCTATATAAAAATATAAAAAAAGCGATTCTTCAAAAATCTATTTTAAAATTTACGATTAAAAAATATCAAACTAACTATATCGTCAAATAATCTATAAATCGTGAACAGAGGGTAGTTATTATCACAACTTTCAAATCTATATATTACTTCATCTAACGAAGCTATATAGGACTTATCATATTCTAATTTAATTCATGAATTATCAAATACTAATAAAAGATTTTGAAAAAAATATATACACTAATAAACATAGTAATTAAGAAACTTAAATATACGGATTCATATATTTCAATTTCAATTGCAATTGCATTTTAGGATGATCTACATGTGCAGAATACGTTTTTCGAAAGAATATGAAAATTCACGAACACGATAGATTTAAATAACACGTACCGATAGCAAGGCCTTAACTCGGTCCCAGTCGAGGTGTATCGAGCACGACTCGTCCTCCTTAAGCTTGATGAGTATGTCCAAGATATCGTCCTCCTCCCTAACCCTAGCCGGATCGAGGTGCTCGTCGATGAGCTCCTGGTAGAACGAATCGAGGTCCTCGGCAACCCTATCCAGATGGTCAAGGGCTCCGGTCAGCCTATCCACCCATCCCAACGACGGGAAGTAATCCGATACGTAGAAGGTCACTAGAAGCGCCTGAGCGTCGTGTAGCAGCTTCTCGAACCTTCGGATCTCCAACCCGTCGTCGTCGTACCTCTTGCTGAACGCAATCCTGCATATCAAGCTGCTTCCGAGGGCCATGGCAGCCGCGCTCAGATCCACGGCCCGGTTCTGGGAGCGGGCGATCCTCGCGACCATGCGGGCGACTTCATCCTCTCGAATGGGACGGAAGGATTGATTCTTCTTCAAGCTGAAGAGATGGACGGCCGTGATCTTCCGCACCTCCCTCAGGTTCTCATCGTAGGGCCCGAACACCATGTCCGTACAGTTGTAGCTCCATCTCTTCTGCCCTAGGAAGCTCGTCCTCCCACAGAAGGCTAAGTCTTGAGTTTTCATTACTTCCTTGGCTAGTTTGGGGGAGGAGACGATGATCATAGGCACACAACCTATCTTCATTTTCATAAGTGGGCCGTATTTCTTGGAGAGTTTCCATAGGTAGAAAGGAAGGTCGCTCGCCGACCCGATTTGGAGGAGGTTTCCGATGAACGGCAAGCCGGGAGGGCCGGGCGGATCGGCACCGTTTTTACCCGAGCTTATGGTTTTCCTCTTGATTAAGTATATCAAGATTATGGGGACCATTATGGAGAGTAGAAATATTATCATTTTTTTTCTTTTTTTAATTTTTGAGGGAATTGAAATGTGAGAAATGGTAATGTTTTTGGCCGGATTTAAAACATTTGTGTGGGCTCAAAAAATCTCATATTATAATATTAGTTGATATCTCAAATATCTTGATGAGATTCTTGATCGGCTGGAGTGGTGTCGTTTTGTGTTATTGATTAACAGAGTAAAGTAATAATAGAATTAATTAATTAATTACCCGTATTAGCGTGGAGTGAATTGTGGCATATATTTTAATATAAAATCGGGAAAGTAGGGGTAATAACTGAAAAAGTAGGCGAAAATAGGTGATAATGAGGAAATAGTGAGAAAGTAAGTGAAATTATTGTAAACTAGAACATCCGCCCGTGCGATGCACTGAAGTACAGTTGAGATAGGTTTGTGTTTTGCTCACTATTTTGTTATTCATATATGAAATCGACAAAATGAGGTAAATACATTTTTTCTTACTATTCTACGAAATTTAATTGAGAAATTTCAGTAACATTATATGTATTTTTATTTTCAAATATTGTTGTATATATCTACATCGAACAATTTATATACAGAAGATTTTGTGTATGTATATATCATGATGTGCTAATATGTGAAAAATGTTTAAAACGATACAAAATCATACATAAATTAGTACTGAATATGTTTATGCTTCTTATACCATTGTGCTTTATTATGTACAAAAGTAAGAGTATAGTAGATTTTTTCTATGGAGAGTTATTTTTGATAAACTGTAATATTATTTCAACGATAATAAATTTATTTTGTAAGACATGGTACTATTGTTTTTTTTTTGGTTAGTTAGCTACAAGTAATCCATAAAAGAAATGATGCTAATTGATTAATAGTAGTAATAACTTATTAAAGAGAGTTTGCAGAATATTATTTATCATGTGTCTATATAATAACTTATCAATAGTTTATCAATACTTTTTAACAATGATATGTTTTTTTATTTATTTAAAATGCTAAAAAAAATGTACTTAACCCATTACAAACCATCTGATTATTTTAAACTTGAAGAAAAATATAGATATGAAAATTATTACTAATAACTAATGTGCGCGTAGGAGACATGGTGACATTATCCAAACTTATTAGTAATGACTAAAATTATGAGTAATTACTAAAGAGTAAAAAAACATGGTGGCACTAACCATATTTTTTGCTTTGTTCATTCTACCCGCTTGACTAATTAATTACTAAATGAAAATTTTGTCCTCCCTCCATCCCATTTCATTCTCTCATTTTCTGCCCTATCTGCTACTTTTCCTATAAATATTAGTTTTTTATTTTGCTTATTCATTAATTTTGCAATCAAACAATATATCTGTGACTAAATTGTAACAATAAGTTAACATGTTTCGTTCAGAAATAGTAGCATTATTTCCTACGAAATGTAAGTCAAAAAAACAATTGAAAACGTTTCCCAAAATTATAGTATAAAATTATTTATCACCGTAAATATATAATAATACATTACCATTACAATGCCAATTTGTTAATAAGTAATTATACATTCTTTAATATATACAGAAAATATATTTATTCTGTTCTTTGTATATGAGTTAGAGAATTGATGGAAATACTACTAAAATCAGCATTGAAATCTCCAATTCAACGAAGGAACCAATCCTCCAAATACGTAGTAAAATCATTTTCCAATGAAATCTCCATTCATTCTTCGGTTGATGGTTTCAGTTAAGTGCTACGTGTGTATTTGTATTGTTTTGATCATCCAATGTTTTCTTCCAATAAATTGAAGTGGAGCATTTAGCAGGACTTTAAAAATTATGCACCAAAGCAATTAAATTTTTCGATTCCGGTCCCATGTGTGGAGAGTAAGAATTACGTTACAGTTACATTCCATGGTTTCTTTTTCAGTTTCCTCATTTGCTTGTTTTCTGTCTCGAGAGCATTCATGATCTACTGGTATCTCAAAAGTAAAAAAAAATAAATGAATTATGAAAACGATTTGTGGTTCATTAACAATTTCTTTGTTACATAAAGTTTATTTCATGCTTTTAAAAAAAAAGAAGATTAATTCTTTTGCATAGTCCAAATCAAACATCTTACCAACAATAAATGATTTTATTGGCAAAATAGACATTTTCTCTTCTATGATCTCTCTGGAGTCCGTCCTCAGAGACTCTCAATTCCTGCTATTTCTCAATTCCACACTCCAACCTTCATCCTCTGTAACCATGAAAATAACTCCAAACCTTGAGATCCACCACCTTTTCAAACTAAAATTTTGTTCAAATTTAACCTGCAATTTCTCTTCCGAAAATGAAGTAAATTATATTTTCCAAATAATAGCCACGCACGACATATGAATCTGAAACCTTAAAAAGAGAAATAGATAGAGATTTAAAAAAAAAAAAAAAAGGAATTGAGAAGAGTGAATACCGACAATAACACATAGTGCAATTATTATGGGAAAAAAATAAAAAAATCAAACGTATAGAAATTGAAGTAAAGGTAAAATTAGAATTGTATATACTGCGAGAAGAATAAGGGATGAACAAAGTGTGGTGAAGCAATTGAAAGTTATTTTTTCCAGCAACGTCCAACGATGTCCATATGGGCTCCAAAGCATGCATGAGAGAGGAGTAATATCAAATGGAATTCTCTAATTTCTAATCTAACTCCGATGCATAGAAAATTAGAAATGAATCTTCTCCGACTGTAAAAATAGGAAGATTAATTCGAATATGGAAGATCACTTCATACAAAAACGTCCATACACCATCGTTCTTCAACTGCTCCTCGAAATCGCAGATTATGTATGTGTGTGTGTGTATTGGAAGGTGTTTTGAAGAGGTACGTACATACAACTGTTGGAGGGGAAGAAACGTTTCTGAAAGTAGACGTCCCCTCGTCATTTAAGATTAAAATAATTGCAAAATTCCAAAGCAAATTACAAAAATGCTCATCGCTTGGATAAGAATGCCGGCTATACTTTTTTTTTTTTTTTTTTTTTTTAAAATTCATTAATCTAAATGAGAAGTGAATTTACTATTTTGTCCTTTGCATTCTGCTTTTATATATTATATAGATTATAAATGTATTAAGGGTAAGAAAGTAAATTTGACAAGAGAATCTTTCCATGTCGGACACTGATGTTTCAAACGAAAAATAATCATACTAGTAACATGGAGGATGGAGGGAGTATTAAAAATAAATAAATAGTGTTAATGGAAATTGTTTAGTGCATTAAAAGGAAGATTGCCGCCCCCAAAAGCAATCGGGAATTTTTGTATTCGTTTAGAATTTTGCGAAACTTACACATCGTTCAACTAATCAATCGATTCTTCAATTGATTGACTCTTTTTTATAGCCCAAAATCACCAATATTATGAACTCTATCGATATAGCTACACAAAATTTGAAAATTTGAATTGATTTAGTTTGGCTGTTGTAGGCACACAAAATTTAAGAAAAATAATTAAATACTTAATTATATTTTCTATTAATATTTTTGGGATTAAATTAAATATAATTCCAAAATTAAATAGATATATATTTGGTATTTAATATATATGGAATAAATCTGTGCAATAAAGGAATAAATCTGATGGAGCCAATCAAATCGCGCCACCTCAGCCCTAGGCCCGATATTTACGGGCTCAGGCCTAAAAGCCCAACCCTAATCTGCCTAAATTGAATTTCTCTACACCTATAAATAAGGGTGCTTAGAGCATTCATAAATCACCACAAGAATTAGTTAGAGAGCTCTAAAGAGAAGAATATAAATTCTTCTCTACGATTTTTCTACAATATTCAAAGTGGTCGATCGCCATCCATCATCGCGTTCTTCGTGGATTCGTCGCGTTCTTCGCCAAAGTCTGCTTAAATCTACGCTAGATCCGGACGTCCTCCGAAGCTCCACGTTCCTCGCCAAAGTCTGCTCAAATCTACACTAGATCCAGACGTCCTCCGAATCTTCGCGATCTTCATCAAAGTCTGCTCAAATCTACGCTAGATCCGGACATCCTCCGAATCAACGCGTTCTTCGCCAAATCATCCCAAATCAGCACTTAATTCGGAAACAAGTCAAAAGACCTTCGGATTATAGCTAAATCCAAACATCAAATTCGAAGAGATCAAGGGGAGCCAAATTCTCCGCAAATCTCGAAGCCACCCAAAGTTCAAGAAGCAAATCGGAGAGAGAATCAGAGGAGTCATAGAGATAGCAACCCGCAAATTACTCAAGTCTTCAAATATTTATTTGTACACATCTTTTGTATTTATTTTATCAAATAAATAAAATTTGTGTTTACAAATTTTGGCACGCCCAGTGGGACCATCTCTACCTCTCATCTCTACTCTCCGTCAAATCGATCAAGATCAATATGCTTGCAACTTTGGAGGAGCAAGTCGCCAATTTGACAAAGCTTGTCGAAGAGCTCGCCAAACAAGTTCACGAGCGAGACATCCAAATTGCAAAGTTGGAGAAGCAAAAGATTGATGCAAATAGCGAGCAACTTGAGGACAATCATGAAGTCAAAAAGCCGCAAACAAAAGGAAATGGAAAAAAACCTGCGGTCACAAAGCTGGAAGTCAATTCCGATGGTTCAATCTATGTTGATCAACTCAAAGAATTCATCGAAGGATCAATCAAAGATAAAATTGAAGGCAAAATTGAAGACAACTCCAAATCATCGTGGACATATAGCAAGCCATATACTCCAAGGATTGATCTTTTGAAGATGCCAGTCGGCTATCAACCACCAAAATTTCTACAATTTGATGGTCAAGGCAATCCAAAGCAACATGTGGCTCACTTCATCGAGACTTGCAATGGCGCAGGCACATATGGAGATCACATGGTCAAACAATTCGTACGCTCGTTGAAAGACAACGTATTTGATTGGTATTCTAACTTGGAGCCGAGTTCAGTTGACACTTGGGGGCAGTTGGAAAAAGAATTCCTTAATCGCTTCTACAGCACTCGAAGAACGGTGAGCATGGTCGAGCTTACAAAAACAAGTCAACTCAAAGATGAGTTTGTCATCGACTACGTCAATCGTTGGAGAAATTTGAGTTTAAATTGCAAGGATCGATTGTCTGAAACCTCTGCAATTGAGATGTGCATTCAAGGCATGCATTGGAGTCTGCAATACATCTTGAAAGGAATCCAACCCAAAACTTTTGAGGAATTGACAACTAGAGCTCACGACATGGAGTTGAGCATGATTCTAAATGAAGTTGAAGAGACCTCGACACAAAAGCCCCACGAACTACAAGAAAGTCGAGAAATAGAACATGGGGACAAATCTTTTGAAGAAACTCCAAGTGAAGATGAAGAAGAGGCGAGTGAATCTTCCAATCCATATGGCGATCTATGAAAATAAATGTACTCCTAAGCAAGAGTTTAAACTGTTCATAAAACTCCTAGATGCGAGTCAAAACCATCTAAATTCTCCAAATAAATATATCAAGTATACTCCTTGACACGAGTATAAAATGTCTACAAATTCAAATCAAGTGAATACTCCTTGACACGAGTATAAAATGTCTACAAATCCAAATCAAGTATACTCCTTGACACGAGTATAAAATGTCTACAAATTCAAATCAAATGTACACTCCTTAACACGAGTATAAAAGGTTTACAAATCAAGTTCGTCAAAGCTCCTTGATACGATCATAAACTATCTAACTTCAAATCAAGTTAGTCAAAACTCCTAAATATGAGTATAAACTATTTACAAAATCAAATCCAATGTTGAAATCAAGAACTCCTAAATATGAGTATAAACTATTTACAAAGTCAAGTCCAAATTGAAATCAAAAGTGTGTTTGATTTTATTGTCCCATAATAAGATATGAGTGTTGTTTAGTGGAGGTTACTGACTTTGAATCCCTCAAAAGATTGAGATGTGATATGCCAATTGCCATGGAAAAGAGTAGTGCTGACTTACCTCTGATTATAGTAATCTTACTAGATACGTATATGATTTTTAGATGACTGTTTGAAGTGATTTCATGTGTTATATGAGTTCTGTGAAAGGCATATAAAACAGAAAATTTGTTGGTTCTACGAAAACCACGAAATGTAGTATAAATGTCACAAATATCCGTTTTTCCTTCTTTCCTCGTCATCCAGAATTATGTTGATCCATCTTCCTGGTGCTTGCACCATGTCCATGGTTCCACCAAATTTCTATCTGGTGATGCTTGGCTCCAAATTCCGGCTCTCAGATTTATTTGAACCACTTTTTGAAGTGCCATAAAGCACACACTTCCCATCCATTTAACATATGAGACGGGAGAAAAAAGAGATTAGAAGCAATGGGGAGGAGAAAGGCCGGGATTGATTCTTGAAGATTCCTTACTGTCTGCTGACAAATATAACATCTAGATAAATTTTCTTAAGACTAATATAGAAAGACAAGGATTCAAAGGAATTTCTTCAACAGCCTCTAGTTACTTCTGTCTCTCCCGTTGTTTTTCATTCTTCTTCCTAATGTGTGAAATTGAGTTCATCATTAATGTGGATCAGTTTCAAGTCAAACGAAATTCTAAAGCTTTGGTTGATGAGCAATGGCTGTTTTGTTGATTGTTACGAGTAGTCATGGTTGAGCTTGACCTACATAAACTGAATGAGCTAAACCAGCTCATCTCCGCTCTGTTTTTAGCAATCAAAGCCTTGTCTTGAATCTTGATATAGTGGATCTTATCCTTTCTCATAATTTAGAATTCTATAACTTCAAAAAAAATGGCACGATTTAACTTCTTCGGAAGTCGTTCATACTGCTGCATAGAAGACCATTGTCGTTGACCAGACAATGCAATTTCTGATTTTCTTTGTTCTGCTCTTACTATAGGAGCTCATACCTCCAGTTTTACTGAAATCGGTCAAGATGCAGCATTGATAATTAGTTTAGCATACTCTGCTTTACTTAATGTGCATCTCTGACAATGCTTTTTATTTGTTCAATTCAGTCCTTGATGTTTCATTTTCAGGTACTGTGAAATAAAGCTGCCATCGGGAGAGAAGAAACTGATTGACAAAAGATGCAGGGCAACAATAGGAATGGTGTCGAACCCTGAGCATGGATCAAAGAAGCTGAGAAAGGCCGGGCAATCTCGATGGCGTGGGATAAGGCCCACAGTGAGAGGTGTGGCAATGAATCCAGTTGATCATCCTCACGGTGGTGGTGAAGGTAAGAGTAAGAGTAGCGGAAATCATGGGCACTGCTCAAGGACACCGTGGGGGAAGCCAACCAAGTCGGGATACAAAACTGCTCCTACTAAGAAGAGGAAGATTTAGAGTGCGGCGGCGTTTTCATGAAAGAGGTATCGTTCCTGCCATGTTAGTTGGAATTGTTGTGGTGGGTTTTGTTAGTTTTTATACCGAAGAATTTGAAGAGGAAAGTTATTTTTGCTTTCAAGGATTCATATTTGCTTGCTCTTTTCATTCTTCGAGAACCCGATCCGAGTACAAAATTTGGGTGTACTGATAGTTAAAGCTTAAGTTAAATTTGTTTATTTTTGAGACGAATTGGAGCTTAAGCTACTGATACATTTAGGCACAAATTTATGAGTACAATAATCGAATTAAGCATTGTTACAATATGTGGTATTTGATTGAAGAACTTTGCTGAGCTTGCGAGGAGCTCAGCTCGTTACACCTCTGGCGAGACCAATACGCAGCAGATGATAAAAGAAAGATGAAGGAGGAAACAAGAAATATATACATTTATGTGAGAATATTTTCTTCGATAAGGTTTAGAGAAAAGAGATGGAGGGTTCGCAAGGAAAGGAGTATTGGTCATAGTAACTTCGATCTTCGAGAATAAATAAAAGCGATAACTGATAGTTCATGAGTTAAGTATTAACCATATACAAAATCAGTAGCATTGGAATATGACTCCAATTATGAACACTAAATGTGTGATTAAAATGGAATTAAAAGTATTTTGAGCCACTAGCGGGTCTCCACTCGAGAGTGAATCATTTAGAAAATGTCTTACCTTTAAGAGTTTTATAATTATACATTGGATATCAATGGTAAAGATACTATCGTCTCCTTGCCGAAGATCGGTTGACTATTTGAGAACGATCATAGCCAAACATATGAGACATTACAGCTAGAAACTCTAAATTTAGAAATGAGGGGGTTAGAGATGAGACATTTATATTATGGTTCACAAATTAAGAACTAGTAAGAATGGGCAGCATAAAAGACTTACCTTGAACTTTAGGAGGATAGAAATCGACTCATGAAGGAAATTAAAATTTTAAAAATAGAAAAGGAGGACCATAGAAATAATTCTACGACAAATACCAAAATAGTAAATGTGACATTATGACACATATAGGTAAGGTTTAGACCCTTACCGTACATAAAGAAAATAGGAATAAAAATGTTTGTACCTAAATGGTCCCAAGATGACTACCTCGTCTAACGAGTTAAAATGATGATAGAAATAATGGTACAAGAGTTGAGAAAATTATAGGAGTAAGCTCAAAGGTAGAGATTACCTAAGACCAAGAAGGAGTAAGCTCAAAGGTAGAGATTACCTAAGACCAAGAAAAGTAGGTCTGGGTACTCATGGACTAGCGTTCCGACTAATAATTAAATTTGTTTGAACGATCAATAAAAATGATAACGCTACAAAATGTGAGTAGTAACTTACGAAACCATAGAGGTGTCAAGAAGCTACATAAAATAGAAATTGGTACAAACCTACCATGACATGAAATAAGTGTCAAGAAAGAGTAATATGGAGTTAAAAGAAAAGGGTAGTACCCAAGGCCCAATAGAAGGTATAGAAACAATTAAAGGATTTCTAAAATCATGAGATTGACCACAGAGATGATAAAAGAATTCTAGGATAAACAATAGTTATAAGTTAATTGTGTAAAACTAAGATAAGTGCTAGAAGTAAAGAAAGATGATTGTCGTGAGAATGCGACAAAACACATATGATATAACCCAGTATATGTTGCATCAGGAAAACATATGGGAAATTATGAGGAAATACTATGAGCATTGAGAAAAGAAAATTTCTTCAAAATATCTTCATCAGAAAGACACAAGAGGTGTATGTATATTTATACTCATAGTAAGATAGAAGATTAGTTAGGATCTATTTAGGAAAATATGGGATTTAGAAATCTCAGTGCTATACTTAGCACACCAGTTCACACTGGTTAGTTGTGTAATTCTAATCATCCGGAATTAGAAAAGAGATAAGGAAATATGTAGGACTCGGAAAGGAGTCAAAAAGAATAACGAATGTAAGAACTCTCCAAGAGGTGGAGACAAGGATCTCCTATGCATGATAGTAGAGAGAAAGGATTTATGTTCTCAAGGATTTAGCTATTGCTTCAAGTGTTAACCCAAAGAAATTATGAGTTAGAAAAGTTAATTTCTAAATGTTGTAGATGTATATCGTATACGTTGGGACGATAGAATAAATTTCAAACGCGAAAACTGGAAATGAACGAGATGTCGAATAGTCAGTGCTCGGCATAGATATACGACGGATCTAGATCCTTCAGCGAAAATACAAGATAACCGCGGTTAGGATATCCGAAACCTACTTCGACGCTGAGACAAGAACGATATCTGAAGAAATAAACGCTCGAACGTTAAACTATGAAACTATCCAGATAAATATGTACATAAGTTAATCCCATCGGTAAAGGTCTTTTAGGGACACCACGAGCAAGAAATAGTGATGTGGGAACGTGTTAAGTAAAATAAAAGGAAAGTGCCCAAAGTTATTTATACAAGATAAGCAAATTTCGGGACGAAATTTAATTTAAGGAGGATATGATGTAACGCCCCGCATTTTCATAACTCTACATTAGTAGTTTAATTCGTAAAATTAGATGAAATAATTTAAAACTTTAGTAGATAAAATTATATTCTCGACGAATATAGAATTTTTGGGGAAAAGAATTCCCTAGTGCATCGATTAAAAAGGAGAAAGACTTCTCTAATTAGTTAATTCAAAATACGATCACTTCACGTGATTAATTAGTTGGGTATTTAATTAATTATATCATGGTATTTATGGTATCATGGATTCTCCATTCCATATCGATTTATATAATTGAAAATGGAATAAGAGAGAAGAGTTATAGTCTAAACTCGTAAATTATATTATGGGCCAAGCCCATCGGTTCATGACCGAACCGTTAGATAACAATCGAAGCAAACATTCGATTAATACATTAATGAATCAAAAACAGTAAATTAAAAACAAGAAGTAATTAAAGGATTACATGCATGTAGTCGTTGCTTGAGCCCAAAGAAGAAAAAAAAAAAAAAAAAGAAAAGAGAAAAGTGGCAGAGAAGGGACAGCAGCAGTAGATAATATCCCTTCCAGTTTCCAGCTTCATTCTTCACCCCTACACTTTCTTGAGCCACAAGAAGAACAGAAAAGTGGCAGAGAAGTGGCAGCTGCTGCAGAGAATGTCCCTTCCAAATTTCCAGCTTCATTCCTCCCCCTTACACCTTCTTGAGCCTCAAGAAAGAAATATTAACTTGCTCCACTTGCTCAACTTGCCACCTGCAAAGCAAAAAGGATAGGATTAGGGATGAAATCAGGAAAAGAAGACTCTATCTCTTACAATTATCTAGACTTGCAGAGGAACAACAGAAAATTAGAAGATAAGGATGGAGGAAAGCAGATTTTCCTCCAACCCTTTCAGCCCTATAAATACCTCCAACACTCCAACCATTGCAGTTTTTCTTCACTTACAACTCACTAAAATACACAAGAGAGAGGGAAGAAGCAGCAGAGAAAAGAAGAAGAAGAAGGAAGGAGTGTGGTGAGCTAGCAACAGCAGCACTACTAACTTCTATGTAAGTAACATAAAACCTCAAGTATCCTTAAAGCATGATTTAAGCCTCAACACTTAAGTAAGAATATGAGAATTTCAGTTTCATTCTTTTAACAAGCATAATAGCAAATCAAGCATGAAAACCATATGCAAATAAGCCTAAAGTTTCAGCCCTCTATACATCTAGTAAGAATAAGAAAATCACATGTTTTAAGCTCAAGAATCAAGTTTCATGCTTACGATTAAAGCAAGGAAAACATTACTAGAACTACCATGGTTCTATACAAGATATAGATACACCAAACCAAACGCACAAGAACGAGAACAATAAATATACACATAAATGCATAAATCAAAAATTGTAAATCCACAACGATTTTGTATAGCACAACGAACCAAAATCTGTAAGTTTAAGCTATAGATATACATAATGCTCTTGAGAAAACAAGTTATACTCATAAGTCAAATAAACCCTCTGCTGCAACTCTAATCCTAATAAGCTGGATAATCTAAAATCAAAGAAATACAAAAGGGGGGCAGAGAGGCTTAGCTTAGGAATGGCAGAAGCCACCTCCGGTCGGAATCCTCCGACTCCGATGGCGGCGGTACTGTTAAGGACGGAAGGTCGAAGCTGCATCGATCAAACAATAAATTAAAGGATATAGTAAAATAATTAAAAGGGCAGAGGAGATATGAGAAAAGAGAGGGGGAAAGGGAAATGCAGAAAAGGGAGTAGATCCTTACCTCGTCGAGCTTCAAGGCGGGTAGGATGGAAGACGGCCGAAAGCGAAGCTGCTGGACAGCAACAACTGCTGGCGGAAATTCCTCCGGCAACCTCCACGGCGAGCAGGAGACCGACGGATGGCGGAGCTTTTCCAGCAGCGTCGACGGCGCCTGCTCTTCCTCCAGCGTGCCGGAAATCAGAGAGAGAGAGAGAGAAGGTTCGGCCGAGAGAGGGAGAGAGTAATTAGAGTACTTTCAGAAAATCCAAGGGAAGAGAGGGAGAAGAAGAGGAGGCTGCCGACCGACGAAGAGATCGCCGGCGCCGGCAGTCCTCGACGCCGACGAGGCCGGTGCGGCAGGAGGGATCCGTGAGAGTGAAGTTAGGGCTCAGTCGAGAGAAAGAGGCGGAAATGAAGAGAGTGTTAGGGTTTTCAGTGTTTATATGTACCCAACCGGGTCGGGTTCGGGTCCGGGTCGGGTCTCGGGCTAAACCCGTGGATCTGAACCGGGTTAGTGATTTGGGCCGAGTCCAGTGATTTGGGCCGAGAATTTAATTTAGCTTGGGCCGAGACATTAGTTCATTCGGGCCATTTCTAATGGATTAATCTACGGACTTAACTTGTTCGGATTTAATTCTATTAATCGAATGTTCGATTAATTTTCGAGGGATTATATTCTCGTAAAATACTCACGAGATTAATTAGTTAATTAATTATAAGGACGGCCCGACTATTAAAATCGGATTCGCTTGAGATTAATAAAAAAGGATTAAGATTAATCAACTTATGAATTTAATTAATTAAGATTAATTAATTATTAAGCTATGCTTAGCTTTCAAATATGTCCTGAAGATTTGCATAATTTCGGGAATTTATTCGACAAATAAATGGTCTCGAATAATGGAAGAAACGATTTTGAATAATAAAAGATTATTCTATTATGAGAAGATTTAAAGGATTCAAATCAATCTGTTAACCCTAACAGATTTATAAGATAGGAAAATATACTAGACGATTATTTTCTTATAGGAAGTTTTATTATAAGAATGTAGATTCTTATTATACTTTTATGAATAGGCGCGACTCAACAAGGTTTTGACGTTGTTCGCCTATCAAGACCGGGCATATTCTACGCTTCAAGAAGTGGGCTTTCTTATACAAGTAAAGTTATAGAATGTATGATGAAAATGTTTATTTTCAAGTATTGTCATGCCATAAATGTTTTGATTTATGTATGACGCCTATCTGAATTGGCTACGCCAATTTAAGTTAATCGAATTCGGGTCCTCGTTAAGACTTGCTATCTTACTTGGACTAGTGTACACAGGACCGTGAGTCATCTTCAGGGTTGGCCGGTCAGGTGTCGTGTGAGGTGGCCACCTCCTCGACACCACAGTTTCAGATATGGTAGATTACGAAAGAACTTAGCCCTGCAGGCACTTTTAGATCACAAGAACTGTTTTAGTAAGCATGGGCTCTTTTCAACAAAATTCCTATGACTTTCTATTAATGGCTTGACAATTATATATATATGTTTTCGGCAATGTGCCCACTGAGTACTTTAGTACTCAGCCCTGCATATATTTCTAAATGTGCAGGTTGAACGAGATGGAATGGAGAGCCGGCCCAAGCTTTTGTCATCATGAATCATATTAGTTTTTAGATTAAGGCTCTCGGTAATGTGTGTCTTCATACATGCATTCTGTAAGACTTCCGCTGTAAAATGTCGACATATTTTAGTTGAGTATTCTAGTCGTGGAAACGTATCAAACACATGTCTTTCTTTTCCTTAAAAGCTCGACGCCAATTGATATAATAATTACTTTCCACGTTTGTTCGGGTGGATTCTAGCTTTATAATTACATTCCCCTTTCTATATCCGCTTCTTTAATCCCATCCCTAGTCACGGGTTCCCGGCTTCATTATCCTTAATAAAGTCCGGTCGTGACATTGATATTAGCGTAGAGAGAGAAACGATACATATTTTAAGAAAATAGTAGAAGTGAAGAAAATGGTTAGAAAATGTGAAGAAAATTTTCAACAGAGCACGGTCTAGTGGTAAGACGCTCTCCTCCGATTAAGAGGTAAAAACACCTTGAATGTGTGCATGGGAAAATCATTTTTCTGAAGGAATAAAAAAGTGATTGAGTAACTACTAGTTAAGCTCTCATGAGTCATGGCGAGTCGTGAAATTGTTTTGGATACGAGGAATTCACGTGCATGGAGGATTTAAATACTCCAATTGAAATTGAGGATTTATGGGTTTCTCTAAAAATAATTACATTTTAAAACACATTTATCGCAGGGGGCAAAAATCTATATACCTATTATGCTTAAGAGAAACACTATAATACACCCTACTATAATAAAAACACCAATATACCCACTTTTTGCCAAATGGGACTAAAATACCCTTGTGTTCAGTTTTGGAAGGAAGGGGGAAATTCAAATCAGATTCTCACCTAGGAGAATGTGAGAACCGATTAAACTCCCCACTACCACCCCCAACTACCCAATCTCATCCATTATTGCCGGACAAACACTCTTCTTCTCTCCTCTCCTTTCTACCCACTGTTCTCCACCTCTCTCTCGCCGTCAACTCCTCCGCCACTATCTCTCTCGATGGAAACGAGGCCATCACCATCCCTCTCGTTTACCCCGTCACTTTCGTAAGAATCTATGGCAACACGAAGTCGAAGCAGCAAACGGAAGCGGGATGCTGAACCGGTCGAGCAGCCGCCGGAGGAAATTGAAGTAATCAGCGCAGAGGAGACGACGAAGGTCCGGAAGAAAGCGGCTACCCTTTCATTGATGAAGAGGTTAGAAACTAGGGTTCTGATTTCCGAAATTGAAGTTTGGTGTGCAAAAACTAGGGTTTACTGTATCTACTGTTTTTGCTTGTATGCATTTTGATTTATTCCTGGGTTTTGATTTCTTGCTTGGTTGTTTTGATTTCTTCCTAGGGTTTACTGTATCTGCTGTTCTTGCTTGGTTGTTTTGTAATTACTAATTGCATGTTGAAAATTTGCATATATTTGCTGGTAATAGGCAGCTATTGCACATAGTTGCTTGTAAGAATGATGTAAATTGATTTGAATCTTGTTCTGATTTGATAATTACCAGTAATAATGGTTATTGGTTGGTAAGAATGTTGTTCTATTTTGCAATCGCCCTAGGGTGTAGTGTAAATGTTATGTACTAAAACACAAAAATGGTCAGAATGTGGAAGTTTTTTGAATGAAAATTAATGTGGAAGGTTATGTACTGTTGTTTTGATTAAAAAAAGCTTAGATTGCACAAATTTGCTTGTAAAAATGTGGAAGCTTATGTTTGTTTGTTTTGATAAAAAAATTGTTCTTATTTGTGATGTTCTTGGTGGTTGTAAGAATCTGTTTTTGTGTGTAAGAATGTAGTTTTTTTTTGGTAAGAACTGGTGATATTATGATCTACATATGTTGTTAGTAAGAATGTAGGTAGTTTTTATAAGGAGAATCTGTTTTTGTCTGTAAGAATGTAGGTTTTTCTTGGTAAGAACTGGTCATATTATGATCTACTTATGTTGTTAGTAAGAATGTAGATGTTTTTATTAGAAGGATCTGTTTTTATTTGTAAAAATGTAGGTTTTTCTAAGAAAAAACTGGTGATATTAGTATGTAAATATGTTGTTGGTAAGAATGTTGAAGTTTTTATAAGGAGAATCTGTTTTTGTTTGTAAGAATGTAGGTTTTTCTTGGTAAGAACTTGTGATATTATGATCTACATATGTTGTTAGCACTACAAAAAAAACTGCCTGTAGTGACGATTTTCCAATTGACAATCATAATCTTGTCACTATAATTACGTTTGCAGTGACAATATTTTTCACTGTCACAATATAGTACAATTGTGATAATTTTCTCATTGTTACTATTTTTTGTCACTATAGATCAGTGACGATATGTTTGTTATCACTAAAATTACATAATTAGTGTCAATAATGTTTCTTGTCACTAATAAATAAAATAGTGACGCGTTGTGATGTTGTCAAAATTAGTTGTCACTACATGTTAGTGACAAGTCTAATTTATGTCACTACAACTACATATTTAGTGACAAATTTTTATTTTGTCAGAAAAAAAATGTACGATTGACAAATTATATTATTATCACTATATTTTGTTACTATATATTTGCAATAACAATAACGATGTCACTATACACTTAATTTATTGGAGTGAAAAAAATATATACCTATATAGAGATAATAATTATAAAAGTTGGCCACTAACAGAATTTACACAAAAAATACCCAACAATTTGAATTTGAGACTAAAATACCCCTATGACACATTTTACTTTATAGTGGTCCCCACACTTCTCTCTCCTCCATATCCCTATCACACCTTTTACTTTTGAGTGGTCCCCATGTCTCTCTCTCCCATTTTCGTTTCCATCCCCAATTTTTTAAGATTTTTTTTTTTTTTTTTTTTTTTTTTTTTTTTTTTTTTTTTTTTTTTTTTTTTTTTCAGTTGGGATCTTTTGTACATATCGTAAGTAAGTACGAATTTGACATTCGTACCAATCTCTTATTTTATTTTATTTTTTCACAATTATGATCTTTGTACGTATTGTAAGAAGGTGCGAATTTGACATTCGAAACACTGATTTTTTTTTCCTGTTCAATTGCAATCTTTTGTACGTGTTGTAAGGAGGTACGATCTTAACATTCGTACCACACATTAAATTGATTTTTATTCCAATTCTTACTATATTTTTAGTTTATGAATTGTTGTTCATTGAGTACGAAATTATGAAATTAGTACCATGTTACTAACTTCAAAGCTATGTTATAGTTGGTAACAATTGTGATATTGGTACGAATTAACACTATTTGTACCTTAATAGATGAGTAATTGTACAGTTATCTGTTGAGGAATTAGTCAATTCGTACCAATTACTAGTGTTATAGTACGGAATACATAAGAAAACATGAACTTATTGGTACGAATATGGATAAGTTTGTACCTTACCAATGAAAACCAAACCTTGTTAGATGATTTAGATCCTATTGGAAAAAACTAAATCTTAGAGGGAAAAACCAAAACCAAAACCTATTGAAAAAATCTAAACAATGTTAGGTAAGGATAAAGTTAAAAATCGTACTTCAAACCTACATTAACTAGAAATCGTCATGAAAATTATATAAGCAAACTCAGCTCACCATCGAAAATTATTTATGCAATTCGTACATCGTTACTACTACCAGGTACAAAATAACTCATTTTTCATTGTTCGTACCTCGTTGTGAATATTTTATTAGGTTTCATACCACAATTGAGCTTGTATTGTGCATTTAATGTAAGTTTATTGCAGATCATCGATGCATCTTTTCACGAGGTACGAACAATGAGAAATGAGTTATTTTGTACCTGGTAATAGTAACGATGTACGAATTGCATAAATAAATTTCGATGGAGAGCTGAGTTTGATTATATAATTTTCGTGACGATTTGTTGAGAATTGAGAGTAAGATGAATGATTTTCAGTCAATTGATGAAAATGAAAAAAAAAAAAAAAAAATGGAGAGAGAAGATGATGTAACGACCCGGCTTCCGGACTGACGGCTGACCCCACAGACCAACAGAATCTTTTTCAGTGTGCTTTGTCCTCACTCGCACACTCCCTGAGAAACTTCCCAGGGGGTCACCCATCC
The DNA here is from genome assembly GCA_029379335.1 of Thymus mandschuricus. Taxonomy (NCBI): domain Eukaryota; kingdom Viridiplantae; phylum Streptophyta; class Magnoliopsida; order Lamiales; family Lamiaceae; genus Thymus; species Thymus mandschuricus. The sequence continues at coordinate 13,249,058 of CM057082.1, read as the reverse complement.
CACAATTGCCCCAAGTTAAGCACGCTTAACATTGGAGTTCTTATAGGTAGGCTTACGAAAAAGAAGATGCATCTTGTGGTATGAGTAGCACCAATCAAATCCTTTAGCTCTCCTCGGATATGCAGTCCCATTCCTGCATACCCTCGGAATCCCTCCAGCTTACTATGAGAGGGATATATATATAGGGAGCGGATCCAATAGGAACCGTCCCTTAGGTAGTAACTAGGATCCACTATGAATCGTTGATCTGATATAATTAAACGCTCCAGATTTAATAAAAATATTATATTCATTAATTTAATAAATAATCAGCAGTAAATTTAAGTATAATTAGGTAAATATGTCAAACAAATCCATACCACTCCTTCGTTAATGGCGATAAAATAGGGAAATAATTACTAGTTGATTTTTGCAACCTTTATATTTAATAATTATATTTCCCTTATCTAAATGCTTACTTCGAATAACTTTTGTTCATCTACCATTAAAAGATCCATATTATTTATACTCAATGAACATTTTAAATTGCATATTCACACATAGTTCAAATTGCTTATTTATACTAATTGGATGCTTAAGTTTTATAAATTTTGCTCATCTACAGTAAAAAAAATATTCAAAATCAATTTATACTCAATACCCGTTTTAAATTGCTTATTCACATGCTTCGAATTGCTTATTTACTCTATTTAGATGCTTAAATATTATAGATTTTGCTCATCTACAGTAAATTGGTCCAAATTATTTATACTCACTTTAAATTGCTTATTTACATACTTTGAATTGCTTATGTACACTAATTAAATGCTTAATTTGTATAAATTCATATTTTAAATTGTTAGTTTACACATTTCGAATGATTTATTTAGACCCAAAAAAGCTTATTTGCATTTATTGATCTGCTTCATTTTTCTTAGTTTAGTGCTTATGTTGATAAACTTTGAAAAATAACGTGCATGTTTGTTTATTTTAATTAAAATTTCACACGTATATATGTATATCTTAATTTGTTATAATAATACTAAAAATAAATCTACAAAATCAAAATATGAAAACCCAATATTACAAAATAACTCATGTTAATATTTTTAAATTAGCCGATTATATTAGGGTGAAGGGTGAAAGAGAAAAACCATAAAATTTGAAATTCCTCAATTTATGGAAATGTTAGTTACGTAAATAAGAAAAAATTACATTAGTAGCCTTTTCCTACTAAAAAATGAATAGATTTTATAGAAGTTACTGATAAATGATAACCGTAGATTTAAAACAATGGACCACTAGGATTGGATCCTAGTTACTACATAGAGATAGAGATCCTATTTGATCCATCACCTATATATATATATATATATATATATAGGGGTGAGATCTAGTAAAAAATTCATTTAAGATAAGAAATGAGAAAGAATATGAGCCCTAGATTTATACTAATCTAAGAGTCTAGATTTATCGAAAATTAAAGGAAACTACCAGTGCATTACATGCAAAAGGGTAAAGAAGGAAACAAAGTTATTATATAGATTTGGAAAAAAAAACATGAGATTTGCTAGGCAGAATCTAAAAGATCAATCAAAAGTAATATCTACTGATTATTTAATATTAATTACAGGACAAAATTAAAATCCAAATTCATCTATGCGAGCAACAAATATTCGTACACAATTTTTCAACATCTAAAAAATACTAATAATTATGATGCACCTTTTGAGTTTGTTTATAATGCATTTCAATATTGTAAGACAATGCATATCTATTGTATATATGGATACTGTGTGTAATAGCAATTTTTTATTAATGCATCCAATATATTATTGTAATGCAATTAACTTTTTAATTATATAAAGCTCAAAGAACATAAATTAAGTATGTGAATATTATAATGCATTTATCATCTTTAATGCATTTATAATGCATCTGATTTATTTTATAATGCAATTCACTGACGATTATTTATTAATGCATTTGTAATGCATCCGATTTAATATTGTAATGCAACTAACATTTTAATTATATAAAACTCAAAGAACATAAATTAAGTTTGTGAATATTATAATGCATTTATCATTTTTATTGTGTTTGTAATGCATCTGATTTATCATTATAATGCAATTCACACTTTAATTATGTTTAAAAAAAAAAAAAACTCTCAAGGAATTAATATATATTAAGTATGTGAATATTATAATGCACTTATGCTTAATGCATTTATTTTTAGTACTATAATGCAAGAAGTTTAAAATTATAATAAGAAATTATATAATTGATAGATCGGAATAATGCATTTTTAATAATAATATAATGCATTTTTTGAATGTTAGTAATGCATATCCCATGTTTATCCAAAGCATGACATAGGGAGAAGTTATTTATTTATTTTCCATCACATATCAGAAGTCAATTGAGAGAGAGAGAAGAGGAAATAAAAGGAAAAGAAGAAGAATTAAATTGATGGTAAAGAATAAAATAAACGCACATTTATCCCTTAATTTAAGGAGTAACCGTCCAACTAAAGAAGAAAAATACAATATTATCCCTCTCCACTAGTTATACGAGATTTGATAATTGAAATATCTAAATAAATGCTGGCCATTGATCGTCTTAAATGGACGTATGAGATTATTTCCTATTTTATACAGAAAGATAGTTTTTTACTTGATCTCTCCTCGAGGGGTGAGTTCTAGTGAAAAGACCCATTAGAGTAAAAAAATAAGAAATAATATCATCCTTTGATTAATGGCAATCTAACGGTTCAGATTAGGAGTAATGAATATAATATTTAATTGAGAGAATGAGATTTCACGTAATTTGATTACAATAAAGGGTGAAAAGGTAAAATTGAATTGTGGAAATTTTGGAAGCTCCCTTATGTTACAGATTTCATTCCTCCGCTCTTCGAAGATTACTAATACAAATTCATCATAATTTATCAAATACTATTATGGATTCTTGTGCATTATAAGGAAGATATGGACAAGAGAACGGCGGTCTTCGGTAAATTGGAAATCTTATCCTAGACTAATAAAAATAAGAAATAATTTATTTATGATTTTAGTAATGTAATGCACTTTTTGCCAATTTGTAATGCATTTGACTTTGTATTATAATGCACTGCACTCTTAATGTGTCTATCACTAATGCGTCACGTCATTCGTGGGAACATTAAAAATGTTTACGGTGGGTAGGGGAACATTTCTCCCAATTCATAATGCATCTATAGTTAGTTTATAATGCACTAGTTGATTCATTATAATTCAAAAAATTTATTGGTACGTATATGAAATATTGCATTAACATAATGCATTCATAGTTTATAATGCACTAGTTGATTCATTATAATGCAAAAGTTTTATGGGTATATGAAATATTGCATTAACATAATGCATTCGTAGAATGTTTTTTTTTTTTAATGCATATTTTGAATAACTATAATGCACAATTCCAAATAACAATAAAAAGATGTATTTTCCTTAAAGTTAATAGAAAGAAATATAAAAATTCCACCATCATCCAATAAAATATGGCATCTATAGTGATGCTATAATTAATGCATGCGCACAAACAACCGAAAAGAATATTGCAGTGTAAAGGCTTCAATAAATATACTATTGCAGTGTAAATTTCAGAAACTAATCAAGAGCAACCGATTCCAGAAAATTGAAAAAATCGATTGCTAAACGGAAAGTAAACAAAATTTTAGATAGCCGATTAAATGTCGTAAGAACAAATAGAAATTTGATTCTTGCAATAATATAAATATGAATTAAATGAATTTCTTCATCACAATAAATTATAGAATGATTTTGGAAGAAGGAGAAAAGGAAGAATAGAGAAGATATTAAGAGAAATTAACGTAAAAGATATGTAGCAAAAGAATCTGAAACTTCCATAATTTTAGGAAGAAAAACGCTAATGGTAAATACGTAAAGTACAATTATAACCCTTCCTACTCATATAAGATAATATTTTAATAAGAAATTAATGAATAAAATTAGCCATTGATCAATCTATCTGAATGGTGGAGATCATTTCTTATTTCTCACTAAAGTTGTCTTTTTTATATGATCTCTCACCTATATATATATATATATATATATATATATATATATATATAGGGGTGAGATCCTGTACAAAATATGATTATCGTAAAAAATAAAAAATGATGCATTTTATGCATATAATTATAATGCATGATGCACATAATTATAATGCACAGTGCAATATAATGCATTATCTATACAATCATAATGCACAAGTTAATCTACACCGTAGATCACACAGATCAATGGTCCAGATCATTTCTCATTTCTTACAGAACCTGTCTTTTGTATGTGATCTCTCCGCTATATAATATATATATATATATGAGAAATGACATGCTACACCCCTCCCGGTGGGCACCTTCGTGGGCATCTATGTCGTTTTTTCATTTCGATATTGTTTTTTTCATTTTTTTTGTTGTGATATATTCTAATATCTTAAAAATGAATATATAAATTATTAAATCCAAAAAAAACACGTATAAATCGAAAGTCAATTTGCTCTTTTTTCTTTCCAACTTCAAAAATGAATAATAAATCAAATTGAGTTTTGATTTTTAGATTTAATGATTTATGTATTATTTTTATGATATTAGAATATATTACAATAAAAAAAATTGAAAAAAATAAAGTTAAAGTTAAAAAACGGCATAGGTGCCCACGAAGGTGCCCACCGGTAGGGGAGACCATTAGAACACCAAATAATTATTTGGGATTACTCAACAATTATTGCACATTCAAATAGTTTTGGTGCATATATTTAGGTCACGAGTTATTGAATATTAATATATCTTCTTTTCATTTACATAATTTGATTTCTGATCAACATACCTTTTTTTATAGCATAAAATATGTACTATTGTTGCATATTTTCTTGAAACTAAACCTATTAGTAAAAACTAAACCCTAACTTGTAGGTTTGTAGGGGAAGCTAAATCATATCATGTACGGAATATTAAACCCTAACTTGTAGGGAAAGTTAAACTCTAATAGAAAAACTGAACCCTAATACAAAAATGATAAGAAAATGCATCAAAATTATACGCATCATAATCTACAAAAGTATATACATATGCAGGCCTAGAAAATAAAAGGAAAATGCATCAAAATCACAAGAATATGCGATTTATAACTTACTTTGTTCGTCCACATAATTTGGTCTTCCATCAATTTTATTTGGGTCAACACTAACACTGAGGCACTCCACCTATTCTGACGCAGTCTTGGGTGGATGTGAGCAAGTATTTTGTTTTGGGACTTCCTCGTACTCAACGTGGCCATTACTCTATATTTATTGTTGTCGATCGTTTTTTGAAAATGGTTCACTTTATAGCTTGTAAGAAATCAACCGATACAGTGGCAGTGGCACAACTTTATTTTCGTGATGTGTATCGTCTTCATGGTCTTCCTGCCACCATAGTTTCCAATCGCGATACACTGCTTCTTATACCTTGTTGAATAACCTCCCATTATCACAATGCTTTGAAGTGTCAAAGGTATTCTTTAATTTATAGAAGTTTTACTATACCCAGTCGGATACATCACTCAAACGAAACAACAACAACAACGGACATCAAACCACAAGTACGTTTCCGTCGACTTGAAAATCCCCTCCAAAAACTCTCATTCTTGTTCTCGTAGCCTGTAAATTAAAATACATACAATTTTAATCAAGACACGAGTTAATTAGAGATTAAAAAAAAAAAAACAATTGATTGGTACCGGGCAAAATATTAGACCTGTGTACGTTTTCATACATAACAAGCAAAATATTAGAGTGTCATAATTATATTATAAACCCTGATCATTCCTACCAAACGAGCCGATACCTGTTGCTCCCAGTCCGTAAGGGCTGTCATGAGAGAAAACGAAAACGCTTGTACCGTCGCTCCGGCAACGACGCCGCTGAAAAGGCCTTTCCCTTTTAAATGGAGAACAAACCCTAGTACTAAACCAAAGGGCACTCCTACCAAGTAGAAAGCCCCGAGGTTGACATAAGCCCCCATTTCTTGCCATCCGCTTCCTCTCACGACTCCTGAAAGCACATTTGATAAACCATCCATGGCTATGCAGATGCTGATGAAGGGAGCCATTTCGTCAATGTAGTCTACGATCTTCTTGTCGGTGCTGAACGCGTATCCAATTACGTGACGGCACGTGTAAACGGCTATGGCGGCTATTAGGAATTCTCCGGCCGCAAGAATGACAACAGTGTAGACAGCAAATCTTGCTGCATCCGGCTTCCCAGCTCCCAACTCATTGGAGACTAGAGTGCTATATATATTCAAAACACATGTTAAACCTTGATCAACGGGGATCGAGAGAGAGAGAGAGAGAGAGCGCAAAAAAGCAAATAGATCAACAAATTAACCTTGCTGCAGCTCCAAATGAATAAGGTATGTAGCTATGCAGGCCTCCAATCATGTAGCTACGGATGCGAAAGAACGATAAAATATTAGGTGGTGTGGTACTACAGTAAATAAGTGCAGTCAGTGAGCATATTCTGGTGGGACGAATCGAGTACACGCACCACATAGTAACGACCGATGTTTCTACTTGTGGATTCGGCAACAACCCTGAGAGCAGTATAATCAACTCGTACGTCCATCCCTCCAAACTGCAGCGCCCACAGACACGGTTATAATAGTACTTACGTACTGGGAAATAATTTGATTAATTAATGAAAATTACCAGAACATAAAGGCCGAAGGAAGGCCGATTCGGAACAGGTCCTTCATAGCTGCAAGCATGTCCCCTTTGGAGTCGGGGATCAGGCTAGTCCTCCGGCAGGCCGGAGAATATACGACGTAGAGGAGCAGGCAGCAGGCGTTGAACCACGAAGCCAGAGTTACGGCGAGGGCGGCTCCGCCGCTGCCCATATCCAACTTGAATATAAAAGCCCAGCAGAGGGGGAGATTGATGCAGAGGGAGGCGGCGGAGCTCCAGAGGATGGGGAGGATCAGGCTCTGGGACTGAAGGAACCGGACCAACGACTCAAGGACGGCGGAGGCGAACAAGGCCGGGATCAGCTGGACCGCGTACAGCCCTGCGGCGGCGGAGATGGACGGATCCTGGCCGGTCAAAGCCAGTAGCTTCGCCGCGTTGATCCAGATGAGGGAAATCGGGAAGCAGAGGAGGAGGAGGGAGGCGATGGAGGCGGCGGCGAAAGTCCCCAGCCGCCCGTGCTGGCCGGCGCCGTTGGCTTGGCCGCAGAGGGTCTCGAGGGCGCTAGCCATTCCGAACAGGACGGTGAAGCCGGTGGCGTTGCAGAGGGAGGTGGCGATGGAGGCGCTAGAGAGAGAAAGCTGCTCGCCCAGGTGTCCCAGCATGAACGTCGGCGCCGCACGGACGAGGTACTGTGACATCATCACCACCATCATCGGCAGCGCGATGGCGCTCACGCGCCTCCAATTCCAGTTCCATTCTCTCTCTCTCTCTGATTCTTGCACCAGAAGAAGAGGAATCTCCGCCTTTTCCATTCTCTCTCTCTCTTATCTCGAAGGATTAGGAGGAGGGGAGCAGGCCATGTTTTTACAGTAAAACTAGATAATAAAAACTGAAATACCCCATATACCCCTCTCGTTTATGGGAATTATGGCATACTTCGTCGAAATCTATTGAAAATTGAAATATTCATTTGATTGATTCTGACGTCCGAATCAGCACATTCGTTGCTAAAATCGTCTCGCATCAAATTAGGCAGAAGCCTTTCGAATTAATGTTCGTTATTGCGTTCTTGACCAAAATCACCTTAAGTCTACTTTCAATTCGAAAATAAAGCAAAAACCCTTTGGATAAACACTAAAAATTCAACATCAAATCCAAGGTGATCATGAAGAGTCAAAATCTCCGTGAATCTCGAAAGTCTCCTAAACATCGTCTAAGAAGCAAATCGGAGAGAAAATTCAGAAGAAATCATAAAGATGGCAACACACAATCAACTTAAGCCTTCAAACATTTTTGTGTGCACATATTTGCATTCATTACTCTATCATTCCCACTATATTAGTCTTATTGAATATATTCACATGTGATGTATAAAATATTTCAATGAGAGGATATAGTGGGATAGGAGGAGTACTAGATTTAAAAATAAAATAAAATTGGCATTTATACTGTTAAAATATTTCCAAAATCTCTGCTATTGATACTAGTTTCTTTCTATCACACTATAATTGTAATTTTCTTTTTTGTTATAAGATTTTAGGCGTAATGTTTAAAGTGACAAGTAAAGGGGTAAGTGAACTATATGAGTTAATTCTTTTCATTTTAGAAAATATGATAATTCGTATGAGACGGTCCAATTAAGAAATCGGGACGATTAAAGTGTACGGAGGAAGTAAATAAAATCAATGTTTGTGTGTGTTGGCCTCATGCAAGGGTCAAGCCATGCCATGGCCTCGAATTGTGTATTTCGAATGAGAATAATTTTAGAAATTAGCAAGCACGTGTCTATGCATGCATGCATGCAAGCCATGAGGTATATTTGTCCTTTTCTTCCTTGGGACTTGGGAGTAGGGATGGCAACGGGCCGAATCTGGACCGGATCTTGCTTGGTCCAGATCCAGATTCATATTTTTTCCATTGATCCAGATCCGGTCCAGATCCGTCGGGTTCAAAAAAATCAGATCCGAGCCCAAATCCAACGGATCTACAGGTCTACGGATCTGGATCTGGATCCGGATCCGTACTTTTATTTTTAAATGATTTTTTTTAATGCACTACAATGAAAATATTATATTTTTTTTTGATAAAACTTATATCTTGATTAAATTTTTAAAAGAAAATATTACAATCTTTCAAACGATATAGTATTATCACTTTAAAAATTACGAACGCTTTATCCAATCCAATACATAAATACATTATATAGGGTTACAAAATAAAAAATAATATATATATATATATATATATATATATATATATATTATATCATATATTTATAAATAATAAATAAAATATATTATATATATCTAATAGGATCTTCGGGTCGGATCTGGACCGGATCTGGATCTGAAATTTCAGATTCGTATCCAGATCCGAAAATTTTGTATAAGATCCGGATCCGGTCCAGATCCATCGGGTCCAAAATTTGAAAACCCAAATTCGAAAAAATGGATCTGGACCTTTGGATCTGGACCGGGTCCTGGATCCGTTGCCATCCCTACTTGGGAGTAACACCATTACAACTTCAAATTGGGAATGGAGGTTACTTCCATCCGTCCTCAAATAAGTGTCCTATCACATTTTTTTGATGTAGATATTTTGCTAAACTACCAATTTTACCCTTGCTATCATTACACCTTTTTTTTAATTTTTTTTTTTTTTAACTTTTTCAACTTCTACGTAATATTTAAGGGTTAATATGGTAAAATTAAGCACTTTCTTGATTATTGAAATTTGACGGCTCAGGACACTTATTAGAGGACATAGAGAGTAATTGTATAACTTAACACGTTACGTTTGAATATCGCGCGCGACTAAATTTTCATTTTTAATATTTTCAATTTTTTAATATTCTTGATATTTTCAATTTTTTTTCCCCACTAATTTTTTTTTTTAATTTGGGTCAGTTGGGGTTTCTAATCTTACTTGCATCAATAGCTTCTTAAATTTGAAATAAAGTTATTGTGTCACGATAAGAAATTAATACTCTTTGTTCCATTGATATATGGATAAATTCTTTTTCGTCTGCCCTATTAATTTAGGGATATTACCTTATATAGTAAAATTAAACTCACTAAAACTCATCTACACTACTTTATTCATCATTATCACTCTCGTTTTAATTCTCATATCAGGAAAAAATTATTCCCATATGAATGGGACGGAAGTAACTAGTATAAGAGTACATTTTGATGAAAGCCACACACTTTAAACATGGATTTAACAATATTAAGAACAAACTAAGAAACTTCTAACTTGAAAAGACGAACACACACGCATAAAATCTTAAGAGGCGTAGGCGGCCGCGCCACTTAAAATCGACAAGCTAGGCCTCCATTTCACCGCACGGCGAGGAGGCGGCGGAGCTCCTCGTCTTGCTCGAAAAATGGCATGTCGGATTCGTGCAAATACAACCACGCTAGCTTCACACTACAACAAAATTTGGTTTTAACAACACACATACAACAACGGTTTTCAAAAATACCGTTGTTATTTTGCAAAAAACCGTTGTTGTTTCTTACAGTGTTGTCTATGTGTCAGTTCCATCCTTTTCTTTGGTGTTCATTAACCGGCTTCCCAACCCGAAATCGAGCTCGTGTTCTCCAAACTTGGACCAGTCGGAACCTAGGCCACTTTTCACCCCTTTTATGACTTCACTGATTTTCCGCACTACCTCAACTTCGCCGTCCCTGCTGCCGGTGTCACCGTCGAAAGCCCCAATATGTTGGAGAAGATGGTTTCATGGTTTCCATGGAAATAACCTTCATTTCAATCTCCATTATCTTGATTCTTGCAACAACCTGTACAAGTTTTTATTTCTTGCCTAATGAAAAGTTATCACCCTTCCCTAACTATGTATATATAGTTCTAAACCACGTGAGATCTTTTATCCCTATTTTTCATGTACTAATTAATAACTGTATATTAAATCGTATATTAAATCGGATGACATCCTTTGTCTCTAAACTTGTGTTTCAATTGTGAACCCAAGTCAAAACTACGCCTTATTAAACGATATTTTCATACTGGAATATTAAGAAGGCAGAAAATTTATACAAACTTGTGACACGTATAAGAGAGAAAGAAGAAGAAAAGGAATACAAGGGTAATCAACCAAACACACATGCATGTACAAAAGGAGAAGTGATAAGCAGAAGTAGTACAATCAAGCTGCAGAAACCATGGAGTACAATTGATGTTGGAAATAAGGCATGTCACTTTTTTCAAGCTGCACCCATGCTTCAATCCCATCTCCATCCTTTGCGTTCAACAACAGAACATGGTTCTTTACCATCACATTCGCCACACTTGCCCACACCGGCTTTCCCCACCCGAAATCGGCTTCATCGAATCCGAACTTGGCCCAGTCGGTCACCCACACCATGTTCACATCCTCCCTCAGGGATTTCTCCGATGCACTGTGGGACGTTTCGATCCACGACCTCTTCCCTTCCTCGGACAACAGCCCGGCACATGCTTCGACCGTCTTCCTAGCTTGGGCGTTAAGCAAACGGATGTAGTCTTCGAGTTTCATATGCTTCGTCTGCTTGGCCCTACACTCTGTGATCGCCAGGTGTACGAGGTTCCCGCATGAATATTTTGACACCGCGGGCACCGTCCTCTCCCTAATGTTGACAGCCTGCGCCACGACTAGGTCTCGGGCCGCCCCAGACCTAGCCCGGGCTGCCCGGTCGATGGCCATGACCACCAACCCAGTAATAACCCCGATCCTCGAGCACCGGTCACCAAACCTAGCTTTGACGCGGGAAATGGCATTTCTGTCGATGATGAACCTCTTGCATATGATGTCAAAGAGGCCGTTTTCCCTGGCCCGAGTCATCCCGAACTCGGGCGCAGGGAAATTCTTCCCAGGGAAGAAAACGGGGCCGTCGAAGCTGGGGCAGATGGCTTCCTGTTTTCCTCCCCGGGTGGCATTGGTCCATGCGGAGAGGAAAACGCCTAGGGAGCACGCGTCGACGACCCTGTGGGAGATGCATATGCTGATTGCCAAGCCGCCGCACTTGAATCTGTTGAACTGGATGTGCAAAATCGGGTCGGTTACCTCGTCTGCTGCCCCGATTTCGCAGGGTAGCAGATCGTTCAGGTCCTCGACCTCGAGCTTGGAATTAGGGTTTATAACCTGTTCCAGCTCGAGATCGACGTCCGCCTCCACCAAAAGAGCGCCCTGGTCGCTGCAGTCGACGGTGCGATCGCCTTTCATGTATCGACCGGAGAAAGGGTAGAAAGAGGGGAGGATCTCCGACAAGGATCCCTCCATCAGGTGAAGCTGTTCCGTCGTGGCGGCCGGTGATTGGTAGTAGTAAATCCCGACCACGTTCATGGTCGGATTGAGTTCGTCCATGAATGAAATCTTGTACTTCCTCAGCTTTTCTGGAGTTGGGGTGCATGGTTTCACCAACCTTTTGCTCACAACCTTAACATCCATCGCTACACAACCAAAATTGCACAACGATTTCTGTCTTTTTAAAAAAAAAATTATTTATCTTTTTGTAATTTTAATTTGGTGAAGAAATGGAGGCACCATGCATCAACTTTAAAAAAACGAAATTATAAGATCGAACGTTTATATTACAAACGTAATATCTGCGTTCCCAATTTGAATTTGAAGTTGTAACGGTGTTACTCCCAAGGAAGAAAAAGGACAAATATACCATGCATGCATATGTACGTGCCCGCTTATTTCTAAAATTATTCTCCTCGAAACACGCAATCCGAGGTCATGGCTTGGCTCTTGCATGCATGCATGCATGATGAGACACATGTTCATCATATTCATTAATACAGCTCCATGCATGTGTACGCCATGGCTTGCTTGCATGCATGCTGAGACACGTTCTTGCTAATTTCTGAAATTATTGTCACTCGAAATACAAATATATATACAAATGTTGCATTGATTTAGTGAATAAATTATTTATCTATTATTTATGCTTGTTATAGGCCCTCTAGCTTTAAGTAAAGTCATCTTTTAAATTCATTCAATAAAAAATATGTCGATTCTCACATACAAGATTCAGATAATTATGATTTCAAAAAACTGCTGGTGGTAATGGTTTCGAGATACGTTAAAAATGTTCACAGTGGAGAGGGGAGCGTTTTGTTGCAACTATATATGCTTTAAGTTCATGTCAGTCTTTAGATTTTACCAAGATGACGAGGGTTCATATGTTTCAAACCGTGCAAGATTTATTTCTATATAAGCCAAATTTTGCTATATATTATATAAATTGTTCAGACTTCAAAATTTTGGAAGAAGAAGAGGAGGAATGATACAATCAGAGCTGAAACAACATACGAATTTATACTCTATTATAAAAAATGTCTTGTTTATAAAAATTGATTGGCCTATTTTGCCTTTATCATTAGAATAAATCTTCAGAACATTAATATTATCATTAGAATATTAATTTCGGATATATTTCAATATCATTAGAATAAATCTTTAAAATATTAATATGATTATTAGAATATTTATTTTGGATACATTTCATATTTCCCCCTTATCATCAAAATAAATCTTTAAAATATTGATTCTGTCATTAGAATAAAAATTTCCAACAAAAACGAAGTACAATTAACGGCGGTCTCGAGGAAGAGATGGATTTATATTATATGATTTTTCTTTAAAATATGATTTTTTATAACATTTTGTTAAAGTTGATAATTAGTAATTTATAATTTTACAACTTCCGATGATTTCTTATTTATCTTGAAGATTATACGTGCATTACACGTAATCTTAGCTATTCACATATAAAAGGTTGAATCTGGTAATCTTGGATTAGGTATTGCAATCAACGGTGTAGATTTTCTCAAAACAAGCCCATATGTCTCAGCCATATCAACTTCTCCACCATTTGGAACACTCCAATCGAATGAATGCACAAATGACCCCACAAGATGAAGCACCATTCTCTCTGCCAAGGCCTGGCCCGCACATATTCTCCGGCCCGACCCGAAGGGAAGATAGTAATGTTGGTTGACCCCGAAATCTCGGCTCGTGTCAAGAAATCTCTCTGGCTTGAATTCCATCGGTTCGTCCCAAAATGCAGGGTTCCTTTGGATGGACCAGATGTTTACGAACACCCCGGAGTCCTTTGGGATAGTGAATCCCCCGATCGTCGAATCCTGGGTCGGGGATCGGGGGATGAGAAGGGGGACCGGCGGATGCAACCGCAATGCTTCTTTTATAACACCGTCTAAGTACTTCAACTTAGGTATATGGAACTCTTCGACAATGCAGTCCGGTCCCACGACGTCGTGTAATTCTTTCTGTGCCCTAGACATGGCTTCCGGATTGTTCATTAGCTCCGCCATCGCCCACTCCACTGTTGCTGACGTGTCGCTCCCGCCGCCAACAACATCCTGTTGCCAAGTAAAATATAATCGCGAGACTAATAGAGTGAGAATATTAACTAAACGTATATAATAACACTGGAAAAACGAATTCATTGGTGCAATAAGTGCAGTCAGAAGATGTCACACTTAGATGCAATAGAGAATCTCATCCGATCGACCTAAATTAAATTAATTACCATCAACATGGCCTTGAGTTGTTTCCGACTGATCTGTGCATCTCCGGTCTCAATTAGTTGTAAGAGAATTTGAAGAAAATCCCTTCTCTCTCTCTTCATCCCTCCATCTCCGTCTCCGTCTTCGCTCGGCTTCTTCTCGATAATGGCGTCGAGAATCTTATCAAGAGATTCCATTTGAACCTCCGTCCTTTTCTTGATTCCTTGAAGATCAAACCTCGCAAGAAACGGAAAGTAATCAGAAACGTTCGTCTCCCCTATCAACTCCATGATCTTGTCCGTGATCGCATTGACCTCCGACGCCACCCTCTCCCCCGCCTCTCCGGCGACCGTCCCGCCCCACGTCAAGTTGATCAAGACGCGGAGCTCCGCCGCGGAGGAAACCTCCCTCATATCGACGGGCTTTCCGGCCATCTCGGCGTGGAGGTGCCGGATGGTCCTCCGCACCCCCTCTCGCCGGAGATGGTACGACTTCTCGAAGTTCCTGCTGCTCATCATCTCCTGCACGAATATCTTCCGCATGGCGCGCCACTCGGGCCCCGGGGGCGACCACGCGATGTCGGATGGGCCGAAGGTGGCGACCGACACGGCCACCGGGGTGACGCCGCGGCGGTGGGCGAAGACGGCGTCGTGATATCGGAGCACCTCTCCGGCGAGGGATGGGGAGCTGATCACGGTGTAGGGTGTGTGGCCGAAGCGGAGCTTGTAGATTGGGCCGTACTTCTCCTCCAAACCCTTCAAATCTTGGAGGAGATTCTTGCCGAGAAATGGGAGATATCCGATGATCGGAAGGCCACGGGGTCCCGGCGGAGGCGGCGGAGGACGCTTGCGGCGTGGGGATTGGATCCACTTGAGATAAAAGATGATGGAGATCGGTAGAATCGAAATTGAGAGGATTGCGAGGTAAAACCGATCCATTTTATTGGTTCCTATTAGCCTTATAGAATCGAATACAAAATCCAAACTGAAATATTATAAATCGGTAGGTTTGTATCGGTTTCGTTTGCACATCGATTTGAATCGGTTGTTATAGATGAAAACTAAAAGAATAATTGTGCTAATTTATCATGTAAAATACCCACTCTTAACTTACATATATAAAAAAAGTACTCACTAATATTAAATTATAAAAATTATCCACTTTACAAGAGGATGAAATCCTCTATCTCGAATTATACGTTCAATTGTTATTTCAAATCTTAATTTCTATTAGTTAAATATTATATTTAAAAAAAATAAAAATTACATTATATAACAAATAGATATTTATGAAAAAAAAAAAGATTTTTTATTATAATATTCCCTAACATTCAAAATACACGATTCGAGGTCATGGCTTGACTCTTGCATGCATGCATGCATGATGAGACACATGTTCTTCATATTCATTACAGCTCCATGCATGCATAGACTGATAGACACGTGCTTAATTTCTGAATTTATTCTCATTCGAAATACACAATTCGAGGCCACGGTTTGAGCCTTGCATGAGACACGTCATCTCCCTCCGTCCCTCTGGAGTTGTTACACTTCTTTTTTAACATTTGTCCCAAGCGTTTTTGAGAATTTTATTGATGAGTTTTAAAATAGCTTTTTAAATATTGTTTCCTTTTATGAGATACTAAAACACTTGTAGTATCTCGTAAATTTAAAATTTTCACAAAAAGATATTATGAAACTTATTATCAAGACGCTCGAAAATGCTTGAGACAAATGCAGAAAAGAAATGTAACAACTCCAAAGGGACAGAGGGAGTACTTAATTATATTTTCTATTAATATTTTTGGGATTAAATTAAATATAATTTCAAAATTAAATATATATATATATATATATATATATATATATATATATATATATATATATTTGGTATTTAAATATATAGAATAAATTTGTGCAATAAAGGAATAATTATGAAGGAGTCAATCAAATCATGTCAAATCAACCCTAGGCCCGTTATTTACGGGCTCAAGCCTGAAAGCCCAACCCTAATCTGCCTAAATTGAAATTCTCTACACCTATAAATAAGCTGCTTAGAGTATTCATAAATCACCACAAGAATTAGTTAGAGAGCTCTAAAGAGAAGAATATAAATTCTTCTCTACGATTTCTCTACGATATTCAAAGTGGTCGGTCGTCATCCAACATCGCGTTCCTCGTGGATTCGTCGCGTTCTTCGCCAAAGTCTGCTCAAATCTACGCTAGATCCGGACGTCTTCCAAAGCTCTGCGTTCCTCGCCAAAGTCTACTCAAATCTACGCTAGATCCTACCGTCCTCCGAAGCTCCGCGTTCGTCGTCAAAGTCTGCTCAAATCTACGCTAGATCCGGACGTCCTCCGAAGCTCCGCGTGCATCGCCAAAGTCTGCTCAAATCTACGCTAGATCCGAACGTCCTCCAAATCAACGCGTTCTTCGCCAAATCATCCCAAATCAGCACTTAATCCGGAAACAAGTCAAAAGACCTTCGGATTATAGCTAAATCCATACATCAAATTCGAAGAGATCAAGGGGAGCCAAATTCTCCGCAAATCTCGAAGCCGCCCAAAGTTCAAGAAGCAAATTGGAGAGAGAATCAGAGGAATCTTAGAGATCGCAGCCTACAATGTACTCACGTCTTCAAATATTTATTTGTACACATCTTGTATATTTATTTTATTAAATAAATAAAAATTGTGTTTACAAATTTTGGCACGCCCGGTGGGACAATCTTTACCTCTCATCTCTACTCTCCGTCAAAACGATCAAGATCAAGATGCCTGCAACTTTGGAGGAGCAAGTCGCCAATTTGACAAATCTTGCCGAAGAGCTCGCCAAACAAGTTCACGAGCGAGACATCCAAATTTCGAAGCTGGAGAAGCAAAAGATTCTCGATGATGCAAATAGCGAGCAACTTGAGGACAATCATGAAGTCAAAAAGCCAGAAACAGAAGGAAGTGGAAAAAAACCTCCGACCACAAAGCTGAAAGTCAATTCCGATGGTTCAATCCATGTTTATCAACTAAAAGAATTCATCGAAGGATCAATCAAAGATAAAATTGAAGGCAAAATTGAAGGCAGCTCCAAATCATCGTGAACATATAGCAAGCCATACTCCAAGGATTGATCTTTTGAAGATGCCAGTCGGCTATCAACCACCAAAATTTCTACAATTTGATGGTCAAGGCAATCCAAAGCAACATGTGGCTCACTTCATCGAGACTTGCAATGGCGCATGCACATATGGAGATCACATGGTCAAACAATTCGTACGCTCGTTGAAAGACAACGCATTTGATTGGTATGCCAACTTGGACCCGAGTTCAATTGATACTTGGGGGCAATTGGAAAAAGAATTCCTTAATCGCTTCTATAGCAATCGAAGAACGGTAAGCATGGTCGAGCTTAAAAAGTCAAGTCAACTCAAATATGAGTCTGTCATCGACTACATCAATCGTTGGAGGAACTTGAGTTTAAATTGCAAAGATCGGCTATCTGAAACTTCTGCTATTGAGATGTGCATCCAAGGCATGCATTGGAGTTTGCAATACATCATGAAAAGAATCCAACCAAAAACTTTTGAGGAATTGGCTACTAGAGCTCACGACATGGAGTTGAGCATGAATCTATATGAAGTTGAAGAAATCTCAACACAAAAGCCCCACGAACTACAAGAAAGTCGAGAAATAGAACATGGGGGAAAATCTTTTGAAGAAACTCCAAGTGAAGATGAAGAAGAGGCGAGTGAATCTTCCAATCTATATGGCGATCTATGAAAATAAGTGAATACTCCTAAGCAAGAGTTTAAACTGTTAATAAAACTCCTAGATGCGAGTCAAAACCATCTAAATTCTTCAAATAAAGATATCAAGTGAATACTCCTTAACACGAGTATAAAATGTCTACATATTCAAACCAAGTCACTCATTGACACGAGTATAAAATGTCTACAAATTCAAATCAAGTGAACAATCCTTGACACGAGTATAAAATGTCTACAAATTCAAATCAAATGAAAACTCCTTGACACGAGTATAAACTGTTTAAAAATTCTAATTCAAATCCAAGAACTCTTAAATACGAGTATAAACTATTTACAAATTCAAATTCAAGTTCAACTTGAAGAACTCCTAAATACGAGTATAAACTATTTACAAAGTCAAATCCAAATATGAAATCAAGAACTCCTAAATATGAGTATAAACTATTTACAAAGTTAATCCAAATTTGAAATCAAGAACTCCTTGATACGAGTATAAACTATCTAAATTCAAATCAAGTTTGTCAAAGCTCCTTGATACGAGTATAAACTTTTCTAAATTCAAATCAAGTTTGTCAAAGTTCCTTGATACGAGCATAAACTAACCAAATCCAAATTCAAATCAAAGAACTCCATGAAATGAGGATAAACTTTCTAACAAATCTCTAGCTCGAGAACTCTTGAATATGAGTATAAACTATTCACAAATTGAAAATTAAGAACTCCTTGATATGAGTATAAACTGTTGAAATGTTCGAGACTCGTCCATTTCCACGACAAGTCGTTCATGAACAAGTCTCGAGGGGGCATTTGTAGGCACACAAAATTTAAGGAAAATAATTAAATACTTAATTATATTTTCTATTAATATTTTTGAGAATAAATTAAATATAATTCAAAAATTATATATATATATATATATATATATATATATATATATATATATATATATATATATAGGGATTGGTTCATATACTAACCATATTAGTTAGTGAGAACTAGGAACCAATCTAGACCTTCCATCTTAATAGATTGATGGTTATGATTTATTCATTGAAATTAATTAAATAAGGCATATTTTGTTTAGGAAAATGATATTAATGTAATCTTCATTTATTTGTTCCATATTTCAAGGGATTGATCACTCATTTAAAATTTCTCTGCCGTAATCTTCTTCTTCTTCTTCTTCTTCTTCTTCTTCTTCTTCTTCTTCTTCTTCTCCTTCGTCTTTTTGATTCTTCTTCTTCTTCTTCTTCTTCTTCTTCTTCTTCTTCTATCTTGACATTTTCATCTATGTTTTTATATTATGTTTTTATTTTTATTTATGTTTTTGTAATTTTCTTATACAAATTAGTAAGCATAATTAAATAGGAAGATAGCATATAAACATGATTATTTAAGTATAGGAATAAATCTTAGTTGCGTTCGAATATTCATCTATGTTTTTTTATTCTGTTTTTTGTAATTTTCATATACAAGTTATTAAGCATAAATAAATAGGAAAATAGCATATAAATATGATTATTTAAGCATAGGAATATGTCTTAGTTGCATTCGGATATTCATCTATGTTTATTTATTTATTTATTTATTTTTTTAATTTTCATATACAAGTTATTAAGCATAAATAAATAGGATCGTAGCATATAAATATGATTATTTAAGCATAGGAATAGGTCTTAGTTGCATTCGAATATTCGTCTATGTTTTTTTATTCTATTTTTTTAATTTTTTTTTATTTTGTAATTTTCATATACAAGTTATTAAGCATAAATAAATAGGAAGATAGCATATAAAATGATTATTTAAGCATAGGAATAGGTCTTGGTAGTATTCGAATATTCATTGTCATTCACAATTTGTCATCGTCATTCACGATATTTAAACATGAATTGATATAAAAAAAAACATGTAATTTTCATATATAGGTTATTAAGCATAAATAAATAGGAAAATAGCGTATAAATATGATTATTTAAGCATAGAAATAGGTCTTAGTTGCATTCAAATATTTATGTTAATTAATAGGATAATTAGTTAGAGTAAGTGGCGACAATCTTGGAACGCATAATCTTTTTCTCTTTTTTTCCCCCCCTAAACTACCCTTTAAAATTAGAAATAAATCATTAAATAAGTAAAATAGATAAATTGAGAATTAATATTCACCATTAGATTCTTTAAAAGGAGAGGATATGATTGGTTCCTAGTTCTCAAGATTGATACCATCTCCCATAAGAACCCACCCCTATATATATATATTTGGTATTTAAATATATGGAATAAATCAGTGCAATAAAGGAATAAATCTGAAGGAGCCAATCAAATCATGCCACGTCAGCCATAGGCCCGTTATTTACGGGCTCAAGCCTGAAAGCCCAACTCTAATCTGCCTAAATTGAAATTCTCTACACCTATAAATAAGGGTGCTTAGAGCATTCATAAATCACCACAAGAATTAGTTAGAGAGCTCTAAAGAGAAGAATATAAATTCTTCTCTACGATTTCTCTACGATATTCAAAGTGGTCGGTCGTCATCCATCATCGCGTTCCTCGTGGATTCGTCGCGTTCTTCGCCAAAGTCTACTCAAATCTACGCTAGATCCGGACGTCCTCCAAAGCTCTGTGTTCCTCGCTAAAGTCTACTCAAATCTACGCTAGATCCGACCGTCCTCCGAAGCTCCGCGTTTGTCGTCAAAGTCTGCTCAAATCTACGCTAGATCCGGACGTCCTCCGAAGCTCCGCGTGCATCGCCAAAGTCTGCTCAAATCTACGCTAGATCCGGACGTCCTCCGAATTAACGCGTTCTTCGCCAAATCATCCCTAATCAGCATTTAATATGGAAACAAGTCAAAAGACCTTCGGATTATAGCTAAATCCATACATCAAATTCGAAGAGATCAAGGGGAGCCAAATTCTCCGCAAATCTAGAAGCCGCCCAAAGTTTAAGAAGCAAATTGGAGAGAGAATCAGAGGAATCGTAGAGATCGCAACCTACAATCTACTCACGTCTTCAAATATTTATTTGTATACATCTTTTATATTTATTTTATTAAATAAATAAAATTTGTGTTTACACTACAGTATGATATGTCATGCCACAATAAAAACTATATATATATTGAAATATAACTTTAATAACCAATTTGAACATATAATTTACTATTTTTTCACCTATATAAAATTTGTAAAGATCAATAATACTTACCTAAAAATAGTTTTCTTTACAATTTCAATGATTGATGATCAAATTTTGTTAGCCGGGTTGCATGGTGTAACCGAATTCTAATTGATACTTTTATTCATAATAGTTAACAGTAGATTTTATCCATCCGTCTCACTTCACTAGTCCACTATACTATTTTGGTCCGTCCCATACCACTAATCCACACTAATCCACTTTCCTTAAAAAACAAAAATTAACCCTTAGTTTTTGATGTGGACCCCTTACTTTTTCAATTTAACACTGCGCATAAAATCTCGTGCCGAAAAGAAAGTGGACTAGTGAACTGAGACGGAAGGAGTAATTGATATATTTATATAATTGACACTTTAAAAACCGTCATGGAGATTAAATCAATTGATACTTTTGTTCACGACAATTGGCATTTCTACATGAAAAGAAAATTAATAATATTGTATGTCGTGAGGGATACAATATATATATACTATTCACTCATAAAATTAATTATAAATAACCATAATATTAAATTATTACAATACCAAGTTTGTAAAATTGAATATTCTATCGTAATAGGATTGTCACTTTTATTCAGATCAATCGACATTTCTATTTACGACGTATAACACTTTTACTATAAGTATGAGACCAATGAATAATTTATATTGCGAAGTTTACGTTCCATCACTTATAAGATATAATATAAATACCATTATTTATATAAATAACAACAATATCAAATTATTGTTATAAAAATCATAAAAAATGAAGGTTTTGATAATCACATAAAAACGTAAATTATAAAGAGATAATAGTTAAAAATACCTACTTTTATAAAAACTAGTACTTGTATACCCACATTATAAGAAGTATAACTTCTATATCCATTTTGCCTTTAAATGTCAAAAATACCCTCCCACTTTTATAATAAAACAAAAATCTTATACAAAAAAAAAACAAAGGATTTATGTCGTGGGCCCCACCCGACATAAATCCAAAATTGAATATTCTCTAACTACCCCCCCCCCCCCTCTCTCTCTCTCTCTCTCTCTCTCTTTCACGATTTCTCAAAAAAAATTGTCGTGTAAAAACTGAGATTTAACCCCCCCTCTCGCCGGAATATTTTTTACCGTCGCCGTCTCCGATGACAAACCAAGACGAAGCCGGGCCCTTCAATCGAGCCCCTCAATGCCGACGGGGCGCCTCCCGTCGTCGGCCGCAGCAGGCGGCGGAGCAGCCCCGTGTATACCCCGATCCCCCTCCGCCGGTAAGTCCGATTCTTTCGATTTAATTACTGAATATATGCATGAACCATGTTATGGTTTCGAGTCAATGGCAATAAGCATGAAGCATGTTGTGGTTTAATTCGTAATATTTTTTTTTTGGAATTTAAAAATCGAGTTCATATATACACGATTAAATCAAATACTAAATCGTGTATTACACGATGAATATAGAGTTCAACCGTGTAAAATCAACAATTTTGACTTTTGAAATTGTTGACTTTACACGATTGAATTCAATTTTGACTTTTGATCGTGTGTATCACGACTAAATTGTGTAATTTATTGTGTATTTTGACTTTAATTGCATGAAATTGAATTTTGACTTTGCCTATACACGATTAATTTCTTAATTTAGGCGTGAATTACACGATTGAAATTCAAATTTATCGTGTAAGGTCAACAATTTTGACTATAAAAGTCAAAATCGTTGACATTACACGACTGAAATGCAATTTCAACCGTGTAGTACACGACTGAAATGCAAATTCAGTCGTGTACTCTGCCAAATACAATGCATGAAATTTTCAATTTTTTTTTTTTTTGATTCGTTTTGTTTCTTCTCGATTTGCAGCCTAGGTTTCAATGGATGAGGGGCCGTATGCAAGGGTTTAGAGGACAAATAAACCTCTACATACGGGACGACGTGATCGAGTCGATTCCGTTCGTGTTGCGTCGCGTAGGCGGCGAACGCTTGATCGATAGATTTAGGGCAGGCCCGTTTCGATACCTCCTCGAAATTCGCAGGAGTGGGAGTGCGAACAACGCCCTCCACGAGCTTCTAGCCCGCGAGCTCGAGGATGACTCGATTCCCGAGTACGAGAGGTGGTTCCACGTCGGTGGCCGGGACATACGCTTCCGTGCCCAAGAGTACGCCATTGTGACAGGGCTGGCTTTCGGGGAGTCGGCATTCAATCCTAATGGCCGGCACGACCCTCCCAAAAGGAGCCTCCTCCACACGAAGTACGGGGGCAAAACCTGTACGATAAATCAATTGAAGGAGGACTTCAACAACGAGCTGATTGTACTGGGCACGGAGGATCAGTATCTGAGGGCGGCCAACCTGCTCATGTACTATCTCATGTTGGCCGGCCACGACAACCCGACGATCCAGGACTGGGCATGGTACCTAGTGGAGTTCG
Source organism: Thymus mandschuricus (assembly GCA_029379335.1). NCBI lineage: Eukaryota > Viridiplantae > Streptophyta > Magnoliopsida > Lamiales > Lamiaceae > Thymus > Thymus mandschuricus. The sequence goes on along the minus strand of CM057082.1, from coordinate 13,225,459 downwards.
TGGATCAGTGGAATTCATTTCCTTGGGGAGCGTGGTCGTTCCATATCCTCCACTACCAGCTGCACGTGATGAAGAGGGACCCCGGCCTCATAGCGAACAAGCGGGGTGCCTATCACCTATACGGGCCGGTCTGGGCCCTGAACATTTGGGCATACGAGGCGATCCCCCGACTGGGGCAAGCATGAGGTCGACGGGATCGTCCGACATTGTCCCCCCGCCTCAGGAGATGGGCCACGTCCTCCTCTTCGTGCAACTTCACACATTTCCTCGACGATCCTCAGGTAATTGATTTAGTATTTTTTTTGTCTTGTTTAATTTATTTCACGTTAAAATTCTGTAAATTTGATTAAGAAGTCAACCTTTTTAAAATCCAATCGTGTAAGTCAACAATTTTGAGTTTAAAAGTCAAATTGGGAATCTTACACGATAAAATTGGAATTCGATCGTGTATATCTCCTCCAAAATTACAATTTTGTCGTGTAAGTCAACGATTTTGACTGTAAAAGTCAAAATTGTTGACTCTACACGACCAAATTGTAATCTTGGACGTGAAATACACGAACGAATTCCAATTTTGTCGTGTAAGTAAACGATTTTGACTGTAAAAGTCAAAATTGTTGACTTTACATGACTGAAATTGTATTTCAATCGTGTACTACACGACTGAAATACAATTTCAGTCGTGTAGTTGGCCGAAGTTTTAGGGTGAAAATTTTAAAATAAAAAAAAATTGATTCCTAACACCTCTTGTTTTATTTTTCGTTGTAGCTCGAGGTTCATGCGGCACTGGAGGTGGATGAGAACGATGTTCTCGAGTATGCAGTCCATTCTCTCGACAACATCGAGCCGATGGGCGTGGCCTTTGTTCCCTCCAAGCGCCACGAACAAACCAATCTCCCGCCCAAGAAAAGGGAGTCGAAGGCGAAACGCGAGATGGCGAGGGCCGTGGAGAAGCTCAAGTGTAGGGACTCTTCTCAGGCAGTGGCCCCTCGTCGTCGTGCTCCAAGAGCTGAGCGAGCTCATTCCGACGGCGGGATGGAGATGCCGAGGCCTAGGGTTGAGAGGAGGCCCGAAGCATGGGCCTCGAAGAGGCCTCGGAGTGAGCACGCTGACCCCCGGCCCGCCGGCTTGATCTGCTGCGCACACGGAGATCCGTGCGAGCGCGGTCCCCTAGGTGACGACTTCTTGGACCTGTTCGGGGACCGTCTTGTTGGGACCGGCTGCTTGAAAGCCGCCCCGACCCAGATCTTGGTTCGGATGTGTTGATTCGATCGTGCACATAAGTTCATGCAAGGGCTCGAGTACATACCTTATGATTATGAAGAACGTGCAATTTGAGTCGTGTCTGATCGATCTACGGTTCTGATCTTCTAGGATGTGATCCCACACCTTCAGATCTGAGACTTGGTGGACGTCTCAAGATCACTGGAACCTCGATCTCCCTCACTCAGTACCCGCGGCCGACTCTCTCTCTCGCCCTAGGGATTCACGCAGAATCTCTCTCACAATTCTCGTATGTGACGGCTATTGTGAACTAGGGTTTAGATAAGAGACATGGAGAGTATTTATATGGTTCATAAATAAGGAGATATGATTCCTTATTTATCTCCAACCATATCTATGCCAATCCCATATTTATTCTCTTTCCATAACTTACAAATCCTATTCCTTTATTAATACGGAATTAATAAGGAATTAATCTGTTCAGTTATGCAACTGTATATCCGGAATTAATTCTAACAGATAGAATTTATTCTAATTCCAGTAGAAGAATAAATAGATAAATATATACTAAATATATTTATACATATGATATTTATCCCCACAAGATTTAATTAAATAAATCTTATCCTATTAGATTTAATCTTATCCCACAGGATATAAATCTAATATATATCATATACTGGGCCTGAGTACAATTATTGAGCCCATACTCAATAATACTGTTTAGATCGATTCCTGAGGTCTGTTTGGGCCATCCTAGGGATCGGATACCAGACAGAGTTGGGCCTTATCTAATTCGATATTTCCATGTCCACCCCTGAACATGTATCTCATTAGAACTATGACGCACTCCACTAAAGTGTCATAGCTGAATCACCGCTCTGTCCCAATTATGTAGATTGGGTAGGTATTTTGTATAGTTCGACCCCCGTGTTTAAGACCTTCCATATCCGTTAATCAATTAGAGCTACCATGACTGCTCCTAATTGTTAACATCTATTCCTCAGGTAGTACCCGTTCACTCCTCATTATTATACCTGAACTTAATCAGCATGCATGACTTGGTATAATAAACATTGTGAACTCCCTGAGGGGATAACGTCAGCCTGCACTCACACAGGACACGGCTTATTGATAACACTTATTAGATATACTATGCATCTCCGTGTTACCCAAAGTACGACATGATTAAGATGAACTAACAAAGTTCATATCTTCGTAAATCAAAGTAACATCGAAGAATACATATACATCTAATAGTTTACCAAGGTTAAGATCGAGCTAGAGCCTGAGATCTATAGCTCTTCACCTATATCACCTTTGATACAGGGTCAGTATCAAAAGAGCATTATCTCTGTTGATCCTCAATACGTTCCACCGTACCAGCATAATTAGTGATTAGGACTCACCACTACCATTAAGCTGCAGTCTAGACCGATAGCTCAGCCCTAGCTATCTCGACTGTGAACTGTTCATATCTCATCATTATCAACGACCTTCGTGATCCTCTCCGAACTCAGATCGACACGTGGTCTAAAACATGAGATAATGGGCTTTATTCTTGCTTATACATATTCTTCCAGATAGGGATTGTTAACAGTGGACCTGTGTCGTAACCACTAAAACGACTGGTTTTGCTTTAGTTATACAACAACCCCAACAATCTCCCACTTATACTAAAGTAAAACCTTTTAGTATACCAACGCGTCTACAGGAAACCATATGACTTCATCCATGTACAATGTTAACAATCGCACGATCGCAATCGTTAACAACCATACACTTTTTCTCCCACTTATACTCAAAGATTTTACCTTTTCCTTGTACCTTTTAGTGGGAGGCTCACTAAGACATGTCAGCCACGTGCTACAGTATACCTGACATGGTGCACTTAGTGAAGGAACCGTCATCGTACATTCCCCTAGTGTTTCGATTTTCTCCACGAAATCGCCTTAATATAAGGTACTCACTATGTTGTTACCGGCATTTCCAAATCTCAAAAAATTTGTTACTGCACTTAGAATTCTCAAGGGGGTGTAAGAATTCTAACAAATTGAGATCACTGCCAATTCACGAAGTGTTGGTCCCGGGAAAGAGTAATTGGTGTATGGGGGGGGGGGGGGGGGGGGGGGGGGAATACACCAATAACCAACCGTTTTTGACTTTTATAAAATCAGGTCGATCTAAAGGTCGATTGTCAAGGTCGAACCTATCAGAGGCAGTTTGATCTATCAAGCTCGTATGGTATCAAGCTTGATTTATCAAACTGTTGTTAATGCGGAAGTTGGTGGAGGTTGATTTACTCTTTGAAAAATCTTTAAGGCTGAAAACAGATAGAAGGTTGATGCGTGATATGCAGGTTGATGCTTGTCAGTTTGATAAGAAAATATAAAGGGCGATAAATAAGAGAGAGAGAGAGAGAGAGAGAGAGAGAGAGAGAGAGAGAGACACCGCGATATATCGTGGTTCGGAGAAACCCTCCTACGTCCACGTCAGGTCGACTCGACCTGAGAATCCCTTTACCTTTGGATTCAACCTCTCTCTTATTTATACTGACTGAGTATCAGTTCTAGATACAATCTAACCTGAAAATATCTAGACACGAGTTTTGGGTCGTGACCCTTACAACCTTCGTACTAGAATGTACAAACAACCTTTCACTTTTACAGAGCTTGACTAACTCTATAATGGCGAAAACACAAACAAGCTTTCTAAATTCGAACTAGTCGGAGAAGAAGCTGTTGAACCAACGACAAGCAGCAGTGAACGCTTCGTCGTTGTGGTGTTTATCGGAATCGGAAACCTCTCTTCGTCAAGTGTTTGGGAAACTAATCGGATTTCGAACACTTGAATGGATATGAACTTTGAGAGAGATTTGGGCAGATATTTGGCGTTGATAACTTGAGTTTCCCGTTATTGAATCCGATAATGGCTGAAGTATATATAGGCAGTTTTGAAAAACTAGCCGTTGGAGTCAGGCTGACGTGGCACTAGCCGTTGGAAGCTGACTCACTTCTAGCCGTTGGGAATATTCGTCCTTGCTGGCACACGACGTGGCAAGGATCAGGTCGTGACGCTCCATGAAGGCGGAGCATCGACCTTGATTGATAATCCAGCTCTTGAAATCTTCTAAGGCAGTGCAGGCTGGAAGCTTGATAGGGGAGGTCGATAGACAGGCAGATAAGCAAGGCCGATCCGAATGAGGCAGGTCGATACACAACCTTCCTCTTACATGGTGGATCGAACTTGCATTAGGAAATAAGAGAGCATCGACCTGCACTAACAGGTAGCAGGTCGATCTATCGGCCTTGACCCTAAACAAGTAAAATATGCCTAAGTGTGGTTTCGATAAACTTCATCAAAATCGAACTGCAAGGGGTTCCCAACACGAAGTCAAGCCTTGAATTATCTAGCTCCCTCTCAGCATTTCACTGCGTGAGAATCTTCAAGAAAATTCTGCTTCTTATGTGAATCCATAGTTTAAGGTCGATGATGTCGTTTCTAGCTACCATTCGATTATCCGTGTCCACAAACATGATGGACTATATCCGTTACCATGCACACAACACTAACATATATTTGGCTCCTTATGCAACAGCAGGTGTATTGCAAACTTTGCCGTAACAGTAGTCTATGAAGAGTACTTGAATAATGTTATACTATCCGACTGTAGGATATATCCAACATTACTCCTAACCTTCATTCTAAACTGTTCGGATAATCACCACCTATTGTGTCAGATAATACTTTCACATTGTCTCCAAGTGCTAGTAATATTATCTCACAATATACAAGACAACCAATTCAACGTCTTTTGTAGATGAAAGATATACCATTTGTCAACACATTTCATGAACGAATCTATATGTGTTGTCTGACAAATGAATGCTTTAATCATTGTACTACACATTGCAATGTGTCTGCCTCGAAACATAGAACTTTTGAGAGAATTCTTCCCTTTTCTCAAATTTCATCCATGCTCCCTCATGTATGTCCTCAACGAATATGAGCATACAACTTGCAAGTCTTTCGAGTGTTAAATTCATAGACTAATCAATGATAGGCAACTGCTTTCATCTAATTAATCCTTATTAGTCAACTTGGTTTGTTCATTATCCAAGAAACTAGATTTCTTGATGAACATTTTACCATTTTCGAGACACACCCGAAAAAGCTCCCACTGTGACAAGGATCCTAAAATAATCTTGTGCAGATCCTTTTGGTTATCAGTCTTGTACTTCCGGCCTTATAATGTTCCAATCCACAATTTCTTTTTATTCTTGGACGTTAATCAAGAATAAATACTTGTCTTTCCTCGAAAAATAACTACTTGTCCAACTAATTACTAAATCTATCATTGAAATTGCGACACTTCGTGTGCAAATTATCCTTATTTCCGAACAGATTTAACCAATGAAACTTACAATTAGCATTTCCGTGGGAAGGGAAAACGCGATCGCAGCGCGAATGCTAATCAATTCATAATAAATCACAATGAAATCTATGATTAACATGAATGTTAATCACTTCATTTCAAATAAGGAAAGGAAATAGATTTAGACATAGTGACATAGTATTTTGTTAAAAGACAATATTGAACAAGAAGTACCACATTTATCACAACACATTTTTGGAACATCCTTCAAAATTCACAGTTATTACTCCCACTACGAATGATATATCAAAACAACCAGTATTAAAGAAGTAAATCCTTAATACAATGTAAGAAAATAATCATCCATTAATATCCAAAACATAAGTATCCTGCCAAAACAAGGCAACCAAATGTGGTAAAAGAGTAATAAACCAGAATCTAGTATCCAAAAACTAAGATAAAACGTAAGATAGAAATCTCCAAGTCTGCTAGACAACTGCATCAACTGAATGTTGCTTGTCGAGCTCAAGAACTTGAAGTCGTCCTACTCGTTCCTTGTAGCTAAACCTACAAAGATTGCAACAAACCACAATTAATTATCCACCAGTTAAATCCGTCCGTGAGGACTGAACTAGTATAATTTGGTTTTTCATGTTACAAGAGTCTGACATACCTCCATCTACCTTCAACTTCTTGTTCCTCCTCTGATAGACCTTTATAATCGGAGGTCTCTCCTTCCTGGCATCATTCACTTCCTGAGTAGGCTGATCAGAACTCAGCTCATTCACATCGTGAACAAGTCCATCAGGCTCAAAATCGCCCACTTCCTGCATGGATTGATCAGAGATCAACTCATTCACATCGTGAACGAGTCCGTCATACTCAAGATCATCAATCCTCAGTGAATGGAGATACTCATCAATGATGGACTCGTTGTCCCGGGCCGTAAAATGCCGATTAACATCAACATTCCTAATAGGACGATCCCAGAACTTCCTCTCCGCCTCATAAGCAGTCTGCAATATATCAATCCTCTCCGCATCTACCACGAGTAACTCCCCAATGAGAGCCATTGGATCCTCGTGAACGATGTGGGTCGGGACGACCGCTTCTCTGAGAGCCAGGAACCAAGTCAGGAAACATGCAATAGAAGCTCGCAAACAGTCTTTCCCGACATAACACCACCATAGAACACGTACATCCGTACAAGGTTTTTAAACCTCATGAGAAATCTCTTTAGGTTAGGGAAATCAGCGAAATCCTCGTACCTCAAGAAATCTATCTCTTTCCGTGCCAGGAAACCGAGTAGTCGAAATCGAAAGGAGTCCGGAACACCATCGGAATAAGCTAAACGACAAATCTTCGTGCGAATAGAATCAATAGACATATCTGAAATAAATAACAAGTAAACAACTTATAAGAGCAAATAATTTATGTTATCAATGTTAGAAACCCAATAATAACATTGAACCAACAAACGAGTAGCCCGATACTATTTACAAATAGTCCACTATAGGTGAATGCTATCCATAAAATTATCGACCATGACCGCAGTCTATTTTATTTCTTATCCCATCACACGGACCATAGTGAAACAAAGAAATAATAACCCGTGCCTCAGGACCCTGCTAATTCGAGAAGTGACCTCTATAGGAGGATTCATCAATAAGCAGCTAAGCTACAACCATATTTTAATATTCCGAAAAATTAATTCTATTAAGAGTAACCCACCCGTTAAGGATGAATTACCTTTATAAAATCATTTTTCCATATTATCAATTTTGAGTTTAACCAATGAACTATAATCAGTGTCTCCTATAGGGAGGAAGACTCATTGTCAACGCGAACACTAATTATTTCATTTTAAATCAAATTATTCTTTTGAAGTCTAAACCAATGAAATCCATAACCAGCATCTCCTATAGGGAGGAAGACTCATTGTCAACGCGAATGCTAATTATTTCATTTTTAAACCAAATATGGAGGTCCTTTAAATCAATTAACCAATAATCGATTAACTATACCGCTTAGTCTTTTTTAAGGTTTGTGTGACAATCGTAGCACATAGACAATTAAGTCCTATCACATGATTTCTAAGCGCAAGTAATAAAACATGCTCGCATTGAAATCATTAAAACCGGCATGCTATGACCCCTATGCATGTTATTTCTATTACGCAAACAATGAAAAGCAACTATAACATGCAAAACATGCTGATCATCTTCATCGCGTAATTTAAATCCATCCATAGCATGCATAATAACAAATAAATAGGCTGCCGACCGGGAATAGAAAGCCCTATCTATTACATTTAATTAAAATAAAACCCCGGAACAAGCTCCGGTCTTTAATCTCCAATTTGGAAGCCAATCCCGATCTTCAAGTCCACCTTCCAAAATTAGCAAGTGCTCGAAATAACTAGGGTGCGGAAAACCCTAATTACCAAAAACGGAAAGCGAATTTATTTTCGAACGAACTAGGGTATGAAAACCCTAGCCGTCGACGATCATGCCAAGGTTTCGGAAAACCCTAGCCGTCGTCAACGTAATGGGCCGAACGAACAGCCCGTCGTTCGAAAAATTCGGCCACGCGCCGCCGCCGAGCCGCGCGTGTAATACACGCGCCGCCGCGGCACGTGCCGGGACCACTGTCTCGGCTCCACGACGAGCCTGACGTGGCTGGGTCCGGGCTGGGTGCGTCCTTTGCAACCCAGCCTGAGCCACTGCTCGTCACCGTCGCCAAAACCCTATCACCGTCGCCGTTTTCGCCGCTGCACAAAACAGCGCCGCCGCCGCGAGCCACCGCCGGTGGCTGGCATGCCACCGAACGCTCCCACTGAGCTCGCCGGCGTCCCAGCACCACCGGAGGTGCTGGGTTCGAGCCCGGGCAGCCGTGGCTGAGTCTGGCAGCAGTGCGCGCGCAGGGGACAAACCCAGCCGCCGCCGCTGCCGTTGATCGCGCCACAGCCGCCGCCGCCGGTGGTTCCCAGACCACCGGACCTGCTGTCCGCCTCCGTCCGAGCCCCCGTCGCCGTCGAGCCATGGTTGGGCCGCGGGCTTGAGCCCAGCAGCGCGCGAGCACGAGAACCCGTTAGGGTTTCGGCCGCCGCTGCTGCAACTCGCTGCTTCAGCCCTCGCCGCGCCGCCGCTGGTGGTCCGGCGCCTTCATGGCTCCGTCCCGACGTCGAACCGGGTGCAGGACCGCCGGTCAGCCACGGTTCAGGCCTACAGCAGCGCCGGCAGGCCCGGAAACCCGTTAGGATTTTCAGCCGCCGCGCTGCACCAGCCGTCGCCGCCGTCCGCCGCCGATTCTGCCGCCGCCGCCACTCGTTCCGGCTTCGCCTGAACCCTAGGATGAACCTTAGGGGTTCAGCCGCCGTGAAAAGACGAGGGGGCAGCCGCGCGAATCGCGGCAGATTACGCCGCCGCCGTCGTGCGTCCGACGCGCCGCCGCCTGCGGCCGTCGTTCCCTTCGTCTCTTGTTCGTTCCTCGGACCTCGTTCCTCAGCAATTCTCCCGATTTCCAGTAACATTACAATGCAAAAATCGAAAAAATACAAGAAAAACGAACCCTAATCTAATCGGCACCTTATTATCTCGCCGATTTAAAAAAACGAACAACGATAAATCGAAAAACGATAAATAACGCACATAATTTTCCCGGACAGCAGCATGCACACATAATCATGATGACTCGAATGCATGAACATAATATTCGATTCAACACAGAGCCGATCCAAAAACCTGGGGCTCTGATACCACTTGTTGGGACCGGCTGCTTGAAAGCCGCCCCGACCCAGATCTTGGTTCGGATGTGTTGATTCGATCGTGCACATAAGTTCATGCAAGGGCTCGAGTACATACCTTATGATTATGAAGAACGTGCAATTTGAGTCGTGTCTGATCGATCTACGGTTCTGATCTTCTAGGATGTGATCCCACACCTTCAGATCTGAGACTTGGTGGACGTCTCAAGATCACTGGAACCTCGATCTCCCTCACTCAGTACCCGCGGCCGACTCTCTCTCTCGCCCTAGGGATTCACGCAGAATCTCTCTCACAATTCTCGTATGTGACGGCTATTGTGAACTAGGGTTTAGATAAGAGACATGGAGAGTATTTATATGGTTCATAAATAAGGAGATATGATTCCTTATTTATCTCCAACCATATCTATGCCAATCCCATATTTATTCTCTTTCCATAACTTACAAATCCTATTCCTTTATTAATACGGAATTAATAAGGAATTAATCTGTTCAGTTATGCAACTGTATATCCGGAATTAATTCTAACAGATAGAATTTATTCTAATTCCAGTAGAAGAATAAATAGATAAATATATACTAAATATATTTATACATATGATATTTATCCCCACAAGATTTAATTAAATAAATCTTATCCTATTAGATTTAATCTTATCCCACAGGATATAAATCTAATATATATCATATACTGGGCCTGAGTACAATTATTGAGCCCATACTCAATAATACTGTTTAGATCGATTCCTGAGGTCTGTTTGGGCCATCCTAGGGATCGGATACCAGACAGAGTTGGGCCTTATCTAATTCGATATTTCCATGTCCACCCCTGAACATGTATCTCATTAGAACTATGACGCACTCCACTAAAGTGTCATAGCTGAATCACCGCTCTGTCCCAATTATGTAGATTGGGTAGGTATTTTGTATAGTTCGACCCCCGTGTTTAAGACCTTCCATATCCGTTAATCAATTAGAGCTACCATGACTGCTCCTAATTGTTAACATCTATTCCTCAGGTAGTACCCGTTCACTCGTCATTATTATACCTGAACTTAATCAGCATGCATGACTTGGTATAATAAACATTGTGAACTCCATGAGGGGATAACGTCAGCCTGCACTCACACAGGACACGGCTTATTGATAACACTTATTAGACATACTATGCATCTCCGTGTTACCCAAAGTACGACATGATTAAGATGAACTAACGAAGTTCATATCTTCGTAAATCAAAGTAACATCGAAGAATACATATACATCTAATAGTTTACCAAGGTTAAGATCGAGCTAGAGCCTGAGATCTATAGCTCTTCACCTATATCACCTTTGATACAGGGTCAGTATCAGAAGAGCATTATCTCTGTTGATCCTCAATACGTTCCACCGTACCAGCATAATTAGTGATTAGGACTCACCACTACCATTAAGCTGCAGTCTAGACCGATAGCTCAGCCCTAGCTATCTCGACTGTGAACTGTTCATATCTCATCATTATCAACGACCTTCGTGATCCTCTCCGAACTCAGATCGACACGTGGTCTAAAACATGAGATAATGGGCTTTATTCTTGCTTATACATATTCTTCCAGATAGGGATTGTTAACAGTGGACCTGTGTCGTAACCACTAAAATGACTGGTTTTGCTTTAGTTATACAACAACCCCAACACGTCTGGTGTCCCGATGGGAGTAGGATCGCTCAGGGACAGGAATTTTGGGTCGACTGGCTAGAGCTATTGCTGGGGAATTAAAGAAGTTCATATCGAAGTCTCCGAGTCGGAGCCGTTCTTCCTCAGGTGGCGAGGGACAGTTCCGCATCGGTGAGCACTCGTTTGCGGGGTTCAGGGATGTCCAGATCGAGCAGGCAGAGGTTCATGACCTCGTGGGGCTCAGGGATGTCCAGATCAATAGTCAGAGGCATTCGGAGAGACGGCACTCCGTGAGCCGCGCCTCCGGTGCTCACGTCTCAGACCGTCATGAGGGTTCGAGACATTCTGAAGAGGCTCCGAGGCGCTCCCACCAGCCGATCGACGAGGCTGAACCCTCACACGGCTCCCATTACTCTCGGTTGAGTGACTTTGTTAACGAGATAGAGCAGATGCAGCCGAGTTCAGATGAGGAAGCTGTTTTACTAAAAAGTGTTCGCAATAGACGAAATCTATCGTAGCACTAGCAAGTAAAACCTAAGTATCGAATCTCAAGGAAAACTTAACAGGGCAATCAATTATGTAGTAAAAATCTAATCTAGCCTAAAACTAAGAAAGCAAGTAAAAAGAAATTTGGGTTTTGGTTTTAAAATCCTAGGCAATAAAATAAATCAAAGCAATAAAGAAAAGCAAGTAAATCTAATCTAGAAAGCTGGAAATAAATTGAACTAAATAAACTAGAGAATTAAACTAAAGTAAAACGATTAATCTACCTAGGCAAGAATCGAAAAGAAAGCAATAAAGAAAGCAACGAAGAAAGCATAAACTACTCTAGACATGATGAATGAAATCTGGAAATTTAAAGACAAATAAATCTAACTACGAAAGCTTTGAAAAACGAGAGAATTGAAATCGAAGGAAAACGAATCTAAACTAGAACTAGAAATCGAAAGAACGAAATTAAACTAAGTAGATTAAACGAAGCAATTAAGAAAACGAATCTAAAACTAAAGCAAGCAATTAAAAGCAAGTAAACGAAAGCAATAAATAACTTACGAAATTAACGAAGAACGAAGAACTTGAATTAAACGCACTAAACGAGGAATCCGGATCCGAACAAAAGAAAGCAATAAAAACTAAAGCTAAAGTATTTAGAACTGAAACTAAGCCTAAAAGATGATTAAAAGATGTCTAGAATTCGTGTACAAGGGATAGTATATATAATAGGTATGAAAACCTAATTATATAAGGAAACAATAGCTGGCCGGAACGTTGGACGGTCGTCCAACGTACGTTGGACGCTCGTCCAACGTCGCACTCGCATTCTTCTTTCTTTTCAACTCTGGACGCTCGTCCACCGTACACTGGACGGTCGTCCAACGCTGGACGATTGCGCGCCTTTCTTGTTTCGGTCGTATCTTCCTCGTCCGAACTCCAAATCGACCTCCGTTTTCGCCTACACGCTCCTATCGAACCCCTCTTCGATATAATGCTTCTTTCTTCTCAATTTCTTCTCATTTCCGTCCTTTTTATCCTACAATACCAAAGACTCCAAAACAACCAAATCATAGCAAAAGACAAACGAAAGAGACACAAAACATAACGAAAACGGACTCGAAAACACTACGAAAATCCTAACATTTACACACCAATCAAACTCCCCCACACTTAGACCTTTGCTTGTCCTCAAGCAATACAAAACGAAATAAACAATAGACTCAAGTATTGTGAACTATGTAGGCCTCAAAACTTTTCGAAAACAAACTCTCATGATCATGATCAAAACTATGCACACAACCTTAGCATCAATCAACACAATCTACTCAACTAATTCAAAGTATGCTAATCCATCAAAGAACACTCTCCAACATGTGAAATTTTGTATATGAAAGTGAAAACTCAACTCTCTCAAGGAAAAGATGTAATATAATGCACATCAAGAGGGTTCACTCAACATCAATGCAATGCAACATGTTTACCATAGGCTTGCCTTCAATCTCAACATCTCCACCTAATGTAATACTTACAAACTAGGATCAAAAAGGTCTTTATATAAGCTTGTAATGTAGGGACATTGGTTAAGGTAGGGAATATATAGGCTAAGTGACTCAAAATGCTCTAAATCATCAACCTCTTTTTCAACTCCAACCAAAGTATGGATTTTAATCTCCATCTTCTACCCTCCAACACACCAAATACAAACTCAAAGATGCTAAAATATCAACTATACAAATCAAAGCTAACTATCCCCTTATGCTTATTTTTTTCTTTTTCTTTTTCTTTTCTTTTCTTTTTTTTCTCTAGAGCTCAACTAATACATGTTCTTTCTAATTTGAACATAGGCTCTATTTTTTTTTTGTTTTCTTATCTTTTTTTTTTTCTTTTCTAAGCTCATAGGGATAGCTAACTACTCTTAAACAAGCATCTAGAATTTCTTCTCTTTCTCTCCTTCTACACCACAACAAATATTTTCCAATTATCTCCTTCCATATCACCAACTACAACTAAGGATACCCATAATCATCCAAACCTCCTATCATCCGGTTTCACAACGAACGGCTAATAAAGGCTCAAAAGGGGTAAACAAAGGATTACGAACAAGGTTAGTGTATAGGGATCATGTGGCTAAAGAAAGATGGCCTAAGATCATCTCCTAGTTCGTAAATATACTAAGGTCTTGATGGAGAAACAAGGCAAGTTCTAGAAACAACGAAGCAAGCATGATCACTCAATCAAAGAATAGGCATAAATATGCACAAATAGCTCAAATCTCACGGGTTCAAACTAACTAGTTCCCGACATCATAGCATACATCAAATTCATCAAATAAAATGCGTCGCTTCGCCAAGGTTCCATGCATAATAAAGATCATGAATTTTCCCAAAAATCAACAATTCTCTATCATTGGCCAAGTCCACAATACTATCATCACATGCTTACTTGACTCAATTAACACCTAATGACTCAACAAAATTAAAAACTACATGCCAAATGTTCAAAGACCCCCCCCCCCCCACACTTAAAATCAAGCAATGTCCCCATTGCGAGAAAATAAAAAGGAAAGGGATAAAGAGAACTTATCGCAATATGACGAACACAAATACTCAAAATCTCGAGAGACTCCAAGTATCACCTACAAAACAAACACAAAACACAAATACCAAAGCGTAAAATCGAACAAAATAAAAAGAAAACAATAAAAGACTCAAACAAAAATAAAAGACACAAACATGCTATGGGTTGAAGAAACCTTGGAACTGTGCGGTGGCTATTGAGGCTGGCGGTCGAGGTCGAAGGCGGTGGCAGCGACGGCGGCAATTACGAACGGCGGCGGCTGTCGCTCTTGGTTGGATCGAATTGGGAGCCCGTCTTGCATTGGACGGTCGTCCAACGTAGTTGGACGCTCGTCCAGAGTGGCTTTCGCTGCAAAATTGAAGAACTCAATTACGTTGGACGCTCGTCCAACATACGTTGGACGCTCGTCCAACGCGGCCTTCGCGGAATTTCGCTCCAATTCAATTCTTTTGCTCCCCCTCGAGGCCTTCCATGCCGTTGTAATCCCTAGAACTAATCCCTGCACAAACATCAAAAAGAAAAACAAACGAAAAACTACAAAAATAAAGAAAATAAATCCTACTCTACAAAAATAAAATAAAATAAATCCCCGGCAACGGCGCCAAAATTTGTTTCACTAAAAAGTGTTCGCAATAGACGAAATCTATCGTAGCACTAGCAAGTAAAACCTAAGTATCGAATCTCAAGGAAAACTTAACAGGGCAATCAATTATGTAGTAAAAATCTAATCTAGCCTAAAACTAAGAAAGCAAGTAAAAAGAAATTTGGGTTTTGGTTTTAAAATCCTAGGCAATAAAATAAATCAAAGCAATAAAGAAAAGCAAGTAAATCTAATCTAGAAAGCTGGAAATAAATTGAACTAAATAAACTAGAGAATTAAACTAAAGTAAAACGATTAATCTACCTAGGCAAGAATCGAAAAGAAAGCAATAAAGAAAGCAACGAAGAAAGCATAAACTACTCTAGACATGATGAATGAAATCTGGAAATTTAAAGACAAATAAATCTAACTACGAAAGCTTTGAAAAACGAGAGAATTGAAATCGAAGGAAAACGAATCTAAACTAGAACTAGAAATCGAAAGAACGAAATTAAACTAAGTAGATTAAACGAAGCAATTAAGAAAACGAATCTAAAACTAAAGCAAGCAATTAAAAGCAAGTAAACGAAAGCAATAAATAACTTACGAAATTAACGAAGAACGAAGAACTTGAATTAAACGAACTAAACGAGGAATCCGGATCCGAACAAAAGAAAGCAATAAAAACTAAAGCTAAAGTATTTAGAACTGAAAACTAAGCCTAAAAGATGATTAAAAGATGTCTAGAGTTCGTGTACAAGGGATAGTATATATAATAGGTATGAAAACCTAATTATATAAGGAAACAATAGCTGGCCGGAACGTTGGACGGTCGTCCAACGTACGTTGGACGCTCGTCCAACGTCGCACTCGCATTCTTCTTTCTTTTCTACTCTGGACGCTCGTCCACCGTACACTGGACGGTCGTCCAACGCTGGACGATTGCACGCCTTTCTTGCTTCGGTCGTATCTTCCTCGTCCGAACTCCAAATCGACCTCCGTTTTCGCCTACACGCTCCTATCGAACCCCTCTTCGATATAATGCTTCTTTCTTCTCAATTTATTCTCATTTCCATCCTTTTTATCCTACAATACCAAAGACTCCAAAACAACCAAATCATAGCAAAAGACAAACGAAAGAGACACAAAACATAACGAAAACGGACTCGAAAACACTACGAAAATCCTAACATTTACACACCAATCAGAAGCCACTCGTGCCTCGATGAGGGAGGCACGCCCCTCAAAATCTCTACTATCTCCATACGTCGTAGAGCGTCCCAAAAAGCGATCCTCTCCGTATCAGAGGTTTAGGGATTCGGGAGTCCCCCACGTCATTATGAGCGGGACCGGGTTCTCCTCGCTCGAGGACGCGACGCAGTGCCTCACTGCCCAGGTAATTTTATTAGATGTTTCGTTTTGTTACTTTTTCGGTTGATTTTGTTCTAATTAGGGTACTAATGAGATTATTTTGAAATAAATGTAGGAGATAGACCTGTACACGGTCTACTGGCAACGTAGACTCCAACAAGGGTACCGTCTCAACGAAGGTGTTAGCTGGGAGCAACACATAGTTCTGCCCCATTCTTTTTACGTAAGCTCGTTTTCTCATCTTCCGTATTCATTTGTTTCAATTTCAATTTGATAAAAAACCTAATAAAAACACTGCTTCAATTTCAAATAAATAAAGACACAACTCCGAGCCGAGTACGCGAAATTTCACAGAGATACAGACGAGACAATGGGGTTGGCAAACGTGAAGTTGAAGTACACGCTCTGGGAGATCCCCTTCGATTTCGTGAGGGGCTGGGAGGGGCATAACACGTACCGCCCTTGGATCACCGGCCAATATGTAAGTTTAATACGCTCTTTTGATTATATCGAATTTAATTCTTATTATTGCTAAATCATGTTTTTTTTTTCTTTTTTAGTTTGTCATCGTTTGCCATGTCTCCTCCGACCATTGGATCGTGTGCCGGGTGAACGTTCCTTGTTGGACAATCGAGGTGTACGATTCGTTCTATTGGAAGTACGAGGGAAACAAAAACCCTCCACTCAAGCAACAACGGATCGTCCAATGCTTGCCGTTGTCCCGCCTCTTCTCACGGCTCTTGGAGTACAATCCCGAATACTTCACGCGAGTCCACCCAAATCTGCGAAACTTCGGGACGCAATTCATGGCAATCGAGTTCGCCCCTCCGGAGTTTCAATTCGTCCAACACGATGAAGTGAGTTGTGGCGTCTACGCGTGCATGTATTTGGACATGCTCCTTGGGAACCATAGGACGTACAAAGGCGACGAGAAACAGATCGTGACGACCTTTCGAAGGAAGATGGCTACGAGAATTTTTAAAACTTCGAGGGGATGGAGGCAATGGTGACAATTTGTATTTTTTTTGTTTTTGAATATTGAATGATTTTGAATTCTTATTTAGATTTGTAAATTGTTGAATTCGAATGATGTTTCTTGTTATTTAGATTTGTTTGAATTTGATTTTGTTCGAATGATGTTGATTTTGGTCATTACAAGTGAAGAATTGAAAAATGTCAAATGGCGGAAAAATTGTTTTTTTTTTGGCCAATTTTCACAAACCCTTCGGCTGGGTACACGGTTGAATGAGCAATTCAACCGTGTACCCAAGAACCCTAATCGTGTACCCAAGAACCCCCCCTATTTTTTTTTTTTTTTAATTGTTCAATTCGTGGGGCTTTTTCGAGTTGGAATCACTGTTACTTTCATACATTGTGCAATCTTATGATTCGATCACGTTACGTGAATTATACGTTTGTAAGAACATTACGTTCGTAAGTTAGTTCTAGATCAAACGTAACCTTGGTAGTTAGACTATATAAGTGACACTCACTCTATACTTCATACTTACATAACATATCCTTCGTTTTGGCCTAATTTTGGCTTAATTATGACATAACTTACGTTATTACACGTTTAGAAAACTTAATAGACTCGAGATACACGAGAAAATCAAATGAAACACGAGAATTTTTGGAATTTTGGCTTAATTTTGACTTTTTGGCTTTAATTTTGACTTCTCACGAAAATGGTACACGGTATATTTCAATTGAAATCGTGTAGAGGGTATTGACTTTTCTTTAATTTTGACTTTGTTGACCTTACACGGTTAATTTGTATTTTTGACCGTGTACACACGGTTAATTTGTATTTTTAATCGCGTAAAGTCAATCCAATTTTGACTCTTTTTTTTTTTTACACGATTAATAGTGTAATTTGACCGTGTACACACGTTTAAATCAACAATAATATCGTGTAGTTGGCCGAAGGTTTCCATTTTTTAAACACAAAAACATCAAATTTTCACCAAATGATCAACTCAAACACAATCTAATAAGATTACATCCAATAACATTCTTAAACATCAAAAACGTTTATTAACATCCAAAAATGTCAATTTGGTTAAAATAAAAATAAAAATATAATTAGGCATCAGTATCGTACGGACATCGGGGCCTAGTATGCTCCTCGCTCTTGCAAATGCTACCATTTTTCTTACCTCTTGGACGTCGAGGGGGAGCATTTAGATCAACTCCGGAAGTGGGAAGCGAGGCTTGGCAACTCCGTCGTTTGTGCCAGTATTGTCCGCATCTTGAACACCTTTGCCGATTTGTTGAGGAGGATCCTTTAACAGCCGATCGAGCTCTCGCCATCGGTGGTCGTCCAGGTGGCCTCTCGACAAGCGGGGGTAGCACAATCCATCGTGAAATGAATTCGGGAACACTCCACGTCTTGGGATGAGGAACCGGCTGAATCTGAGGAGTATACGTAGCAACTAACGTGGATTGCTTGAAATAATGGCTCACGTAGTCAGTTGCCCGCCCACCGGAATGCCTGTAACAACATACAAAAACGTTTAGAAATCCGATTGAAATACCACAAGCATGAAACTAAAATAAAACGAGAACTAGTCGTACCTTATCGCCGCACAAGCGTGTTGACAAGGGATGTCGTCTAACTCAAACTCACGGCATTCGCAAGTCGAGTTTTGGAGGTCGACGAGGTAAGTCTGGTTTTCACCTTCGACTCTCCAAAGGGTGGGCGTAGACGTTCCTCTAACGGAGTAGCGACGACCCCATTCCGACGATGCCGACATCTTCGTATATGCCTTCTCCGTGAGTTCATGTTGGCGAGCTAGGCACTAGTCCGATGTTCGTCGAACCACTTCTCGACGACTATCCGATACACCTCGATCATGGCACAAATCGGGAGCCTCCGAGCCCACAACAACCGAGCATTCATGGTCTCGGCGGGATTCGAAGTCATGAAGCTCGTACGTCGGACGGGACACTTGCACTTCGCCCACCTCGGCAGGCCAATGTCGCTCAACCTCCTGTAGATCCCGCCTCCCTCCCTGCTTAGGTCCCTCAGATTCTCCCAATATTCATCGAATTGGGAATCTCGATAGGCATAGGCTGCAGACTCGAATATAGCCCCCGCATTTCCGATGCTCATGAGCTGATCGGATACGATCAACAAGTCCGAGGGCGCCCCGAAACTCTCTCGCACTTTGGCCAAAAACCACGTCCAAGATTCGTCATTCTCCTTGGGGCCGAATCCAATGGCAAGGGGGAACACTTGCTCGTTCCCGTCTTTCGTCACCGCCACAAAGAGCGTCCCCTTATTCTTCCCCTTCAAGTGCGCCCCGTCCACTACGATCACGGGGCGTAGCAAACCATTTACGAATGCCTCGATGGACTAACCAAAGGCGAGGTAGAAGTAGGTCAGACGGTCGGTGGCGTGGGAGGTGTGGAGGTCGTACTCGGTGCCCGGATTCATCTCCTTCAAAAAGTTGAGATACGAAGGGAGCCTCTGATAAGACTCGTCGAAAGCACCGTACGTCATCTCTATAGCGACGTTCCTCGCACGGAGAGCGAACGGGTAGTCAATCTGAATACCGTACTCACTCAGTAGCTCGTCCACCATCTCCTTTGGCTTCAACACTGCGCCCTCGGTGATCAATCGACGAGCGTAGAATGCTCCTAATACCATGGCCGACACCTGTCGTTTGTTATTCAAATTTAAATCAACTAGACACGTGTGATCGGCCTCGTACTTGTTGATCACCCAAATCCCGCCTTTCTGCGTTGCATTCAACTTGAACTTGCAATCCTTCCCCAAAGTGCACCTAAAACCCACACGGCCTTTGTCGGAACGAGGGATACAATACTCCTTCCGGAGATCCATGTGAAGCAATCCGACGACTATATGCAAGTCATCCTTCTTCTTGAAGTATCCGTCCTTTCGCAACTGACCCAAGGCCGGTGCCAAGTCGGGATCGATCCATCCTAAAGGGAGCTCGGTGTCAAGATCGACGTGCGGTATCAACCAATGTCGAACCGCCTCCTCGTTAGCGCGAGCATGAGCTTCGTCGTCACAGGGCTCTTGGTTTTGTGAGTGCATGCTACGAAGCCCGTTAACCCTATCAATGTGGCCGAGCTTGCGGATCCATGCTCCGAATTCAGCCGTTAGGCTCTCAAGTAATTGGGATCGATCATCCACATCCCTTGCTTCCTCGCCCTCAGACTCGAGAGATTCGTCTTCCGACTCCGGCTCTTCTTCGTCGCCTACTTCGGCTTCAAATGCATTTGAACTCGGCAACGGCTCCTCTTTGACGTTATGGTTCTGAAAATCGTCGATCGTTGGGTAGTATGGGCTGCCCGATTTGCTCTACTAATGACGTAGATCGTAGCAAATCCCCGGTGCTGTTTAAAACGGCCTTCACCGTCTCCCGCTCGTTGAGGTTCGTCAAATGGAATAGCAAGTACTCCGATTCATCACCCAAGTAAAATTGAATGTCTCGTACTACGTTTTCATAGCTCAAACTCGATATGAGATAAGTGACGAGAAAAGAGTCTCCTCCTACGTACGATATTCCCCCCCAACGACCGCTATGACGGATAAGCATTCTCTGATCACCCATTTCACCCATTTCAATCTGTACAAAAAATAAAAAATAAAAAAAAAAAAAAAAAAAAAAAAAAAAAGCTGAAAATTATTTGTTCTTAATTACACGGTATTTTTATGTAAAATATCGTGTATACACGGCCAAATGTACCAAAATGTCGTGTAAAGTCAACAATTTTGACTTTCAGTCGTTGACATTGTTGACTTTACACGACAAATTGTATAATCCGACCGTGTATACACGGTTAAATAAACAATTTAATCGTGTATATAAGAACACATATTTTTTTTCGCATATTATAAATAATAAATAGACAAAATCGTATATTACCTTGGTATTTGTCTCGAAAAAGGTCTTGAATCGATTCCAAAATTTCCAGACGATCGAGAATGCCTACAAATTTTCCCTCTCAACGATATTTCTAAATTTAGTGTTGTGATGAAATTAATTAGGTCTATGCTATTGTTATTGTTTTCTCACTTTTTTCTGATTTTTCAATTAATGTTATGCTAACAACCTATATTTTGAATCAATTTGGCAGATGTGGTGGTTGAAAGTTAATAAATGTAATTTAAGATTTTACAACATAATTACACGCCAATTTCATATCCGAGGTCGTGTATGTGTTTATCGTGAGCTTCAATTTTAATTTCGGTTTCTGATTTTTTTTTTTAATTTAATTTCCACGTCAGATATGGATTGAATTTTTCAATCCACGAAAGTTCAATCGTGAATTGAGAGAGAGTGAGATCGTGTACAATAAAAATTGAATTGAATTTTCTGGTGGGCCCCACGTTTGATTTACATATTTAGTTGATTTTTTGTTTTATTAGACACTCTTTCTTATAAAAATGGGTATTTTAAAAGTTGACCCAATTACAAATACTCTCTCCGTCCTCCATTTAGTGACTATCACCTTTGGGCACATGTTTTTTTTGCATTTTAATGATATAGTAATAAATTAATGTATTAAAGTGCTAAAGTGAAATAATTGTGGGTCCATTCGATTTTTTTAATAGTATTAAAATGTTAAAGTATTACAAAGTACATGAATAAAGTGTTAAAATGAATGTGGGACGTACGTCCTAAAATGGAAAGGGTCAGTAAATGGAGGACGTCGCGATATAGTAATAGTGTCAGTAAATGGAGGACGGAGAGAGTATTACTTTTAAAATAAAAATATCATTAAGATTTAAATTAAATTATTAGGTTTACGTGTGTATGCACGTTATATTTGCTAATATTATAAAATAAGCCAAATCAATGTGAATATTAAAATATATTCAAGAAAATCATACACCATGCGACGTAGAAAAAGAGAGAACCGGCAAGGAGTGGGCCAAGCTGATCGAGGCTGTCGGATTCAGGCGCCACACCATCAACCATATCGAGGCGACTATTGAATCTGTGATTCAGGCCTATCCCTAACTTCATGTATTCATTCGGAATGCATCACATTATTACACTCTACTTATGTTTTTCTCAAATAAAACCAAAATATATAAATGAAGGGAGCTGAGGGGCCAATTCTATAAGGATTTGGCCGATCTTATTTGGGCTCCCTCTATCGCTCTTTCATTCTCATGTGAAATGCAGTAATTTTTGGAATCTGAACCATTGAAACATAATAGAATTCTGTCTCATCTAAAAGCTCAAACTTGTAGAGAGGGTGAGAATCTATTGCGTACTTCATATACAGGCCCGTCTCTATAATTATTGAGGCCCTGTGTTAATTAAAATTTTAGACCCCTACATTTTACTTAAATATGACAAAATAAATAAATAAATAAATAATAATAATAATAATAATATTAATAATATTAATAATAATAATAATAATAATAATAATAATAATAATAATAATAATATATTTCGATTCAGATAGATTAAATGTAAAAGACGTTGGAATTGAAATTGAAACAGGAAAGAAGAGAAAAGAGGGACTGATGGAACGCCGACAATAATATGGAAGAAATCGAGAAATTAAAAAGGAAAAATTAAAAAAAAATCTGACTGTGTTTTGGATACAAGAATTGGGCTTTTCCCTTTCTTTGTTTGAACTGGACTTTTTTCGAAAAGCAGTCCCTATTTATTAAAAATTAAAAGGAAAATATGCATTTAAAATCGTGAACTTTATCTGACATACCGTTTTAACCGTTAACTTTCAATTTTTTCCCAAAAATCACAAACTTTTTATTTTGTCCAATTTTCCCTTAATTTCTAATTTTCCCCAAATCAAAGCTGATGTGTCATTGATGTGTCAGTTTGTCACGACCGGACTTTACTAAGGATAGTGAAGCCGGGAAACCATGACCAGGGTAGGATTAAAGAAGCGGGAATAGAAAGGGGAATGTAATTAAAGTGCAATAAACCACCCAAACAAACGTGGGAAGTAATTATTTTATCAATTGGCGTCGAGCCTTTAAGGAAAAGAAAGACATGTGTTCGATACGTTTACACGACTCGAATACTCAATTAAAATCTATTGATATTTCACAGCGGAAGTCTTACAGAATGCATGTATGAAGACACGCATTACCGAGAGTCTTAATCTAACAAGCTAATATGATTCAGGATGACAAAAGCTTGGGCCAGCTCTCCATTCCATCTTGTTCAACTTGCACATTTAGAAATATATGCAGGGCTGAGTACAAAAGTACTCAGTGGGCACATTGCCGAAAACATACATATATAATTGTCAAGTCATTCAACAGTAAGACATAGGAGTTTTATTGAAAAGAGCCTATGCTTACTAAAATAGTTCTTGTGATCTAAAAGTGTCTGCGCAGACTAAGTTCTTTAGTAATCCACCGTATCTGTTCCTATGGTATCGAGAGAGTGGCCACTCTCACGATACCTTGACCGGCCAACCCGAAGATGACACGCGGTCACATTGTGTACACTAGTCCAAGTAAGATAGTTATCTTACTAGGACCCGAATTCGATTATATAAATTGGCAAAGCCAACACAGATAGGTATCATACAAAATCAAAACATTTATGGCATGACAATATTTGAAAAATAATATTTTCAATCTGAACATGCTATAACTTTATTTGTATAAGAAAGCCCACCTCTCGAAGCGTAGAATATGCCCGGTCTTGATAGACGAACAACGTCAAAACCTTGTCGAGTCACACCTATTCATAAAGGTATAATAAGAATCTACATTCTTATAATAAAACTTCCTATGGAAAAATAATCGTCTAGTATATTTTTCCTATCTTATAAATCCGTTAGGGTTAACAGATTGATTTGAATCATTTAAATCTTTTCATAAAAGAATAATCTTTATTATTCAGAATCGTTTCTTCCATTATTCGAGACCATTTATTTGTCGAATTAATTCCCGAAAATTATGCAAATCTTCAGGACATATTTAAAAGCTAAGCATAGCTTAATAATTAATTAATCTTAATTAATTAAATTCATAAGTTGATTAATCTTAATCCTTTTTTTATTAATCTCAAGCGAATCCGATTTTAATAGTCGGGCCATCCTTATAATTAATTAACTAATTAATCTCGTGAGTATTTTACGAGAATATAATCCCTCGAAAATTAATCGAACATTCGATTAATAGAATTATTTTCGGACAAGCAAGCCCGTAATTATTTATTAGAAACGGCCCGAATGAATTAATGTCTCGGCCCAAGTTAAATTAAATTCTCGGCCCAAATCACTGGACTCGGCCCAAATCACTAACCCGGTTCAGACCCGCGGGTTTAGCCCGAGACCCGACCCGGACCCGAACCCGACCCGGTTGTGCACATATATATACCGAAAACCCTAACCTCCATTCTCATTTGCCTCTCTCGATTGAGCCCTAACCCCCTCTCTCGGATACCTCTCTGCCGCACTACTGCTCGCCGGCGTTGAGAGCTGCCGGCACCGGCGTCCTCTTCGTCGGCGGCAGCCCTCTATTCCTCTCTTCTCTCTCTCTATCTCTCTCCATCGGATTATCTCTCTCCATTTGACTCTCTCTCTCTCTCTGTCGCAGTCGAACGTCGCCATTGCTGCCGGAATAAGCCTCGCCGCTGGCCTGGCCGTTGCTGTCGGAGGGAGCTTCGCCGGCAGTTGCTGCTGTCCAGCAGCTTCACCTTCTGCCGTCGTCGTTCGCTGCCGGAGGGAGCTCCGCCACCGCTGGTAGGGGTTCGATTCCCTTTTTGAACCCACTCTCTGCTTCTTTGTTTCATTTTCTTAATTAATTAATTTATGTTTGTTCGATTGATATTGTGCAGTTTCGATCTTCCCATCCTCGACGACAACTCCGCCATTGGAGTCGGAGGATTCCGACCGGAGATGCTCTGTCCGAAGCTAAGATAAGCCTGCCCTTTCCCTCTTTTCTTAAATTTTTGCTCATCTAGTTTATTAGGTTTATATTAGTGTGCAGCAGAGGGTGGTTTCATTGATTTGTTATTACAAAATTGTTGTGGTCAATAGGGGTATTGATCTCTTTCTTTCCTAGCTGGGTGAAGTTGATTTTCATCACACTTTATGTTCATAACTTTAAAGTTGGAGCTCGTCTGGATTTTCTAGCTTTCAGCATATAGTTAATTTCATGGTGGGGTCTTAAATCATATACTCATGAGAAGCATAGTTAAATCATCCTGAACATGAGTGTTTGCATATTTTCTATTTATAGATCATTTTCAGTTTCATATGAATATCTTGGACTCATGCTTTGGTCTTTACTATTTTTCTTGTATGTAAATATATGGGTTCTTAGCATGCTTGTGAACTGAACATTTCGTATTATTGATTATGTGTTAAGCTTAAATCATGATTTCACGATACTTGAGGTTTAATTACTTACTTAGTTAGTAGTGCTGTTGTTGCTAGCTCACCACACTCCTTCATTCTTCTTCTGTCCTCTGCTGCTTCTTCCCTCTCTCTCTCTCATATTCAGTGAGTAGTGAGTAAAAGGAAAGGGAACTGAAATGGTTTGGGATGTAGAGGTATTTATAGGGCTGATCTTGTGATGAATGTGGCACATCATGATGGTAAGGGTTGGAGGAAAATCTGCTTTTCTCCATCCTTTCACTACTAATTTTCCTTTTGTTCTCTGCAAGTCTAGTTAGGTGTAAGAGATAGAGTCTTCTTTTCCTGATTTCTTCTCTAATCCTATCTTTTTTGCAGGTTGCAAGTTGAAGGAAAGGTTGAGGAAGATGCTGTTTTTCTTGGGGCTCAAGAATGGTGTAGGGGGGGATGAAGGAGGCTGGAAATTTGGAAGGAACATTCTCTGCAGCAGCTGCCACTTCCCTGCCACTTTTCTGTTCTTTTTTCTCCCTTTCCTTTATAATTTTTGTTTCACGCCACAGCAGTAGTTGCTGCATGCTTTGTTCCCCTTTCTTTTATTTATTAATGTAATATTTTAATTATTTGTAATTCTCTTTTATTTTATTTGTTGTAATTGTATTATTATTATACACTTAAAATTCCTTTCTTTTATTAATAATTACTGCTTTTGATTCAATAAAAGTATTAATCGAATGCTTGGTTCGATTAGTGTCTTACGGTTCGATTATCAACCGATGGGCTTTGCCCATAATATAAATTAATCTGTTGTACCACAACTTTTACTCTTGATCGATTTTGAATAAATCGATACTATTGTAAATCAACGATATAATTACTATTATAGAAATGATTTATCAAATTACTATTTGATTTTCCATAGAAATAAATACTTAACTAATTAATCACTTGAAGTGATCATATTTTGAATCATCTAATTAGAGAAGTCATTCTCCTCTTAATCAACTCACTAGAGAATTCTTTTCTCCAAAAATTCTATCTTCGTCGAGAATAGAATTTTATCTACAAAGTTAATTTATTCTCTCTATTTCACTAATTTGTCTACTAACGTAGAGTTAGGAAAATGCGGGGCGTTACACAGTTTGGAAATTGACATGTCATCGACATAGCTTCCACGTAGATTTTATAAGACACGTATACATCCACATAATTAATTTTATTTAAATAATATATGCAATTAATTTTATTTTTTCTAGATTTATCTCCTCCCTCGCTAAATTACGGCTCTCCGATCAGTTCCAGGTGCAGATCTACTTCCCTGGCCCTGCTTTTCGCTGCAAAATCGATTCAAACATCTATGTCGGAGGCGATGAGTGGTCGTATCCAATATGATGTTAGGCCTTTTCGGGGGACTTTATTAATTGCATATACTATTATTTAAATAAAAATAATTATGTGGATGTATATATGTCTTATAAAATCTACGTGGAAGCTATGTGGATGACATGTCAATTTCCAAACTGACACATCAACGTCACGCCAGCTTTGATTTGGGGAAAATTAGAAATTAAGGGAAAATTGGACAAATTAAAAAGTTTGTGATTTTATAGAAAAAATTGAAAGTTAACGGTTAAAACAGTATGTCAGGTAAAGTTTACGATTTTAAATGCATTTTTTCCAAATTAAAAAATATAATAATTGGGCTTCTATTAAAAATTTTGGGGTATTTTTATTCATAGCCCCCATATTACTATTCATAGCCCCCTAATAAAAATTTAAAATAAAACTACTAATAAAAATACCATACTTCCCCCTATATAGACCCCAAATTAAACTCAATGCTAAATAAAACGTTTTTCATAAGTGTAGCCCAATAAGAAACCACACCAGTCAGTTTTCCTTCTTCGACCACACAACAAATTGCAGTTCTGTTTCAAAAATCTGCAAATTAACATTTAAGCTTCATCGTTTCCCACCAAATTCAATCTAGAATCGTGATTAAAGAAAACGACGATCGGAGGATAATGGTTTATTTGCACAGCAAAATATGGTTTTCCGATCCCTACTGCTTTTGTCAATCCATCCATGGAAGAAGAGCCTCAAATAATAATTTTTTACATAAAAGTTGGGTGTGTTCCGCATGTAAAGGGTTGCAGAAAAACTTCAAGAATAAAAAATCTCGAATTATTCCCATAAAATTTAGG